>CM077166.1:154511628-155198241 GCA_039583875.1 Platanthera guangdongensis
TGTATAATCTCTATATGCTTGGTCTCCTATATGATGCACTAGATTTTGTGGCAATAAAAATTGCACTGGTATTATCACAAAAGATAGTTGAATTATTTAAGTTGAAACCATAATACAGGAGCTGATTTTGAATCCACAAAATCTGCGAGCAACAACTACCAGCTGCAATGTATTCAACTTCAGCAGTTGATGTGGACACAAAAGTTTATTTTTTGCAAAACCATGACACAAGATTATCACCAAGGAACTGACAGGTTCCTGATGTGCTTTTCCTATCAACTCTACATCTAGCAAAGTCAACATCTGAGAATCCAAATAATTCAAATCCTGACTCAGTAGGATACCAGAGTCCTAGATTAGGACAACCCTTTATATATCTTAAAATCCGTTTTAGTAAAATAAGGTGTGATTCTTTAGGAATTACTTGAAATCTAGCACAAATATAAGTAGCAAACATAATATCAGGCCTACTAGCTGTAAGATACAATGAGGACCCAACAATAACCCTATATGTTTTCTGATCAACTGGCTTGCCCTGTTCATCAGAATCAACAACATTGGAGGGCATGAGTGTTTTCTTAGCTGAGACATCTGACATCCGAAATCTTTTAAGTAGCTCTTTAGCATATTTAGAATGAGATATAAAGATACTATCAGGGGTTTGCTTCACTTAGAGACCAAGAAAGTAGGATGGTTCACTCATGCTACTCATTTTAAACTTTAAATGCATCAGGTCAGAAAACTTTTTGCACAGTTTGGAATCAGTAGAACTAAAGATAATATCATCAACATATATTTGTACTGACAAAATTTTAGATTTATAATGTCTAATAAATAAAGTTCTATCTATAATGCCTCTAATGAACTTATGCTCTAAAAGAAAACTAGCCAAGGTCTCATATCAAGCTCTTGGAGCTTGCTTTATACCATGAAGGTCTTTATGCAGCTTAAAAACATAAGAGAAATGAGTTGAAGAGATAAAACCTGGAGGTTGTTCAACATATACTTCTTCTTTAAGTTCATCATTTAAAAAGACACTTTTTACATCCATCTGATATACTTTGAAGTTCTGGAATGCAACATAAGCAAGAAAGATCCTGATAGCTTCAAGTCTTGCAATATGAGTAAAGGTTTGATCATAATCAATGTCTCCTTCATGTGAATATCCTTGGGCTACCAGCCTAGCTTTGTTTCTTACTACTACTCCTTGTGCATCCAACTTGTTCCTGAAGATCCATTTAGTTACAATGACTGGGTAGTATTTGGGTCTTGGAACTAAATCTCAAACTCTACATCTCTCAAATTAATTGAGCTCCTCTTGCATTGAAATAATCCAGTGGGGATCTTGCTCTGCATCTTTTTTATATTGAAGCTCAATTTGAGAAAAGAAGCAAGCATGCATCAGATCTTGGTTGAGTTGATGTCTTGTTTGCACACCAACTGATATGTCTCCAATCACTTGAAACATAGGGTGATCTCTAAGTGTGACAAGATTAACAGGTGTAGTTAGTACATCAACAGCTAGCGGAGTTAATTCCTCTTATGGAATTACATTTGTTGTTGTTTGTTCAATAATTTCAACATTATCTTCATCACTTTCTTCATCAATTTTTGAAGAGGGATGCAAAATAACCTCTTGTTTAAGGTTTAAATCATCCAACTTATCACACAGATACGGTACCTGCACAGTGTCTCTGGTAGAAGAATCCTTCTCCTTGTAAAACATGTTAGCTTTATCAAACGATACTGAAAGATATTGTACCTAATCATCTAGAGGGGGGGGGGGTGAATAGGTGACTTAAATCATTTTAACTTTTTAGGCAGAATTCAGATTTTATCACAGAGTTCTATCTAATTTATCACAGCACACAATCAACAATCACAGAATTACACAAGCACACAGTAGACACACAGATTTATAGTGGTTCCCCAAGATTTGGGTACATCCACTTTCCCCCTTCGCCTATCTAGTAGTGTACTAGATTCGGCCAAACTCCTCCACTATCTCAGATCCTCAGATCTTACACTCAGAACCCCAAAACAGGTTCCTATAGCTCAGGAACAAGGCCCTACAACTCAGTCTTCTTCCAAGACCTACACTCAGCTTCTTCACAAAGCCTACACTCAGCCACAACAGGCCTACACTCAGCCACAATAGGCCTACACTCAGAGATTCAAATCTCCTACACTCAGGCACTCAAGCCCTACACTCAGCCTTTATAATTATAGGCTTACAAACTCAGATCCCTAAGGATCCTACAAGATAATATGAATACAAAAATGTAAACTCTACAACTCAGATAAAAGAGAGAAGAGTTGAGAGTTTCTTGATGAGTTCTTGGAAGAACTCAGCTGAGATCAATCTAACTTGGCTTTCTTCAAAGCTTCTTGAATGTAGAACATAATAAGATTAATCTCCTCTGCAGTTGATCCTTGATCTCTGCTACTTAAGATCCAGAACAAAATCTGAATCCTTCTTCTCAGCCTGGTACCAACGACTGACTTCTTGGATGGAGCTCTCTCTCTCCAACTTCTTAGATCTTCACTAGATTCTTCAAGAAATAGCTAGATCTTCTTTTTATTACTTGAACACTTGAACTTGAACAACTGTAACTATAGACAGTATAAGCCTATTTATAGGCCTTCTTCATGGTAACTGGCTGGTCCGATTCATAATTGATTTCTGACAACTCTGACAGGTGCAGTAGACCGGCTGGAATGACAGCTGTCAAGTCATCCATTCAGTTCTTGAAAATTCTGTAACTGTCTGAAAGTGTCGAGACAGTCTGTCTTTCAGTGTCGACACTTATAGACCAAGTGTCGACACAAGTTGACTAAGTGTCGACACTAGCCTATAAGGTGTCGACACAACTCCTTGTGTTGTAGAATGCACTTCTCGCCACAGCTTCTTCTTTATGTGTCGACACTGATATTGAGTGTCGACACAACACTTTGTTCTTCAGCACTTTGTTGAATTCTTGTAAGTGTCGACACAACACCTTTGTGTCGACACATCTTCATGTGTTGAACTTGTTCAGTGTCGACACATCTTCTTGGTGTCGACACAAGCCTTCTGTGTTGATACTTGCTGAGTGTCGACACTGCTCCATGTGTCGACACATTCTTCTTCTGTTGAGACTCTGGCTGAGTGTCGACACATCTCCTTTGTGTCGACACTTGTACTTAGAATTTTGTTGAACTTTGCTAAGTGTCGACACAGCTCCTTGTGTCGACACTTTCTTCAAGTGTTGAGTCTTCTGCTGAGTGTCGACACATTCTTTCTTTTGTCGACACTTTCTTCAAGTGTTGACTCTTCTGCTGAGTGTCGACACATTGTTCTGGGTGTCGACACTTATACTTAGACTCTGCTGACTTTTGCTGAGTGTCGACACATCCTCCAAATGTCGACACTTTCTGATGTAGACACAGCTTCACTGGGTGTCGACACAACTGCTAAGTGTCGACACTGCTTCACTGGACTTTTCTTCATTGAGTGTCGACACAGCTCCTTGTGTCGACACTTTCTGTCTGGTGTCGACTCTGCATCCCTAGTGTCGACACAAGTACTCCAAGTGTCGACACTGCTTGCCTGGGTGTCGACACAAGTCTTCTTAAGTGTCGACACTTTGCTCCTGGGTGTCGACACATGGACTTAGAATCTTTTCTGCTTTCCCTGCAAATACTTGACCTGCACAACTAAACTCAAAATACATCAAATACATTTTGATGTATATCATTGAGTAGGGTGAGGCTTCTTCAAATCAGGTACATTTAAACCAATGTACCCAACAATCTCCCCCTATTTGGAGAAGTCATAACCCTTAGTCAATGATATACACCATATAGAATAAAATCATAGCATGATGTAAAGCAGGATTATATAACAGGGCAAACATAAACATGTATTAATCAAACATGTATACATAAACATTATCTCAGAATAATTATGAAATAAATTTATCACATAGCAAATTTATCACACATCACATTGTTCTAACAGCTTTGTCATATACATTTCTCAAAAGTTTACAAGGTGTTTAAAATCAAAAGATTACAATTGTAAACTGAAGAAAAATTCTATTCTACTACTGCTCAGCCTCCTTAATAACTATGCCCTTCCCAGATTGTATCTTGGCTTGCACAGGGGCTTCAGCATCTTCAGCAGTAACAGGCTTCTTGCTTTTCAGCTCCTTCTTCTTCAGCTCTTCAGCTTTAATCTTTTGCCTCTCAAAGTAATGATATGGCTTGGGAAAGTACTTGCTAGGCTCCTGGGCAGTAGGAGGTAGCTTTCCCATCTTGGCCTTTCTTCTATATTGCACTATGGCTTCTTGCCTTGATTCATGCTTTCTCCATTCAAGTTCAGAAAACCACTTATTTCTATCTTGAACATTATCTTTGGCAGCCTTCCATGCAGTCAAAATAATGTTTCTTGAAGTGGGACTCCACTGCTCAAAATCAGGTCTTTGTTCAGCTTGCTCTCTGAACCTCTTCTTAGACAATCTAGCTTCTTGTTCTTTCTGCAGAGCTTCTTGCATAGCCTCAGATACTGGCTGAACCACTTTTTCTAGGATAACCTTCTGAGTACCATCAGGTGGACTATACATGGCCTGGATATCAGCTTGTACCATATCAAAATCTGGAGGAGGGTAGATAACTTGAGCCACTTCAGGTTGCTCCCCTCCTAGATATGCAGGATTAATCCCAGATTCTGCAACATTATCATCATCACATAAAGGAGGATAACCAAGAGTAGCTCTGATAGAATTAGATATCCACTTAGCATGATCAGAGCTGGCTTTAACTAACACCCTCTCCCCCTTTATGACTTCTCTAACCATGTGATCCCTCAGATCATCCTTTTGAAATCTTATCTGGGCATCCAAATAGTTGACTCCATCTTCAAAGTAAGGTTTCAACCTTTGTAGTTTGTCAGTTATGATCTTCTGAGAGTCTTGTATGGCAGTCTTAACAACTGTTATTTCCTCTTGGAATGCTTTGTCAAAGTCTGCTTTAGCTATAACATGAGCTGGAGTCAGTCCAGCAGCTATGTTCTGCATCTTAGTGATAATGGCATTATGAGATTCTGTTAAGTTGTCATTCATTCTGATCTGGTTCTCAAGAACATACCCTTGTTTTACTTCAAGTTCATCTACTTGAGCTTTTATCTTTTTTTGATGAGTTGCTAGATAGACTACTGCATTCCCTCCCTTGTGGAAGCAGTTAGTCATCTCCTTTTTATTGAGATTCATTTCAAATCTTATAGACTTTATGTCTTGGGCCAGATCAAACTGTAAAGATTTTTGCCCTTCATCCATATACTTCTCAATGGCTTGCCTGTGCTCATCAAGCTTTATCTGCATAGCAACCATAAGAGCACTGTAATCTATAGATGGAGTTGGCTGTAGTGCAGGCTGTGGTGCTATAGTTTGCAATGCCTTCTTATAAGTTTGGCTCCTTCTTTTGAAGACTTGAAACTTCTTTTTCTTAGCTCTTGCAGCCTCCTCATCTTCAGATGCTGATGTACTGGCTATATCTACCCTTTCTCTAGGTAGCTCCTCAACATCTTGGGGCTTCTCAGGCTCTTGCCTTGTAGGTTCTTCTAGAATTTGCACTTGCTCCCCCTCAATAGGAGCAGTCTCCCCCTCAATAACAACACTGTCCTTCTCAAGGTCTGCTTGATCCAGATTGAGGAAAAGATCTTCCATGGTAAATTCTTGTGGAGAATGAGCTGGAGAAACTCTTGGCTCATCTAGCACTGGATCAGATACAACTTGAACTGTAACAGATGTGTCCTCCATGACAACATCTGGGGGTAGACTATCAATCTGAGTTTGCTGATTAACATTATTCAAGGAATCAGACAAAACATTATCCTCTATAGGGAAATCTAAAACATTAAGCTCAGTGATTACCTCAAGGATGATGTGGGTGGCTCTTTCACTTTTAAGAGGAGTTGGCTCTTCTACAACTAGAGGCTCTCCTTGGATGTGATCCTGGTGTATGGGGCTAGTTGATGGTAGCTCCCCCTGCCTCTCTGCAGCATCTTGTTGAGCTGGAGACTTTCCAGCATTTTCTTCTACATCTTCTTCTGGAGTAAAGACAACTTGCTATTCACTACCAGAGCTGCTAGATGAAACCTGAGCCACTGGGGCAATTTTCTTTTTCTTCTTTTGGGGTGTTACTTTCTCAGGAGTTATTTTCTCAGGGGTTGACATCTCCTTAGACAAAACCCTGTCCCATCTTGAGAAGATTCTCATGTCCATTTTCCTCATATGATTGATTTTACTGCCAGCAGCTTGACCCATAACCTCTGGTATACTACCAGCAAGGTATAAACTTATTATTCTACCCAAATTGGGTTTCTTCAGACTTTCTTTAATTTTATCAAAGACAATAACAGACCAATCTGTTTTCAATGTGAAGATTATCCTTGTCATAATGCTGAACATATGGGCTGATACCCTATCATGCCCTCCAGGCTTACTTAAGATTACCTTGCCAACAATTTCTGATAGAAATTTACCCTGGCTGTTCATCCCCTTCCTATTGAATACTGATCCAATTTTCAGTTTGGAATCTAGACCACACCATGTCAATGCTTCTCTGGTCTTAGAAGCAGTTACTTCATCCTCTTCTTTTATCCTTGGCAGGTTTAGAACCTTTCTCAAACTTTTGGGAGAGACCTTCACTTTTTCTCCATGGACCCTGGACTTGATCTTGAATCCAGATTCGTATACTTTAGCTCCATTCAGGAATTCCAGTACTTCTTTCTTCCAGATCTTAGTTGGTTCAGAAATAAGAAATTCTAACCCTGAGTCTGCAACTAGGGTTACTACATCCTTGATTTCCTATTCTGCTTCGTCAAACGCTTGTCGCACCAGTTCGTAGCCTTCATTGACGTTCTCCTCGAGCTTTGGCGCCATTAGGGTTTGAAGAATTTGACTGGAGAGAAGAGAGGTGTCGACACACAAGTTTTGTCTCGAAACTTTAGTGAGCGTGTCGACAGAAAATGGTGAAATCCTATTTATACCTTTCTAGGTTTGAAGATGAAAGGGTGGGTCAGCTAACTGAAATTGTGTCGACACTGTCAATAAGTGTCGACACAGACTTATAATGTCTCGACACACTATGTCGACACAAGTTTAGTCGACAGAATATATGTGTCGACACTTGTTTATGTGTCGACACCACTCAACCCGACACTTAGTCGATAATTTACTTAGATAATTCGGAGTAAATTCTAAGTGTCGACACCACCTTGGTTGTGTCGACACTGACCCTGTATGAGTCGACACTAGTTTTCTGAAGTGTCGACACCAACTTCCTAGATGTGTCGACACCTTTTCCCTGAAGTGTCGACACCACTTTTCTGTGTCGACACAGATAACTCTGTGTGTCGACACCTTTTTACTTAGCCATATCTATAAACTTATTCTAAGTTTATCATACCTAGTTCAATTTTAAACCTATTGAACTTAGTTTCTTCTAAGGGCTTAGTATACATATCAGCTAGTTGATTATCTGTTCTAACATTTTCCAGTAAAATATCTTCTTTCTCTACATGTTCCCTAAGAAAATGATATTTTATTTCAATATGTTTAGTTCTACTATGAGAAACAGGATTGTTTGCAATTGATATAGCACTAGTAGAATCACAAAAGAGTGGAGTTCTACTTACCTGAATTCCATAGTCCTCAAGCTGATGTTGTATCCATAGAAGTTGAGTACAACAACTTCCTGCAGCCACATATTCTGATTCTGCAGTGGAGATAGCCACACTTGTTTGCTTCTTGCTACTCCATGAAATCAGTCTTCCACCTAGGAATTGACAGGTTCCAGTTGTGCTTTTTCTGTCTTCTTTTCATCCTGCAAAGTCTGCATCTGAATAACCTGTTAGATCAAAGTCCCCATTCCTAGGGTACCAAAGGCCTAGATAAGGAGTGCCCTTTAGATATCTCAGTATCCTTTTGACTGCTATCAAATGAGACTCTTTAGGGCATGCTTGGTACCTTGCACAGACACATGTAGCATACATGATATCTGGTCTACTTGCAGTCAAATATAATAGGGAGCCAACTATCCCTCTATACAAAGACTCATCTACAGGTTTCCCTGCATCATCTTTGCTAAGAGACATACTTGACCCCATAGGAGTCTTCATGGTACTGGATGAATCCATACCATACTTCCTTATGAGTTCTAGGGTGAACTTAGACTGGCATATGGATAATCCATTCTCAGTCTGTCTAACTTGGAGACCCAAGAAGAACTTAAGTTCCCCCATACTACTCATCTCAAATTGTCCTTGCATTAGTTTTGCAAACTTTTTGCAAAGACTACTTTCAGTAGACCCAAATATTATGTCATCTACATATATTTGGACTAGTATTACTTTGCCTCTGGATTCCCTAAGGAATAGAGTCTTGTCTATTTTCCCTCTTGTGAACTTATTCTCAATGAGGAAACTAGACAGGGTTTCATACCAAGCCCTAGGGGCTTGTTTTAACACATATAATGCTTTCCTAAGTCTATAGACATGATTAGGTTGAGTTGAATCAACAAAACCTGATTGCTGTTCCACATAGACTTCCTCTTTTAGATTACCATTCAGAAAGGCTGACTTTACATCCATTTGGTAAACTTTAAATCCTTGAAAGGTTGCATAGGCCAGGAACATCCTTATGGATTCCAGTCTGACTACTGGAGCAAAGGTTTGATCAAAGTCAATACCTTCTTCCTGTCTATATCCTTTAGCAACCAATCTAGCTTTATTCTTAATGATGACTCCATGTTCATCCATCTTGTTCCTAAAGATCCACTTGGTTCCAATTATATTGTGGTCTTTTGGTTTAGGAACAAGCTCCCAGACTTTGCACCTCTTAAACTGATTTAGCTCTTCTTGCATTGCCTCAATCCAATGTGGGTCTAGGATGGCTTCTTCAAACTTCTTTGGCTTTACTTGGGATAGAAAACTGGAGTAGAGTGCTGCACTTAGATTTCTGCTTCTTGTTTGTACCCCTTGTCTTAGATCACCAATGATTTGCTCTGCTGGATGATCTCTTAGATGCCTGTTAGCTGGAGGCATCCTGGCTTCAGGTTGAAATTCTTCAGTTCCTTCATCTTGCTGCACTCCTTGGACTTCTTCTTCATTAGGTACATGTAGTACTCCCCCTGGACAGCAGCCACTATCTTCTACTTATTGTCTTTCAGTAGGTTCTTCTTCAATAGTGAGCTTGTCCATCTTCTTAGTTATACCTGTGGAGCTGCATATACTACTAGACAACTCATTGTTAATAAGTCTAGTTTCATCAAATACTACATGTAAAGACTCTTCTACAACTTGAGAAGACAAGTTGTAGACTCTATAAGCCTTACTATTGTTGATGTACCCAATAAAAATTCCCTCTTGGGACTTGGCAGCAAACTTAGTCAAGTAAGACTTTCCATTGTTAAGTATGAAGCACTTACAACCAAAGATCCTGAAGTAGGACAGGTTTGGTTTTCTGCCTTTCACAACCTCATAGGGGGTCTTGTTGTGGCTTTTAGTAATGATAGCCCTATTAATTACATGGCATGCAGTATTAACTGCTTCAGCCCAGAAATATTCTGGTAGTGATGTATCATTTAATAGGGTTCTACCTGCCTCAATCAAGGTTCTATTCTTCCTCTCAGCAATGCCATTTTGCTGAGGTGTTTTTGGTGAAGAAAACTCTTGAAATATCCCAAATTCTTCACATAGTTTTGCCATACTATCAGACTGAAATTCAGTACCATGGTCACTTCTTATCTTGACCACTGTACTGTCTAGTTCATTCTGAATTTGTTTGACAAAGCTATAGAAGACACTAGGTGTTTCAGATTTCTGTCTAAGGAAGAACACCCAGGAAAATCTTGAGTAGTCATCTACAACTACAAAGGTATAGACCTTCCTACCTAGGCTGTGAACTGGCATAGGACCAAAGAGATCCATATGTAAGAGGTATAAACACCTCACAACATCTTTGTTTTCAATGCTACTAAAGGTGGATCTTGTCTGCTTGCCCTTTTGACAAGCTGAGCATATTCCATCTTTAATACACTTAACTTGAGGACCATTCCTCACTAACTCTTTACTAAAGAGTTGGCCAATTGTCTTGTAATTTAGATGGGCTAGCCTCTTGTGCCATTTGACACAATGAGAGGCTGTCTCATCAGCTACAAGACACACTAGAGAACCATTGTTCTCAACCATAATGTCTAGACAATAGACATTTCTTTTTCTATAACCAGTCAAAATGATCTCTTGATCATTTGATCTCCTGATATGACAACCATCTTTCACAAATGAGATGTCATATCCTACATCACTCAATTGACTTATACTAATAAGGTTATGTTTCAGACCTTTGACATAAGCCACTTGAGTAATAGTTATATGGGAGCTAGAAATGTTACCAAAACCCTTTATGATTCCTTTTTCAGAACCACCAAAGGTGACTTTAGGACCATATTTAATTGAAGTGAAGTCCTTTAGCAATCCCCTTGTTCCAGTCATATGTCTGGAACATCCACTATCCAAGTACCATATTGGGGCATGACCACTTGGACTTACCTGCAAGACAGATTAGTGAACCTTAGAACCCAAAGAATTCTTGGGTCCTTGGTACTGGTTAGTTTGCTTCCTAACAAAGCTACCTGCAGGTTTTCCAACAGGCAGTTTGCTACTCACTTTGGCACTAGCATTGTGCCAACAGTCCATGGCAAAGTGGCGTACCTTACCACAGCACCAACACTCAAACCTATTGTACCTTTGCTTAGGTACATTTTTAGCTGTTTTTTCTACAGCTGGCTTATTGAGAGCTGGGGCTTTGCCCTTGGACTTGGACTGAACAGTCCTAGCTGGTTTAGTAAACCCCAGTCCAGCTTTACCTTTTTGATGAACAAATTCATCAATTAAGGGTAGAACTGACTTTGGTTTAGAAAACCTAGCAACTAAATCTCTCTCCTTCTGAAGACTAATCTCCAGACTTTTGATTTGATCATTCTTAAAAGTTATAGTCCCCATCTGAATCACAGTTATGTGCTTCAGTCTGGCTATCTCATTTAGCTTTTGATCAAACATCTTTTCATAATCAGTTGCACCCATTTTGAGACTTGCAATCTCCTTAGCTTGACTCTTGGCCAAGGATTTGCATTTCTTAAATGCTTGCAACAGAACTTTGTATTCATCTATCAACTGATGAATATCCTCTTCAGACTCAGATGCATTCTCATCACTTGATGATGATGAATCTGATTCTGAACTAGCACAAGAAATTGAACTGAAAGAACAATTTTGTACCTTACTAGGTCCAGGCTGCTCCTGTATTTTGTCACTTTCTGTCAATGCCATCAGTCCTTGGCACTGACTGTCCTCTTGTTCATATATAGAGTTCATAATCTGAATGAACTCTTCTTCTTCTTCCTCAGCAAACAGTCCTATATATGCTTCAGCATCTGACTCAGTTTCTGATGAAGAAATGTCTGACAGGCTCTTATCCTTTTTAGAAACAAAAGACTTTTCCTTCTTGCCCTTGAATTGAATCTTTTTCTTATCATTAGACTCCTTCCTTTTCTCTGGACAATCTGTAATAACATGTCCTTGTCTATTACAGCAATAGCATACTATTTTTGATAGAGTTGCTTTGCTTGACTTGGTATTTTTCCTGTCTTTCTTTGAAGACTTTTTATTCTGATAATAGTCTTCTTTACCCTGTGAAGTAGATGGCTTTGTCCTCCACTGTTTCTTCTTTAAGAACTTCTGAAAATGTCTTGTGAAGGCAGCAAAGTCCTCATCACTTTCACTGCTTTCAGACTTTCTGCTTGCTGACTCTTCTGACTCAGTTTCAGCTACTTTTGGTGGTGGAGTTGGTGACTTACTTCTGTACTTTCTGGGGGATTCTGTTTTAAATGCCACTGTCCTTTCCTTATGTTCACTTCTTGTAGTCTTCTCCTATTCTTTCCTCACCATCAATTGCATTTCATAGGATAACAATTTTCCAAACAAAGTTGGAGGAGGAATTTCTGCTAACTTTGCCATCTCCCTTATGTCACAGATCTTGGTGTCCCAATCTTTTGTAAGGGACCTTAGAAACTTATCATTAAGCTCATAATTACTGAACTCTCTGCCATAGGACATTAGCTCATTCACAATTCTATAGAACTTCTTATATCATTCAGTTATGATATCAGCCCTACCTTGCCTGAAGCTTTCATATTCTTGGTTTAGCAAAGACTTTCTGTCTTGCCTCACTTCTTCAGAACCCTCCATGTACACAATAAGAGTATCCCACATTTCCTTGGATGTCTTGCAGTGTATCAAATTCTGAAAAGTAGCATCATCTATAGCACTCACTATGATATTCTGAGCCCTCTTGTCCATTGTGGCTAGAACTATCTCATCCTTTGTCATTTCAGAGAAATCCTTAGGTGTTCTCTGATTTGCATCTAAGACTGAAACCTTCATGGGCACATATGGCCCTTCTTTCACTGTGATATAAATCCTAGGGTCTGAGGCTTCCATAAATAGTCTCACCCTTTCCTTCCAGATGCCAAAGATCTCTTTTCTACATATGGGTAGCTTCATAGATCCCAATTCCTTATGATTCTCAGTGGAACCCATGGTTCTTGATTTTCTTGATTCTGTAATGTACTTAGACTGAATCTGCCAACAGGATCTACTCAGACAGTTATGTCCCTTTTTGAGGAACCTCCCTCTGATACCACTTGAAAGATATTGTACCTAATCACCTAGAGGGGGGGGGGTGAATAGGTGACTTAAATCATTTTAACTTTTTAGGCAGAATTTAGATTTTATCACAGAGTTCTATCTACTTTATCACAACACACAATCAGCAATCATAGAATTACACAAGCACACAGTAGACACACAGATTTATAGTGGTTCCCCAAGGTTTGGGTACATCCACTTTCCCCCTTCGCCTATCTAGTAGTGTACTAGATTCGGCCAAACTCCTCCACTATCTCAGATCCTCAGATCTTACACTCAGAACCCCAAAACAGGTTCCTACAGCTCAGGCCCAAGGCCCTACAACTCAGTCTTCTTCCAAGACATACACTCAACTTCTTCACAAAGCCTACACTCAGCCACAACAGGCCTACACTCAGCCACAACAGGCCTACACTCAGAGATTCAAATCTCCTACACTCAGGCACTCAAGCCCTACACTCAGCTTTTATAATTACAGGCTTACAAACTCAGATCCCTAAGGATCCTACAAGATAATATGAATACAAAAATGTAAACTCTACAACTCAGAGAAAAGAGAGAAGAGTTGAGAGTTTCTTGATGAGTTCTTGGAAGAACTCAGCTGAGATCAATCTGACTTGGCTTTCTTCAAAGCTTCTTGAATGTAGAACACAATAAGATTAATCTCCTCTGCAGTTGATCCTTGATCTCTGCTACTTAAGATCCAGAACAAAATCTGAATCCTTCTTCTCAGCCTGGTACCAACGACTGACTTCTTGGATGGAGCTCTCTCTCTCCAACTTCTTAGATCTTCACTAGATTCTTCAAGGAATAGCTAGATCTTCTTTTTATTACTTGAACACTTGAACTTGAACAACTGTAACTGTAGACAGTATAATCCTATTTATAGGCCTTCTTCATGGTAACCGGCTGGTCCGGTTCATAACTGATTTCTGACAACTCTAACAGGTGCAGTAGACCGGCTGGAATGGCAGCCGTCAAGTCATCCAGTCAGTTCTTGAAAATTCTATAACTGTCTGAAAGTGTCGAGACAGTCTGTCTTTAAGTGTCGACACTTATAGACCAAGTATCGACACAAGTTTACTAAGTGTCGACACTAGCCTACAAGGTGTCGACACAACTCCTTGTGTTGTAGAATGCACTTCTCGACACAGCTTCTTCTTTTGTGTCGACACTGATATTGAGTGTCGACACAACACTTTGTTCTTCAGCACTTTGTTGAATTCTTGTAAGTGTCGACACAACACCTTTGTGTCGACACATCTTCATGTGTTGAACTTGTTCAGTGTCGACACATCTTCTTGGTGTCGACACAAGCCTTCTGTGTTGATACTTGCTGAGTGTCGACACTGCTCCATGTGTCGACACATTCTTCTTCTGTTGAGACTCTGGCTGAGTGTCGACACATCTCCTTTGTGTCGACACTTGTACTTAGAATTTTGTTGAACTTTGCTAAGTGTCGACACAGCTCCTTGTGTCGACACTTTCTTCAAGTGTTGAGTCTTCTGCTGAGTGTCGACACATTCTTTATTGTGTCGACACTTTCTTCAAGTGTTGACTCTTCTGCTGAGTGTCGACACATTGTTCTAGGTGTCGACACTTATACTTAGACTCTGCTGACTTTTGCTGAGTGTCGACACAGCCTCCAAGTGTCGACACTTTCTGATGTAGACACAGCTTCACTGGGTGTCTACACAACTGCTAAGTGTCGACACTGCTTCACTGGACTTTTCTTCATTGAGTGTCGACACAGCTCCTTGTGTCGATACTTTCTGTCTGGTGTCGACTCTGCATCCCTGGTGTGGACACAAGTACTCCAAGTGTCGACACTGCTTGCCTGGGTGTCAACACAAGTCTTCTTAAGTGTCGACACTTTGCTCCTGGGTGTCGACACATGGACTTAGAATCTTTTCTGCTTTCCCTGCAAATACTTGACCTGCACAACTAAGCTCAAAATACATCAAATAAATTTTGATGTATATCATTGAGTAGGGTGAGGCTTATTCAAATCAGGTACATTTAAACCAATGTACCCAACAGATACATGTATAGATTCTTTCATTTTTAATGTTGATTTGTTAAATACCCTATAAGCCTTGCTGACTTGGGAATATCCAAGAAAAATTTTCTCTACAGCTTTGGCTTCAAATTTTCTTAAGCGTTTCTTGTTATTATTATGAATATAAAATTTACAGCCAAATATTTTAAAATAATCTACTTTAGGTTGCTTCCCATTAAGTAATTCATAGGAAGTATTACCCTTAATTTTATGTATTAAACTTCTGTTAAGAACATAATTTGATGTGCTTACAGCCTCTGCCCAAATGGATAGGGGCAAATAAGCATCTGTAAACAATGTTCCTGCAGATTCAATTAAGGTTCTATTTTTTCTTTCAGCTATTTTGTTGAGGAGTTTTAGGAGCAGAAAAATAATGTCTGATACCTTCCTTCTCACAGAATTCTTGCATCAGAAGAGATTCAAACTCGGTGTCATAATCACTTCTGATCAATACAACGTGAGTAGAGTACTCAATTTTGATGTTCCTAAGAAAGTCTGTAAGAATGTTAAAGTTATAACACCCCCTATCCGTCACATAGCATATAGCAGTAGGTCCGGCCGGGGCCCGACGCCGTATGCCACATACAGACCGGGTGGTTACTTATGGAAACCATCCAACCAATCTCAACGTCCTACACAGAGCATTCTAGCGGAAGCAGTTTATAAAAGTTGTAACAAAGAACCCAGCATTCAAGCACGAATGTCCACTAATACAAAATATGAATGTTATACAAAAATACCCAAAATAAGCCTTAAGGCATTACAAAATGTTTCACTTGATATTACATGTTTTACAAACCACGGCACGCAGGCCGGTCATACATGAATAAAGCTGTAAACACTTCCAAATAGGCCTTCAAGGGCCGGCTTCGCATTCGGGCTTTAGCCCGCTATTGACCGCTTGGTCCAGCTGCACCTGTAAGCAACAAACCACCGCACGGTGGCAAAGCAAGGCAACGGTCAGCTATGCTGACCAAATTATAACGATCCCGCCCCCAACTCGCGGCGGCGATGCTCCTTCCCTGCATTTCATTAGCATAAGCGAGCAATATATATATATATATAGCCATTTCATCACAGACGTTGGCTCGCATGGCCACACGCCCCGTGCTCTCAGGGCACATTCTCGGTGAACCGGTCGATGTCACGTCAATTAAAGCCATAGACATTCCGGACTCACCACCGCCACTTGGACGGCCAAACCTATGAGCAATTTGTCTTCCCGGCCTGGGTCACGACAATTTAAGCCATTGACCGCCGAAGACCCTAATCTATGCCAACTGCAAGTGCCACGTAACCTTAGGTCTCTTTAACCCGAACGACATAGATATGGGTACGGTTCCATCTAACCCGTGCTCACGTCGCAACGATAATTTAAGCCATTTGCGCGGGTCAAACTTCCGCCGAGTCCCATTTCCATCACAAGTCACATAACCCGGTTATGTTCAAGTTGGCTCTCAAGCCACCAAGTTGGCAAGATCTCGTATCCGCCCAGTTTTCCGGGTGCACCTTTGGGTTAGTCCCCAAGGCTCCCTACTGCAATCTACCGCGTAGAAAACCCGAAAAACAACCAATAACACGGAGTCTTCTCCGGCATTATGCAATGCAACATCACCGATCCAGACCAACATGTCCGGGTAGGCTTCACACATCATGCCTATGTCCGTTCTCGCTTACGGACTCTAAACAACGGGAACTTCACATATCTACCCGAAGGAACTCCTCCAACTCTCCACAAAATCGCGAGAGCGGGCTTCCTATGCAAAGAAAGAGAGCTACTCATGCTCAAGATGAGGATCGTTACCCTAGCGTTCCTCTTTGGCGCCATTGAAAAGTAATCGGATGAAAAGCACCGCACCAGCTTTGCCTCAGTGGATCCGGAGTCGGCTTGCGATTCGGAGCTTCGAAGCTCCTCCAATGGCGAGATCTAGCTCCTTCTTCCTCCCTTCGCTCTCCTCTCTCTCTAAGGCTTTAGAAAGATAACACTTAAGAAAAGTGAGGGTTTTGAAAGCCCAAACCCGGGTATATCCCTTCAGGAACAACCCCCAGCCGTTGGATCTCAAAATAAGGAAACGAACGGCTTTGATTCGGGACTGAAATGCCCAATCTGGACCGAACACGGCCTGGCACACGCCTGTGTCCAGGGCCGTGTGCCTCATTCGCCGTCAAAATCGAATCACCTGGAACCTCACACGGGTATCGAACACGCCCGTGTTCGAGCTGACACGCCCGTGTTCCACCTGACACGGCCGTGTGGCCGGCCGTGTACCCCATCATTTTTTCCCCAAAATCAACCCGAGCACTACACGGGTTCGAGGACACGCCCGTGTCCCTACCCGTGTCACCTCAACACGCCTGGACCCCAGGCCATGTACACGGTCTCCAAGATCGTCGACCTGATGACACGGCCTTGGACACGCCCGTGTCCTAGGCCGTGTGCCTTGTCTCGACGCATCGTCGAGCGAAGCTCGTCGACTCGGGGCGATCGTCGAGACAGGTCGACACGCCCTGCGACACACCCGTGTCGCAGGACGTGTGCCATGTCTCGACACTTCGTCGAGCGAAGTTCGTCGACTCGGGGCGATCGTCGAGACAGGTCGACACGCCCTGCGACATGCCCGTGTCGCAGGCCGTGTGCCATGTCTTGACACTTCGTCGAACACAGAGTGTCGACTTCGCGGCTAAGTGTCGACACGGGTCGACACGCCCTGCGACACGCCCGTGTCGCAGGCCGTGTGCCCAGTCTCGACACAATGTCGAGACCAAAGTGTCGACTTCCCGTCTCAGTGTCGACACAGGCTCGACACCCCATGGGACACGCCCGTGTCCCAGGCCGTGTGCCTGCTGCCAGAACCCAAACTGGCCCAAAATGTCCCCCTTTGCTCCTTTGAGTTTCGGGGCGTTACAACTCTCCCCCTCTTAAAAGAATTTCGCCCACGAAATTACATAAAGGAAAGACATGTACAAAACCAAAATTTGTACCCGAGCGGAACAACTCCGGATACTCGTCAAACATAGTCTGCTCTCGCTCCCAAGAGAGCTCCTCACGACCGCAATTGTCCAACCGGACCTTGACCATCCTGATCTCTTTATTGCGTAGCCGCTTGACCTCCGAGTCCTCGATCCGCATGGGCTTGACCTTTGTCGTTAGCCCACTATCCACCGACACTTGATCAACCGCGATCACTTACGTAGGCTCTTGCACCGCCTTTCGAAGTACCGAAATGTGGAATACATCATGTAAACCACTAAGCTCCACTGAAAGCTTCAACCGATAGGCCGCTTCACCAACTCGCTCCAGAACCTCAAACGGTCCAAGGTACCTCGGGCTTAGCTTTTTCAATCGCCGCACCCGCGAGACACCCTTGAACGGCTTGATCTTTAAGTATACATAATCGCCCACAGCGAACTCCACGTTCCTGTGCTTGGCATTATAGTACTTTGCTTGCCGGTCCTGAGCGATAAGCAACCTCTCTCGAATGGTTCTCACCAAAGAAGTAGCATCATCCACTTCCGATCGCTTATACAACTTTGACTCACCCGTTTCTAACCAAGACAACGGCGTGCGACATTTCCTACCATATAGGGCCTCGAAAGGCGCCATCTGAATACTCGCTTGGTAGCTGTTGTTGTATGCGAACTCCACCAAATATAGGTGGTCTTCCCATTGCTTTCCAAAATCCAAGATACACATGCGAAGCATGTCTTCCATGGTTCTATTAACCCTCTCGGTCTGCCCATCCATTTGCGGATGGAAGGCTGTGCTGAATTTCAGCTTCGTTCCCAACATTTGCTGCACAAGCCTCCAATCATTGGACGTGGACCGCCCATCTCGGTCACTCACGATGCTGCGGGGCACACCATGAAGCCGTACTATGTTATCCACATAGAGCTTTGTCAACTTCTCCACCGGATCATCCTTCCTATGCGGAATAAAATGCGACACCTTTGATAATCGATCAACCACCACCCAAATGGCGTCGTTCCCCTTTTGCGACCTTGGCAAAACGTGCACAAAGTCCATAGAGATGTCGTCGAATTTCCACTCCGGAATAGGCAAGGACTTAAGGAATCCTCCCGACTTTTGGCACTCCGCCTTTACCAAGGCGCAAGTTTGGCACTTCGCTACGTATAGCGCCACATCCTTTTTCAAACCCGGCCAGCAAAACAGTTTCTTCACATCACGGTACATCTTCGTGCTCCCTGGGTGAATCGAGTACTTGGTATGGTATGTCTCGTACAACAACTCCACCCGCAAATGACCCACACTTGGGACGCACAGACGACTGTCTTTCCAAAGCAATCCGTCCTCCACGACGAATTGGGAATTTGACCCATCCAGAGCCTCTACCATGAATTGCTTCATATGAGCATACATATCCAAAGCCTGCCGAATACGATCAGCCAGATCATGTTGGACTTCAGTCCAATTCAGAACTGCTTCGGCACCTGATTGTCTGTCCACACAGACAATCTCCAACGCCTCCAACTCTCGCACCAACCGCTCATCATGCACCGATAGCCAATTGGCTTGAGCTGGGGCTCGACGACTCAGCGCGTCCGCAACCGCATTCCCTTTGCCAGGCACGTAGTGGATCTTGAACGTATAGTCCCCCAGGAACTCCATCCATCTACGCTGCCGTATATTCAGATCTTTCTGATCAATAAGATACTTCAGGCTCTTGTGATCGGTGTAGATATCAATCTTCACACCGTACAAGTAGTGTCTCCACAGCTTCAAGGCAAAAATCACGGCCGCTAACTCCAAGTCATGGACCGGATAATTCCTCTCGTGCACTTTTAGCTGTCTCGAGCCATAAGCTATTACACTTCCGTGTTGCAGTAGCACGCAACCCAAACCGCTGCCCGAAGCATCACTATAAATCTCGTAGCCTTCGGTTCCACATGGCGAGCTCAGCACAGGCGCCGTGGTCAACCGACACTTCAACTCCTCAAAAGCTCGCGCGCACTCCGGCGTCCAAACGAACTTATGCTCCTTCCTCATCAAAGTAGTGAGAGGTAACGCTATCCGCGAGAAGTCCTCTACGAAGCGCCTATAATAGCCGGCAAGCCCCAGAAAACTCCGGACTTCCGCTATAGTAGCAAGCTCAGGCCACTCCCGTATCGCAACAATCTTCGCCGGATCCACAACAATACCCTCTCCACTTACTATATGCCCGAGGAATGCCACTGAGGATAGCCAAAACTCACACTTCGAGAACTTGGCGTACAACTGATTTCTCCTTAGCATCTCCAACACCAAATGAAGATGCTTAAAGTGATCTTCCTCACTTTGCGAGTACACCAAAATATCGTCGATGAAGACGATCACGAAATAGTCCAAGTACTCCCTGAAAGTCATGTTCATCAAATCCATGAACACTGACGGCGCATTAGTCAGCCCAAACAGCATGACCGTAAACTCATAATGCCCGTATCTCGTACTAAACGCTGTCTTCGGGATATCACTCTCCCTTATCCGCAGCTGATAGTACCCAGCCTTGAGATCTAACTTCGAGTACACCGTCGACCCGACTAACTGATCAAAAAGATCATCAATCCGGGGGATCGAGTACTTGTTCTTCTCGGTCAGCTTGTTGAGCTCCCGATAATCAATACATAGCCTCAAGCTTCCGTCCTTCTTCTTAACAAAGAGGACCGGTGCGCTCCAAGGCGAAGAACTCGGGCGCACATACCCTTGCTCCAACAACTCTTGCAGTTGAACTTTCAGCTCCGCCATTTCCTTAGGCGCTAGCCGATACGGAGATCGTGACACAGGATTTGCACCTGGCACTAGCTCGATCGTAAAATCTATCTCCCGCTGAGGCGGGGCTCCAGGAAGATCTGCGGGGAACACATCAGGGTATTCCGATACCACTGAAATACAATCCAATGCAGGCTTCGGCTTTGCAACCTCCACTAGTGTAAAGAACAGTTCTGCACCAGCACGAACCGCCTTCACCACCTGAAGAGCAGACATCAACGTCTTGCTCGACCCCTTTAAGCCCGTAAAAGTCGTTTCACGACTTGCTCCCAGCTTGACTTCCTTGCTACCGCAATCTATATGGGCCTGCTGCTCCGAGAGCCAGTCCATGCCAAATATGACGTCGAACTCCACTAACGGAAGTAAAGACGCCCACAGGTCGAACTCCTACTCCCCAATACGAGTCTTAACATCGCAGATCCTATCCGCTCGCATCGAACACCCATTGGGCAACAACATATCCAACTTATCCTTCGCCATCGAAGAAGGGACTCCGATGCGTGATATAAATCCTTCGGACAAGAAGGAGTGTGAAGCTCCCGTATCGAAGAGTGCTCGTGCCGGATTTTCACAAATCAATACAAATCCCGTCACCACATCGGCCTGTTTGATGGCCTCCTGTTGGCCAAGATTGTAGACCCTTGGTTGGGCCGGAGCATAATGGGATGCGATCGACTCCACCGCCTTTCCCTTCTCTTCATAAGTAGCTCCCGGCTTCCTCTCGGACTTAGGATGTCCACTCCAACAGTCACGGGCAAAGTGCCCCGTCTTTCCACATGTAAAACACGCGCCCGGGGTCCGACTCGTAGTCGCCCCAGAAGCAACAGAAGGAGCTGGACCCGAAGTCCTATGCTTCTTGAAAGCCCTCCGATAGCCAGACTTTGAAGTAGTCGACACTTTAAATTCAGATTTTCTATCACCCAAGCCTTTCTTTGCTTGCACATTCTTCATGTCCTTTTCCAAGGACCGGGCAGTATTGACCAAGGTTAAGAAACCCTGCGTCATCAGCCCCGAAAGTAGTAGTCTCAACTCATCCCTCAAGCCTTCATAGAAGCGATTAGTCTTGCGCTCCTCATCCATGATGGTGGAGCTAGCATAACGACTCAGACGAGTAAACTCGTGGAGATATTCATCCACGCTCCTCTCACCCTGTACCAACTTCAGGAACTCATTCTCCAACGCTATCTTCTGCGTCGAAGGGAGGTATCTAGCCAAAAATAATCTCGAGAACTCCTCCATCGAGACATCACCAAGTTGCCTACCTCTCAGTAAGTGCAGCTCCAATCCTTCCCACCACATCCTCGCTTCACCGTCCAAAAGGAACGTAGCGATGGTGGTCATTTGCCACTCCTCCGTCTCCGTTGCTGTCATGACTCTCTTCACCCTGGAGAGCCAGTCTTCAGCCTGAGATGGGGTTCCCAACCCCGAGAATAACGGAGGGTTAAAGCTCATTACATTCTTAAGCTGCCTCTCAGTTGCCCTCCTTGGCACCACCGGTTCCACAACCACTTGCTCCACTCTCCTCGGCTCAGCCTATTGAAGAGGTTCCTGCTCCATCACAGGAGCGGACTGCTGCGTTTGCCTTGCAGGCTGCGCATTTATCACGGCCAACACCGCTTCAGCCACCAATCGAATATTCTCAGCCGACAGAGGTGTTGCAGGAGCAACATCCGGTGCACTACTAGCCTCAGAAACTCGGCGTTCTGACGGCCCAACACCACTTCTGGTTACCTATAGTAGTACAAAACACCATTAAGCGACCAAATAAATTGCAAACATCAATTATAGGAACACGCAGGTTCCTCAAACACGAGTATTTTCATTCCTAAGTGGACATTCATGGGTTCTTTTACTGTTATTACGATGACGCACACAATGTGCTCACCACCCCTTAAAAAGAATTCGCCCACGAATTCACTTTAAGCCCGACCAAAACCAGTAGTCTGATACCAAATTGTAACACCCCCTATCCGTCACATAGCATATAGCAGTAGGTCCGACCGGGGCCCGACGTCGTATGCCACAGACAGACCGGGTGGTTACTTATGGAAACCATCCAACCAATCTCAACGTCCTACACAGAGCATTCTAGCGGAAGCAGTTTATAAACGTTGTAACAAAGAACCCAGCATTCAAGCACGAATGTCCACTAATACAAAATAGGAATGTTATACAAAAATACCCAAAATAAGCCTTAAGGCATTAGAAAATGTTTCACTTGATATTACATGTTTTACAAACCACGGCACGCAGGCCGGTCATACATGAATAAAGCTGTAAACACTTCCAAATAGGCCTTCAAGGGCCGGCTTCGCATTCGGGCTTTAGCCCGCTATTGACCGCTTGGTCCAGCTGCACCTGCAAGCGACAAACCACCGCACAGTGGCAAAACAAGGCAACGGTCAGCTATGCTGACCAAATTATAACGATCCCGCCCCCAACTCGGGGCGGCGATGCTCCTTCCCTGCATTTCATTAGCATAAGCGAGCAATGTATATATATAGCTATTTCATCACAGACGTTGGCTCGCACGGCCACACGCCCCGTGCTCTCAGGGCACATTCTCGGTGAACCAGTCGATGTCACGTCAATTAAAGCCATAGACATTCCGGACTCACCACCGCCACTTGGACGGCCAAACCTATGAGCAATTTGTCTTCCCGGCCTGAGTCACGACAATTTAAGCCATTGACTGCCGAAGACCCTAATCTATGCCAATGGCAAGTGCCATGTAACCTTAGGTCTCTTTAACCCGAACGACATAGATATGGGTACGGTTCCATCTAACCCGTGCTCACGTCGCAACGACAATTTAAGCCATTTGCGCGGGTCAAACTTCCGCCGAGTCCCATTTCCATCACAAGTCACATAACCCGGTTATGTTTAAGTTGGCTCTCAAGCCACCAAGTTGGCAAGATCTTGTATCCGCCCAGTTTTCCGGGTGCACCTTTGGGTTAGTCCCCAAAGCTCCCTGCTGCAATATACCACGTAGAAAACCCGAAAAACAACCAATAGCACGGAGTCTTCTCCGGCATTATGCAATGCAACATCACCGATCCAGACCAACATGTCCGGGTAGGCTTCATACATCATGCCTATGTCCGTTCTCACTTACGGACTCTAAACAACGGGGAATTCACATATCTACCCGAAGGAACGCCTCCAACTCTCCGCAAACTCGTGAGAGCGGGCTTCCTATGCAAAGAAAGAGAGCTACTCATGCTCAAGATGAGGATCGTTACCCTAGCGTTCCTCTTTGGCACCATTGAAAAGTAATCGGATGAAAAGCACCGCACCAGCTTTGCCTCCGTGGATCCGAAGTCGGCTTGCGATTCGGAGCTTCGAAGCTCCTCCAATGGCGAGATCTAGCTCCTTCTTCCTCCCTTGGCTCTCCTCTCTCTCTAAGGCTTTAGAAAGATAACACTTAAGAAAAGTGAGGGTTTTGAAAGCCCAAACCCGGGTATATCCCTTCAGGAACAACCCCCAGCCATTGGATCTCAAAATAAGGAAACGAACGGCTTTGATTCGGGACTGAAATGCCCAATTTGGACCGAACACGGCCTGGCACACGCCCATGTCCAGGGCCGTGTTCCTCATTCGCCGTCAAAATCGAATCACCTGGAACCTCACACGGGTATCGAACACGCCCGTGTTCGAGCTAACACGCCCGTGTTCCACCTGACACGGCCGTGTGGCCGGCTGTGTACCCCATCATTTTTTCCCCAAAATCAACCCGAGCACTGCACGGGTTTGAGGACACGCCCGTGTCCCTACCCGTGTCACCTCAACACGCCTGGACCCCAGGCCGTGTATACGGTCTCGAAGATCGTCGAACTGATGACACGGCCTTGGACACGCCCGTGTCCTAGGCCGTGTGCCTTGTCTCGACGCATCGTCGAGCGAAGCTCGTCGACTCGGGGCGATCGTCGAGACAGGTCGACACGCCCTGCGACACGCCCGTGTCGCAGGCCGTGTGCCATGTCTCGACACTTCGTCGAGCGAAGCTCGTCGACTCGGGGCGATCGTCGAGATAGGTCGACACGCCCTGCGACACGCCCGTGTCGCAGGCCGTGTGCCATATCTCGACACTTCGTCGAACGCAGAGTGTCGACTTCGCGGCTAAGTGTCGACACGGGTCGACACGCCCTGCGACATGCCCGTGTCGCAGGCCGTGTGCCCAGTCTCGACACAATGTCGAGACCAAAGTGTCGACTTCCCGTCTCAGTGTCGACACAGGTCCGACACGCCCTGGGACACGCCCGTGTCCCAGGCCGTGTGCCTGCTGCCAGAACCCAAACTGGCCCAAAACGTCCCCCTTTGCTCCTTTGAGTTTCAGGGCGTTACAAAAGTTATCTGACTTATTTGTCAGAAAGAACACCCAAACGAATCTAGAGAAGTCATCAACAATAACTAGAGTGTATGACTTTCCTCACAAACTTTGTACAACTATAGGACAAAAAAGGTCCATATGTAGTAAGTACAAAATCCTGGGTGAATCACTTTTATTAATGGATTTGAAACTATTTTTAGTTTGCTTGCTTAATTGACAAATCCTACAGAGTCCTTCCTTCTTGTAATAACCAGAAAGCAGTCCTCTAACAAGGTTGTCCTAGATAATTTAGCAATATTCCTAAGGTTTACATGACCTAATCTCTTATGCTATGGTTCATTGGTTGAGCTAATTTGATTAAATAAACAAATTTCTGAATTAACAGATTTAAAATTTACTGTATATATGTTGCTTTGTCTAATTCCAGTTAAAACAGTTTTGTTGTCATTAAAAGTAATAATACAAGAAGATTGATTGAATGATACCTGATAACCTTCATCATATAATTGACTTATGGATATTAGGTTATGCTTGAGACCACTTATATAGGCTACCTTCCTGAAGGTAACTACTCCAACTTTGACATTTCCATAGTCTTATGTTTGTCCATAGTTAGAGTCTCCAAATATCACTTTTGGTCCAAACTTTTCCTTGAAATCACTTAGGTTAGCTTTTGATCCTGTCATATGTTTTGAGCAACCACTATCCAAGTACCATTGTTCCTTTGTGGTAGGATAGTTCTTTACCTATAGAAAAAAAGATTAGTTTTTCTTGACCTAGGTAACCTTGGGTCCTTGATTTCTTTCAAATTTATAACTAGAAATATAAGAAAATTCAGGTTGGTCCTTATAACCTAGTGGATGATATCTCATAGGAAGAATAATCCACTGAGTAAAAGGATTAATAAAGGTTTTAGTTTGATTAAAGTTTTGAAAAAAATTAAAGTTTCTGTTATAAGAAACTGGGTTCGACGAATTGTAATAAGTTCATCGATCTGCGTTCGATGAATAGGGATGAGTTCGTCGAACTCAGTTCACAGAATGAAAGTATTCATTCTCTGTGCCCCATGTTTGTCGATCGTAGTTCGACGAACCATATTGAGTTCGTCGAACACAGTTAGTAGAATAGTTATACTAAAAATCTGAGTTCATAGTTCATCGATCTGAGTTCGACGAACTATATTCATTTCGTCGAGCTTGGTTCGATGAAACATGTTGAACATAATTTTTATTAAATTTTTTTTTCTTTTGTTTAGTCTTATATAAAACTTCTGTTTCTTTATTAGTGTCTTCTACCTTTTCTTTTCCTTTTTTTAAAATGAATTTAACAGGAGTAGATAGTATGTTTTTCTGTAATAGAGGAGGCTGACTAGATGAAGTTCCCAAGTCCAATTTGCCATTAAGCCTGACATTGACTGTACTTGTAATGTTCATCAATTTGATACTTCTCTCATTAAGGGATTCTTCAAATTCCTTAACCTCATATAATTTAGTTTTCAAAGATATTTTCTGTTCTGAAGCATTATCTAGATCATCTTTGAGTTTAATATTTTCAAAAAATAGGTTATCAAATTAAATTACCTTTTCTCTGAGTAGTTTGATTTCCATCTCAGATTTAATTAAATCATTGCATAACAATTTAAATTCAATTTTAAATTGATCTGAAGTAAAATCAAAAGAAGAAATTACCTGATCTTCTTCTGATACAGATTCATCTTCTGAGTTGTCAGCTTCTGAATTAGCAGCTTCAGAGTTGCTACAAGATGCATTGATTGCCTTCAAGCGGAGCTCTCTGGCCTTGGCCTATTCTTCATTCTCACTGGAGCTGGATGAAGACTCTTCCTCTGAGTCACTCTAGGTTTCAACAACAAATCATCTCTCCTTCTTTTTGTATTTGTTGGAGGAGGGCTTGCTGGAATGTTTCTTGGAGTCTTTCTCCTTTCTTTTGTCTTTATTCTGCGTTTCTGGACACTCTGGTAATATGTGTCTAGGTTTCCTGCATCCATAGCAAACTATTCTTTAGTTGGAGTCTTGTCATACCTTGTCTTATCTTCTTTTCTAGAAGATCTTCTCCTGAAATCCTTCCTTGTCATCTTATAAAATCTCTTAGCCAAGAGACTCAATAGATCTTCATTGTCTGGAATGGCTTCTGCCTCTTCACTTGCTTTGATGTAATGCTTCGCTCTTTCCTTACTGAAGAAGAGATTCTGTGTTCAGCTTCTCTGGTCTTGATGAGCTGCTTATAGGATTTGAGCTTGCCAAACAAGGTCTCTGTAGAGATTTCATTGAGGCTTCTGGCTTCTTTGATTGGCTAGATCCTAGAATCTCATGTGCTAGGGAATCACATAAGGATCTTGTCATTTATCTCTGTCACTATGATATTCTTATCCAATGATTTTAGCTCATTGATTATGAGACTGAGTCTATTGTACATATCAGTAACTGATTCTGCTTCTTCCTTCTTGAAGTTCTCATACTGAGAGATCAGATGTGATCTCCTGTCTTTTCTTTCATCTGTAGATCCTGCTACCATAGTATTGAGAGAATCTCAGATTTTCTTTGCTGAGGAGCATTCAACAACTTTCTGGAATATGTCATCTGATATAGTCTGGGCCAGAATATTGATTACTCTGACATAAGCAATCTTTGCCTTCTTCTGGGCTTCAGTCCACTCAGGTGGTAATACAACACTTGTACTTGTTGTTGCCACTGGTAGAGGTGGTCCTGTCAGACTAGAATTATAGATGTCCTCGTCAATAGAATTCATATAAAGTCTTATCCTTACCTTCGAAAGTGCAAACTTATTCAGATTGCACACTGCAGGTCTGGTGCTTGAATACTCTTTATTGTGTGTCATGACAAACTCTAGGTAAAGAGAAAATCTATCAGATCTTATGGTTCAGGTGTTAGCATATACAATCAAGTAACCTGTCCCTCTGATACCAATTGAAAGTGAGGGATGGATCTACTTTACACTAGAGGGGGGGGGGGGTGAATAGTGTATATTAAAATTTTAATTTGTTTTTACAGCGAAATTAAAGTAGGTGATAAATAAATATATATGAAAAGAAAAATATCACAGCACACAAATAAAGCAAGTAAAGACAATGTAGATGACACAAGGAATTTATAATAGTTCCCCAATAAATTTGGGTACATCCACTCTTCTACCACCTTGGTAGGAATCCACTACAGATTTTTTGCTCATGTGCCCTGCCACCATAGGTTTTTGATCAAGTGCCCTGTCACCAGAAGATCTATTTTTCTAAGGGAGATCTAGCAACCCTTTGAGCTTTTGATCAGGTGCCCAAAAATCAAACCTAAGTCTTTTGATCAGTTGACTTGTGAACTAAAATATTAACTTTTGAAGGGAGTTATAACCCTATACATAGTGAAAGAAAAATGAAAATGTTGTTGTCTTCTCTGACTCAAATTTTTGAGAAGACTAGTGGATTGTTGATGATGTCAATGCTCCCCCTGATTTGTGTAGATGATCAGTAGAGGGAAGCTTTGCTTCAAGGTGTAGGCCTTCAAAGTGATGTTGTTATTCAACAAGCTTTTAGACTGATTTTGATTTGTTGTCTCTTGAAAGCCTGAAGCAGATGAAGAAGAACTCTGTGTATATGAGAGCTATGTTGTATTCTTTACTTTTCTGTACACTGTTCTATCTTGTTGATTGATTACTGATTTTCTAATTACTTGCAATCTTCTGAAAATCACTTTATATATTGATTGCAGATCAAAAACATTTGAATTTTAAATTCTTTCTTTGAAAGCCTCTGCATAAGTTTTGGGAGTTGGAACGACTAATTTAGTCTTGAATGCATTTCTATAACTGTCCTAGTAAATTTGGTAGAGTAATAACTCCATGAAATACATAATTAATGATGTCAGGTAACAACTATATTCTTGAGAATATTGAACATTAATTATCAGAGTATTACTGTCTTAATATTTGAAATCAAACTGCTATAGTCGAACTGAGAATTGGCAGAGAAGATTAGTCGAATAAAACCTGGAAGGAGTTAGTCGAACTCAACAAGGATTTCGTCGACCTGAGCTCCAAGTTCATCGAACTGAGATATTCTTTTGTCGAGCTGAACTTCTGATATGAGATCGCAGTTCGTCGATCTCAGCTAGACTTTAGTCGAGCTTAACTCAGAGAAGGAACTCTGAGTTCGTCGATCTGAGATCGACGATCGTTGAGCTGAGTTCAGTTATCGTCGAATGACTTTTCCACATTCTTTTTAACTACTTTTCCTTTGAAGTCTTCTGTCTCTAAAATCTCTGAAAGAGGATACTAACAATCTAAGTATGTGCTCCTGAACTTGACCCTGGAAATAACCTATGACCCTAGACTATACATGTTGGGTCATCAAATCAATCATAATAGTGAATCTAGCCCAAATCACAAGTAGGGTTTCAATACTCAGTTTCAAAAGGATCATTTTTGATTTTGAGTGGGGATTCGTCTGTGAATCCGGAGAGGGAACTAGGTTAGGCAAACTTAGTGTTTTTGTAATCCTTTATTATTATAGTGGATTGTTTGTGTTCCCTGCCCTTTGGTTTTTCCCCCTGTCGTTGTGAGGGGGTTTCTACGTAATTCTCTGTGTGGTTTTTATTCTATTTTTATTGCTGAACTTGCTTGGATCCAGGTTTGCACGAAGGGGATCATTTCCCTACAAGTGGTATCAGAGGAAGCTTGCGATCCTCCGACTTGTAGGTTATGGGCCCACCACGCTTCCGCTGTGCATTCTTTCAGATCTCCTAAGGGGCAAAGAGCATTGATGAACAAATGGCTATTCAAGTTGAAGATAGATGAAAATCTCTCCCGGCCCAAGTATAAGGTGAGGTTGGTGGTCACGGGCTTCAATTAGAAGCAAGGCGTGGACTTTGATGAGGTATTCTCACCAATGGTAAATATGTCTTCTATCCGCCTGGTTCTAGGGTTGGCTGTCTCTATGAATCTAGAAGTTGAGCAGATGAACATGAAAATGACATTTCTGCACTGTGATTTGGACGAGGAGTTGTACATGGAACAACCGGAAGGGTTCGAGGTCAAGGGTAAAGAGAATTTGGTGTGCCCACTTAGGCAGTGGTATAAGAATTTTGACTCCTTCATGACCATGGACAAATTCTTGAGAACCAGGGCTGACCACTGTGTCTATGTGAAGAGAACGGAGGGGTCCTTCACTATACTACCACTCTATGTCGACAACATGTTGATTGTCGGGAATGACAAGGCCAACATTGTAGAGCTGAAGATGGAGCTCAGTAGGTCCTTTGGAATGAAGGACCTTAGACCGGCAAAGAAGATCCTGAGTATGAAGATTACCAGAGACAGGAGTGAAGGTCTGTTGTGGCTGTCTCAGGCTGAGTATGTTTAAAAAGTGCTGAAGAGGTTCATGATGGAGAAGGCAAAGGTTGTTACCACTCCATTAGGCGAACACTTCAAGTTATCCAGCGGTCAGTGTCCTTCATCTGAGAAGGAGTCTGAGGAGATGAGCCAGGTACCCTATGCTTCTGTAGTAGGGAGTTTGATGAATGCTATGGTCTGTATGAGGTCAGACATGGCTCATGCAGTAGGGTTGGTGAGCAAATATTTGACAAACCTAAGAAGGGTCCATTGGGACGCTGTGAAGTGGATTCTTCGATATCTCAGAGGTACTACAGATTTGTGTCTGCAGTTTGGTTGTGAATCACCTGAACTGGTTGGGTACTCTGATTCTGATATGTCTGGAGACGTTGATTCCAGAAGATCCACTTTGGGGTATGTTGTTACTTTTGCGGGGGGGGGGGGGGGGGGGGGGGGGGGGGGGGGGGGGGGGGGGGGGGGCTGTGTTGTGGCTGTTGCGGTTACAAAAGTGTGTGGCACTGTTGATGACTTATGCAGAATATATAGTTCTGACAGAAGCTTCCAAAGAGGTCTTGTGGATGAAGAAGTTCATGATTGAGCTTGGAATCAAGCAAGACGTGTTCACTGTGTTCAGTGATAGTCAGAGTGCTATCTTTCTGGCCAAGAACCCCGCCTACCACTCTGAGATGAAACACATTGATGTTAGGTATCATTGGATACAAGATGCTGTCGAGGAGAAGCTACTGCAGGTGGAAAAGGTAGGCGACATTACCGGGCTGCAGCCCAAGCACCCCAACCCATCTCCACGTGTCGCGTTCGGCCCAAGCCCAACACCGGGTGGCCTACATTAAACTGGCCACAAGGCAGGTTGTTGGATGCCACATCCTCCCTTAGATGAGCCAAACTCGATAGTCAAGCGCACGCTACAGTGACTTCCCAGGAGGTCACCCATCCCGTGACTACTCCAGCCCGAGCATGCTAACTATAAGAGGTCACCCATCCCAGTACTACTCTCGCCCAAGCACACTTAACTATGGAATATGAAGTTTTCCAACTTCTCATCAACAATTGAGCTCCAATTGAGTTGCAGCTTAATTGGTAATGAGAAGTGAAAAAACTCCATAGTTAATCGTGCTCGGGCTGGAGTAGTCACGAGATGGGTGACCTCCTGGGAAGTCCTCGTAGTGTGTGCTTGACTATCGAGTTTGACTCATCTAAGGGAGGATGTGGCCTCCAACAGCCCGCCATATGGCCAGTTTAAGGTAGGCCACTCGGTGTTGGGCTTGGGCTGAATGCATCACGTGGAGATGGGTTGGGTCAGTTGGGCTGCAACCCTCTAACGGAGTTTAAGGAAGGCAACCCGAATACCTTGCGAGGTGGGATATCGCCGCACGCCCCTTCTAACATCTTCCTATTGTCTTTATTTTATGCTAGCTATAAGATCAATCTGAGGATCATGGGAGGGGGCATTATATTGTGAATATCATTTAGTGGAGGATTTCTGGGTTGCACTTTGATCATCCCGTGGTTTTACCCTGTTTTGGGGGTTTTCCACGTATACGCCTTTATGATTGCGATTGTTTTTATTCTTGCAAATTTCGCTGATGACATTTGCAGATATCTCAAATCACATCCTCGCGCGCACTCAGGTATGTGAGAACGTGTTTCGCATAACAAGTGACATCAGAGCGAGGTTAAGTCGCGTTGATTGAATATTTTGGGTTTGTGAATGAGTGTGATAGGTGACGACCAATGGTCCGCTCCCTATCATCTCTAATCACGTTATTTGAAATAGCCGACTCCAAGATCAATGGTTAGAGTTTATAGTGGACTGAGTACAGATGAATTTGAGTTCTGAGATAGTTTGAAGATGAATAGAGCCAACTATCATGAGTGGTATCTAATGATGGATGACTTGATCTACGTCAAGGGTTGACACTCACCTATCTTTGAGGAGATGACTAAAGATATGGATCCTGCAAAATGGGCAATCGAACACCGCAAAGTTTGTGGCTTTGTTAGGCGATTTGTCGCGCGTAATGTGTACAATCATGTGACGAATATCACTGATGTCAATGTGCTATGGAAGACATTGGAGTCCTTATATGTACAAATTACGGGAATAAACAGGCTCTTGCTGCTGACAAAGATTAGTGACTTAGGCTCCATAATTACTGGATGCTATTGGACGTAAGATCAAAGAAATTGAATGATCTCATGACTCAGGCTCCATGTTTTCTTATATATTATTATTGTTAAATTTTCTCAACATGGTCAGCAAGATAGCCCAAACGCCAAATTAATATCTTCGGAACTACCCAGTTCTCACGTTGAACCAGCGGAAAACCAAGGAACAAAGGTTAATCCCAACAAACAATGGAAGCACAAGCAGGTCTTTATTCATTCACTTCTTTACAACACGAGACATACATAGCGAGACATGATTTCGCTAGTATAACAGCTGTAAACAGAAAGCACAAAAACCCAAGCCGAACGGACAGCACCGGAGTCCGCCGAGACCGCCGAGGTCGCCGAGGTCGCCGAGTCTGCTGAGATCGCCCGAACTAAGCTGCAATCCGCCGAATAGCCACGGAGTCCGCCGAAGCCGCGAGGCCGCGCGGACACACCGTTATTCGTCTCCTGCTGAAGCTGAACTGAGGAACACCCCCTACCCGCATGAAGCCGGCGGACAAGTTATGGAAGCTGGCAAAGATGAAACAGAGCTGACAAGCCGCAGAGCGACCTCCTGCTGAATCCGCAGAGACCGCACACTTCCAAGTACTTGACCGAAGTCAAAGCCAAACTCCTGGCTCCTTGAAGCTACCCGCGTGACCTGCACATAGCAAACGTCAGCACTGAATCAAACCGCGCGGACAGACAAAATCAGACCGCAGCTCCTTGCCCAACCCAACTTACTGTTCACTCTAGTTACTGTAGATGTGCCAGGGGGGGTCCTATTTATAGGCGAGGTGAGGAGTGTGATCACCGCCCTAGAGATAGCGACACCGCCCTAGCCCGCGTGATAGCAAAACACCGTCCGCCGAGTCCGCAAGAACTTAGCCGGATACCAAGGAAAACCGCCAGGAGCAAGGCAACATTGGCGAACCCTCTCCAGTCCGCCCAAGCTATGCGGACAAGGCATCAGCCCGCAAAGCTTCCAACCACTGCAGGACAGCAACCCCCTTCAATGGCTGTCCGCACCAACCCGAGGCAGTCCGCAAGACTCAAGCCTCAATCCGCCACAAGTCCACGACCAAAGGCAGACAACAACAGTCCGCCCGGTCACAGCGGACTTGGCGGATACGACGGACACCATGATCTTGGCACAGAGTGTGACCAAGTACAAAAGCCATCAAAGGCCAATGCGAGCATGGCGGACGCAAACCCCCGTCCGCCAAACACCTTAGCACAGACCGCCAGCAGTCCGCAAGCACCTCGCACTCCTGCCCAACGCAGTAGCCATCTCCCGGACTCCATAATCCAGTCCGCCAATCGACCTTCACAGCAAGGCACCTGCTGTAACACCAGAGCTCGACAAGGCCTCAGCCAAGCTCTAAGCCCAGTCCGCAACAGCCCATACCACGGACACACCAGTCCGCAAGCATCCTGCGGACACGAGCCAAACCGCCAAACAGCACAAGCTTGCACCACGACCACTGAGCAATGCACCAGTCTGCAAGCCTCTATCCGCTCAGGCCGGTCCTTGGGAAAACCAATCAGCCAACGCCTTATCCGCATATATCAGGCCGCATAGTCCGCGGACTCCATGCAACAACATGCTCAGAAGACAGTCGACTTCTCACTAGACCTTCCACAAGGCTGCACATCGCAGTCCGCCCAGTCCGCCTAGTCCGCCAAAGCTGTCCGCCCAGGCCGCCCAGCCTGTCCCGTCAACCACTTCCACTTCACAAAATTCAACACTCCCCCTTAAAGTGGGAAGTGGTGACCAAGCCCAGCAAGCTGCGCAAGCGTTCAAAGGGCCCCTTCGACAGTGGCTTCGTGAAGATGTCAGCAAGATTATCTTCACTCTGAACATGCCCGACCAGCAGAGATCCTTCCAGCACCTTCTCCTGAATGAAATGGTGATCAATCTCTATATGCTTGGTCCTGGCGTGACACACTGGATTGTTTACCAGCTTGAGAGCACTCTCATTATCACCCCGGAGTAAAGTAGGCCCTTGCACTTCTTCATGAACATCCTCTATAAGCCTCCTCAACCAAACAGCTTCCCGAGCAGCCAAGGCCGAAGCCTTATACTCCGCCTCTGTGGTTGAAACCGACACCGAGTCCTGCTTCTTGCTACACCACGAGATGCTAGCTGAACCGCAAGTGAACACATAACCTGAAGTAGACCTCCGATCATCCGAATCACCGCCATAGTTAGCATCCGTGTACCCGAGCAACGCAAACTCCAAGTCCCTTCTATAGAGGAGTCCCATGTCAGAAGAAGCCTTGACATACTTCAGAATACCCTTCGCCGCCACTAGATGAGATTGCCTTGGTTCAGCCATATACCGACTTACTCGACCAACAGCATAAGCAATGTCCGCCCTTGTAATCGTCAGGTAAATCAAGCTCCCAACAAGAGCCCTGAACACCAAGGGATCATGAAGAACCCTTCCCTCATCTCGTCGAAGCTTCAACCCAGGTTCCAGTGGAGTAGGGCACTTCTTCCCTTCGCCCATGCCGAAGCGCGTCACAATACGATCAACATACCCTTTCTGGCAAATGAGAACCCCTCACTCCTTCCTCTCCACTTCCAGACCGAGAAAGTGATGCAACTCTCCCAAGTCTTTCATCTCAAAGCGTATAGCAAGCTCTGCCCTGAGCCTTGCTACTTTCCCCTCCGAATTCCCTGTGATGATCATGTCATCCACATACAGTAGGACCAAGACTTGTAGCTCCCTCTTCTTCTTGACGAACAAGCTTGAATCTGAGTTAGAAGCAAGGTATCCACAGAATTGCAAGTACTTTGCAATCTTCCCATACCACGCTCTAGGAGCTTGCTTCAACCCATAGAGAGCCTTCCTGAGTTTACAGACATAGTCCGGATGCTTTTCAGAGACAAATCCAAGCGGCTGATCCATGAAGATATCCTTGTCAATCTCTCCGTAAAGAAATGCATTCTTCACATCGAGTTACCACAACCTCCATCCCTTGCTAGCAGCCAAGGCGATCACCACTCTTAATTAAGTCATCTTCGCAACTGGACTGAATGTCTCCTCATAGTCTTCTCCATACTGCTGTGAGAATCCTCTAGCGACCAGGCGATCCTTGAACCGATCAATGCTCCCATCAGCCTTCTTCTTCAACTTGTACACCCACTTGCAAGTAACCGGAGTAATGCCATCAACCTTGGGCACAAGGTCCCAGGTTTCATTCTTCTTCAGAGCATCAATCTCTTCTTTCATGGCACCTTCCCACTCCTTCACTCCAGTGGCCTCGTTGAAGTTTGCAGGCTCTCGCTCATCCAGAGGACCTGCAAAGAAGCAGGAGACAAAGCTCACTGCATTCCCATCATAGTACCGAGCCGGTGGCTTAACCACCCTCTTCGATCTCCGAAGGGTCGGCTCCTTGCTCACTGCTTCCGTTGCTTCTTCGGGCTCCACTCATACCTGGGGCAAGAATTGAGCATTGCTCCCCCTGCTTCTTGAGCCAGAAGGCTCAGCCTCGGAGTTAGAAGCAACAGGAGCTGCTGGTGAAACAGCAAGCTCCTCTTCCAAGCCTTCAGCAGCCACCATCGGTGCTTCATCAACCTTGCTACTTCCGGTTAGCTCAACCGAGCCACCTCCATATGACGCCAGCTCATCAAAGACAACGTCTCTTGACACCACGAACTTCTTCGTCACAGGGTCCATGCATTTCCATCCCTTCTTCCGCTCATCGTAGCCAACAAAGACAAGCTTCCTTGCCTTCACATCCAGCTTTGTCCGTGAAGCATCCGGGACATGCACGTAGCAAGTTGAACCAAACACCCGAAGGTGTCCCACACTCGGCTTCTCCTTCAGCAACAGCTCAATAGGAGTCTTCATGTTGATAGGGCTGAGTGACATCCGGTTGATGACGTAAGTAGCACAAGACATCCCCTCCGCCCAAAAGGACCTTGGGATATCTTTCGCATGAAGCCAGTATTTGCAGGTCTCCGTCAGATGACAGATCTTCCGCTCCGCTACCCCATTTTGTTGTGGAGTGTGAGCACAAGTAAGCTCTTGTTGGATCCCGTGCTTCCTGCAGAAGTTAGAAAACTCGGAGGAAACAAATTCACCCCCGTTATCAGTTCTAAGCTTCTTAATCCGCAAGCCAAGCTGGCCTTCTACCAACTCCTTAAACTCCACAAACAAACGGAAGACTTCCGACTTCTCCTTTATGAAGTACACCCAAGTATACCTTGAGTAATCATCAACCAAGACAAGCATATATCTGCTTCCACCAAGGCTGGCAGTAACCGTCGGTCCCATCAGGTCGCCATGAATGCACTCCAGTGGTTTCTTGCTCCTTGTTTGTGATTTATCAAACGGAAAGCGATGTGCCTTACCGTATTGACAGCCCGCGCAAACATGCCCATCACCAAAGGAGGACAACTTTGGCAACCCCTTCACCAGACTTCGACTCACCATCGCCTTAAGCTTGTCCATGCCAACATGCCCCAGCCTCTCATGCCAGATAGCAGGGCTATCATTGGCCCTCATCCTATCAACATAAGAATTGGTGGCAAGAACAAACAAGTTCTTCACCCTCCTCCCTACATGAGCAACATCAACCTTCACTACTGATACGTTGCGAAGGAACCTCACGTCTGTTGGCCCAAACAGAACGTGATAACCAGCGTCCACCACATTGGTCACCGAGAAGAGGTTTTTCTTCATGCCCGGCATGTGATACACACTCCTTAACGTGAGTGGCCCCTGATCACTACCCAAAGACACGACCCCCTCTTTCTCTACTGCATAAACAGTATTATCAGCAGTGATAATAACTTCATTAACTGAGTAAGCCTACATGGAGGTGAACTTCGATTTGTCTCCGGTGAGGTGATGACCACACCCGGAGTCCACGATCCACTCGCCGTTGAAGTCCTCAGCAGACAAGGCCCGGACACAAGTGCCTGTCATAAAAGCTCCGCCCCATTCTGCTTCTTCACTTCTCGAGCAAGCTTCCTCCTTTCCCGCAGCATGCCCAGGCTGCAGTTTGACCTTGCAGTCCCGCTTGAAGTGCCCTCGCTGATGACACCAGTAGCACTTCAAGTTCTTCTTCCAGTCCTTAGGAGCATTGCTCCTCTCCGGCGGATATGAAGTTGAAGTCTCCTTCTCACCAACGACCTGCACCTTCTTCTACTTCTTCCCTTCCCATCCTTTCTTCTTGCCTGAGAAGAGAGCTTCGCTGCCTTCCTGATTCAGATTCACTCCAGCCATCTGCCTTGCCAAGCTCTCCTGCAATACAAGCAGATTCTCCAGCTCCAGCAAAGACGGCTGAGTAGCCCACCCTTGAACAGATGTTACAAAGGCCACATATTCCTTCCGCAAGCCGCGGATAATGTGCCTTTTCATCTTCGCCTCAGAGATGGGCTCATCAGGATCCAGTTCCGACAGCTCCGCACACAAGCTCTTCATCTTTAAGAAGTACTTGGAGATGGAAAGGTCTCCCTGAGTTGCCCTGGCCAACTCATTCTCCAGGAACTGAAGCCGCGCCACATTCTTCCTATTGAACAACTCATCAATGGTTTTCCAAATATCAGCAGCCGACTCACATCCAACGATGTGATCAAATAGTTCCGGAGACACGACTCTCTTCAGAATGAACTCCGCCTTAACATTTGTTCTTCTCCAGAGCCTAACCTGCTCAGCAGTACCGAAAGCAGCAGTGACTTCCTGCCTGTCGTCACCACCGACGACTTCCCACAGCTTCTCGCCAAGAAGATAACTCTTCATGCACGACTTCCACTTCTTGAAGTTAGTCGGCGTTAAGAGTTCAATGCCCAGACCTCTTGCAAAACTCCCTTCCATTGCAACACCTGTTGGCACCCTTTCAGAAGCTCCGAGCAACAACACAGGTTGATCACCACTCAATCACTGAGTAACAACACTGGCTGACTTCCGCTCACGCAACTGAACCTGGCTCTGATACCATGTTAAATTTTCTCAACGTGGTCAGCAAGATAGCCCAAACGCCAAATTAATATCTTCGGAACTACCCAGTTCTCACGTTGAACCAGCGGAAAACCAAGGAACAAAGGTAAATCCCAACAAACAATGGAAGAACAAGCAGGTCTTTATTCATTCACTTCTTTACAACACGAGGCATACATAGCGAGACATGATTTCGCTAGTATAACAGCTATAAACAGAAAGCACAAAAACCCAAGCCGAGCGTACAGCACCGTAGTCCGCCGAGACCGCCGAGGTCGCCGAGGTCGCCGAGTCCGCTGAGATCGCCTGAACTAAGCTGCAATCCGCCGAATAGCCACGGAGTCCGCCGAAGCCGCGAGGCCGCGCAGACACACTGTTATTCGTCTCCTGCTAAAGCTGAACTGAGGAACACCCCCTACCCGCCTGAAGCTGGCGGACAGGTTATGGAAGCTGGCAAAGATGAAACAGAGCTGACAAGCCGCAGAGCGACCTGCTGAATCCGCAGAGACCGCACACTTCCAAGTACTTGACCGAAGTCAAATCCAAACTCCTGGCTCCTTGAAGCTACCCGCGCGACCTGCATACAGCAAACGTCAGCACTGGATCAAAAGGGAACACGGCCTGTTTTGGCTATGTTCCTCCATGACAACATCTTGGTTTTGGCTATGTGTTTGTGTTTGCTGATTAACATTAGGTATTGAATCAGATAAAACATCATCCTCAATATGGAAATCTAATGCATTAATCTCAGTGATTACCTCAAGTATAGTGTGGGTAGCTTGTTCATTTTCTAAAGGAGTAGGCTCATCCACCAGTAGAGGCTCCACCTGGATGGAATCCTGGTGATTTGGGCTTGCTTGAGGTAGCTCCCCCTGCCTTGGTGCATCTTCTTGTCCAGCAGGAGATTGTCCAGTATTTCCAGTGTCTTGTTCATCAGGAGCGAACACTACTTGTTCCTCAGAACTGCTTGATGATTCTGGAGCCACAAGGGCTGATTTCTTCTTCTTCTTTTGGGGTGTTTCCTTCTCAGGAGTTGGCATTTCCTTGGTCAAAACCCTATCCCATCTAGAGAAGATTCTCATGTCCATCTTCCTCATGTGATTGATCTTAGATCCAGCTGCTTGGCTCATTACTTTTGGTATACTACCAGCCAAGTAAAGACTTAGAATCCTACCCAAATTGGGTTTCTTCAGGCTCTCCTTAATCTTCTCAAACACTACTGCAGACCAATCAGTATTTAGTTGGAAGATAATTCTAGTCATTAGACCAAACATATAGGCTGAAATTCTGTCATGTCCTCCAGACTTGCACAGGATAACCTTGACAACAATCTCAGATAAGAATTTGCCTTGGCTGTTCATCCCCTTCCTATAGAATACTGATCCAATTTTCATCTTGGAGTCCAGTCCACACCATATCAGTGCTTCTCTAGTCTTAGAAGCAGTAACTTCATCTTCTTCCTTAGTCCTTGGTAGGTTTAGTACCTTTCTCAAACTCTTAGGTGAGACCTTCACCTTTTCTCCATGAACCCTTGACTTAATCTTTAGTCCTGATTCATCTAGGGTTACGCCATTCAGAAATTCCAGGACCTCCTTTTTCCACATCTTGATGGGTTCTGAAACAAGGAATTCTAATCCAGATTCTGCAACTAGGGTTACCACACCTTTGATCGCGGGTTCCGCCTCATCAAATGCGTGCCGTATCAGTTCATATCCTTCATTCACGTTCTCTTCGAGCTTGGGCGTCATTAGGGTTTGAAGAAAAATTTGAATTGAGAGAAGAGAGGTGTCGACACACAAGTTTGGTCTCGAAACTTTGGTGAGCGTGTCGACAAACAATGGTGAAACCCTATTTATACCTTTCTAGGATTGAAGATGAAAGGGCGCGTCAATAAACTTAAATTGTGTCGACACTGTTTATAAGTGTCGACACAGACTTATAATGTCTCGACAACTATGTGTCGACACAAGTATAGTTGACAGAAAATATGTGTCGACACTTGTTTATGTGTCGACACCGCTTAGCTCGACACTTAGTCGAGACTTCACTTGTCTAATACTGTGTAAATCTTAAGTGTCGACACCACGTTGAATGTGTCGACACCTACACTGCATGTATCGACACTAAATTTTCTGAAGTGTCGACACCAACTTCTTAGATGTGTCGACACCTTTTCTCTGAAGTGTCGACACCAGTTCTCTGTCTCGACACAGACTACTCTGTGTGTCGACACTATTTTACTGAGTCAATTTTTGTAAACTAATCTAAGTTGATCATACCTAATTCAATTTTAAACCTATTGAATTTGGTTTCTTCTAGGGGCTTAGTATACATGTCAGCTAGTTGATTATCTGTATTAACATACTCTAGTGAAATATCTTCTTTTTCCACATGTTCTCTTAGAAAATGATATTTTATTTCAATGTGTTTAGTCCTACTATGGGACACATGATTGTTTGCAATAGATATAGCACTAGTAGAATCACAAAATAGTGGTGTTCTACTTACTTGAATACCATAGTCTTCTACCTGATGTTGTATCCATAGAAGTTGAGCACAATAACTTCCTGCAGCCACATATTCTGATTCTACTGTGGAGATAGCCACACTTGTTTGCTTCTTGCTACTCCATGAAATCAGTCTTCCACCTAGGAATTGACAGGTACCAGTTGTACTTTTACTATCTTCCTTGCAGCCTGCAAAGTCTGCATCTGAATAACCTGTCAGTTCAAAGTCTCCATTCCTAGGGTACCAAAGGCCTATATAAGGAGTGCCCTTAAGATATCTCAGTATTCTTTTGATTGCTGTCAAATGAGACTCTTTAGGGCATGCTTGGTACCTAGCACAGACACATGTAGCATACATGATTTCTGGTCTACTTGCAGTCAAATATAGAAGGGAGCCAACTATCCCTCTATACAAAGTCTCATCTACAGGTTTCCCTGCATCATCTTTGCTAAGAGACATACTTGACCCCATAGGAGTTTTCATGGTACTGGATGAATCCATACCATACTTCCTTATCAGTTCTAGGGTGAACTTAGACTGGCATATGGATAAACCATTCTCAGTCTGTCTAACTTGGAGACCCAAGAAGAACTTAAGTTCCCCCATACTGCTCATCTCAAATTGTCCTTGCATAAGTTTTGCAAACTTTTTGCAAAGACTACTTTCAGTAGACCCAAATATGATGTCATCTACATATATTTGGACTAGTATGATCTTGCCTCTGGATTCCCTAAGGAATAAAGTCTTGTCTATTTTCCCCCTTGAGAATTTATTCTCAATGAGGAAACTAGACAGGGTTTCATACCAAGCCCTAGGGGCTTGTTTTAACCCATACAAAGCCTTCCTAAGTCTATAGACATAATGAGGTTGAGTTGAATCAACAAAACCTGATGGCTGTTCCACATAGACCTCTTCCTTCAGATTTCCATTCAGAAATGCTGACTTAACATCCATTTGGTATACTTTAAACCCTTGATAGGTTGCATAGGCCAAGAACATCCTTATGGCTTCCAGTCTGGCTACTGGAGAAAAGGTTTGATCAAAGTCAATACCTTCTTCTTGCCTATATCCCTTAGCAACCAGTCTTGCTTTGTTCTTGATAATTACTCCATGTTCATCCATCTTGTTCCTGAAGATCCACTTGGTTCCAATTATATTGTGGTCTTCTGGTTTAGGAACAAGCTCCCAGACTTTGCATCTCTTGAACTGATTCAGCTCCTCTTACATTGCCTCAATCCAATGAGGGTATAGGATGGCTTCTTCAAATTTGTTTGGCTCTACTTGGGATAGAAAATTGGAGTAGAGCACTACACTCAGATTTCTGCTCCTTGTTTGTACCCCTTGACTTAGATCACCAATAATTTGATTGACTGGATGATCTCTTAGATGTCTATTAGCTGGAGGCAGCCTGTTCTCAGGTTGAACTCCTTCAGCTTCTTCAACTTGCTGCACCCCTTGGTCTTATTCTGCATCAGGTGCATGTAGTACTCCCCCTGGACAACAACCACTATCATCTACATGCTGACTTGCAGTAGAACCTTTTTCAATAGTGAGCTTGTCCATCTTCTTAGTCACACCTGTGGAGCTGCAAATACTACTAGACAATTCATTGTTAATAAGTCTAGCTTCATCAAATACTACATGTACTGATTCTTCTACAACTTGAGTAGTCAAGTTGTAGACTCTATAAGCCTTACTATTGTTACTGTACCCAACAAAGATCCCCTCTTGGGATTTGGCAGCAAACTTGGTCAAGTAAGACTTTCCATTGTTAAGTATATACCATTTACAACCAAAGATCCTGAAATAGGATAGATTTGGTTTTCTGCCTTTCACAATCTCATAGGGGGTCTTATTGTGGCTTTTAGTAATGGTAGCCCTATTAATTACATGGCATGCAGTATTAACTGCCTCAGCCCAGAAATATTCTGGGAGAGATGTGTCACTTAATAGGGTTCTACCAGCCTCAATCAAGGTTCTATTTTTCCTCTCAACAATGCCATTTTGCTGAGGTGTTCTTGGTGAAGAAAATTCCTGAAATATCCCAAATTCTTCACATAGTTTTGTCATACTATCAGACTGGAATTCAGTACCATGGTCACTTCTTATCTTGACCACTGTACTGTCTAACTCATTCTGAATTTGTTTGACAAAACTATAGAAGATACTAGGTGTTTCAGATTTCTATTTAAGGAAGAACACCCAGGAAAACCTTGAGTAGTCATCTACAACCACAAATGTGTAGACCTTCCTACCTAGGCTGTGAACTGGCATATGACCAAAGAGATCCATATACAAGAGGTATAAACACCTCACAGCATCTTTGTTCTCAATGCTATTAAAGGTGGATCTAGTCTGCTTGCCCTTTTGACAAGCTGAACATATCCCATCTTTAATACACTTAACTTGAGGACCATTCCTCACTAACTCTTTGCTAAAGAGTTGGCCAATAGTCTTGTAGTTGAGATGGGCTAGCCTCTTATGCCATTTGACACAATGAGAATCTTTCTCATCAGCTACAAGATACACAGGAGAACCATTGTTCTCACACATAATGTCTAGACAATAGACATTTCTCTTTCTATAACCAGTCAAAATGATCTCTTGATCATTTGATCCCCTGATATGACAACCATCTTTGACAAATGAGATGTCATATCCTAAATCACTCAGTTGACTTATACTAATAAGTTTATTTTTCAAACCTTTAACATAAGCCACTTGAGTAATAGTTATAAGATTGCTAGAAATGTTACCAAAACCCTTGATGATTCCTTTTTCAGAACCACCAAAGGTGACTTTAGGACCATCCTTGATTGGTGTGAAGTCCTTTAGCAATCCCCTAGTTCCAGTGATGTGCCTGGAACATCCACTGTCCAAGTACCATATTGGGGCATGACCACTTGGACTCACCTACAAAACAGATTAGTTGACCTTAGAACCCAAAGAATTCTTGGGTCCTTGGTGCTGGTTAGTTTGCCTCTTAACAAAGCTACCTGCAGATCTTCCAACAGGAAGTTTGCTACTCATCTTGGCACTAGAATTGTGCCAACAGTGTATGGCAAAGTGGCCTACCTTGCCACAGCACCAGCACTCAAATCTATTGTACCTTTGCTTAAGTACAACCCTAGCTGTTCTATCAACAGCAGGCTTGTTGAGTACTGGGGCTTTGCCCTTAGACTTGGACTTTACAGTCCTGGCAGGGTTAGTAAACCCCAATCCAGTTTTACCCTTGTGAGGTATAAACTCATCTATCAAAGGTAGAACTGATTTTGGTTTAGAGAACCTTGCAACTATATCTCTCTCCTTCTGAAGACTAATCTCCAGATTTCTGATTTGATCATTCTTAAATGTTATAGTCCCCATCTGAATAACAGTTATGTTTTTCAGCCTGGCTATTTCATTTAATTTCTGATCAACTAACTTATCAAAATCAGTTGTAGCCTCTTTGAGACTTAGCAATCTCCTTTGCCTGACTCTTGGCCAAGGATTTGCTTTTCTTAAAAGCTTGCAACAGAACTCTATATTCATCAATCAACTGATGAATATCCCCTTCAGATTCAGATCCACTTGCATCACTTGATGCTGCTATAACTGAATCTGAACTAGCACTAGAAATTAAACTTAAAGAACAATTTTGTACCTTACTAGGTCCAGGCTGATCCTGGATTTTGTCACCTTCTGACAATGCCATCAGTCCTTGGCACTGATTGTCCTCTTGCTCATATATCGAGTTCATTAGCTGGATGAACTCCTCTTCCTCTTCTTCAGCAAACAGTCCTATATAAGCTTCAACTTCTGACTCAGTTTCTGAAGAAGACATGTCTGACAGGCCTTTGTCCTTCTTGGCAACAAAGGACCTTTCCTTCTTGCCCTTGAATTGAGTCTTTTTCTTATCTGTTGACTCTTTCCTTTTCTCTGGACAGTCTGCAACAACATGTCCTTGTCTATTACAGCAATAACATACAATTTTTGATAAAGTTGCTTTGCTTGACTTGGGCTTTCTCCTGTCTTTATTTGATGACTTCTTATTCTGATAATAGTCATCTTTTCCCTGTGAAGTGGATGGCTTTGACCTCCACTGTTTCTTCTTTAGAAACTTCTGAAAGTGTCTTGTGAAAGCTGCAAAATCCTCATCACTCTCACTGCTTTCAGAATTTCTGCTTTCTGAATCATCTGACTCAGTCTCAGCTACTTTTGGAGGTGGAGATGGAGACTTACTTTTATATTTCCTAGTGGCTTCTGTCTTGAATGCCACAGCTCTTTCTTTATTCTTATTTCTGGTAGTCTTCTCCTCTTCTTTTCTTACCATCAACTGCATTTCATAGGATAGCAGTTTTCCAAACAAGGTTGGAGGAGGGATATCTGCTAACTTGGTCATTTCCCTTATGGCACAGATCTTGGTGTCTCAATCCTTTGTTAGGGACCTCAAGAACTTATCATTCAGCTCATAATTGCTGAAATCTCTTCCATAGGACATTAACTCATTAACTATCATATAGAATTTCTTATAGCATTCTGTTATGCTATCAGACCTGCCTTGCCTGAAACTTTCATATTCTTGGTTTAACAAAGACTTTCTATCCTGCCTAACTTCTTCAGAACCCTCCATGTACACTATCAGAGTATCCCACATCTCCTTTGATGTTTTACAGTGTATCAAGTTCTGAAAAGTAGCATCATCTATGGCACTTATAATGATATTCTGAGCCCTTTTGTCCATTGTAGCTAGAATAATCTCATCTTTTGTCATTTCAGAAAAGTCCTTAGGTGTTCTCTGATTTGCATCCAGGACTGAAACCTTCATAGTCACATATGGCCCTTCTTTAACTGTGATATATATTTTAGGGTCTGAGGCTTCCATAAATAGTCTCACCCTTTCTTTCCAGATGCCAAAAATCTCCTTTCTACAAATTGGCAACTTCATGGATCCAAGTTCTTTATGATTCTCTGTTGAACCCATTTTCTTGATTATGCTGAATCTGTCCTTGATTTCACTGAATCTGCCAACAGGATCTACTCAGACAGTTATGTCCCTTTTTGAGTAACCTCGCTTTGATACCGCTTGAAAGAAATTGTACCTAATCACCTAGAGGGGGGGGGGGGTGAATAGGTGACTTAATCTTTTTAAACTTTTAGTCAGATTATATCACAGATTTTTAACTACTTCTTCACAGCAATCAATCAGCAATCACAGAATAAATCAAGCACACAGTGAACACATAGATTTATTGTGGTTCCCCAAGGTACATCCACTTTCCCCCTTCGCCTATCTAGTAGTGTACTAGATTCAGCCAAACTCCTCCACTATTCCTCAGATCCCCAGATCTTATACTCAGAACCCCAAACAGGTTCCTACAGCTCAGGCCCAAAGCCCTACAACTCAGTCTTCACAAAGACCTACACTCAGCCTTCACCAAGGCCTACACTCAGCCACAAGGCCTACACTCAGAGATATGAATCTCCTACACTCAAGCACACAGGCCCTACCTCTCAGCCTTTATAATTGCAGGCTTACAACTCAGATCCCTAAGGATCCTACAAGAAATTAAGAATACAATGTATATACCTACAACTCAGAATAAGAGAGAAGAGTTGATAGGTTCTTGGTGAGTTCTTGAATGAACTCTGCTGAGATCAACCTCACTTGGCTTTCTTCAAAGCTTATTGAATGTAGAACACAATAGGATTGATTCTCTGCAGCTGATCTTCAATCACTGTAACTTAAGTTTCAGATCTTAATCTGAAACCTTCTTCACAGCCTGGTTCCAACAGCTGTCTTCTTGGAAGGAGCTCTCTCTCTCTCCAACTTCTTAGATCTTCACTTGAATTGATTCTTCAATGAATTGCTAGATCTCCAACTTTGATTGATGTTGATCATGCCTTTCTGTTGACAGAATAAGCCTATATATAGGCCTTCTTCATGGTGACCAGCTGATCCGGTTCCTAACAGCTTTCTGACAACTCTGACAGTTGCAGTAGACCGGCTGGAATAACAGCTGTCATGTCATCCAGTCACTTCTTGAAATATCTGTAACTGTCTGAAAGTGTCGAGACAGTCTGTCTTTAAGTGTCGACACTTATAGACTAAGTGTCGACACAAGTAGACTAATTGTCGACACTAGCCTTCAAGGTGTCGACACAACTCCTTGTGTTGTAGAAATTTCTTCTCGACACTGCTTCTTCATCATGTGTCGACACTGATATTGTGTGTCGACACAACTCCTCGTTCTTCAGTACTTAGTTGATTTCTTGTAAGTGTCGACACTACTCCTTTGTGTCGACACATCTTCTTGTGTTGATCTTGTTCAGTGTCGACACATCTTCTTGGTGTTGACACATCTTCTTGATGTCGACACATGCCTTCTATGTTGATACTTGCTGAGTGTCGACACAGCTCCTTGTGTCGACACATTCTTCTTTTCTTGAGACTTATGGCTGAGTATCGACACATCTCCTTTGTGTCGACACTTGTACTTAGAATTTGTTGAACTTTGCTGAGTGTCGACACAGCCTCCTAGTGTCGACACTTTCTTCTTGTTTTGAGTCTTCTGCTGAGTGTCGACACATTCTTTATTATGTCGACACTTTCTTCATGTGTTGAGTCTTCTGCTGTGTGTCGACACATACTTCATTATGTCGACACTTATACTTAGACTCTGCTGACTTTTGTTGAGTGTCGACACAGCCTCCAAGTGTCGACACTTTCTGATGTAGACAAAGTTCCTCTAGGTGTCGACACTGCTGCTAAGTGTCGACACAGCTTCACTGGACTTTTCTTCATTGAGTGTCGACACAACCTGTATGTGTCGACACTTTCTGTCTGGTGTCGACTCTGCATCCCTGGTGTCGACACAATTACTCCAAGTGTCGACACTGCTTCTCTGGGTGTCGACACAAGTCTTCTTAAGTGTCGACACTTTCCTTCTGGGTGTCGACACATGGACTTAGAATCTTTTCAGCTTTCCCTGTAAATACTTGTCCTGCACAACTAAACTCAAAACACATCAAATACATTTTGATGTATATCATTGAGTAGGGTGAGGCTTCTTCAAATTAGGTACATTCATTCCAATGTACCCAACACCCCTATCCTTGCTCTTCCGTCTGGGAAGGAGGTCTTTCAGGTGTATACTGATGCATCATTTCGGGGGATGGGTGCTGTACTGATGCAACATGGGCATATGATAGCATGCGCCTCCGACCAGCTGAAGAAGCATGAGTAGAACTACCTTGTGCATGACTTGGAGATGGGAGCAGTGGTGCTCGCTCTGAAGATTTGGTGGCATTATCTTTATGGTGTGCACTGCGAAATATTTTCGGATCACAAGAATCTAAAATATGTTGATACGCAGAAGGAGTTGAACATCCGTCAGAGACGATGGGTGGAGTTTCTATCTGATTATGAGTACACGATACACAATCACCCGGGAAAGGTGAATGTGGTGGCGAACGCACTGAGCTGAAAAACTAACACTTCAGGAGCAGAGCCTTAGATGATGGCTTTGGAGCTGATACGGATGAGGGACGATATGCAGATGTTGGGTATTGTATCCACAATGTACCTGATTTGAAGAAGCCCCTGGACAAGCTAAGGTCAATAGACAATGTATTTGATAAAATCTTTCAAGTTGTACTTGCAGTTATTCCACGCAAAGTGCACACCAATGTCAGGGTGCAGTAGGTCAATATACACGGGTCTGCACGACGTAATCCCTCGTTGAGCAGATCAGTGTGTTGGCCTACGTGTACTCTCTCTATTGGAGTGCACATACGTTCAAGTACAGGGCTGTGATCTTACAGGAGCAGACAAGGAGCAAGGATGGGTCAAGGAGCAGCTCGTGGGCGGAAAGACGAAAATTCGTCTAAGTATAATTCGACGAGAATCACCAAGTGATTCTCGCCGAATCGTCGAGAATCATTAGTGATTCTCGCCGACTCTTTCCCGCTACCTCAAAACGGTGCCAAGTAAGATTCGGCGAGAATCACAAGTGATTCTCGCCGAACCCATCGCAGAGCAGATCCTGAATACCAAGTTACATTCGTTGAGAATCAAAAAGTGATTCGTCGAGAATCACTAGTGATTCTCGACGAATCGTCGAGAATCACTAACTGATTCTCGCCGATTCGTCGAGAATCACCTGTGATTCTCGCCGATTTTTACTTGGCGTTTTCTCTGAAAACTGCTGGACCGGATTCTGCCGCTGGACTATTTTGAACCGGTTTTCGGGATTTTTCTTGTGGGTCCCACAACGGTCAAATTAGTAGTATCTACAGTATATATATACGAGTATTTTGAACTGTAGACAAAGAGAAAGAAGCCGAGCAAAAACCTAGACCTAAAATCGCGATCTTCACTCCGCCGCCGCCGTCGCGCTCAAGCTAGTTGATCGCCGTCATCGATCGGGATTCCTTCGTGATCTCCGGCGATAGAAGCTTAGCAAAGCTTGAGTCTCACATGTCTATCCAGAGATCCCTTGTCTCTCGATTTGTTGACCGGGAAAAACTCCCCCGTCCGAATCGATCGAGATGACCGATCTTAGAGTGACCGTTGGTAGACCTAGTTTGCTTCGCTACGAAGTTTGGATCTCAAAGTACTGCAGCCGCGCACCCTCGTTGCCGCCGATCCCGAACCAAGCCGCCGCTCGGATTGCCGCCGCCGGTTCCGGGGAGATCCTCTCCAAGAGAGACCAAGGTTGTAGACTCTTCGTTGACTTCACGAACACGTCGTCGAACGAAGAGGAACACCGAAGTCTCCAAACGAAGTTTGTATCTCGTGTACATTCTATTTTACTTTTGTTGTAAAGGAACGATTGTTCCGTGTTGTAAGGTTTGGGTGCAACCCGGTTTGTGGGAGTGTTGACTCCTACGTGTGGAAGGGCTCCTTCCAATAGTGCAAGGATTGGATTTCAATCCTGTTGGAGAAGTGACCGAGTCGTCCCTTGTTGGGAGATAGGTCAAAGGGGGAAAGTGGATGTACCCAAGTCGGGGAACCACTATAAATTGCCTGTGTTTTCTGTGTGCTGTGCTGTTTATCTTTATTGTGCAGGTACTATTATAAATTCCGCAAAAGCGCTACACGTCACCTATTCCCCCCCCCATAGGTGCACATAGTTGACACTAGGTGGACTTTCAAGTGGTATCAGAGGGAGGTTACTCATCAAAAAGGTTAACACCTTGAGTTGAATCCTGCCCCTAGTGTCAAGAAGAAGACAAACATCTACTATGGACAGGCTCAAGTTCTCCGGCAAGATCCCAGTGTGCACCAGGCTCAACTTTCCTATCTGGAAGGAAAGGATCAGGTTCTACATGGAAGCAGTTGATGCTCGACTCTTCATGATCGTGGAGGAGGGACCTTATGTCCCCACTAAGGCCTCCACTATTGATCCCACCAAGAAGGTGCCGAAGACACTTTCTGAAATGGACAAGGACGAGATGGTGCTAGTGGGACTTGACAAGAAGGCACGAAACATTCTGGTCAGCGCAGTTGATGACTCAATGATGCAAAACTTCAGCAACTGCAGGACAGCACATGAGATCTGGCAGTGCCTGATCATCCTAATGGAGGGCACGGATGAAGTGAGGGATGATCGGAGATCTCTCCTGAACCAAAAATATGAGGCCTTCAGACAAGGGCCTAAGGAAGAGATCGGAGTCACCTACGAGAACTTCCTAAAGATTGTCAACGCCCTCAAGGGCTACGGAAGAGTGTTCACTAATGGTGAACTCAATGACAAATTTCTTAGGTCCCTTACTAAGGAATGGGACACAAAGATCTGCGCCATCAGAGAATTTGGCAGACTAGCAGAAATTGATCCACAAATTCTGTTTGGGAAGCTGATGTCCTATGAGCTTCAGATGAACACCAGAAAAGCAGAAGAAGAAGCAGAGAAGGCGGCAGCCAAAGAAAAGACTGTGGCTCTAAAAGCCAGTCACTCCAGAAAAGGCAAGGGTGCGGTTTCATACCGTGCCATGAAAAATGATGAGGAGGAGGACTCCGAGCCATGCTCCTCCAGCTCAGAGCTGTCGGAGGAGGATTTCTCCCTCATCACTCGAGAGTTCAAGAAGTTCCTCAAGATGAGGAATCAAAGAAAGAGAGACGGCTCCTCCTCCAGGCATCAGAAGAAAAATTATTCTTCTGACAGGTATGCATCTAGACCGAACAAACATCGCTCCGCTGACATTATTTGCTTTGGATGCAATAAGCCAGGGCACGTCGTGGCCGACTGCTTTCAAGGCAAGAGAGAAAAAGGGAAAGAAGAGGAGCACAAATCCTCTAGAGATAAGAAGAAGGAGCGGAGCTACATCGCCAAAAGGCCAAAGACACTGAGTGAGTCTGATTCCTCAGACTCCAGTGATGATGAGGAAGCCTACTTCGGGCTGGTGGGTCGCTCTGACTCAGAAGGAGAATGCCCCCAGTTTACTGGGAAGGTAAAAGCTCACACCCCTCTCTCCGACTCCGACTCTGATCCTGAGTCTCAGGATGATGAACCTGAGGATAGCCTTTCGGCCCGTGAAGCTGAGCTCCTCGAGAAGTATGAGCTTCTGCTCAACACTTTCGAGGAGTGTCGAAAGAGATTGAAGGCTGAGAAAAAGGAAGTAAAATTCCTTAAGGGTGAGTGTGTTTCCATAAGGGAAGAGGTCACCAGTTTGATCTCTCTCCGACAGGAGCACCTTGACCTGACCTCAAAGCACTCAGAGTCTCTGAAGCTCCTTGATCTTAAGCAGGAGGAAGTCAACAAGTTGGAAGAACAACTTGCGGCAGAAAGGAAGATCGTTAAGAGCTTCTCTATGACAAAAACAGTTCTTCCAGTTGTTCATACCTTCTCTGCTCAGGCCAAAGGAGCTGGCTTGGGGCATGTAGGAGTATCTGGTTCCTCCTCCAGGAGAAACAGGAACCAGAGGAAGAATAAGGCCGCCAAGAAGGCCTCTGCTGATGAAAAGGGAAAGGCTCCGCTTAGTCCTGTTGCGTTCAGAAAGCCTGGGTTTCCTTGCAACCAACATGACTTTGAGTCAACATTTGGCCATCATTTCCGGCCCTCGGTTGCAAAGCCAAAGAGCCGATATAACAGTTGGACCTTTCCCCGGAACTTCGGTGAGAGTGCCTTCAAGGCACCTTATGAGGAAATCCACATGGGAAATTATGGTCCGTTCTCTAGCGGCCATAATGGAAAGCAGGCACCAAAAGCCAAGCCTGTTATACAGAAGGTGACGAAGTCATGTGACTGCTGTCACCATGAGGCCTCCACCTCCAGATCCAAGGCCCCAGCTGTACCCACCGTTACCAGGGTAAGGCAGGAGCCTAGGAAGAGGTACAACAGATTCGACTGTTGGTGCTGTGGCAAAGTTGGTCACTTTGTCGTGGATTGTTAGTTTAATCCAAGGTATTACGAGACTCCCTATGTTAGCACTGCGAGGCCGACCACTCGTAGGGTTAACCAACCGAGGGGGAGTGTGCTAACCAGGAATCTAGGACCCAAGTTCGATTGGGTTCCTAAGGCGAGTTAATTTTGTTTTGCAGGAATGTCCAAAGGCCACCAAAACGCCGATCTGGTATTTGGACAGTGGATGCTCCCGGCATATGACTGGGACAAGAAGCCTGCTGCGTGATTACACTCCAGTCGAGAATGGACCCAAAGTCATCTTTGGAGGGTCAGATCGAGGAGTCACCAGAGGTTACAGTATGATTTCCAACGGTATAATCTCTATCACCGACGTGGCCTATGTTGAAGGGTTAAACCATAACCTGATCAGTGTAAGTCAATTATGTGATAAAGGTTATGACGTTAAGTTCTGCAAGGATAAATGTCTGATAATTTCACGTACCTCTTCTGAGATGGTATTATCAGGCATTAGGAGCAGAAATATCTTCTGCTTAGATTTTATCAGTATAGATTCATCTACCCCCGTATGCCTTGTGGCAACAGGCAGTGCATCTCTTTGTGATCAATGGTACAAGAGATTGACACATATTAATTTCAAGACAATTAGTATGCTGTTTTCTAAGAACTTAGTAAGGGATGCCCCCAGTATCAAGTGCATCACAGATAGCCCCTGTCCTGCATGCCAGATGGGCAAACAGACTCGGGCTACCTTTAAGAGCATCGCAGACAAAGACTCTTCCCGATGTCTTTACCTTTTACATATGGACTTGTTTGGTCCAATGCAAGTTCATAGCTTGGGAGGCAAGTCCTATACGCTAGTGATAGTTGATGATCACTCTCGGTTTACATGAGTGTTCTTTTTGAAACGAAAGTCAGATACGTTTGACATCTTCACTAGTTTTGTCACGCAGGTTCAGAACGAATTTAACTGCTCAGTGGTCAAAATCAGAAGTGACCATGGAACAGAATTTGAGTCTGGTGCTATGACAGAATTTTGTGAAGAACAAGGTATCTTTCATGAGTTTTCCTCCCCGCGCACTCCTCAACAAAATGGAGTTGCGGAGAGGAGAAATAGAACTCTCATTGAAGCCTGCACGACAATGTTGAAAGACGCCTCTCTCCCGGAATACTTCTGGGCAGAGGCTGTCAATACAGCTTGTCATGTACAAAACCGAGCATTGATCAACAAGCATCATCGTAAGACGCCTTACGAACTACTGAAAGGCAGGAAACCAACCATGGCCTACTTGAGGATTTTTGGCTGCAGATGCTATGTACTGAATAATGGGAAGTACCCGTGTACTAAATTTGGTGAAAAATGCTTCGAAGGCATATTCGTGGGCTATAGTTCCCACAGTCGGGCATATAGGGTCTTCAATAAGAAAACCCTAGTGGTAGAAGAATCAATAAATGTTGTATTTGATGAAGGAAGTTTGCTTAACAGCAATTCTTCCAGTGGTATTCTTGAAGATGCAGATGCACGACTTGAACAGCTGAGTCTGGATGAGACCGCTAAAGATGACACTCCTAAGTATGTCAAAGTTTCCACCTCCACATCATCTGAAAATGTTGAAGATCAAAATGGAACAAATCTCCTGGAAGAAAGAGAAGCCCAAGAAGTAGTTGAAGCTCCAGATGCCAGACTTCTAGAGCTCCGGCACGCGAGGGATCATCCTAGAGATCAGATCATCGGAGATCCTCGTGTCGGTGTCAGAACTCGAAGAGGTACCATTAACGAAGTATTGCATCTTAGCTTCCTATCACAGGTTGAGCCAAAGAAGTTCGACGAGACGAACAAAGATGCGGCATGGATTTTGGCCATGCAAGATGAACTTCATCAATTCGAACGATGCAACGTGTGGACGCTGGTTCCCAAACCACACAAGCAGAATATGATTGGCACCAAGTGGATCTTCAGAAACAAACTGGATGAACATGGTGTCATCGTAAAGAACAAGGCCAGGCTGGTGGCTCAAGGTTACAGACAGGAGGAGGGGATTGACTTCGACCAGACCTTCGCACCTGTCGTAAGGCTCGAGGCAATCAGATTGTTCCTGGCGTATGCTTCACACAAAGGATTCACAGTCTATCAAATGGATGTGAAATCAGCATTCTTGAACGGAGACTTGAAAGAGGAAGTATACGTCGCTCAACCCCCAGGTTTTGTCGATCCTACTTATCCCAATCATGTTTATTTTCTTAATAAGGCCTTATATGGGTTGAAATAAGCTCCACGAGCTTGGTATGAGACTTTATCTAGTTTTCTTCTTGAGAACAAGTTCTCTAGAGGTAAAATAGATAAAATATTGTTTCTCAGGGAAGTCAAAGGCAAGATTTTGCTGGTGCAAATCTATGTCGATGACATAATATTCGGCTCAACGGACAACAATCTTTGCAAAAAGTTTTCTAAACTTATGCAAGGAAAGTTTGAAATGAGCAGTATGGGAGAGCTCAAGTATTTCTTAGGACTTCAAGTGAAACAGTCTGAGGATGGAATCTTCATCTCTCAGACGAAGTTCACAAATGAACTCCTTAAGAAATTCGGTATGGAGAGTGCATCCTCGATGAGGACTCCAATGGGATCCACTATGTCTCTGGATAAGGATGAGAAAGGTAAACCTTTCGATGAAACCAAATACAGAAGCATCATTGGATCCCTACTCTATCTTACTGCCAGTAGACCGGATATTATGTTCTCCACATGTGTCTGTGCCCGATATCAGGTAAACACTAAGGAATCTCACTATGTCGCTGCAAAGCGAATTCTAAGATACCTTAAAGGTACTCCTAATCTTGGCTTGTGGTACCCGAGAAACAATGATGTCGAGCTAATAGGCTTTTCAGATGCTGATTTTGCAGGGAGCAGGGATGACAGGAAAAGCACCTCCGGGACGTGTCAATTCCTCGGCAGGAGGCTTATCTCATGGAACAACAAGAAACAGAATTGTGTTGCAACCTCCACAGCAGAGTCTGAGTACATCTCGGCAGGAAGCTGTTGCGCACAACTTCTATGGATCAGAAACCAGTTATCCGACTACGACCTTCAGTTCAAGGAAGTACCCATGTACTGCGACTCCTCCAGTGCAATTGCCATTGCCAACAATCCTGTATCGCACAGCAGAACGAAGCATATTGAAGTGCGCTACCACTTCATTCGGGAGCACGTGGAAAACAAGGACATCTCTCTCTGTTATGTCCCCACAGACAAGCAGATTGCTGATATATTCACAAAGCCCTTAGACGAGGCCAAGTTCAATCTTTTCAAGACTGAATTGGGGATGCTCAATTATGAGGAATGAAGACTACAAAAGTTCCAGGCTCGTGCACGATCTGAGGGGGAGCAAGGAACTCAAGTGTGACCACAGACGCAAGAACTGAGGGGGAGCAAGGGGTCAACTGCAACCGATCCCGATTTGTAGAAGCCGAAAAGGGGGAGATTACCCTCTCGGCTAAGCTAAGGTGGCTCCAAGCTTGCTCCCAAGAAACTGGTATTGGTAATGGATAACTCACTCAACTCCATTTTAAGTTTATGGTTTTCATTCCCATTTGCTCTATTCACCTTAGCTTGTAGGGTTTAGGCTTCTTCAAATAGGGGGAGATTGTTGGCTATTGTATCCACAATGTACCTGATTTGAAGAAGCCCCTGGACAAGCTAAGGTCAATAGACAATGTATTTGATAAAATCTTTCAAGTTGTACTTGCAGTTATTCCACGCAAAGTGCACACCAATGTCAGGGTGCAGTAGGTCAATATACACGGGTCTGCACGACGTAATCCCTCGTTGAGCAGATCAGTGTGTTGGCCTACGTGTACTCTCTCTATTGGAGTGCACTTACGTTCAAGTACAGGGCTGTGATCTTGCAGGAGCAGACAAGGAGCAAGGATGGGTCAAGGAGCAGCTCGTGGGCGGAAAGACGAAAATTCGTCTAAGTATAATTCGACGAGAATCACCAAGTGATTCTCGCCGAATCGTCGAGAATCATTAGTGATTCTCGCCGACTCTTTCCGGCTACCTCAAAACGGTGCCAAGTAAGATTCGGCGAGAATTAGTAGTGATTCTCGCCGAACCCATCGCAGAGCAGATCCTGAATACCAAGTTACATTCGTTGAGAATCAAAAAGTGATTCGTCGAGAATCACTAGTGATTCTCGACGAATCGTCGAGAATCACTAACTTATTCTCGCCGATTCGTCGAGAATCACCTGTGATTCTCGCCGATTTTTACTTGGCGTTTTCTCTGGAAACTGCTGGACCGGATTCTGCCGCTGGACTATTTTGAACCGGTTTTCGGGATTTTTCTTGTGGGTCCCACAACGGTCAAATTAGTAGTATCTACAGTATATATATATACGGGTATTTTGAACTGTAGACAAAGAGAAAGAAGCCGAGCAAAAACCTAGACCTAAAATCGCGATCTTCACTCCGCCGCCGCCGTCGCGCTCGAGCTAGTTGATCGCCGTCATCGATCGGGATTCCTTCGTGATCTCCGGCGACAGAAGCTTAGCAAACCTTGAGTCTCACGTGTCTATCCAGAGATCCCTTGTCTCTCGATTTGTTGACCGGGAAAAACTCCCCCGTCCGCATCGATCGAGACGACCGATCCTAGAGTGACCGTTGGTAGACCTAGTTTGCTTCGCTATGAAGTTTGGATCTCAAAGTACTACAGCCGCGCACTCTCGTTGCCGCCGATCCCGAACCAAGCCGCCGCTCGGATTGCCGCCGCTGGTTCCGGGGAGATCCTCTCCAAGAGAGACCAAGGTTGTAGACACTTCGTTGACTTCACGAACACGTCGTCGAACGAAGAGGAACACCGAAGTCTCCAAACGAAGGTTGTATCTCGTGTACATTCTATTTTACTTTTGTTGTAAAGGAACGATTGTTCCGTGTTGTAAGGGTTGGGTGCAACCCGGTTTGTGGGAGTGTTGACTCCTACGTGTGGAAGGGCTCCTTCCAATAGTGCAAGGATTGGATTTCAATCCTGTTGGAGAAGTGACCGAGTCGTCCCTTGTTGGGAGATAGGTCGAAGGGGGAAAGTGGATGTACCCAAGTCGGGGAACCACTATAAATTGCTTGTGTTTTCTGTGTGCTGTGCTGTTTATCTTTATTGTGCAGGTACTATTATAAATTCCGCAAAAGCGCTACACGTCACCTATTCCCCCCCATAGGTGCACATAGTTGACACTAGGTAGACTTTCAGCAGATTACTTTGGTGTCCTCGGATGACTCAGAGCTTTATGAGGAGTATCTGGCCGCGATGAGCACTACCGATGATATTCAGGATTACATCAGAGCTGAGCAGAGGATGGATGACAGGCTAGAGCCAGTATTCATGGCCTTAGAGGTAGGCACGACTGGGGAGAATACAGAGAGGGATGGTTTGTTGTGCTTTAGAGGACGAGTGTACATACCGGCAAGGGGCATGATTCGGGAGGACATTTTGACTGAGGCTCACTACAACAGGTACTTGGTGCACCCATGCATCACTAAGATGATGACTGACCTGAAGAGGACGATGTACTGGCCGGGTATGAAGAGGTATATCACATACTTCATGACCCATTCCGAGGCTTGTCAGTTAGTGAAGGCAGAGTGTAAGAGTCTAACCAGATTATTGCAGCCACTTCCGGTGCCGGTGTGGAAGTTTGACGATATCGTCATGGATTTCATATATGGTCTTCCTCGATCACATGCGGGGAACGACTCGATATAGGTGATCATCGATCGATTTATGAAGTGGCCAGATTTCTACCAATCAAGAAGGACGCTCTAGTGGGTGACTTGGTGCGGAGGTTTATGGAGCAGTTCGTCCGATACTATGGAGTGCCGAGGACGATAGTGTCCGATCGTGATGGAGGATTTATGTCTAAGGAGTGGAGGTTGGTCTAGGATTATTTGTTGACCCAGTTGACATTTAATACCTCCTTCTACCCTCATATAGATGGGCAGACAGAGAGCACTAATCAAACACTAGAGAATTTGTTGCGTCTTTGTATATTGGACCGCAGAGACCTATGGGAGAGGCAGTTACCCTTGATCAAATCCTTGTACAACAACAACCACTAGTCCAGCAACGATATGGACCCTTATGAGGCATTATATTGGTGGAGATGTAGGACTCATTTGTCTTGTATCCAGGATGAGGATCCAAAGACACTTGGCTAAGAGTTCGTCGAGGATACAAATACTCAGGTGCGGTTGATTTGAGATAGGATGTTGGAGGCCCAGAGCAGACATGCCAAGTATTACGATGCTCGGCATCGCCAGCTAGTGTTTCAGGTAGGAGACTGGGTGTTTCTGAAGATACAATCGATGCATGGAGTCTCACGGGTGCATGGTCAGAAGAAGCTCAGTCCTAGATACATGGGGCCTTACAGGATCCTGGAGCGAATCTGTCCCTTGGCTTATAGACTAGAGCTGCCGCCAGAGCTAGCAGGTTTGCACGACGTCTTCCATGTCACCTCCCTCAGGAGAGCTCTACTTCGGCCAGAGCAGCAGATTATGACTACAGATGGGCCTATAGCTTCTGATTGATCGGTGCGCATGTAGCCGATCCGGATAGACGATACTGGGATACGAGTCTTGCGGCGCAAGAAGGTTCTGCTAGTCAAGGTATTGTGGAGGAATCATGGACAAGAGGAGCACACGTGGGAGCCGTAGGACTTGGTGCAGCAAAGGTACCTAGAACTTTTCACTTCAGGTGTCCCCTTTAACCTCTCACGATGTTACATTTTATTTCTCATACTTGAAACCCCGTAGGCCTAACCTGAATTTCGAGGATGAAATTTTTATTTTTATGTATTGGGATTTGTAACATTCCTCAGACTTCTAGACCCCTAGGATGGTTTTTTCATTATTGGGTCATGACAAAATCCTGGGAAGCACTAAAGGGTTTGGGTGAACATGAGAATTAGGGTGTGAACCACCTTGGTCTGCAAATAGTAGAATTCAAATTACTAGCTTAGGGGTGACCATAGGGCTTCACCATGACTCCATGACCCCGCCACAACATCTCTAACCCATTAGAGGGTCCATTAGAGCCATAGCGACCCATTGGAGTCAACAAAAGAGGCTAAGTTGACCAAGCTCAACCTTAAGCCTAAGAAAGTCAACTTAGATCAATTTGGGTCGGGAATTGGGGCTTGAGTTGGCTCCAGGTCGGGTGAATCTATGCCGTTGGCTGGAGGAAGAAGAAATCCATCCGCTATCCGATCCTTCTTTAAGATCTGTGCAGATCATATTGAATTAAACTTTAGGATATTTGTATTTTCTGTCATAGAAAATCAGCTGCCTAAGGATTTGAATTAAAAATACTTAGAGTCCTTTTTCAGAAAAAGTGGTCAACATGAAACTTGTAGCCCTATAAGTTTAGTTTATTTTAAAATTGGTTTGAATCAATTTGGAGTTCAGGTCAGACCTCAACACTCATTTTGGTGAGGTCTATACTTAGGGTTGATCAGATATTGTTTTGGGTTCCCCCATCAATCCTGATATCCAAATGACTTGAAATTTGGAGCATGATCCATTCATATCTAGATCTATAACATATCCAAAAATGGGAATTTTGGTAAAATATGTTTCTAAAGTTTTGGTAAACATTTCAATTTTCATTTATGGGTTAATTGATGGGTCTAATGACCTCTAAATTCCTCCAAATTTTGGGGTGTGGTCCTTGGGGTCAATATAAGATTCTGTATAAAATTTCATCCCAGTTGGAGATGATATGGTTGGGAATTGTGCAAACCCTCGTCTTAACCTAGTAGGGCAAATTAGGTTAAGTACCACTTTTTGGGTATTGAGTTGCCAAATCACCTCAATGGAGCTTAAAACTTGGGCTACTGACTTTATGTAACATTAAACACCCTCACATGGTGTTTGGGGTGGAATATGGTGGATTTTCCCTAGGTCCCTAGTTCAAACTCTAAGATTGAGCTTTGCCCTTGTATAGACTTGATGTTTAGTCCATGTGATCTTAGGGTGGTGAAATGTCCTAGGAAGGAATTTGGTTGTATTTGGACATATGAACCCCACTTTAATCACTTGGAAATTATTTAGGCATGTACACCTCATGGAATAATTAAGGGGTCATATGACCTTGAATCTTCATTAGATTTTTGTCGGAGTAATTTTATAATAATATTAACCTCTGACAATTATTATAGGATGTTTAGAAAAAAAGTAGCTCGTACTTGTAGATATAACCTTCATATTGCCCTTTTTGATGATATTGAAGTAACTGTGGTTTAATTGTCTTAGAATAATATGAAACTTTGGCAAAGTTAATCAAATACCATTATATGCATTGATAAATTATTTCGAATAATTGGGCATTTCGTCTTAGTACTTCATGTGTGAAGTGAACTAGTGCACCTTATTTTGATCAATAGATAATAAATACTATATCTTCCTGGAAAATTGTGTTACCTGGCCAGAGAACTTTGTAGGGCATAATAAAACTTAAGAAAATATTACATGTTGTTTGGAAGAGTTTACAAGAATGTTTCTTCACAAAGTGCACTATCATGGATTTATTTGAGATATTTTTCTATATAGCTTATTGAACTTGGAATTGCATAAAACTTAGTCAGTAATGTTTTACTATCATAATAAGGCTGTGGTAATTTTTGTATAATTTCTTGACTATGAATTGTTGTACTCCCTTCATTATCTTTAATTATTTGAATTACCTTGAAATAATTATTTAGGAGCTAGTACATTTATGAAAATTTGTGAAACTCGGTGTTCTCTGATATTTTGGCATCTTATAGTGTTTATAATTTTTGGGTGAGCATAACCTAAGGAATTCCAGTACTTTATGTTCAAAACAACCCATGGTCTAATTTTGGGGGAAAATTTAATAAATGTCAAATTAATTAGTAAAATTAAAAGTTTCTGGATTTAGTCTAACTATATTATGATAGACCCCCAATAATTATCCTCAGGCATTTGGATGAATATTTGAATGGGTCACCATTCATGCACACCATATAGCTCTGTTGGTCTGTATATAGTAAAAACTGCAAAATTATGATAGCATGTGGAATGGACATAGGGAGTTGGGGTTAATAGTATACTGATTTTGATGAGGTGAAAATGAGTCCATCATTGGGAGTCGTTCTATGAAGAATGTTGGGTTGACTAGTGTTAAATTGTGCTCGGGATCGACGAAACATCGTCCTTCCTGTAGAGTGAGAGAGAGTCAAAATTGTAACGCCCCGAAACTAAAAATAGGGATGGGTAGCGTTTTGAGCCAAGTTTGGAACTTGGTAGGGGTAACACGGCCTAGGACACGGGCATATCCCTGGGCCATGTCGTGCTCAGGTTCGACGATGGCCGTGTGGTCGATGAAATTACAGTCGAAGATCATCAAACAACGAACACGGCCTGGGACACGGGCGTGTCCCAGGACGTGTCCTGCTAGGGTATTTGGCCAAGTTGTGTCGAGGGTGAAACATGTCCTAGAGCCCAGGCATGTTTAGCCTGACACGGGCGTGTCAAATTCGACACGGTCATGTCAAATTCGACACGGGCGTGTCAAGTACCTATGTTTCCTGGGGTTGGTGTTGGTCCTGTGTCGATGGAGGAACACGCCCAGCTACACGGGCATGTACTAGATGACACGGGTGTGTCAAGCCTGACACGGCCGTGTCGAGAGCCCGTATTCTTTTCGGGATGCGACGGTTTTGGCATCGAATGAGGCACACGGCCTTGGACACGGGCGTGTCACAAGCCGTGTTCGGCCCAGGTTTTGGATTTTAAGTGCGAATCGTGGCCGTCCGTTTCCTCCCTTTGGGATCCAAGGGTGCCGGCTGATCCTGGCAGGTTTTAACCCGGGGATAGGGTTTAGAAGCTCTCATTTCCTCCAAGCTTTCTCTTTCTAAAGTTCTAGAGAGAGGGGAGAGCAAGGAAGAAGGAGGAGAGATCCTGCCCCCGATGGAGCTTCGGAGCCCCAAATCGCAAGCCGAGTTCAGATCTATTGTGGCGAGGACGTTGGGGTGCTTTTCATTTGCATAGATCTTCATGAAGCCGAAGAGGAATGCTAGGGTAACGATTCTCATCTTGGACATGTGAAGTCCTCTTTTCCCTTGCATAGGAAGCCCGTTCTCGCGAGTATGCAGTGAGTGTGAGCTATTCCTTCGGATAGATATGAATAGTCCCCATTGTTTTCATGTAGAGTCCGGAATCGAGAAACGAACATAGGCTTGGTGTGTGAAGCCTACCCGGACAAGTTGGTCTGGATCTGTGATGTTGCATTTCATGAATGGCCGGAGAAGACTCCGCCCCGATGGTTGTTTTTTGGGTTTTCTACGTGGTAGATTGCAACAGGGAACCTTGGGGACTAACCTCAAGGTGCACCCGGAAAACTAGGCAGAAGCATGGTTCTGCCATCTTTGTGGCCTGGGAGCCAACTTGTACATAACTAGGTTATATAATATGGTGTGTTCGATACTCGGGATTCGGGAAAGCTTGACCCGCGCCGATGACTTAAATTGTCGTGGCGAGGTGAGCAATGAGTTGAGTGGAACTATACCCGCTCTATGTGTTTTAGTGTTAGAGGCCTACCGATGGCATAGAGGGTGGGTCTTAGGCTGTCGATGTCTTCACTTGACGTGACTTCTGCCGGAAAGACTCAAATGCTCACGAGATTTGCCTTCCAAGGGGCGGTGGTGAGATCGCAGACTTTGATCGGGTTCACTGAGAATGTGCCTTGAGAGTACGGGGTGAGTGGCCGTGCAAGCCTACACCTGTGATGATTGTGTAATTTCTTTATTATATGGCAATGCTAATACAGTGCAGGTAAGGAGCATCGCCCCGAGATATAGGGGAGGATCATTATAATTTGGTCAGCTTAGCAGACCGTTGCTTTTGTTTGCCACCGCTTCGGTGGATTGTTGCTTGCAGGTGCTGCGGAGCCAAGTGGCAAATAGCGGGCAAAAGCCCATGTTGCTGAGCCGGCCCTCAAAGGTCTAATTATGAGTGTTTACTTTTATTCTCATGTGTGACCGGCCTACGTGCCGAGGTTTGGAAGACACTTTTATTTGAGTAAACTCTTGTAAGTCCTTATGGCCAATACTTGTGTATTTGTACATTCATTCCTGCTGGGTTTTTGTAGTGGACATTCATGTTGTTGGCTGGGTTCTTAATTTGCAACTTTTAAATTGATTCCGCTAGAATGTACTTTGTGTAGAACATTGGTTATTGGCAGGATGGTTTCCATTGCGTAACCTTCCGGTTTGTCTGTGGTATATGGCATCGGGCCCCGACCAGACCTACTGTTGTATGCTATGCGACGGATAAGGGGTGTTATAATTTTGTATCAGACTACTGGTTTCAGTCAACTTAAATGAATTCGTCGATGAATTCATTTAAGGGGTGGTGAGTACATGTGTGTGTGTCATCATTATAACATAAAAAAGAACCTATGAATGTCCACTTAGGAATGAAAATACACATGTTTGAGGAACCTGCGTGTTCCTATAATTGTTTTTTGCAATTTTATTTGGTCGCTTAACTGTGTTTTGTACAACTATAGGTGACTAGGAGTGGTGTAGGGCCGTCAGAATGCCCGGTTTCTGAGGCTAGTAGCGCACCGAATGATGTGCCCGCAACACCTCCCTCGGCAGAAATCATACGATTGGTAGTTGAAGAGGTGTTTGCTATGATCAATGCGCAGCCTGTAAGGCAAATTCAGCAGCCTGCTCCTGCGGTGGAGCATGTACTGCTTCAAGCAGCGGAACCAAGAAGGTTGGAGCAAATAATGGTGGAAGCTTTGGTGCCTAGGAGAGAAACTGAAAGGCAGCTCAAACATGTTATGGGATTCAATCATCAGGTGTTCTCGGGGACGGGAACCCCATCCCAAGCTGAGGATTGGCTCTCCCGTGTTAAGAGAGTCATGATAACTATTGAAACGGAAGAGTGGCAGATGACCACCATAGTTATGTTCCTGTTGGACGGAGATGCAAGGCTATGGTGGGAAGGTTTGGAGTTACATCACTTGAGGGGAAGGCAACTTACAGACATCTCGATGGAAGAATTTTCGAGACTGTTATTGGCAAGGTACCTTCCCTCGACTCAGAGGATTGCATTGGAGAATGAATTCCAGAGGTTGATGCAAGGAGAGAGTAGCGTGGACGAGTATCTCCATGAATTTACACGGTTGGGTCGGTACGCAAGCTCTACTTTCGCTAATGAGGAGCGTAAGACAAACCGATTCTATGAAGGTCTGAGGGATAACCTAAGGCTACTGCTCTCATGGCCTATGACGCAGGGCTTCTTGACCCTGGTCAATACGGCTCGGTCTTTGGAGAAGGATTTGAGGAATGTGCAAGCGAAGAAATACTCTACTGAAAAGGGGTTGGAGTTCAAAGTGTCAAACTCCTCAAAATCTGTGTTCCGTAAGTGGAATAAAAAGGCTAGGACTTCGGGTCCAACCACTTCTTCGGGTGCATCTAGGGCGACTACAGTTCGAACCCCGGGCGCATACTATAATTGTGGAAAGCCGGGACACTATGCCCGAGATTGTCGAAGCGGACGTCCCAAGTCCGAGAGAAAGCCAGGACCAACCATTGAGGAGAAAGGCAAGGTACTGGAGTCAACCACATCCCATTATGCTCCGGCTCAACCTAGATTCTACAATCTTGGCCAGCAGGAGGCCATCAAGCAAGCGGATGTGGTGACAAGTACGATTTAAATTTATAGCAAGTTAGTTTTAAATACTTGTTACCTTGCGCGTGTTACCTTACCACTGCTTGTATAGGCTTTGTTTTGATTTGTGATAATCCGGCGAGAGCACTCTTTGATACCGGAGCTTCGCACTCCTTTTTGTCCGAAGGATTCATATCGCGTATCAGAGTACCTTCTTCGATGGCAAAGTACAAACTGGATGTGTTGTTGTTGAATGGGTGTTTGATGCACACAGATATAGTCTGTGGCGTAAAGATTCGTATTGGGAGTCAGGAGTTCGATTTGCAAGCGTCGTTACTTCCGCTGGTGGAGTTCGACGTGATATTTGGTATGGACTGGCTCTCAGAGCAGCAAGCATATATTGATTGCAATCACAAGGAGGTTAAGTTGGGAACTGGTCATGAGACGATATTTGCGGGCTTGAAATGGGTGAGCAAGACTTCGTTGTCTGCTCTTTAGGTGGTTAAGGCGGTTCGTGATGGTGCAGAGCTGTTCTTAACGCTGTTGGAGACTTCGAAGCCTAAGCCTATTTTGGACACCATCCCAGTGGTATCTGAATACCCTGATGTGTTCCCTGGCGATCTCCCTGGATCCCCACCTCAGCGGGAGATAGACTTCACTATCGAGCTAGTGCCAGGTGCGAAACCTTTGTCACGCTCTCCGTATCAGCTAGCGCCTAAGGAGATGGCGGAGCGGAAGGTACAACTTCAAGAGCTTTTGGAATAGGGTTATGTGCGTCCAAGTTTGTCGCCTTGGAGCGCACCGGTTCTTTTTGTGAAGAAGAAGGATGGAAGTTTGCGGCTCTGTATTGATTATCGAGTGCTGAACAAGTTAATGGAGAAAAACAAGTACCAGATCCCAAGAATTGATGATCTGTTCGATCAGTTAGTTTGGTCAACAGTGTACTCGAAATTGGATCTTAAGTCCGGGATTATTAGCTGAGGATAAGGGAAAGTGATATCCCCAAGACAACTTTTAGTACGAGATACAGACATTATGAGTTTACGGTCATGCCGTTTGGGCTGACTAATGCGCCGTCAGTGTTCATAGATCTGATGAACATGACTTTCAGGGAGTACCTAGATGACTTTGTGATCATCTTCATCGACGATATATTGGTGCACTCGAAGAGTGAGGAGGATCACTTTAAGCATCTACATTTGGTGTTGGAGACGCTGAGGAGGAATCAACTGTACACCAAGTTCTCCAAATGCGAGTTTTGGTTGTCCTCAGTAGCGCTCCTTGGTCATATAGTTAGTGGAGAGGGAATTGCGGTGAATCCGGCTAAGATTGTTGCTATACGAGAGTGGCCTGTACTATCTACGGTAGCAGAAGTCCGAAGTTTTTTGGGACTTGCCGGCTAATACAGGCGCTTCGTGGAGAACTTATTGCGGATAGCGTTACCCCTCACGACTCTGATGAGGAAAGAGCAGAAGTTTGCTTGGACGTCGGAGTGCGCTCGAGCTTTTGAGGAGTTGAAGAGTCGGTTGACCACGACGCCTGTGCTGAGTTCACCGAGTGGGACCGAAGGCTTTGAAATCTACAGCGATGCTTCGGGCAGTGGATTGGGTTGTGTCCTACTGTATTATGGAAGTGTGATAGCGTATGGCTCCCGTTAGCTGAAGGTGCATGAGAGGAATTATCTGGTCCATGACTTGGAGTTAGCGGCCGTGATATTTTCCATGAAGCTGTGGAGGCATTACTTGTATGGGGTGAAGGTCGATATCTATACCGACCACAAGAGCTTGAAATACTTGTTGGATCATAAGGATCTGAACATGCGACAGCGGAGATGGATGGAGTTCCTAGGGGACTACACATTCAAGATTCATTATGTGTCTGGGAAAGGCAATGCAGTTGCAGATGCGTTGAGTTGTAGGGAACCAGCTCAAGCCAACTGGTTGTCGGTTCATGACGAGTGTTTGGCTCGGGATTTGGAGGCATTGGAGATCTCTTGTGTTGACAAGCAGTCTAGTGCCGAAGCGCTATTGAACTAGACAGAAGTTCAGTGTGACCTGACTGATCGGATTCGGTAGGCTCTCGATTTGGATGGCCACATGAAGCAAATCATGGTTGAGGCTTTGGATAGGTCAAATTCCCAATTTGAGGTTGTGGATGGATTGTTATGGAAGGACAGTCGTTTGTGCATCCTGAATGTAGGCGAATTGCGGGTGGAATTGTTGTACGAGGCTCATCATACCAAGTACTCGATTCACCCGGGGAGCACAAAGATGTACCGTGATATGAAGAAATTGTTCTGGTGGCTAGGACTTAAGAAGGATGTGGCACTGTACATGGCGAAGGGTCAAACATGCACCTTAGTGAAGGCGGAGTGCCAGAAGCATGGAGGATTCTTGAAGTCCTTGCCTATTCCGAAGTGGAAGTTCGACGACATTACTATGGACTTTGTGCATGGGTTTCCAAGGTCACAGAAGAGAAACGACACCATCTGGGTGATCGTAGATCGTCTGACGAAAGTGTCACACTTCATTCCGCATACGAAGAATGATTCTGTGGAGAAATTGGCAAAATTGTATGTGGATAATATTATGCGGCTTCACGGTGTGCCCCGCAATATCGTGAGTGATCGAGATGGGCGGTTCACGTCCAATGACTGGAGATTGGTGCAGTAGATGTTGGGGACCAAGCTGAGTTTCAGCACGGCCTTTCATCCGCAGACAAATTGTAGGATAATGGAAGACATGCTTCGCATGTATGTTCTGGATTTTGGGAAAAAGTGGGAAGATCACCTGTACTTGGTGGAATTCACTTACAACAATAGCTACCAGGCAAGCATTCAAATGATGCCCTTCGAGGCCCTTTATGGTAGAAGATGTCGCACACCGTTATCGTGGTTGGAAATGGGTGAGTCGAAGCTATACAAGCGGCAAGAAGTTGAAGATGCAACCTCGTTGGTACGAACCATTCGAGAAAGATTGCTAATCGCTCAGGACCGACAAGCTAAGTACTATAACGCTAAGCATAGGAACGTGGAGTTCGTTGTTGGTGACTGAGTATACTTGAAGATTAAGCCATTCAAGGGTTTCTTGCGGGTACGGTGCTTGAAGAAGCTAAGCCTGAGGTACCTTGGACCATTTAAGGTTCTGGAGTGGATTGGCAAAGCAGCTTATTGATTAAAGCTATCGGCGGAACTAAGTGGTCTACACGATGTATTCCACACATCGGTGCTGTAGAAGGCGGTGCAAGAGCCTTCGTAAGTGGTTGCGGTCGATGGAGTACCAGTTGATAATGGGTTGATGAAGAAGGTCAAGCCCGTTTGCATTGAGGACTCGGAAGTCAAGCGACTGCGTAAAAAGGAAATCAGGATGGTCAAGGTCTGTTGGGACAACTGCGATCGTGAGGAGCTCTCGTGGGAGCGAGAGCAGACCATGCATGAGGAGTACCCAGAGTTATTCCACTCAGGTACCGTTTAAGTTTTGTTTATATCTTTCCTTTCTGTAATTTTGGGACGAAATTCTTTTAAGAGGGAGAGAGCTGTAATGCCCCAAAACTCAAAAGTGGGACGGGTAGCATTTTGAGCCAAGTTTGGAACTTGGTAGGGGTCACACGGCCAGGGACATGGGCATGTCCCAGGGCTGTGTCGTGCTCGGGTTCGACGATGGTCGTGTGGTAGACGAAATTGCGGTCGACGATCGTCGAACAACGAACACAGCCTGAGACACGGGCGTGTCCCAGGCCATGTCCTGCTCGGGTATTTGGCCGAGTTGTGTCGGGGGTGGAACACGACCTGGATCCCAGGGGTGTTTAGCATGACACGGGCGTGTCAATTTCAACATGGGCATGTCGCGTAACCGTGTTATCCTCGGGTTGTTGTCGGTCCTGCATCGATGGAGGAACACGCCCAGCTACAAGGGCGTGTACTGGATGACACGGGTGTGTCAAGCCTGACACGGGCGTGTCGAGTGCCCGTGTTCTTTTCGGGGTGCGACGGTTTTAGCGTAGAGTGAGGCATACGACCTTGGATACGGGCGTGTCACAAGCCGTGTTCGGCCCAGGTTTTGGATTTAAAGTGCGAATCATGGCCGTCCGCTTCCTTCCTGTGGGATCCAAGGGTGCTGGCTGATCCTGGCAGGGTTTAACTCGGGGATAGGGTTTAGAAACTCTCATTTCCTCCAAGCTTTCTCTTTCTAAAGTTCTAGAGAGAGGGGAGAGCAATGAAGAAGAAGGAGGAGAGATCCGGCCGCCGGTGGAGCTTCAGAGCCCTAAATCGCAAGCCGAGTTCGTATCTACGGAGGCGAGGACGTTGCGGTGATTTTCATCCGCATAGAACTTCATGGCACTGAAGAGGAATGCTAGGGTAACGATTCTCATCATGGACATGTGAAGTCCTCTTTTCCCTTGCATAGGAAGCCCGCTCTCGCGAGATGTGGTGAGTGTGAGGTGTTCCTTCGGGTAGACATGAATAGTCCATGTTGTTTTTATGTAGTGTCCGGAATCGAGAAACGAACATAGGCATGGTGTGTGAAGCCTACCCGGACAAGTCGGTCTGGATCGGTGATGTTGCATTGCATGAATGGCCGGAGAAGACTCCGCGCCAATAGTTGTTTTTCGGATTTTCTACGCGGTAGATTGCAACAGGGAGACTTGGGGACTAACCTCAAGGTACCCCCGTAAAATTGGGCATAAGCGTGGTTCTGCCATCTTGGTGTCCTGGGAGCCAACTTGTATATAACTGGGTTATGTAATACGGTGTGTTCGATACTCGGGATTTGGGGAAGCTTGACCCACGCCGATGACTTAAATTGTCGTGGCGAGGTGAGCAACAGTTTGAGTGGAACTATACCCGCTCTATATGGTTCGGTGTTAGAGGCCTACCGATGGCATAGAGGGCGGGTCTTAGGCTATCGATTTCTTCAATTGATGTGACTTCTGCCGGAAAGACTCAAATGCTCACCAGATTTGCTGTCCAAGGGGCGGTGGTGAGACCGCGGACTTTGACCGGGTTCACCGAGAATGTGCCCTGAGAGCACGAGGTGAATGACCATGCGAACCTACGCCTATGATGATTGTGTAATTTCTCTATTATATGGCAATGCTAATACAGTGCAGGGAAGGATCATCGCCGCCCCGAGTTTAGGGGAGGGATCGTTATAATTTGGTCAGCTTAGCTGACCGTTGCTTTTGTTTGCCACCGCTTCAGTGGATTGTTGCTTGCAGGTACTGCGGAGTCGAGTGGCAAATAGCGGGCAAAAGCCCATGTTGCTGAGACGGCCCTCGAAGGCCTAATTATGAGTGTTTACTTTTATTCTCATGTGTTACTGGCCTGTGTGCCGAGGTTTGGAAGACACTTTTATTTGAGTAAACTCTTGTAAGGCCTTAAGGCCAATACTTGTGTATTTGTACGTTCATTCCTGATGGGTTTTTGTAGTGGACATTCAAGTTGTTGGCTGGGTTCTTAATTTTCAACTTTTAAATTGGTTCCGCTAGAATGTACTTTGTGTAGGACGTTGGTTATTGACAGGATGGTTTCCATTGCGTAACCTTCCGGTCTTTCTGTGGTATATGACATTGGGCCCCAGCCGGACCTACTGCTATATGTTATGTGACGGATAGGGGTTGTTACAAAAATACACTAGGATTAGGTTAAGTATAACTTTAAATGTGGTTGGCTATGGGTAGATACCAATAATAATAAGTACCTTGCGAAAGGGAGTTTTGAGATTCAGCCCATCGTAATTCCTAGTGTTCTCGAGAGCCATTCACATGGAATTCCCTGGGCAGTCCAAGGTTAACGTAAGTCATAAGACTAAATGGAATACAAGAGTAATTAGAAATACTCTAGGATTACTGTACAACCCCGTATTCGCGAATAGTGGGCCCCTTAGTTGGAGTGTGAAAGCGGCAGGTTGGTAGGCGCCCGCCCAGGCCAATTGGGTGTGGAGGCGGGATCAGCAGGCCCTCCCACTCCCCCTTTTCCCCTCAGGCCGGCGAGACCAACCCCGAGCCCGGCGGGTGGGCCGGGCGAGACCGTCCCTCGGGCTAGGTCTCGCCCCGCCTCGCGGGCAGCCGGGCGAGACCGGCCCCAGGACGGGTCTCGCCCAGCCCGGCGGGTAGGCCGGGCGAGACCGGCCCCAGGCCGGGTCTCGCCCCGCCCCGCGGGCAGCCGGGCGAGACCGGCCCCAGGCCGGGTCTCGCCCAGCCCGGCGGGTAGGCCAGGCGAGACCGGCCCCAGGCCGGGTCTCGCCCAACCCCGCGGGCAGCCGGGCGAGACCGGCCCCAGGCCGGGTCTCGCCCATCCCGGCGGGTAGGCCAGGCGAGACCGGCCCCAGGCCAAGTCTCGCCCAACCCCCGCGGGCAGCCGGGCGAGACCGGCCCCAGGCCGGGTCTCGCCCAGCCCAGCGAGTAGGCCGGGCGAGACCGGCCCCAGGCCGGGTCTCGCCCAGCCCGCGGGTAGGCCGGGCGAGACCGGCCCCAGGCCGGGTCTCGCCCAGCCCGGCGGGTAGGCCGGGGGAGACCGGCTCCAGGCCGGGTCTCGCCCAGCCCCGCGGGTAGGCCGGGCGAGTCCGGCCCCAGGCCGGGTCTCGCCCCGTCCCGCAGGGTGGGTCCCCTTTTAGCTTTGGGTGACGCATTTTTCCTTCTCTACCCCCCGGCGTGGCGGTTTCCTATTGGCCCGAGGCCTTTTGGCCGCGGGGGTATTTTGGTCATTTGTGGCCCATGGGATTTGGAAAACTATAAATAGACCCCCTTGGGTGCCTTGGAGAGGATCTTTTTCTTAGCTTCCTCCTCCCTTAGTTCCTCCTTGGTAGAGTAGAGAGGGCTCCTCCAAGGCACCCTAGCTCGAGCATTGGCTAGGGAGGGGAAGAGCTCAGGTAGCCTTCCGGGTGTGAGGTGAGACCTCCGCGCTAGAGCCGAGGGTCTGTTCCTAGTTTCCCAAGTCTTCGGTCCGTGACGTTCCTCCGAGTGTAGTAGGTGTGAGGTCACCCCTCTTTTGGGACCCCGAACTCCACAGAGGTCAATTTTGGCTTCAACACTTTGGTGCGGTGAGCGTGGAGAGTGACCAGCACAGAAGATCTCAGGAGAGTGTCATGACGGGAGGTTAGGGAGGTAGTGATGATCTCGGCGAGCTCCCTAGCTCAGGACCCTTTGTGGGGAGGCAAGAGTTCATGGCCTCCATCTAGGGTATCATGGAGATGCTGCGAAGCATTGCTCCCCAGGGTGGCAGCTCCACCCCGACCCCCCAGGAGCTAGCTCCCCCCCTCGACGAGTCGACTCCCAGGGGTCTAGGTGATATGACCCCAGCGGGAGGAGAAGGAAGCGCACCAGGAAGAAGGCCCGGGAAGGAGAGGATGGGAGATGGGGTCGAGCGAGACCTTATTGGTCGGGAGCTGTTCTCCAGCCCGGCGAGTGCCAACCTCCCAGGCGAGCAGGTTGCGGGAGTGGAGGTGGCGAGACCACCCCTTAGGTGGTCACCCTTCAGCGAGCTGATCATCTCAGCTCCCGTTCCCGAGGGGTTCAGAGAGCCAGACATGGCTTACTATACTGGGAAGGATGACCCCGTTCAGCACCTGCAGTGGTTCGAGGATGCCGTCTCCATCAGGCCGATGACGGATGCCTTCAAGTGTCGCCTCTTCGCGATTACATTGAAGGAGAAGACAAGGGACTGGTTCCATCAACTCCCTCCAAGGTCGATCTATGGGTTCGAGGACTTGAGCCGGAGCTTCCAGCTTCGCTTCTCCACCTCCAAGAAGCGAAAGAGGAGTCCTGAGTCCATCTTCCTGATAAGGCAAGGGGCCGAGGAGTCGCTGACCCGTTACATTGACAGGTTCCAAGAGGAGATCCTGGAGGTCCAGGAGATGCCAGGGTATGCTCTCTAAATGGCCTTCACCGTTGGGCTGAAGGAGGGCTTCTTCAAGATGAGCTTGACTCGGAAGGCCCCCCTTTCCTTCGAGGAGCTGATGGAAAGGGCGGCTGAGGAGATTGCCATGGAGGCAGCCAACCCTACATTTGTCAAGAAGTTGGCAAAGCTGACAGAGACGGAGGCAAAGGAGCAAGGTGGCTCGAGGCCTCAGGAGGGGAGAAGGAGAGAGGAGCGGAGAGCTCAGGAGGGTCCGGAACCAGGTTGGAGGCAGCAGGGAGGACCCGCTCAGGGCCCGAGAAGAGGTTACGCCCATGATGGGGGAAACTTCCATGGGGGCCAAGGAAGGTTCAACTTCCAGAGGCAAGCCCCTAGGCAGCTCCTCCCCCCACCACAGCAAGCGATGGAGATTGGTCGAAGGGAGAGGAGGAACCGCCAGGGAAGGAGAAGGGTCAGTATAGAGTTACCCTACTGTGACTTCCATCAGGTGGAGGGGCACGCTACGGCTACCTGCCCTGAGTTCCTGGAAGTGAGGGGGGCGAGAGGTCCTGCCCAGCCGCAGCCACCGGTGCGGGTTGAAGAGGTTCTGCCCCAAGGAGGGGGTGATGATGTTTGTGAGGACCGGGTCGATGTCGGACCCCGAGGCGGTATAGCGGTGATCCATGGTGGAGTGGGGATTGAGGCCACTCGGAAGGCAAGCCTCCATGTCATGTACCGAAGGAGCGTCGCCTCAACCTCCCAGACCCCGCCCCAGGAGGAGAATATCACCTTTTCGATGAAGGACCTGCCGGATCATGAGGATCCGTTTTGCGATGTGCTGGTCATCCAGACGGCCATCGAGGGCTATAGCGTCTCCCGAATCTTGGTGGACAACGGGAGCTCTGTCAACGTCGTTTTCAGGAAGGCGTTTGATGAGATGAAGGTAGAGCCAAGGAGGGTGTTGGCCTCAGACGGACCCCTGTTCGGTTTTTTAGGGGAGAGGAAGGAGGTTGAGGGTGGAGTGGGACTCCAAGTTAAATTGGGGGAGTCTCAAGGAACTGCCGGTTCGTCATTGTGTATGCTCCAAGCAGCTATAACGCCATCTTCGGAAGGCCCCTCATCAGCGCCTTCCATTGCGTGCCATCTTCCTTCCACCAGTGCATCAAGTTCAGCTCCGGAGGGATCCAGGTCAGAGTCAAGGGAGACTGCAGGATGGCCAGACAGTGTTATGTCACGGCCGTCAACACCATATCTTGGTTGGCCAAGGCAGAGGAGATGGAGAAGATCATGGAGAGCCTAAGCAGGATGGAAGTGTCCGGCGAGCAGGAAGCGGATGGCGACCACCAGGACCAGACCCCCTGAAGAAGCCTCATCCCGGTAGAGTCCTGTAATTTTCTTATGTTGTATTGAGTCCAGCCCCCGACCAGCTGAGTCGGGGGGGGGGGGTCATGTAACCCATCTTTTTCCCCATTTGAGGATGTAAGATTTGCTAAGGATCGATTGAGATGCTTAGTTCTTTTGCTCCGAGACGGTCCCGCTGCCCAGGCTCTCACCTAGCTGGGCAGGGCCGGTGGTACCTCTCGTTGATGCCTAGTTGTCTCACCTCGGGATGGATTCCGCTGCCAGGCTCTCACCTAGCTGGCAGGGCAGGTTGATCTCTCGGAGGGTGGGAAGGTCTCACCTCGGGATGGATTCCGCTGCCAGGCTCTCACCTAGCTGGCAGGGCAGGTTGATCTCTCGGAGGGTGGGTAGGTCTCACCTCGGGATGGATTCCGCTGCCAGGCTCTCACCTAGCTGGCAGGGCAGGTTGATCTCTCGGAGGGTGGGTAGGTCTCACCTCGGGATGGATTCCGCTGCCAGGCTCTCACCTAGCTGGCAGGGCAGGTTGATCTCTCGGAGGGTGGGAAGGTCTCACCTCGAGATGGATTCCGCTGTCAGGCTCTCACCTAGCTGGCAGGGCAGGTTGATCTCTCGGAGGGTGGGTAGGTCTCACCTCGGGATGGATTCCGCTGCCAGGCTCTCACCTAGCTGGCAGGGCAGGTTGATCTCTCGGAGGGTGGGTAGGTCTCACCTCGGGATGGATTCCGCTGCCAGGCTCTCACCTAGCTGGCAGGGCAGGTTGATCTCTCGGAGGGTGGGTAGGTCTCACCTCGGGATGGATTCCGCTGCCAGGCTCTCACCTAGCTGGCAGGGCAGGTTGATCTCTCGGAGGGTGGGAAGGTCTCACCTCGAGATGGATTCCGCTGCCAGGCTCTCACCTAGCTGGCAGGGCAGGTTGATCTCTCGGAGGGTGGGTAGGTCTCAACTCGGGATGGATTCCGCTGCCAGGCTCTCACCTAGCTGGCAGGGCAGGTTGATCTCTCGGAGGGTGGGTAGGTCTCACCTCGGGATGGATTCCGCTGCCAGGCTCTCACCTAGCTGGCAGGGCAGGTTGATCTCTCGGAGGGTGGGAAGGTCTCACCTCGAGATGGATTCCGCTGCCAGGCTCTCACCTAGCTGGCAGGGTAGGTTGATCTCTCGGAGGGTGGGAAGGTCTCACCTCGGGATGGATTCCGCTGCCAGGCTCTCAACTAGCTGGCAGGGCAGGTTGATCTCTCGGAGGGTGGGTAGGTCTCACCTCGGGATGGATTCCGCTGCCAGGCTCTCACCTAGCTGGTAGGGCAGGTTGATCTCTCGGAGGGTGGGAAGGTCTCACCTCGAGATGGATTCCGCTGCCAGGCTCTCACCTAGCTGGCAGGGCAGGTTGATCTCTCGGAGGGTGGGAAGATCTCACCTCAGGATGGATTCCGCTGCGAGGCTCCCACTAGATGACAGGGCCAGTGGTACCTCTCGGGGAGGTTGAGTGTTTTCACCCCGAGGCCGTCTCGTCACCCAGGCTCCCATTAGCTGGCGTGACAGGTTGACCCCTCGGGGAGGGTAAGTGTTTACACCCAGATGAGGTCTCGCCACCCAGGCTCCCATAGCTGGCATGGCAGGTTGACCCCGCGGGGAGGTGACACTCCGCGAATACGTTGGGTTGGATGTTTCTTTCCGAGCTTGTGCCAACCTCGAAAAGAGCGAGGATTGTGTACAACCCCGTATTCGCGAATAGTGGGCCCCTTAGTTGGAGTGTGAAAGTGGTAGGTTGGTAGGCGCCTGCCCAGGCCAATTGGGTGTGGAGGCGGGATCAGCAGGCCCTCCCCCTCCCCCTTTTCCCCTCAGGCTGGCGAGACCAACCCCGAGCCCGGCGGGTGGGCCGGGCGAGACCGGTCCTCGGGCCCGGTCTCGCCCCGCCCCGCGGGCAGCCGGGCGAGACCGGCCCCAGGCCGGGTCTCGCCCAGCCCGGCGGGTAGGCCGGGCAAGACCGGCCCCAGGCCGGGTCTCGCCCCGCCCCGCGGGCAGCCGGGCGAGACCGGCCCCAGGCCGGGTCTCGCCCAGCCCGGCGGGTAGGCCAGGCGAGACCGGCCCCAGGCCGGGTCTCGCCCAACCCCCGCGGGCAGCCGGGCGAGACCGGCCCCAGGCCGGGTCTCGCCCAGCCCGGCGGGTAGGCCAGGCGAGACCGACCCCAGGCCGGGTCTCGCCCAACCCCCGCGGGCAGCCGGGCGAGACCGGCCCCAGGCCGGGTCTCGCCCAGCCCAGCGAGTAGGCCGGGCGAGACCGGCCCCAGGCCGGGTCTCGCCCAGCCCGGCGGGTAGGCTGGGCGAGACCGGCCCCAGGCAGGGTCTCGCCCAGCCCCGCGGGTAGGCCGGGCGAGTCCGGCCCCAGGCCGGGTCTCGCCCCGTCCCGCAGGGTGGGTCCCCTTTTAGCTTTGGGTGACGCATTTTTCCTTCTCTACCCCCCGGCGTGGCAGTTTCCTATTGGCCCGAGGCCTTTTGGCCGTGGGGGTATTTTGGTCATTTGTGGCCCATGGGATTTGGAAAACTATAAATAGAGCCCCTTGGGTGCCTTGGAGACGATCTTTTTCTTAGCTTCCTCCTCCCTTAGTTCCTCCTTGGTAGAGTAGAGAGGGCTCCTCCAAGGCACCCTAGCTCGAGCATTGGCTAGGGAGGGGAAGAGCTCAGGTAGCCTTCCGGGTGTGAGGTGGGACCTCCGCGCTAGAGCCGAGGGTCTGTTCCTAGTTTCCCAAGTCTTCGGTCCGTGACGTTCCTCCGAGTGTAGTAGGTGTGAGGTCACCCCTCTTTTGGGACCCCGAACTCCACAGAGGTCAATTTTGGCTTCAATAATTACACTTACACTCACACTCCATGGTGTTGTGGGAGTTAGGTTGGGTCTCACGAGCCGTAGGCTCAGTGGTTTTGGTGATGGGCAGGTTAGCCCGGCGTGCCAAATGCTCGGTAGATATTTATTACCAACCAGTTTGTCATGGGAGGTTTGGCTCGAGGGAAATACATTAATATTGCATGTGCATAAAATATAAGGTGGTGGGTCTTTGTATTGGAGAGTCATCGCACCGACACCAATACGTTGACTCAGCAAGTATGGTTTAGCACTTAGCCAAATAAATTCCAGTACGCCAGCCGACAAGTGTATGAAAGAGTTCCGCTTAGTGCACCAGCATTGAGGCATACGATAGGTCTGACTGGTAGTGCTGATACCAATTTAGAGGTCGGCGAGGCCCAACCCACTACTTCCGTTTAGCACTATGGAGGTATCCTGAGAGGTTAGGCTCTATAAAGGGGGAACTAAAGGTCTGTGTGCACAGAGTCGGGTGTGTGTGTTGCACTTGTATATTCTTATCATAACATACTTGCATGACATAGCATAATCATTGCATATAACCCTTGACACATATTGTATAATTGGTATGGGACACTTATACAATAGGCCTTGCAAAAAAAACCACTTGGTCTATAGGTTTGTATGGGCATTCCTATAGGTCATGGTTACTTAGTTTACCTTCTTATACTTTTACTCCTTGTTCATGTGTATACTCATATTACTTACCTACTATTTGCTTACTTATACTTGTTGTGGTTTATACTCATGGTAGACTAGTTCCGCCGTCACCTGGTTCTTTGTACTCCCCATCTTCATTACCTTCCCTTCACCACGCTAGGTGCCTAAGAGCCATTGGGGGAGGGGTGGGGGATGATAGGACTTAGTATTTTGACTAACGGTTATTGACCAAATCATTTTAGGGGATCGTGGAGCCAAACCTGGAGATGAAACCCCAAAGGTCGGTGCGCTTGGAGACGGGACAGCCTAGCACGAGAGTTCAGGCAGCAGGGACAGTGAGTCCCGATCATTAGTAGTTACTATAGATTTGCTTCCGCATTGAGTGACTTGTAGTGAGTATCATGATGTATCGGGCAGGAGCCCTCTTATTAGCACTTTGATTTATGACTACTGTGGACTCTCCCTTCGTGGGGATTTATTTTATATTCATATGATTTCTAGTTGACCAGTATTTGAGTTCTACTTTACTCTTTGTATTTACTCTTCTCTTCTGCGATTGGTATGGCCGGCAGGATCGACGTTTTGTAGTGACGACCTTCCCGGGTGTGTTGGTATCACCGCAAAGCGGTAGTTCTTGGCATAACACCCTCTTCGTTTTGCAAAAAAGGGGTCTTACAGTTGTGATGTTTCCCCATGAGACACAGATTTTCCTCGTCCTCACTGCTTGAGTCGAAAGCGCTCGACTTGTCAGAAATAGCATCATCCTATGTTCACGCTTTAAAAACTTTCCTTTTGTCTTTTCCTTGCCTCTCATTTTTTTCCTTTCGCAGCTTTGGACACCCTCTCTTCATGTGACTAGACTTGTGATAGTGAAAACACTCAGAAATAGGCTTTTCTTCGTCACTCTCCAACCCCTTTGATGGTTTGTTCCATCTGCACTTCTCTTCTGCACTTTTCTTCAGAAATCTTTTAAACTTCCCTTGTTTCTTGGGATTCTTCATGAATCTTCTAAATTCCCGAACATAGAGGATCTCTTCATCTTCATCATTAGACTCTTCTGCTACCTCCTTTTACTTGACCACTTTTAGTGTTAGAGCTTTCTTCTTTGGCTCCCTTGAATATTACTCACTCCGTTTCTTCAGCTCTAGCTTATGGGCCTTCAGATTCCCAACATTTAATTTCCAAGGTGCTGATATTATATGACTCAGCAATGGCGATCACTTTTGGATTGAACTGTGGAGGAAGAGACCGCAAGATTTTTCGCACCAAGTATCCATTTGAGAACGTCTTTCCAAGTGATCTAGAGGCATTCACAATTTTTGTGAAGCGAGTGAACATGCTGTCCACCTCCTCATCAATATCCATTCAGAACTATTCATATTTTGATTCAAGTTGAAACAACTTCGACTCTTTTACCTACGAAATGCCTTCATGCGTTTGCTCAAGTAATCACCATATATTATAAGTATTTCCACAATTGCAAATTCAATTAAATTCAGTTTTTTCTATTGTATAGAAAAGAGAGTTCATAGCTTTCGCATTGTTAGTATATTTCAGTTTATCTAAGTCATCCCACTTGTCATGTTTTTTCTCCAAAACTTGTTCACCTATAGTGGTAATGTGTATAGTTTATTTTTTTCAACCATGGCCCATACATCCATGCTTTATGTCATTAGGAATATCTTCATGCGAGTTCTCCAGTGGCTGTGGTCACTCCCCATAAATAGTGGAGATCTACTCACACCTTGACTCTCAAGTAAAACACGATTCACTTTGGCAATCTTACTTCAGGATTTTAACCATTTTTGAAGTAATTTAGTTCTGATACCACTTGTTGGATAGGGTGGCCAACATCAGGGGGGATTAATAAGGTTTTCAATTAAATTCGGAATTAATAAGAATTTCAATAGGACAGCTAGTTCTGGAAGCTATCGTAGGGCGGTAAGGCTACTATCGCACGATGGTAGGTCACAAACATAATTTTTCATATAGAAACTTGTTTTCAGATTTCCCACATAGTACTCTATACACTAGTAACATGTAACCATGAATTCAAAATAAAATAATAAAAACTTTGATTTTATACAAAACTGTTAAGTGGTTTAGAATAATAAGGCTAGATCACCGTGACACCGGAGATTTGAGGCGATGAAAATAACTCTCTTTTGGTTTCTATACCGACCCTCACCAAGGACCAGTTGGCTCTCTCTCCCTTTCCTCCACTAAAAGGTCTTTGTGACGACTCCTCAGCTTCCTCCCCGAAAGGGTCTTAGAGCCCCACAAGATCTCCCCGATCTAGGCATCCTCCCAAGATGATTTCCCATGGAACCCTTCCCAGATTCCGACGAACTCCCCGATAGATTTACCTCACACACAAAATGATTAAAAAAGAGAAAAATACAAATAGAGAAACAAGGTTAGAAACTATTGCTCCCTCAAAGAAGGATTCCTCCATAGAGCGGCGTGCAATCGATGCTTCTGAATGTCATTCTTCTTGCACACGATCAACTGCTGATGGTCGTTGGAGACTTCGGTATTAGGAGTTCTTCAATCACGAATGGGAGGGAGATAGTTCACTTTTCCTCACGTGGAGATGGTGGTTCGCAATAGTAGAGGTGGCAGCGGAACCCTAGACATGTAATTCTCCTTCTTGTCTCCTCAAGAAAAAGAAACACTTGCTTTTATAGTCATTTTGAAATAAGCTACCACCAATGCTAGTGTTACCACGTGGCGGTAGGTCTTTTCACGCGTTGTTTCCAGTTGTCCATCACCAAATTAGGAAAGATCCTAAAATATTCTCTTGCTGCTTTTTGATAGCGCAACACGGTAGGCTAGTGTTCTCGGCGCTACCGGCTCTTCTCAATGCTACTTGTTCTTCTCAATGCTACCAACTTGATTATTGTCAACATGGCTATCGTGACGTGGTAGTCTTAGCACTCGACGGTAGGTCACCGAGAATTTCATCCTCTGAATGTTTCACTTGGAGTCCTAAGAAGAACTTGAGCTATCCCATACTGATCATCTCAAAATCCCCATGTATAAGGTTTGCAAACCTCTTGCAATTATTGTCATCAGTAGACCCATATATAATATCATCAACATATATTTGGACTAAGAGACACTTTCCCTTTATTTCCTTAAGGAACAATGTGATATCTATCTTCCCCTTGAGAACTTATTCTTAATGAGGAAAGTAGATAGATTTTCATACCAAGCCCTTGAGTTTTGCTTTAACCCATATAATATTTTCCTAAGTAAATAAACATGAACAATAATGGTTGGATGTACAAAATCTGAAGGCTGCTCTACATATACTTCTTCCTTGAGATTGCTATTAAGAAATACTAACTTATCATCCATCGGGTATACCTTGAATCCTTTGAAGGCAGCATATGCAAGAAACATCCTGATTGTCTCTACCCTTACAACTGGAGCAAAAGTCTAGTCAAAGACATTCCCATCTTCTTGCATGTATCCTTTGGCTACTAGCTTTGCTTTGTTCTTCACAACCACACCATTCTCAACAAGCTTATTCCTAAAGACCATTTGGTGCCAAATGATGTTGTGTCCTTGTGGTATTGGCGCCAACTTCCATAGTTTGCATCTTTTGAACTGGTGCAGCTCTTCTTGCATAGCATTTACCAAGTATGGGTCTTGATTAGCATCTTCAAACTTATTTGGCTCCACCTGAGAGATAAATCTCAGGAACAAAGCTTCATTATGAATCATGTTCCTAGTAATGAGTCCTTGGTTGGCATGTTCAATGATAAGAGTGCTGGGATGATCTCTCAGGTGTCTAGTTGCTGCAGGCAGTCTTTCAGAAACTAGCTATATTCAAGCAACATCCTCAGCTTTAGCTACCACTTGATCTTCTTCAGCTAGTTGAATTTCTTCACACATAACTTCTTTAGGTGGAGAGATCGTGCTAGATCTAGTCTTGTCTTGGATAGATAGCTCTTGCAACTTTTGTTCAGTACCTGCAATTTTAGAAGAACTAGAACATCCCTTGTATATCAGGCTAGTCTCATCAAATATAACATTAATGGATTCTTTAACAATATGGATCTTCTTGTTGAAAACTCTATAGGTTCTACTATATGAGTTGTATCCAACAAGAATACACTCATTATACTTCTCTACAAACTTAGTTAGCTGAGATTTTCTATTATTTAAAATGAAACATTTGCATCCAAAGATTCTAAAATATGAAACTATTGGTTTTCTATTCTTCAATAGTTCATAGAGAGTTTTCTTATGTACCTTGTTGATAGAGGTTTTGTTCAGAACATAACAAATTGTATTGACTGCCTCAGTCTAGAAATATTCTGGTAGTGAGGAGTCACTCAGCAATGTCCTAGCAGCCTTTATAAGGGCCCTGTTCCTTCTCTCAACCAATCCATTCTCTTATGGAGTTCTGGGAGAAGAAAACTCCTGGGAGATACTTTACTCTTGATAGAAGTTTGTCATAACACAAGATTGAAATTCTATACTATGGTCACTTCTTACTTTGACCACAGTACAATCCATTTAATTTTGAATGGACTTGACAAAAGTCATAAAGATACCCAAGATATCTGACTTCTTTCTAGAGAAGAAGACCAAAGTAAACCTTAGTTTGCTTTCCCATTTGACATGCATGAAAAGGACCATTTTAACATGTTTTAAGTTAGGACTATCTCTGACTAAATTCTCAGAGAATAACTTTCTAAGTGTATTGTAGTTAATGTGAGAAAATCTCTTGTGCCATTATATACAAAGAGATTCCTTCTCATTAGACACAAGACATACATGAGTGGAAGAATCTTAACATATAAAATATAAACAGTAAACATTCTCACTCCTAGTTCCTGAGAGAATAATCTCTAAGTTAGCTAACTTTTTGATTAGACACTTATCCTTGTGGAACTCAATGACATATCCTAAGTCACAAAGCTGGCTTATGCTTACAAGATTGTGTTGCAGCCCCTCCACATAAGCTACCCTTGTAGTTGTGACTATGAAATTGGAGATCAATCCATAGCCTTTGGTGACTTCCCTATCAGAGCCTCCAAATATGACTTTAGGTCTATTCTTCATAGGAGTGTAAACCTTTAGAAAGCCCCTTATCCCAGTCATGTGCCTTGAACAGTCACTATCCAAGTAACATATTTCCTTCAGACTAGTACTTGAACTATCCTACAAGAAAATGATCATTTTACCATAGGAGCCAAACCAACTTTGGGTCATTGGTTCCTTTTTGCAGTTGGAGCAAATTTTCTACCACCATAAATGCCAGCTAGAAAGCATTTCCTTGCATTAAGCACTGTTGGATTGTACCTCTAGTCCATAATAAAGTGGCCCACCTTACCACAACACTAACACTCAAAAACATTATACCTCTTCCTCTGAACATTCCTTGGAATAGAATGTATATGTGAATGTCCATGTTCAACAAAGAAGGTCATTTCATTCTTCCTATTCCTTTCCTTAATCACCTTGCTATGAGCAAAATGATAACTAGTCTTACATGACGATGTTGGCTTGACAACCATAGATGTCATTTTAATAGTTGACATCATGTTGATGGCATCCGATATTTCTTTGTGAGAATGAGTTATTGTTTTGTAAGCAACTTACTTTTCAGGGGAATGGGTTGGGAAGAAGCAACGCCTTTGCACTTGAGTGTTGGGGCTGGTGTGCCAAAAACAAATGGTTCATAGTGACCCATTTGAATTTCTTCATTGGGAGCTTTCATAGCACTCAACCCCATGCCATTTCTACCTCCATAGTGTGGGGTACTATTGCCCTTACTATAGGAATTTTCATTCTTCCAGTGATCATACATGTTGTCATGGTCATATCTCTTAGAAGAAAGTAATACCATATGAAAGGAGGTTTGAGGCTTAACAACAACTACCTTTCCATTAGCCTTGGTTGTAGATCTCCTCCCATTATAACCTACTCCACCTCTGAGTGGAGCATGTTGGGAATATTGCCCTCAATCTTCCAAGATTTGAAGAGGCATCACTTCCAAGGCTAAGAGCATAATGTATTTGATAGCATATCTACTTTATATGTATGAAAGATAATTGTTATTAACTCTAAATAGGTTTAGATCAAAGGAGAGGTATACCGTCGAGATGGGTTATGGTTCTCCACCATACCGCTGACAAGGTATATTAGTATCCATTATACCGTGGTCATCAAGGACATGCGCCATAACTATTCCATTGAGAATAAAGTCTATTCTAAATGATACCATGGAGAAGCCGCTGAAAGCTGCAGATCTCAGCATAAAGTCAAGTAACGCTGAGAATGAAGACTCTACACAACGTTACCGTCGAGAAGATTCAAATAATGTTGTTGAGCCCGTACAGATTGGCGGGATCCAAATTTGGCGAAAGAGCATAAAGTAAGGATAGAGTATTCTATTTTTGCCCATATCGATGGCAAGACCTTTCTTAAGACCATTGCAGAAGTAAAAGGTATAAAGAGGATATGCTAGGGCAATAGAATAATATCATTACTCAATCGTGAAATCAAAAATGGTGCATTGTTATCTGTTAATTGAAGTTAGTTCTTGCTGAAACATTTTAGAAGAACAAGAGAGGGTCATTCAAGATTCAAAGCCAGATCTTATTCCAACTGTTGAATAAGAAGATCAAAGAAGGAGAAAGCCAAAACTTTTGCTTCCTGAAGATTCAACTGATCAGGGGCTTGCTCTAGATCATTCAATCAAAGTAATAATAACAAAAGAACTAGAGCTTCAAGGTCTAATCTTATTTAGACTTTTGTTGTTATAATCAATTATATTTTTATAGGATCTACTTATACATCTGAGTGTAGGCCATTGTGCTTGAGTGTAGGATTGTACTCCCAGCCTGAGTTGTAGGGCTCGTGTGCCTGAAATAGGACTCAGAGATAAGTCTGAGGTAGGAAACCTAGAGGTTTTCTGAACTATAAGAGTTGGAGGACTCTTAGATAGGGATTCTTGATAGCCTGAGTGTAGGACCTGGGTACCTAAGGTAGGATCTAAGAGATCCTAAGGGATCTGAGTTGTAAGCTCTAAAGGAGTCGAGTTTTGGAGGAGATTGTCCAATCTAGCTTATTACAAGTTAGGTATAGAGGGAAAGTGGATATACCCAACCTTGGGGAACCACTATAAATTGTTATGTGTTGTTGTGTGGTTGTTTACTGTTCTTACTTTGTTGATAAACTACTTATAATTAAGAAAGTAGCAATTACTCCACAAGCCACCTACTCCCCCCCCCTCTAGTTGAGTTAGACTACCACTAATAACAAACTATCTAGTGGTATCGGAGGGAGGTTGGTCAAAAAAACTTAGCAGTCTGAATAGAATCATATAAGGGTAGTCTAGCTTTTCATCATGTCTTCTAGTGAGTCTCATAAGGAGATGAGCTTTATGAAATTGCCCATATGCAAAAAGGAAAACTTTGGCATATGGAAGCAGAGGGTGAAGCTGTTCATGGAAGCTTTAGTCCCTAAGATATACATCATAATATAAGAGGGGCCTCTTCTTTCCATGAAGGTCTCTAACATTGATCCAAATCTGCAAGTTACCAAGAGATATGCTGACACAATAAAGGATGAGATTGAGCGGGCTACTGTAGATATGGGAACAATAAAATATCATAGTTAGTGCAATTAATGACTCCACCTTTTAAAATTTGGTCTACTGCCAAAATGCAAAGGAAATGTGGGACACTTTCATAGTGTACATGGAGGGAACATAAGAGATAAGAGATGATAGTAAATCCATACTCAATCAAGAGTATGAGTACTTCAGGCAGAACAATAAGGACAACATAGATGATTGCTATGAAAGGTTCTTCAAGATAGTGATTGAGCTGAGGAGCTATGGAAGGGTCTTTTCTGATTATGAGCTTAATGATAAGTTCCTAAGATATCTTTAGGGACTGGGACAATAAGATCTGTGTCATTAGGTAGATGGGCAACATGACCAATATTCCTCCCCATACTTTGTTTGGGAAGCTACTCTCTTATGATACACAACAAAATGCTAGAAAGGAGGAGGAAATTATTGCTAAGACGTATCAAAAAGAAAAGTCAGTGTCTCTCAAAGTCAGAGATTCAAAGAAGAACAAAGAGTGGATCCCTCTCCTCTAAGAAGACCAGCTGACTCAGAAACCTCTGAGCCCAACACATCAGATTGTTATATGTTTGATGGAGAGTTTGCTACTTTCACTATTCCATTCAATAAGATGATGTCCAGGAAGAAGTATTGGAAAAACAAGCCTTCTTCCTCCAACTACAAGAAGAACCCAAAGGGGGACATGTATGGCTCCTATCACAACAAATATATTTCTTCTGACATTATTTGTTATTGTTATATCAAGCCTGGGCATATCATTGTTGACTTCCCAGTTAAAAGAAAAGAAAGTGTTGTTGCCAAAGAAAAGAAGCATGATGGTGACAGGAGGCACAACCATAAGGTTAAGAAGTGTGAGAAGACTTTTATTGCCAAGGAGGAGAAGAGCTGGAGTCAAAGTGACTCAAACTCTTCTAATTCTGAGGAAGAAGAAGTCTACAATAGGATTTACTCTGCTGAAGAAAAAGAGGACTGTCTTGCAGCTAGGATAGGAATTAGAGCTCCTCTATCACATCCATAGAGTGACAATGAGGATGAAGAAGAAGAGGAAAGCTATGTCTTAATGGCCATAACATAAGATAAAAATCAGGATGAATTTGTGTCTGATGATGTAAATATTCTTGCCATCTCCTCTTCTAATTCAGAGTATGAGACAACCTCAGAAGCTGAAGCATCCTGCCCATATGGTGATGAGGATGGTTCAGATTCTGAGTTTGAGGTCAATCAATTGATTGACAAGTATGGTGCCCTCCTCTAGGACTTAGGTAAAAGCAAGCTGAAGTGCTTAAGGTTATTTGAACCCTTAAGGCTTAGATAGAGGAAAAGATAGAGGTGTTCCATCAAATGGCCTCTAACTCAATTAAGTTCAAGGGGATCATTGAAAAGCACACTAAAATAATATTTCAAAATGAAAAACTTATTAAGAAGCTTGAGAATGATATCCTCAAAGAGTGCAAGTTAGTAGCCCAATTATCTAAGCCATAGTTAGTGTTACCTATCATTACTCCTCCTCCTCCTCCCAAAATAATAGGCGGGGATTGGACTTCAATAGAAGGGCAATAGGTACTTGGAATATAGGATAGGGTAAGGCTCTAGTTTTGCCTCAGACCACCTTTCAAAAGGTCTTGCTTCCTTCCAATAGGTATGACCGGGATAGTATCTATGGTCACAGGAAGAATGGAAGTTCCAATAGTAAGGGTAAAATTGCACCTAACTTTCGAGGGAGAAAGGGTATGGGGATGAGTGCTTTGAAAGTTCCCCATGAAGAAATCCAAATGGGTCATTACGAACCATTTGTGTTTGGTGATCCAACCCCAACACTCAAGGGTCAGGAATTAGCATCTTCTCAATCCCTTCCAGCAATTAAGATATCTAGTGACAAGTCTATAATAAAGGCCATATCAGATGTCATCAACACCATATCAGAAACCAAACTGGCATATGTTGCTATCAAACCGGTAGTGTCGAGTAAGACTGATTACCATCGAGTATGTTGCCAGGCACTAGCTGAGAGGAATTGGAAGAATGCCGATGTCTTCTCTGCTGAACATAAACATTCAAATGCTCCATCTACATCAAAAAATGTTCAAAAGAGGAGGTACAACATCTATGAGTGTTGGTGTTGTGGTAAAGTGGGATACTTTGCCATTGATTGTTTGCACAACCCTAATATGCCTAATGCAAAGAGAAGCTTTCCAGCTAAGGCAACTGTAGGGGAGAAATATTTATTTTGCTGCTAACAAGGACCTATAACCCAAATTTAATTGGTCTCCTAAGGTAAAAATATATATTTTTTGCAGGACAATTCAAGTACCAGCCTAAAGCAAATATAGTACTTGGACAGTGGGTGCTCAAGGCATATGACAGGAATAGGGAGTCTTCTAAAGGACAATACTCCTGTGAAGAATGGACCAAAGGTCAAATTTGGAGGCCCAAATAGAGGAGTCACCAAAGGATATGATATGATTTCCAATGTCATAATATTTATCACAAGGGTAGCTTATGTCGAAGGGTTAAAACACGACCTTGTAAACATAAGTCAACTGACATAAATTCCATAATGATAATTGTCTAATTAAAAGGTCAATTAACTTAGAGACTATTCTCTCAGGAACAAGGAGTGAAAATGTTTATTGTTTAGATTTTATTTGCAATCCTTCTACTCATGTTTGTCTAGTAGCTAATAAGAGAGTGTCTCTTTATGTTTAATGACACAAAAGTGTTACTCACATTAATCACGAGACAATTAACAAATTGTTTTTTCAGATAACTTAGTTAGAGATTATCCTAAGTTAAAATGTGTTAAAGATGTTACCCGTCATGCATTCCTGATGGGAAAGCAAACAAGGGCCACCTTTAAGAGCATTTGCTCTAAAGACACTATAAGATGTCTTTATCTGTTGCATATGAACTTTTTTAGTCGTATGCCTATTCAAAGTTTAGGAGGTAAGTTGGATACCTTTATGATTGTTGATGTGCACAAAGTGATATGAATGAGGATTGCTAATTGAAAGTGATCAGTTATTCCTCTGAGAATTCTCTAGATGGGTGAATAAAGATTTAAAATAATTTAGGAAAACCATTAACTAGATTCAGATAATCATAGACAAGCATCCACATAAACTCGCGTCCACCATTAAGTTACCACAACAAAAGTAAATACAAAAAACAAAAAGAAAGAAAACATGGAAAGAGTCGCTACACAAATGAACACCAGAGCTATAGTGGTTCTCCAAAATTTGGGTACATCAACTCTTCTACCACTTTGGTAAGAATCCACTATCTTAGTGCCCGGGTCTTATGATAAGGAGACTCGTAGAACTAGTGTCCGATTTTTTGATAAGGAGACTCTAAGTACCACATAGTTTGATATTTTTATAAGGTAATCTAACCAACAATGATTGAATCCTTTCAAGAGTGATTCTAAAAATTCTTTTCATAAATAATGGGAGTGAAAGGAAAAGGCTAGAAAGTGAGAAGAAGATGTAGAAATGGTCTTCTTATATGAATCCTCCTTTGGCAATATCTCTGAGGATTCCTAGGAACTTAAGTGGACTGGATCTTTTGTAATTTATTGATCCTTGATGAATAAAAAGAAAAGATTATATGATTTGATCCACTCTTAAAGAAATATTTATGTGAGAGGAAGAAGAAGAAGAATGTCATCTGTAAGAATGTGCTTTGTCACTTATGTGTCTATTTTTTTTATATCTGTATCTTCATTTTAAAATATGAGTATATGTATGTCTTTGACATTTCAAAATGTTTCCTCTTGTTGTTTGAATTTAGAAGAAATAAAATAATCTTTCAGAAATCTTTCTAAAATGATCTTCAATAAGCATGTAGATCTACTTTAATTTCTTCCACATATTCCTTCAGTAATTCTATTAAAAATCTCTTCCCTCGAGTATTCTTCTAATAGTTCTAAAGATTCAAATAAAATTTATTATTATATTCTTCAAATAACTCTGAAATAAATCCTCTAAATTTTCTTTCTGGATGAGAATTCAATGTTACTCTGAGTTCTAACTAAAGATGCATCTAATTCCTCTTTAGAAGAAAATTCTGCCAATATAATTGACTAATCGACGTTACGTCGATTACTTATCGATGCTTTTGTTGACTTCTACTTTGGAGATTTGTCAGCTTTTCTTCAGATGGTGCGTCAATTTTTACTTGGAGCTACGTCGACTTCTAATTGATGTTGCATCGATTTCTAATCGATGCAGTTTTAAATTAACTAATTTTCTTCTTGATTTCAACTTGCCTTCTTCTGATCTAGATTGGACTAACTTTCTAGGACATCTAATAATCAAATTACACTCACTATCTATAATAAGTAAGTATCTTATTATATAAAATCACTTAGAAATAATTTATTAAGTTAATTCTAGGGTATTTTCCAACAATCCCCCCTTATTTAGCTTAATAAATTTTAAAGTGATTTTAAAGCATAACAAAATGATAAACAAGAATTATAAACGTTTTACGTAGACATGAAGAGAGTTAGAATATGATTAGACAACTAAAAGATTTTGGAAATGACATGATATTTACTGTCTTCAAGATAGAGTTCATAAGATATAGGCTCTATTTGGGTCAGCTTTGGAAGATGGAAAAGTAGCTGATGGAGTAGAGATCTTAAAAAAGCTCTACAGATAGAGCTACAGACTCTTTGGTAGAAAAACCTCTGAGAGCTCTCAGAAAAGCTCTACAGATTTTTCACCTCAGACAAAATGTTTTCATCCGGACGCGATTCTTCATCATGGAAGCAAAAATTTTATTCTCAGGAGCGAATTTTTCGCTCGACCCATTTTTTCTCGCCCGAACACGGTTTTTTGCCCGGACGCGATACTTTTGCCATGACGAAAAAATCGTGCCTTTGTAAAAAATTGCGTCATAGTGAAAAAGTCACGATCGACAAAACAAATCGCGCCCGGGCGAAAAAATTACGCTCGGGCGAAAAAATATGGCCCGAGCAAAAAACTCACGCACATGCGGAAAAATTATGTCCCGGCAGAAAAAATTGCGTTCGAGCAAAAAAATCACATCCAGGCAAAAAAATTACAAGCAGGGGAAAAAATCTCATCCGGGCGAAGAAATTGCGTACGGGTGAAAAAATCACCCCCTGGGGAAATTATAGTGTTTGGGCGAAAAAATTTGCGCACATGCAAAAAAAACATGTCCGGGCAGAAAAAATCGCGCTCGGGCGAAAATATTGCATCAAAGCGAAAAAATAATTGCCGCTCGAAAAAAGTGCGCCTGGGCGAAAAACTGCATCTGGGTGAAAAAATCGCGCACGGGCAAAAAAATCACGCCTCGACGAAAAAATCATGTTCTTGTGAAAAAATCATGCACGTGCGAAAAAATTGTATCCTGGGAGAAAAAATTATATCCAGACGATAAAATTGTGACCAGGTGAAAAATCGCATCCGGGCAAAAAAAATCGTGTTTGGGCGAAAAAATCATCTCCAGGTGAAAAAATCACGACTTTTGCAATAAAATTGCGTCAGGGAGAAAAAATTACGTCTGGGTGAAAAAATCACGTCGAGGCGAAAAAATCACATCTGGGCGAAAAAATCACGCCTGGGCGAAGAACATCACGCTCGGGCAAAAAAATTTGTGTTGGCGCGAAAAAATTGCACCGGGGAAAAAAATGCACACATGTAAAAAAATCGCATTTGTGGGAAAAAATCATGTATAGGCAAAAACAATCGTGTATAAGCAAAAAAACGCATACGTGCCGAAAAAATCATGTCCACGCCAATAAAAAATCTATTTAAGAACCGCTAAAGCTGTCCCCTTACAGCTTCTAAAAAACAGCTCTATCAAACTTGATTTTCGAAAAACTTGACATGAAAAGCTCTCCCAAACAGTTAAGAAAACAACTCTATTGGTTGTAATATAGCTTTTCCATCCACTAGAGCTGTCCCAAACAGAGCCATAATCTCAGCCAGAAAATTTTTAAGATTAAACAATAATTTGAGCTTTAGAATATTCAGATAAGTTTTGCAATTCCAGGAATTGGGACACTTTTGTATGGAATCCATTACTAAGATTATACCTTTTCAAATCTTCTCTAGATTTTGAATAAACCTGTTCAAGATTGATATTTCTACTTATGAGCTCAACATACATTATAATTTTCCTCATTTCTAGTTGCATGTCTGTCCTCTCCATCCTTCATTTTTTTTAGAATATTGAATTGGTACATCCCTTCTGTAAAACACCAATGATTGCTCCTCCTCTTCTTGAAGATCTACCTGAGATGATATAGATCAACAACTGTAGTTGTATCCAAAAATTGTTGTAGATTTGCATCAGCCTCCCCATGATTATGTGTACCAACCTCCATCAAGATATTTTTATTTCCAGCAATCTTACATGGGTCTGGCCTATGTGAAGACACAAAGACCTCTTATTTAATTTCCCGATCTTCCTCCTAAATCAACCCATACTTAACCTAAATGGCAAGAGAGGTTATGAATGATCTAGTCATAGAGGAGGATGAGAGCATAGATTCCATGGACTTGATAGATGCAGTGACCCCATCAATTTGTTTTGTATGCGGTCAAATGTGCTTTGAAAATTTGAGGCAAGCTCACTTATTTGAGTGTTAATTGAGTCAGTTTCCACCTGCATTGCTTGAAGAATTATAGAATTCTGGTTGAAAGGAGGAGAGGTTGGCAGAGTGGGTGAAGCAAGAACATCTTTTTAAGGAATTGTTATAGTAGGGGATGAAGGTAGAGCTGTGGTAGGTAGGTTATTTGGTTCAGATATTTTTCACTTGATTTTGAAGAGAATCTTATGTTGATTGTCTCTAGCATCATGAGTGAATTCCTTACCGTATGAATGGTATTTATCTAAATCAAAAATGTCCAACAAATTATTATCTTTTGAGTAGTCTTCTTTATTATTCTTAAAACTGATTTGCTCAATCTCACCAACTAGTGGTTCTTCTTTGTGCAAAATAGTATTGGTAAAGGTTTCCTTCTCCTTAGAAAACATGTTAGGTTCATAAAAAATTACGTTCATAGACTTATTTATTTTAAGAGTCCTCTTGTTGTAGCACATATATGCTTTTCTTGTTGATAAATATCCTAAGAATATACAATTATCAACTTTCTTGTCAAGTTTGGCTAGATGACTCTTTCCTTATATAAAACCCTAAACCCTAAAGTATTGACAAAAAATCCTAAAATATGAAACTATATGTGTCTTTCCCTTCAAAAGCAAATATGGGGTCATCAACTTGATCATGTGAATGAGAGTTCTATTCATAACATAATCAGCAGTATTAATTACGTCAGCCCAAAGGGATTTGTAAAGTTTAACTCAGTCATCAATTTCCTTCCTGATTCAATTAAGGCCCTATTTTTTCCTTTCAGCAAGCCCATTTTGTTGGGGAGTTATAGGAGCTGAAAAGGTTTATCTTATCCCTTCGCCCTCACCGAATCTACATATTAATTGATTTTAAAACTTTGTACCAAGTGTTGAATTCAAATTGAATATGTCTAATGAATTTCGAGAGGATCTTAAAAGTTTTAGACTTAGCTCTCAGAATGAATAGCCAAGTGAATCTAGAAAAGTCATCAACAATAGCTAAAGCAAAAGATTTCCCTCTAAAGATCTAGTGGATATTGGAGCAAATAGGTCCATGTTCAATATATAAAGTGTTCTGAGAGAATCATTCTTACCAATTGGATTGCATGATGACTTTATTTGATTGCTCATTTAACAAGCCCTGCATGGATATTCTTTTTTATACTTACTAATTGGCAAGCCTCTAATAAGACTATTTTCTAACTTGGCAATGGTCTTATGATTGAGATAACTAAGTATCATATGCCAAAGATCATTTTTATTTATATGTGCATTAAACAAATATATTTCTAATTTATTAGAATTAAAATCAATGACATAGATATTACTCTTTCTATAGCCAGGCAAAATAATGCTTTTTGATTTTGTGCTGACAATTTGGCATAAATTGTGAGTGAATACTACCGTGTATTCACCATCACAAATTTGGTTAATACTAAGTTATGTTGAAGTCCTTCAACATATGCTACATTGGAGAAAGAAATGTCACCAATTTTGATATTACCACAACCTTCGATTTGACCACAATTGGAGTCACCAAATATTACCTTAGGGTCATCCTTTGCTTTATAACTCCAACAATTCTTTCTATCCAGTCATTTTCCTGGAGCAATCATTTTCCAAATAACACAGCTAGTTTGTGAATGGACAATCTATGACCTGCACATGTAATTGAAACACTAGTTGGGACCCAAGTTACCTTGAGCCCATTACATCTGCCACTGAAAGAGATTATGAAAGAATAGTAAGGTCTTTGGTAATAACCCTTAGGATGGAAGAGTGCTTGTTTATTAAACCAGCAACTTCTAGCATCATGTACTATTTTATTGTAGTAATGACATTTAGGCACTTGAGTATAAAAATCAGGAGATAATTTAGCATAAATTCTGTTATTTTTTGTGCACTGAAAAGTTGCTTTAATTAAAAGTCAAAACAGCTGTCTGGTAGCATCGATAAGAAATCGACATTTGTATGAAGTTGTTTCAAGAAGAAGTCAATGCAGTTTCATACTTACACTGATTAGAAATCGATGCATTAACACAGTTGTGTTGTGTTGAAGTCGACGTAGATTTCTAGTTTTCAGAAAATTTGAACTTTAAATCCTTATAATGGCTTTTTCCCTAGGATACTCTGATGATTTGATGAGCTACCCTTTTGAACATAGAGATTCTATATGAGTCTATATTTATAATTATAATATATTATTTATTCTTAGCTTTAATAATGGTTGCATGGTTTTTCCAAGTAGGTTTCTGCAAGATTCACCTGAATTTGTTGGTTCAGCTCTCATCCCTAGTTTTTTGAATCTCATAGATATTCTCAGAAGTATCCTTTAGTTTTGTACTCCTACCGTCCAGAGAGTCTTCAAAGGCTTTTGTATTTGCAGTCTCTTCTTTTTGTGATTTGCTCTCTATAGTCAACTAATCAATTTGTTTTTCTCGTTTTCCTAATTCAACTGTAAGTTGATAGTTCTGACAAGTTTGGTTCTCATCAAGCTTCTTATTTTTAACACTTAATTCTTTCATATCGCCTCTAGATGGTCATGGTAGAATTCTTTAAAAAATATTCTAAAATTATCAAAAGTAAAATCAATATCACTAATACAAGTATCTATTCTTCTTCTTCTTTAGTTGATGCCTCCAAAGCCATCATGCAAGCTTCTTTAGCAATGGACTCCTCTTCACTTTTCAAAGAAGAGCTGGATTTAGACTCTATATCACTCTAGGTTTCAGCAATGTTACCTTTATCTTTCTTCTCATCCTTCTTCTTGAAGGAGTGCTTTTTATACACCTTCTTATAAGCTTTTTTCCTTCTGATTATGAGGACTCTGGTGCTATGTGTCCTAGCTTTCTATAAGCATAACAAATAATCTCCTTACTATGAGTTATGTCAAACTTGGGCTTGCATGAACTTATGTCTCTCCTTCTGAATTTTTATATTTGATATATTTTCTGAATCTTTTGGCTAGAAGATTGAACATCTCCTCTTCAATGTTGGAAGCTTCTCCATTAGTTTCCTTCAATGCAATTATTCTCTCTTTTAATGGAGTAGAGGCTTTCTCCTTAGCTTCAGATTCAACCCTACTTTTAAGAAGAAGCTCATAGGATTTCAGTTTACCCAACAAGGGATCATTGGTGATCTCCTTATGACATCTAGATTCTCTTATAGACCAAATCCATGAGTTCCATGTGTTTGGGAAGCACATGAGAAACTTGTCATTGATTTTTATCAATGAGATTTCATTATTAACCTTTTGAGTCATTGATAATTATGTTGAATCTAATATATATTTTAATGACTGATTCATCTGATTTCTTTTGGAAGTTTTTATATTGAGATATGAGAAGGGATCTTCTGTCCATTCTATCATCAGAACTTCTTTCCTTAATTATTGATAGAGATTCCCAGATCTCCTTGGCTGATTAGCAATCAACAATTTTTGAAATATCTCATCTGACATGATGGATACTAAGATGTACTATCATGGCCTAAGCATCGCAGTCTTTAGCTTTCTTCACATCTTCTATCTACTTAGATCTAGGAATAATCTCTTGTGTTAGATTTCCACTGGATCCCTTATTACATAACATTAAGGGCCCTATAAGGATATAATTAAAGTTAGCTTCAATAATAAAGTTCATATATAACTTAATTCTGGATTTCCATAGTGTAAAATTATCTCGGTTAAATATTGTAGTTTGTATGGATGTAAATCCTTTGAAATTATTTCAAATCATTTTTTAAAATATATTTATATACTAGTATCTATGATATTATAGTAGTTCAGATCTTTGTTAGTAAGGTGTTAACATTTTCTGACCGACGTTCCGCTGATACCAATTGAAATTGAATAGTTATTCCTCTAAGAATTCTCTAGAGTAGGGAGAATAGAGGTTTAAAATAATTTATGAAAACTATTAACTAGATTTAGATAATCTTAGACAAGCATCCAAATAAACTCACAACCGCAACTAAGTTACCATGACAAAAGTAAATGAAAAAAATAGGAAGAAAGAAAACACTGAAAGTGCTACAAAATAAATAAACACAGGAGTTATAATAGTTCCCCCAAAATCTGGGTACATCTATACTTCTACTACTTTGGTAGGAATTCAATATCATTGTGCCTGAGTAGTTTGATAAAGAGACTCTTTGAACCAGTGTGTGATTCTTTTGATAAGGAGACTCTAAGAACCACATAGTATGATTTTTTTATAAGGTGATCTAATCAACAACTGAATCTTTTGAAGAGGAATTCTAAAAACTCTTTTCACAAATAATAGGAGTGAAAGGAGAAAGCAAGAAAGTGAGTAGATGTAAAAATGATCTTCTTGTATGAATCCTCCTTCAAAAATATTTCTAGGGATTCTTGTGCACTTAAGTGGACTGGATCTTTAGTAATTGATTGATCCTTGATGAAGAAGAAACAAAGATTATATGTTTTGATCCACTCTTAAAGAAATTTGTGTGTGTGAGGAGAAGAAAACAAAGAATGATGTCTGTAAGAATGTGCTCTGCCACATGTGTCTCTATTGTTTCTATATCTGTGTATTCTTTATTTTAAAATTTGATTGTATGTATGTCATTGACATTTCAAAACTTTCCTTTTGTTGATCATCTTCAGAAGGAATAATCTCTGAGAATTCTTTCTAAAATTATCTTCAATAAACCCATTATCTTCTTCAAATTCTTCCAAAAAATTCTTCAGTAATTTTGTAGAAAATCTATTTCCTTGAGCATTCTTCTAATAGCTTTAATGATTCAAATAAATTCATAATCTTCAAATAACTCTAAAATAAATCCCATGAATTTCCTTGTTGGATGACCATTCAACTTTTACATCAAGTTCTAACTAAAGATGTCTCGAATTCTATTTTAGAAGAAAAATCTGTTACGCCGATTACTTATTGGTGCTTGCATCGAATTCTACTTTGGAGATCTGTCGACTTTACTTTAGATGGTGTGTCAAATTCTAGCTCGAGTGACATCAATTTATAGTAGATGTTAAGACTTCTAGTAGATGTTGCGTCAACTTCTAGTCAACATTGTGTTGATTTCTAATCGACGCACTTTTAACTTAGCTGATTTTCTTCTTGATTTCAGCTTGCCTTCTTCTGACCTTGACTGGACTAACTACCTAGGACATTTAATGACCATACTACTCTTACTATATATCATGGGTATTATCCTAGGATAAAAATCAATTAGAAATAATTTGTTAAGTTAAATCTTTGATTTTGCCAACATAAACTTTTTTCCGTATGAAAATAATGGCTTCATTGGAATCAAGAAAGGGTGAGTCTATCAGTGAAGTCTTTTTGGGAGATTTTGGTAGTTTTGATTATTTGGATAAATCAGTGGATGGTAAATCTTTGTCGCAGTGGTTTGAGTATTTAGAATTCAAAGAAACAAACATGCAATAAGAAATATATGAGAAACGAATGAACCTCCTTGTTTGTGGATGACAAGGATGAGGATTTCTAATCCGAAATGGAAGGATGATTTGGGCAAAAACTAAGAAAGAACTAGCAGAAGTGTTGAACGGGGAGAAAGTAGGATGGTTGAGATGGCTTGCACCCATCTAAATTTAATCATTTTGTTTAATAATTTCACAATTATTATTTATTATTAATATGATTTGCATATATTAAAAATAAATTTGCACATAACAATTCCCATAAAAAAAGATTTGTCAGTTGTTGTTGCCAAGAGAGGAAAGAACATTTACATAAAAATAGTTAAATATAAATCAATATTATATGCAAATTGCTTTTGACATATCAATTTGGATCATCTTTATTTGAAGATCCTATGTGAAAATTAAAATGTTTAACACAACAACAATTAGTCTAGGAATATAAGGATCAATTTGAAGCTTTAGCAATGCAAATTAAAGGATTATTACCTAATCTTTTATAGTCTTTGTTTGTTTCCGGACTAAAATCACACCTCAGGCATTTTGTGATTGCTTAGCGACCCACCTCCCTCCATGAAGCTTTTGCCTTAGAAAAGCTCATTGAAGAAGATGCTCGTGACAAAGCACCATTCACAAAATTGGCCAAATCACCATTTTATAAACAAGTTGATTCTTTCCAGCCACCTCGACCAAATACTTCACACAAACACTTATTTCCTGCAGAGTTAAAATACAAAAGAGAGAAGGGCTTATGATGCACATGTGACGAAAAATACATGGCCGGTCATCATTGTAAAAATAAGATTTCCTATTTATTTTTAGATGATGACTATACTGACTTACCCGATGTACCAGAGTCAGACAACCCAAAGGATCTGGTTGGCTCTCCAGATTCTACAGTTTGTTTTAATACCATAATGGGTACATTTTTAGGAAAATCACTTAGATTTATTGGGCAATTATACTCCACACTGATAGACATCTTAATGGACTATGGTAACACTACAAACATTATTTCTTATGCATATCTATCACAGTTATTAAACTATTTCAGGTTCATGTAGGCAATGACGCTACATTGGACTATTGTGAAATTTGTCTAAATGTTGATATTATATTCCAATGGCATACCTTCCATACAAACTTATCTGTCCTCGGTTTATTTGGTTTAGATATAATTGTAGAAATGTTTTGGCTGGAATCACTAGGACTAGTAACAATTGATTATAAATGAAAACAAATGACGTTTTAACATCAGGACAAAGTCATCACTCTCTAAGGTAATCAAGACGAACCAACCACTCCAACTTCTCCTAATCAAATAACAAAGTTAATCCACCAAAATGCCATTTCATCTTCTTTTTTGTGCATATTCTCAATACAACCTAGTTCCCTAGCCACTACAAAGCAAAAATTAGATGTGCCGTAGAAAATTATGTCACTACTATCCAAGTACACATACCTATTTCAAGAACCAACACAGTTACCTACCATATGCCTTTGTGATCTTTGAATTCCAATAAATCCTTGTTAAGGATATGTTAGCAAAAAAATTCATCTAATCTAGTAACTCACCATTTAATTGACCAGTATTAGTAATAAAGAAAAAAGATGGGATGACTTTAGGGCATTAAATGCTGTCATAGTTAAGGATGTCTTTCTATGCCCACAATTGATGAATTATTAGATGAACTCCACGGTGCAACTATATTTTCAAGATTAGATTTACAATCAGGTTACCATCAAATAAGAATGGACCCCTCTGATATGTATATAACAACATTTCACACTCATACAGGATTATACGAAATCGTGGTGATGCCTTTTGGCCTCACCAATGCTCTAGCTATGTTTTGATCATTAATGTACTCACTATTCCAACCTTTCTTTCAAAAATTCATTGTGATTTTTTTGACGACGTCCTAGTATATAGCCTAACAATTGATATGCATCTCAATCATTTGGAATCAGTTCTATAAGTATTATGCCAAACTAATTTGTTTATAAGAAAGTCCAAATGTAGTTTTATATTCATTGAAATCAAATTTCTAGGATATCTTATTTCTGGATTGGGCATACAACCTCGATCATTCGGATAAAATTTCTGCTATTTTAACTTGGCCTATACCAAAAACAATTAAGCAATTACGTTCCTTTCTAGGGCTTGCAGGATATTACAGATGTTTAATCAAAAATTATGCTACTATAGCTGGTAACTCAAGGATTTACTAACAGATGGTTTTTTTATGGACTATCCAAGCAACATAGGCTCTCGAAACACTAAAAATAGCATTAGCAACCACATCAATTCTCCAATTTCCCGATTTCTCAATACCTCTTTTGTATTATAAACCGACGCTTCAGGATGTGGCATTGGAGCAGTTCTTTCTCAAAATGGCCATCACTTGTAATATTTTAGTAAGAAATTAACACCTAAAGAAAAGCTTCAATCAACTTACGAACGTGAATTATTTGCAATCTCAGTAGCATTAGACAAATGGCGGTAATACTTTCTAGGAGCACCATGTATAATCAAAATGGATCATCAAACATTAAACTATTTACTTAACCAACTGTTAACTACATCGACTCAACAATATTCTCTCCAAAATTTTAGGATTTGATTTTACAATAGAATATAAACCCGGTAAACATAATCTGGCCTTATCACGACTGTCTACTACAACAGACACAGTTTCATTAAATACGTTAAATTGTTCACTTATCAAATGTCATACATTTGACAAATCGAAAATAATGTATCACACAGACAAATTAGCACAAGTAATACTAGCTAATTTAAAATCTAATCCTGCCACTAGACCTCATTGGACTCATCATTATAAAAACCCTTTATTATAAAAATAGGTTATATATACTGATAAGCACTTTAAGGGAAGATTTACTTTATGAAGCCCATAATATCTGATCTAGTGGCCATTTTGAAGTAATTCCTACTCTCTATAGATTAAAAGCTTCATTTTATTGGCCTGGAATGGATGTTAAATCCTATATAAAATGACGTGATATTTGTCAAAAGGGAAAAACAGTGACAACGAGCCTCTAGGATTACTTAACCCATTAACAATTCCATCCTAAATTTGTACAAATATTTGCATGGATTTTATCACGCACTTACTCTCATCTAATTCCTCCACTAACATTCTAGTTGTCGATAGGTTATCTAAAGCAGTACATTTGGAACCTCTTGTCAATTTAACAGCTATGTTTGTAGCCAAGGCTTTCTGGGAGGTGGTCAAAAATTACATGGACTCCCATCATCAATCATAACTAACCGTGACTCAGTATTCCTCTCCATATTCTGGAGAGATATATTTTCACAACAAGGCCCAAAACTAAGATACAGCCCTGCCTATCATCCACAAATGGATAGACAAACAGAGCATACAAATCTGTGTTTGAACCAATATCTGAGGTTGTTTGTTCATGAGAACCCCAGAGATTGGTCCAAATGGTTTAATTGAGCGGAATATTATTATAATACCACATACCTCACATTTGCATGCATGACTCTTTATGAAGCTATGTACATACGGCCATCACCTGCACTTGTTCATCACTATACATGCTCAAGCTCTTTACAAGACATTCAGGTCGATACACAAGAACAAAAATATAATTAAGCAATTAAAAGAGAATTTACTACGAGCCCAACACCGTATCAAACAGATCAGATCGATCTAGGTGGGATATAGAATTTAAGGAGGGTGATCTGGTATTTCTAAAGCTCCAACCATATAAGCTGCTCACTCTACATCAAACACAAAATACTAGATTTAGTCTTAAATATTATAGACCCTATCCAATTGCTAAAAAAATAAACTCTATTACTTATATATTACAAATACCGGTTGACTGTAAATTGCATCCAGTTTTTCACATGACCCTCTTAAAAAATGTTTCAACTACCGCAGAAGTGGTACACCATCTTTGACCACCAGAACAAAACAATCAGCCCATACATGAGATTTTAGCAATACTCGACGAACAGATGATGTAGATAAACCATCGGCATGTTCATCAAGCATTGATTCAGTGGAAAGGATTAGCTCCTGAATAGAGTTCCTGCTATCATAACTGTTTGACCGGTGAAAATAAGTCCTCCTTAATGAAGCCTATATCTTCTCACCATCACATGTACGCACACAACTTCGTCTACTTCCAAATATTACTTCTACTTTATCACAGGAATCCAAACCAAAAGTAGGGGAAGATGCACAAAAACGGACATGGGGAGCATTTCAACACGAAAAATGATGGGAACGTTTGGAATCAAACATAAAAACAATATTAAAAGGGCATTGAACTTATCTCCAGAATGAGCAGCTCCACCAGACCTTTGACAAGCATGTTGTGAGAAAATAAATTGGACCCACAACTTAAGAAAATTAAGACTAAAAATTTAAATGTATCAAGTATTATAAAGATGTTTTCTAGACTTCTCTAGTAAGATGTATCCAGAATATTCCATACTTGTATTTAAGTATGTAGACAAATGAATGATGCATCGCTTTTTCTCCCCTGTTATTTTCCTCTTCCCAAATTGCTCACTGCTCTGCTCCTATTCTCATTTGAAAAACATGCAAGATAGAAGAATTAAAACTTATTCCAAGACTTGTATCAGAGCCAGGTTTGGCACATCATCATCTACAAGTGTCCATGCCGCAAGCTCATCATCTACCCTTGGATTTATACAAGCCTTCATTCCCGTTTTCACGGGAGAGCTCTACGAGCAATGGAGTGACAAAATGACCACGTTGCTTCACTCCCAGGATCTCTGGGACATTGTCAAGATGGGGCCCAAAGTAAATGAGAATGCAACCAGAGCTACAACTTCTAAACCTTCAAAGGAAGAAGCTATGCGTGATGCCCGTGCCCTATATTTTATACAATAGGGAGTAGCTCCAACCATATATCCACACATAATGGGATCACAAACTGCTTAGGAAACATGGGATAGATTGGAAAATGAATATAATGGTTCACAAAAGGTAATTAAAATTAAACTTCACTCTTTGCGTCGTCAATTTGATGCAATCCAAATGAAAGAAGGAAAGAAGTCTCATCTTCGCCAAAATTTCTGGTCTTATTAATCAGATCAAAAGTTTGGGAGGAGTCCTAAAAGACCAACATATAGTTCATAAAATTCTTCGTTCACTTCCAAGGAGTTATAAGCATATTGTGTCTTCAATTTTGAAAGCTCGTGGCATTGAAAAATAATCAGTTACTGAACTTATGGGATCCCTTCAATCTCATGAAGATTTGAATGCTGAAGATGAGCCATCTTTAGACAAGGTGTTTCACACCAAGATGAATTTTAAAAGGAAGTATGATGAAAAGAAGAAGCAAGGAGACTTTAATTCAAATAAAACCAACACCACAAAGAAAAAAAAAGGAGCAATGACATAAACCAAAATGGGAAACAAAATCCATATCTAACTATACTTGCTCCATCTATAAGAAAAATAATCATGAAAATAAGGATTGTTTCTTCTGCTGTAAGAAGTGTAAAATACCAAATCACTCGGATCAAAGGTGTTGGCATAAAAAGACTAAAGAAGCAAAAATAACCGAAGTAGAGGGGGACAACTATCTGTTTACATGCACATCCACCATCAAAAACCCTTCATTCACATGGTTAATTGACAGTGGATGCTAGTAACGCCCCAATTTTCTTAGGGCAGGAAATGGTGTTCTAGAGGTTATCACCCAGCAGTAGCTAGGTACCGGACGACGGTAGCTCCATTGCTAGCATTGGCAACATTGAGAGCGTTGAGTGAAGCGAGGTGACTCAACTGTTGAAACCGAAAACTTGGCCTCTTATGGAGTTCACTCTTGGGGAAGGGGTGATCGCGCACCTACTTCTCTCCTGCAAGCCAAATGGCAAAAGAAATGGGGACTGACCCAAGGGATCAGCATGGAGATCCCACCACACACCCGGAAGATCTTAGAGCGTTTCCCCTCCTTAGTCAAAGGACAAGCTAAGGCTACCTCAGAAAACGCAAGAAGATCTGAATACTCATAAGCGTGCCTTTTGGGGTGCCCCTTGGGTCCTATTTATAGATTTATGAAAACGGCCTACAAATAGTCAACCTCCGATATTTTGAATAGCTATGTGCAGCCCAACTGGGTCTGCCAATAGCGTAACTCCGCTGTTCTATCAATCTATTCGCACCCCTGACAAGGGCATCCAGGTAATTTTGCCTCTGGGCCCCACTGGGCAATTCCCAAGGGTCCGGAGGTTAACTCACCACAACCCTCCATTTCGCTGGGGAAGGCGCAACCTGGCTCCCGCAGATCGCCTTCCCTCCTTGGGCGAGCGCGAGCCAGGCCGCCGCAGCCCGCCGATCCTCGCTCCGAGGCGGGCTGGCACCCAAGTTGCCTATAGGAGAGCGGGCTGGCCGGTATGAGACTGTCACTACAGTTCTAGAGGAGCTCGCCGAGGTCAGTTTGATGAATCCAAGATTCTAACTCCCGGGGTCAGCTCGAAGAACGCCGAGCTCCATTCGACAAACACCGAGCTCTGTTCGACGAATACCGAGCTTCGTTTGACGAACGTCGATCTCCACCTGAGCTTAGTTCGGCGAAGCCCCGCCTCAGCTCGACGAACTCCAGGCAGACGTGGTACGGGTCAGCCAACACATGCAGCTCGCGCGCCTAGCTTTGGCGGAGCGGGCTAACCATTCTGAGCTCACCGGTATGATGTTCCTTGTAGCATCGTGAGTGATCGTGACGGGTGATTTACATCGAATGATTGGAGGCAAATCCCTCAATTATTGGGAACGAAGTTGACGTTTAGTACGGCCTTTCATCCCCAAACTGATGGCCAAACTGAAAGGACCAACAGAACAATGGAGTATATGCTTCGAATGTGCGCCCTGGATTTTGGTAAGAGATGGTAAGATCATCTCTATATGGTGTAGTTTGCCTACAACAATAACTACCAAGCGAGCATCGGTATAGCACCATTTGAAGCTCTGTATGGTCGAAAGTGTCGTACACCGTTAGCTTGGGCAAAAGCAGGCGAATCCAAACTATATAAGCGTAAAGAAGTCGATGAGGCTAACTCGACAATACGTGATATTTGGGAGAGGCTACTGATAACCAAGGATCGACAAACAAAATACTATAACGCCAAGCACCGGAACTTGAAGTTCGCGGTGTGAGATTAAGTAAATTTGAAAATCAAACCCTTCAAAGGCGTGTCCAGGATTCGGCGTCTGACAAAGTTAAGTCCGAGATATCTTGGTCCGTTTGAAGTGGTGGGGCGAATTGGGGAAGCTGCATATCGGCAAGCTCTTTTGGCAGACTTGGGTGGATTACATGATGTATTTCACATCTCTATGCATCAGAAAGCCATCAAAGATCCATCTCAAGTGATCAAGAATGATCGTGTGTCGGTGGGGTATGAGCTAACGACGAAGGTTAGGCCCCTTCGGATCGAGGATCGAGCCGATAAACAGTTGCAGAACAAGATAATCGGGATGGTCAAAGTCCGGTGGGACAATTGTGACCGTGAGAAGCTAACATGTGAGCGAGAGCAGACCTTGTGAGATAAATTTCCCCAGCTATTTGTGTAAACTGTTGTCCAGTGCACCCCTTTGTTGTAACATACATTTTTAAATTACAACATCTTGCTTTTGTTTCCTTACTGTGTGCAAATTTCGGGACGAAATTTATTGTAAGGAGGGGAGGGTTGTAACACCCCAAATCCGGAATTTGGGTCCAGGTTGGGCGACATGGCCAGGGACATAGGCGTGTCAGAGGATGTGTCCTGCTCGATTGAGCAGCCCGTCGAGTGCTCGATGAAATGCACTCGACAAAGTTCTCGAGAGGGAACACGCCCTGCGATACGGGTGTGTCAGGGGGCGTGTCCTGCCCAACTACTCAAGTGGTTGTCTCGAGTAGGTCTCGCGTGGATCTCGAGAGCCATGGAACACGAGCGTGTCAGCCATGGGACACGGGCGTGTTCTGTTATGTGTCTATTCAAGTGGGTCTTGAGGGGGTGTCTCGAGTAGGTCGTAAATGTCTCGAGTACGGGTAGGACACGGGCATGTAAGCCATATGACACAGGCATGTCATGCCCAACTACTCGAGTGATTGTCTCGAGTGGGTCTTGAGAGCTAGACACAGGCGTGTCAGGCATGTGACACGGGCATGTCAGCCATGTGACACGGGTGTGTCACATGGCCGTGTCCTGTTCTGGATAAGTCGGTTCGTGTGCCACTTAAGGTACACGTCCTGTGACCTTCATCTGGGATCTAATGGCCCAGACCTCTCCTTGCTACTTTAAGGCTGAAAAAGAGAAGATATCTCTCATTATTCACTTGGCCATTCTCTTTCTAAGAGAGTTAGAGAGAAGGGAGAGCAAGGAGGAGAAGGGATCCGACTATTAGTGGAGCTTGAGAGTTCCGAGCTAAGGTTCGAGGCCAGATTTGTGGAGGCAAAGCTGCTGCAGTGCTTTCCAACTGGCTAGAATTCCATGGCTCCAAACAGGTCATCAAGGGTAACGATCTTCCTTCTTATACATGTGAAGTCCTCTGTTTTGGCATGTGCATTGATTTCCCCTACTAGAGGGTGGATTGTGAAGGTATTTTCTTGGGTTGATTCTTAGAATCCCTACTATTGTTGCATAAAGATCCAGAAATGGAGTACGAAATAGGCATGCTGTGTGAAGCCCATCTGGACATGTTGGTCTGGATTGGTGATATTGCATTTATACACCAGAGAAGACTCCGCGATGAAACTTGTAGTTTATGCAGTCGATGGGTTGGACCTGTAAAGGGCAGTACCAGGAAATACTGGAGTGGTAGTTCAGGAAAAGACCCTTGTGATGCTTGTGATGCTTGATGGGTTGTGCCTATGAAGGGTAGTAGTAGGAAGTACTGGTATGGAAGCCCAGGAAAATACCCGCAAGTGCTTGTGTTGTATGCTTGAAAGACCAATGTTTCTGGCACTGTACATGGCTGCAGGAATTGCTGGTCCCGTGAGCCAGCTAAGGTTGGGGCTAGGGATGGAAAGTGAGTTCTGTCGCTAACGCTGGTCGTGGCTCCTAGCTAACCTGTGATTGTGAAGCCAGTTCATGGTGGACATTATGGCTAGTGTGAAGCCAGTCCGTGGTGGACATTGTCGCTATTGTGAGCTTGATGAGCTCTTGAAAAAGGCCTCATGCCAAACAGGAAAGGTGAAACCGACCCGCGCCTTATATTTAGTCGCGAGTACGTTGGTATTCGGTGATGGCAAGAAGACTTGATCAACGGGGGGTGGTTGATCCGTACCTGCGTTATGTCCGTCCGACTCGAAGACCTGAAAATGCGGTCAGTTGGAGCGCATAATGAGAGTCTCAGGCCTGCGTGCGGGAAAGACTAAATGCTCAATTTTGCCGTCGGGTGTTGGACCTGGAATGGTGGTGGGACCCTGGTTTGTCGATACACCAAGAATGTGCCATGAGTGCACGGATCGTTGGGCCGCGTGGCTGACGATTGTGATGGATTGTTTGTACGTGAGAGCACAATGTGTGATATATATATATATATATATATATATGCCTATGAATTGCTATGCCTCCAGGGAAGGAATACCACTGCCCCGGGAAAGGGGTAGGATTGTTATAAATTGGTCAGCTGAATGCTGAACGTTGCTTTGTTTGCCACCGTTGGGTGGGCTGTCCATGTACAGGTGCTGGAGAGCTGAGCGGGACATATAAAGGCTGAAGTCCCTGCTGATGTTGCTACTGATGCTACTAGCCCTTGAAGGCTAAGCTGAAAAATGTTATGTTTTGTTCATGTGTGGCTAGTCTGCGAGCCGATGTTTGGAAGCCACTCTTGAAAAGAGTAATGGTAAGGCCAGAAGGCCAAACAATATTGTGTTTGGTGTACATTCCTTTGTAAATGTTGTTTTTTTTGAGTGGACATTCTTGGTTGGAGTTCAGTATTTATGTTAAAAGCTTCCGCTAAAATGCTATGAGTTAGGATGCGCAACTCTAATATCCACCCGTGACTTCGCCACCTATTTTATGGTATATGGTGTGGGGCCCCGACCGGACCTTCTATTATATGCTATATGAACAGATGGAGTCGTTACAATATGCCTGGTTTAGCCGTTTCCTCTTCATTATTCTGGAGTTGGAGTGTTTGGCCTAGTTTTTCAGAGGAGGAGAAGCAGCGCCAGAAGAGGAGAGATCTTGCCGCCGTTTGTCTTTTGGGTCTCGGATTCGGAAGGCGGGTTCGGATTTGAGAAGCAAAGTCGGAGCAGTCATTTTCAACCATTTGGATTTCTCCCATGACACCAAAGCGCACATCAAGGGTAACAATGCTCTTTCTTGGACATATGAAGTCCTTTCTTTTGGAATTAGAGGGTAGACACTCCACGAACATGTGGATGTGATTCTCCTGACGGGTTGATCCGTGTGTCCACGTTAGTTTTGCATTTAGATCCGGAATCGAAGTACGGAATAGGCATGTTGTGTGAAGCCCATCCAGACAGGTTGGTCTGGATTGGTGATGTTTGTATGTTTTGTATGCCGGAGAAGACTCCATGGTTATCGTGTAGGTTTCAGAGTTGCGGGGTGTGCATATGATTGTGTTGAGAGTACTGGGGGTAGTCTCTAGGAAAACACCCGTTTAAGGGGAAGAACCGATAGTCTGTCACCTACCGTGTGGCGGTAGTGCTACCGCCGATGATAGCTTCCTGTAAGTTATGTTTGGTTACAAAGCCTATCTCTGGTAGACCTGTGGGCTATTGTTTGTGAAGCCTGTCTCGGGGAGACTTGTGGGCTATATTTTGATTGATCATGAGCTTAATTTGCTCAGCTTTGGTGGCCATGAGTGTCAGCCTAAGATCATAATAGTATTATGAATCGTATGGATGGGAAAGGGGATGCTGACCCGCATTATGGCTTGATGTGCCTGACGATTTGAGCACCAGAAAATAGCTGAACTGTACCCAACCCTATGTCGATCGACTTGGAGTGAGTCAAAGTATGGATTTTAAGACACTATGACTTTGTCATAGCCATAGGGGTGTTGTCTTTAGCTTTGGCCCTGAAAGACTTGAATGCTCAAATGTTGTAAACCATCGCAGAGAACGGAGGTGTGACCCTTGAGGTCTTGTGCACCAAAAATGTGCCCTGAGAGAACGGGGCGTTGGGCATTTGCGCCAACTTCTGTGGCGAATGGTTCTTAAGTTACACATTTGTATTATCATGTTGTGGTTATACTAATGCCTGCAGGGAAGGATCATTGCCACTCCGGGTGAGGGGTGGGGTCGTTATAATTTGGTCAGCGAATGCTAACCGTTGCTTTTATTTGCTACTGTGTGCGGAATGTTGTGTGCAGGTGATGCTAAGCCAAGCGGGAAGTAGCGGGATGGAGCACCAAAATGCTGTGCTGGCCCTTGAAGGCCAAATCGAATACTTGTGTTATTTTATCATTCATGTGTGGCCGGCCTATGTGCCTAAGTATGTAACACATTTTAAATTAAAGTTGAACATTATAAGGTCTTAAGGACAAGACCTTATTTGTGTATTTGATTTACATTCCTAGTTGTGATAGTGGACATTCATGCAGTTGCTGGGTTCTATTTACAACCTTTAAATTACTTCTGCTAGAATGCACTTATGTTAGGATGCGAAATATTGAATGATGGTTTCAATTTAGTAATTCCTTGGTCTGTCCGTAGTGTATGGCGTCGGGCCCCGACCGGACCTTCTGTTATATGCTATGTGATGGATGGGGTGTTACAATGCTCAAGTCACATGGCCAAGGATCGATCCTACTTTATTATTCTCGATGAGAGCTATAAGTCTGAAGTTATTCTCGGGGATGGAAAGAAAGATGAAGTTGAAGGAAGAGGAACAATTTCAGTTGAAACAAAAAAAAAGAGAAAAGAAATTAATGAAGAATGTTCAACTTGTCCCCACACTCTCTCAGAATTTACTAAGTGAGGGACAACTTCTTAGAAGAGGATATTAAGTCATCTTCAATCATCAGAAGTGCAATATTATTAAAACTGCCTCTCAGGAGCTTATTGCCTCAGCAGAGATGAGCGAAAATAACATTTTTATTATAAAATTAAGGCCAGGAAGACTTGATGCACTCACCTAAAATCATGAAATGATCTCATCCCCGACGCTGCTTTGGCATCACAGGCTTAGGCACATTGATTTTCATTCTCTATCACTCTTACAAACTCTTGTGGAAGGTGTTCTAACAACTGATTTTCAACATCAGGTATATGAAACCTGTGCCCGTGGGAAGTCTCACAGGCTTCCTTTCCATTGTATTGCATTTATAAGGGCCTCTGGACCACTAGACCTCCTCCACATTGATGTTTGGGGGCCAGCCAGTGTTCCCTCTCTAGGTGGAAAATTCTATTACCTTCTAATAGTAGATGATTATAGTCGATTTATGTGGCTATATCATCTGGAGCACAAATCAGAAGCTTTTGGGCATTTCCAAAAAATTAAAAGTATGTTTGAAAAGCATTTAGAAAGAAGCATTAAAACATTGAGAAGTGATTGGGGCGGCGAGTTTTATCATCTCAATTCACCGCCTTCTGTGAAAAGGCTGGAATACGCCGAGAACTCACTACCCCGGGCACACCTCAACAAAACAGTGTTGTACAGTGACACAATCGAACAATTGTGGAGATGGCCAGATCCATGCTCCTTCACAGATCATGTCCAAAAAAATTATGGGGAGAAGCTGTATCTACAGCTGTATATATATTTAATATATGTCCAACAAAATCATTATATAGAGCAACACCATATGAAAAATTAATGAAACATAAGCCAACTGTTGCTCACCTAATGGTCTTTGGGTCATTAGCCTATGTACACAAAACTAGAGAAAGGAGGGATAAGCTCGATCAGTCAAGTACCAAATGTGTTCTTATTGGATATTCTGATGAGAGCAAGAGCGTTTCCTCCGCAACGCTGGCTTCGGATCTCTCGTCGGTAAACCGCAGCACCACCACCAGCAGCCCCCTTTCCTTCTTCCTCCTCCTTTTTCTCTCTCTTTCTCTCTTCACTTGAAGAAAGTCAAGGCTAAGGAAAATGAGATTCCATTCTCTGATTTCGGCCCTTAAGGAAAAAGAATAAGAAGCTTCAGCCCTTGGATCCCAGCTGAAGGAATGGACGGCCACGATTCTGCCAAAAACACATATTTTGACCCGACACGGCCTCGAACACGGCCGTGTGCCAGGCCGTGTGCCTCAAGCGGTGGTCAACCGACTTATCCAAACCAGTGACACGCCCACGGGACACGCCCGTGTCATGGGCCGTGTCACCAACACGCCTTCAGACACGCCCGTGTCTGTGGCCGTGTACCTGGGTGAAAAAAAATCCCAAATCATCCCGAGACTTCACACGGCCTGTGACACGCCCGTGTCCCAGGCCGTGTGCCCAGACACGGCACAAAGACACACCCTGTCGAAATCCTTCGGCGGGCTGAGTTCGTCGCCTGATTTGACACGCCCTGTGACACGCCCGTGTCACAGGCCGTGTTCAACACTCGACACACACTTCTCGACACTCGACGATCGTCGAGAAAAACTCGTCGAGAATGCGACACGGCCTTGGACACGCCCGTGTCCTGGGCCGTGTGCCTCCTCTCGATGGATCATCGAGATCAAAAATCGTCGAGACAAAGCCCAATCGTCGACACAACCTCGACACGCCCTGCGACACACCCGTGTCGCAGGCCGTGTCACCTGACACGCCCTGGGACACGCCCGTGTCCCAGGCCGTGTCACCCAAAAATTCCTGTTTCTGCACTTTGGGCTGTTACAATCCTCCCCTCCTACAAGAAATTTCGTCCTCGAAATTTCTTGTAGGAGGGGAGGATTGTAACAGCCCAAAGTGCAGAAACAGGAATTTTTGGGTGACACGGCCTGGGACACGGGCGTGTCCCAGGGCGTGTCAGGTGATACGGCCTGCGACACGGGCGTGTCGCAGGGCGTGTCGAGGTTGTGTCGACGATTGTACTTTGTCTCGACGATTTTTGATCTCGACGATCCGTCGAGAGGAGGCACACGGCCCAGGACACGGGCATGTCCAAGGCCGTGTCGCATTCTCGACGAGTTTTTCTCGACGATCGTCGAGTGTCGAGAAGTGCGTGTCGAGTGTTGAACACGGCCTGTGACACAGGCATGTCACAGGGCGTGTCAAATCAGGCGACGAACTCAGCCCGCCGAAGGATTTCGACAGGGCGTGTCTTTGTCCCAGGATCGAAACCTGGCTCTGATACCAAAAATGTAACAACCCCATCCGTTCATATGATATATTCTAGAAGGTTCGGCCGGGGCCCCACAGGATATACCACAAAACAGTCGGTGAAGGTACATGATGATACCAGAGTAGCGCATCGCACCTATCACAAGCATTCTAGCGGAAGCCTAAACTACTTGAACTCCTCATGAATGTCCAAACATAAAACTCCACATTTTATATATATAGGAATGTCTTACAATAAGAACAAGCGTTGGCCTTATGGCCTTACATAGCTTTCAAACAGTGGCCTAACAGATTGGCGCGCAGGCCGGCCATAATAAATGAAAACACACCAAAGAACACACTTAGCCTTCGAGGGCTAACAGTAGCAGCAGCAGCAACACCAGCAGGAGCATCAACCTCTATGCGTCCCGCTCGGCTCCCCAGCACCTGTGCAAGGACAATCCACCCAACGGTGGCAAACAAAAGCAACGGTCAACGTTCAGCTGACCAAAGTATAACGACCCTACCCCTTCTCTCGGGGCAGCGGTATTTTTCCCTGCAGTCATATCATATCACAAGTATGGCAAGCTATAGCATCAACGCACACAAGCCATCACAACCGTTCGCCACCCGGCCCAACGGTCCGTGCACTCAGGGCACATTCTTGGTGTTCTGGCAACCTCTTGCCCACCACCGTATCAGGGTTATCACCCAACGGTAAATCTCTTGAGCATTTACTCCATGGCGTGCAGCCGGAGTTAGTCCTCGGACACCGGGATGGCTCGTAGCCCCCCGTTGTGTCATGGCGCGCAGGCCGAAGACTCTTACTATGCGCTCCAACAGACCGCACTTTTTGGTCTCACGTCGGACGGACATAGCGCAGGTCGGATCCTCCACCCCCCGTTGCTCAAATCGCCTTGCCTTCTCCGAGTACAGCGTACTCATGGCTATATCAAAGGCGCGGGTCGGTCTCACCAATCCTGTTCTTGGCATTCAAGCCTGGGTAATTCACTATACCCATTTCCTCACAGCAACAGCGGGTCTTTCCTGGGCACCCCAGTACTTCCTGTGACTCTCTCCACAGGTGGACACCGCACAAGCACAAATGTCAGGGGTCTTTCCTGGGCACACCAGTACTTCCTGTGCCTCATTCACAGGTTGGACCCAAAACAACACATGGCTATTTTCCTGGGCTACCACCCCAGTACTTCCTGCTACTCCTTTTCGCAGGTATAACCCGTAGACTCCGTACACTACACGTTTATCACGGAGTCTTCTCCGGTTCGTATGCAACATCACCAATCCAGACCAACCTGTCCAGATGAGCTTCACACAGCATGCCTATTCCGTACTCCATTTCCGGATCTATATACACAACAAAGGGGATTTCAAGAATCACCCAAACGACTCCCTAAAAGCAGCCACCTCTTGGTGGGGGAATCAAAAGATATGCCAAAACGGAAGCCTTCACATGGCTAGGAAGAAAAGTCGTTACCCTTGACGATCGCTTCGGTGCCATGGCCTCCAAGCTAGCTTGCAAGACTCGCAAGAGCGTTTCCTCCGCAACGCTGGCTTCGGATCTCTCGTCGGTAAACCACAGCACCACCAGCAGCAGCCCCCTTTCTTCTTCCTCCTCCTTTCTCTCTCTCTTTCTCTCTCTTGAAGAAAGATGAAGGCCAAAGTAAAATGACTAATCCTTCTCTGATTTCGGCCTTGAAGGAAAAAGAGGAAGAGGCTTCAGCCCTTGGATCCAGACTGAAGGAATGGACGGCCACGATTCTGCCAAAAACACAGATTTTGACCCAACACGGCCTCGAACACGGCCGTTTGCCAGGCCGTGTGCCTCAAGCGGTGGTCAACCGACTTATCCAAACCAGTGACACGCCCACGGGACACGCCCGTGTCATGGGCCGTGTCACCAACACGCCTTCAGACACGCCCGTGTCTGTGGCCGTGTACCTGGGTGAAAAAAATCCCAAATCATCCCGAGACTTCACACGGCCTGTGACACGCCCGTGTCCCAGGCCGTGTGCCCAGACACGGCACAAAGACACGCCCTGTCGAAATCCTTCGGCGGGCTGAGTTCGTCGCCTGATTTGACACGCCCTGTGACACGCCCGTGTCACAGGCCGTGTTCAACACTCGACACGCACTTCTCGACACTCGACGATCGTCGAGAAAAACTCGTTGAGAATGCGACATGGCCTTGGACATGCCCGTGTCCTGGGCCGTGTGCCTCCTCTCGACGGATCGTCGAGAACAAAAATCGTCGAGACAAAGCCCAATCGTCGACACAACCTCGACACGCCCTGCGACACGCCCGTGTCGCAGGCCGTGTCACCTGACACGCCCTGGGACACGCCCGTGTCCTAGGCCGTGTCACCCAAAAATTCCTGATTCTGCACTTTGGGCTGTTACAATCCTCCCCTCCTACAAGAAATTTCGTCCTCGAAATTTAGACAGTAGATGCTCCATACATATGATTGGACAAAAAGAAATGTTGATTAATTTCAAGGCCAAAAAAGGTCCCAAGGTAGTGTTTGGTGAATCCAATTATGGTCAGACCAAAGTTTATGGTATGATCAAAATTGGGGATATCAACTTTGCTAGAGTAGCTTATGTTGAAGGACTTCAATGTAATCTAATTAGCATTAGCCAATTGTGTGATGGTGAATACAAGGTTGTGTTCACTAATAATTTTTGCCAAATAATAAATTTTAGATCAGATAATATTATGCTAACTGGTTCTAGAAAAGGCAATATATATGTTGTCAATTTTAGTTCTTCTACAAATGAATTATGCCTATTCAATACTGAAGTAGATAAGAATGAGCTTTGGCATTGGATGTTTTGTCATCTAAACCACAACACCATTGCAAGGCTTTCAAAGGATGAGTTAGTAAGAGGATTAAAAAAGGAAAGTATAGAAAATTTAATCCATGTAGAGCTTGTCAGCTGGGTAAATAGGTAAAATCTTCATTCAAACGAATTGGTAAGAGTGATTATTCAAGAATTTTATACCTACTACATATGAATTTATTTGGTCCTCTTACCCTTCAAAGTTTAGGAGGTAAGTCTTTCACTTTTGTTATTGTGGATGATTTCTCAAGGTTTAGCTGAATGTTCTTCATAAAAGCAAAGTCTGAAACCTTCATAACTCAAACAAGATTCATAAAACAGATTCAATCTAAATTTGATACTAAGTATCTTTGATCAGAAGTGATTGTGACATAGAGTTTGGAAATCAGTTGATCTGTAGATTCTGTGAAAATGAGTGGATAAGGAAAACCTTTCCAATTCCTAGAACTCCTCAACAAAATAAAGTTACTGAAAGGAAGAATAAAACACTCATTGAAGCTGGAAGAACTTTATTAGTAGATTCCAACCTGCCTAGGTCCCTTTGGGCTGAAGCAGTTAACACTTCTAATTATGTTCTTAATAGAAGTTATATTCACAAGACCAAACTAAAGACTCTTTATGAGCTTTTGAAAGGTAAGACACCTATAATTTCTTATTTCGGAATTTTTGGTTGTGTTTGTTATATTCTTAACAATGGGAAAAGTTATCTAGCCAAATTAGATAAGAAAGCTGATATTGGAATATTTTTGGGATATTCCTTATCAAGCAAAGCTTATAGGTGTTATAATAAAAGGACTATCGAAATTGAAGAATCCATGCATGTAGTATTTCATGAAACTCGTGCTTGTTCCAAGGGGTAGGAAACTTCTACCAATGATCTATTGCAGGAACAGATTGCTATATATAAAAGTCTTAAAGAGTTGAAAATTGAGGAGAATATAAAATACTCCTCAAAAAAACATAATCATCAAAAAAAGATGATATAGAAGGTTCAGATGATGAAATACCTATAGAAGGACCAGTTAATCCAAAGTCACTGAATAGGTTAATGATCAGGAAGTTGAATTACCTCATGAAGATGGAATAGAAGAACAATTTGATCATGTTTAAATTGCTCAAACAAGAATTAATCCAAATAGATCAATTCTAAAGGATCATCCACCATTACAAGTTATTAGAAATGTGAATCAAGGGATAAAAACTAGAAAATTACTATCCACTAGAGTGATGTTGCAGTGCTTCCTATCACAGTTTGAACCCAAGAAGTTTGAAGAAGCTGATACTGATCCACAGTAGATTGTAGCTATGTAAGAAGAACTTACACAGTTTGAAAGAAATATAATCTGGTAACTAGTGGAGAGACCAAAGAATTACACAATTATTGGAACCAAATGGGTATTTAGGAATAAAATTGATACTAATGGAGTGATAGTGAGAAACAAGGGAAGATTGTTTGCTCAAGTATATTGGGAAGAGGTAGGAATTGACTATAATCAAACATTTGTACCAGTAGCAATGCTATAAGCAATCAGACTATTTCTAGCCTATGCAGCTTATAAAAGAATTAAATTATACCATACGGATGTCAAAAATGCTTTTCTTAATGGATTTCTGCAAGAAGAGGTTTATGCAGAACAACCTCCAGGTTTTATCATTCCAACTTATTCTTATTTTGTTTATAAATTAAACAAGGCAATTTATGGTATAAAGCAAGCTCCAAGATCTTGGTATGAGACCTTATCCACATTTCTATTTTATCACTTGTTCACAAGAGGAAATGTGGATAAAACACTTTTCGCTAAAACATATAAGGAAAAGTTTCTTATAGTCTAGATTTATATAGATGATATTATATTTGGATTAACAGATTCTGGATTATGCAAAAGGTTTGTAGATCTAATGCAATCCAGATTTAAAATGAGTAGCATGAGAGAATTATTCCTCTTCTTTAGTTTACAAGTAAAAAAAAGCAATGAAGATATCTTCATTTATCAAACTAAATATACCAACGAACTAATAAAGAAATTTGGCATAGAAAATGCTTCCACTATGAAAACTCTCATGGCTACTAATGTTGTTCTAGATAAGGAAATTTTTGATAAGTCTGTAGATCAAAAAACATATAGAGCAATTATTGGCTCTCTTCTTTATCTCACAGCAATCAGGTCTAATATAATGTTTGCCACAGGTGTTTGTGCAAGATTTTAGGTTGATCCTAAAAAGTCACATCTTAGTTTTGTAAAAAGAATTTTAAGATATCTTAAGTGTACGCCTGAGATGAGATTATATATGCTGTAGAATCATAATTTGAATTATATGGATATTCTGATGCTGATTATGCAGGATGTAGATTGGATAAAAAAGTGCCTCTGGAACATGTCTATTTCTATATACTAGACTGATATCTTGGTTTAGTAATAAGCAGACATTAGTCTCCACTTCTATAGCAATAGTTGAGTATATTGCTGCTAGAAGTTATTGTTCACATATTTTGTGGATGCGGAATCAATTACTTGACTATAACTTGAATTTCACCAACTCCATAATAACTTATGACAGTTCTAGTGCTATTTCAATTGCATTAAATCCTGTCTTACATAGTAGGACAAAATATATAGAGATTAGGCATCACGTTCTCAGAGACAATGTGGAAAAGGGGAAATTTCCCTGGAATATGTGACTTCCAAAAATCAGAGCCCAAATATTTTCACAAAGCCACTTGATAAAAATAAGCACAACTATTTTATCAATGTTTTGGGCATGCTTGATATAGCTTAGTAATTGTAAAAACTTTTAACCTTTTTTAAACATTGCTAGGAAAAACCTACAAATGACTTAAATTTTTCAGCCTGTATTCGATGTAATGTTGAATAGAAGTTGACGCAATATCAATTTTATTCAACACAATTCTATTCAACACAACATCTAGAGACAGTGTTTGTGAATAGTTTTTGATTAAATCTATGCAATATTGATACTACTCATTGCATGCGTCAATTATTTAAGTTATGCATACATTGAAAATAAATCGATGTTACGTCGATTCAAAAATTCATGCCCTAATTTCTTGACTTATTATATATTTAGACTTCGTATTTTTCTCCAAACTCTTCCTCTTTCCCGCTCTGTTTTCCTTCCACTCGCTCTCTCCATCTTCTTTGAAATCTTTGCAGGTACTCGAATAATAATCAAAATTAAATCTATTCAATGTTGACTAAGAAATAAGTATTGGATATTCTTGTTCAAGCCCTAATGCCACTGGTTACTGGATTCACCAAGAAATTCTTGATTTTCAAAGATGAGTGCAATGATAAACTTCTGACACTTCAAAATCGGATAAATGAGCTATCAAGCTCTGTACAACTTCTTGATCAACAAGTTGATCAAAGTTTACTCCCTGCTGAAGTCTTTAAATCATTCTTTTAAGATTTAAAGAAGGGAGAAAAATCAAGGCAGGGAATGCAGGATTCAAGATTCAGACTGTGTTCGAACTTGTATTACAGATATCAATGAAATTTTAGAAAGGTTAAATAAGGACATGGTCTCAGGCATGATTTGCGATGACGAATAAATTTCTGAAATACTAAGTGTATGGTTTACGATATAATGATACTAGATAGTATTGTCTTGGTTTTAGAATCAAAAATGGCTTAGATGTCTACTATACGGGGAGAATCCATCAGTCTTAATACCATGTACCTAAGGGTAGAAAATTTCAGAAGACATTGAGCTAGAGAAAGCTTTTGAAATAATTTTAGAAAGAGAGGAAGTTGAGTTCAAAGCTTCAGAAGATGACTTAGCTGATAAGAAAAGGATTTTTCAAGCAAAATTGCAAGCAAAAGAATCAGGGAAAAAAATATCACCAATTATTTACTAATCACTCTTCCAAAAATAATTTTTGATCATAATAAATATGTCAGGAAACATCCAGTTGCTCAGATTGTAGACACAAGATAGTAGGTTAGGGTTACAATCAGGATACATATATTCCCTATGAAGTGGAAATCAAATAATGATAAGCTTTGTAAAAGCATCAAACACGAGAACATCAATAATCGAAGAAAAGCAGAAAGATACTTTTTCTGACAATTTATTGGAATCTATTAATGAACTATCTGCAAAAATTTTAAGCAAAGGATATAGACTCAATTCAGCATCATATAATGCAAAGTCAAAAGTTCAAAAGTTGTTTAATGTTTATCAGGAGATACATAGTCATCTACATAAGGAAAGAAGGTTCATTTTGAATTTGTTGAGAAGATTTCAAAGAAATTATACATTGCAATTACAACTTTTCTTACTGACAAAAATAAGAAGTAATAATGCTTATTGAAGACAAAAAATTTACTTTCTGGTATATTCAGTTGCCTCTTATGTTAGAGCCTATGGTTCGCATCTCTTTAGTTTGACAATATCAAATCTCACATTGATACGAGTGTTAGGTATATTGTGCAGGGTCACAGGTAAAAAAGAACGAAAAAATAAAGTTCTGGAACCTACCGCCGAGCACTAGCGCTACAGCCCGTGCTATCTTCAGAATAAATTCAGGACAAGTACTCTGTGGACTACCGAGTGGAGCTAGCCTTACCGCGACACTCTATCTCTCTCAACGAGTGTAGAGTCAGCATGCTACCACAAGGCGATAGCAACGTATCGTATCACGATAGCTCAACAAAGTAGAAAAATATTATTTTCAGGTATTTTTTCCAAATCTGTTGGACAGCTGTCAGATCCACACACATTGACCTACCGCCGAGCGCTATCTCGATCACTGACGGTAGCTTATTTTTTGAAGACATATAATAGCGCGTGTCTCTTTTCCTAGAGACAACAAAGGAGAATATTTCATTTCTAGAGTTCGACCGCCATCTGAAGAAGGACGAACTCACACCTTTGCTGAAGGAAAAGCGTTGTTTCCCCCTCCCGCTCGTTGATAACTCTAATTTTATCTTTTTTAAAATAATTTTTATTTAATAATTAAATAGATTGTAATTATATTTTATTAATTTTGTTACTAATTACTTTCTTTTCTTATTTTAGGTCCATCAGGACTTTCAATAGCATTTTGAAGTTTGAAGAACTGATCAGGGGAACAAACTGAAGGAATAAGGAAAAATTGCAAACTACACGCCCCGGTCACGGGCATGGCCGTCAGGTCACGGGCGAGACAAGCAAGCATGACACTGACAAGTGCTCGAGAGTACATTGTCACATTAATTGAAATTGCACGCCTACAGGTCACGGGCGTGACCATGCTGCCACGGGCATGACGTTCAGGAGTTCCCTGTAGATGAAGTTCCAGGCCTCCGTTCCACGTCGGATTAAATATACACGCCTATATCACGGGCATGACCATGAGGTCACGAACGTGTTAATAAGGCATGACTCTCATGCATGCCGACTGCTTTAAGAGGCCAGTTACAGGTTCAGGGCATTACATCATTCACGCCCTGGTCACGAGCATGACTAGGGGGCATGACCCTTCCAAAAATGGCCAGAGTTACTCTCATGATTCTGCTTCCCGCCATTTCTAGTAAATGACAAGATGTGCCCTAGGTCACGGGCATGACCAGGGGGCGTGACCCTTCAAATAATGGCCAGAGTTAATCCCGTTATTTCTGCTTCCTGCCTTTTCCAGCAACAGACAAGATACGCCCTATGTCACGGGCATGACCTAGGGGCGTGACCCGACACTTAACGATTTTTGGCAGTTTCTCTCAAACGTTCCCTGGACTTGAAGAAGACGGTTCTAAACCTTAAACTCCCTATGTCACGGGCGTGACCTAGGGGCTTGACTCTCCAACAAACTTGCCTATAAATTACATGTAACAACCCAAATTTTATCAGCAGGTAAATTTTTGGGTGACACGGCCTGGGACACGGGCGTGTCCCAGGGCATGTCCTTCTGTCGACAAATGTTGCTCGACGATCGTCAAGTGTCGAGTGTGGAGATGAGGTCGACGTTTGTCGAGTGCAGTGAACACGGCCGGTGACACGGGCGTGTCACAGGGCGTGTCCCTTTGGTTCGACGAACTCAGCCCGACGATTTGCGCTGGAGCGTATCGAGTGTCGTGTCTGGGCACACAGCCTAGGACATGGGCGTGTCATAGGCCATGTGAGTCTCGGGTGATTTTGAGATTTTTTTCAGTCTGATGAACACGGCCACAAACACGGGCGTGTCTGAAGATGTGTTAGGTGACACGGCCCATGACACGGGCGTGTCTTATGGGCGTGCTACTGGTCTGGATAAGTCAGTTGAGCACCGCTTGAGGCACACAGCCTGGGACACGGGTGTGTCACAGGACATGTCAGGCAAAAAGTAGGCTTAAATTGTCGCCATCCATTCCTTCAGCTAGGATCTAAGGGCTGAACTTCTTTCCTGTTTCCTTAAGGCCGAAAACTGAGAACATATTCTCATTTGAATATTGCCTTCATCTTTCTACCAAGTTTAGAGAGAGAAAGGGAGAGGAAGAAGGAGGAAGAAGAAGAGGGGCTGCAGCTGGTGGAGCTTGAGAGTGTCAGTTTTGCGGAGGAAAACCTCTTTCTAGCCAACTAGGAGCTTCATGGCAGCGAAGCGGTCTGCAAGGGTAACGACTTTTCTTACTAGCCATGTGAACGCTTCCTTTTTGGCATATGTTTGTGTTTCCCCCACCAAGAGGTGGCTGATTTTGGAAATCTTTGGGTGATTCATGAAATCCTCTTTTGTTGGCATATAGATCCGGAATTGGAGTACGAAATAGGCATGCTGTGTGAAGCCCATCTGGACAGGTTGGTCTGGATTGGTGATGTTGCATACGAACGTGTAGTTTAAGAAGTCAACGGGTTATGCCTGTGAAGGGTAGTATCAGGAAGTACTGGAGTGGTAGTCTAGGAAAATATCCGTGTATGTTTATGCTATTGGGTCGTACCTGTGAATGAGTCACAGGAAGTACTGGTGTGACCAGGAAAGGCCCTTTATGATGCTTGATGTCGCAGGTGGTACCTGTGAAGAGAGTAACAGGAAGTACTGGTATGCCCAGGAAAGACCCCTCACATTTGTGATATTGCGGTGTCGTACCTATAAACGAGGAACATGAAGTACTGGTGTGCCCAGGAAAGACCCGCTAAGGTTGTGAGATGAATGGGTGTACTAAAAATACCCAGGCTGAATGCCAAGAACAGGATTGGTGAGATCGACCCGCGCCTTTGATTAAGCCGTGAGTACGCCATACTCGATGAAGGCAAGGCAATTTGAGCAACGGGGGGTGGAGGATCCGACCTGCGTTATGTCCGTCCGACATGGACCAGAAGGTGTGGTCTGTTGGAGCGCATAACAAGAGTCTTAGGCCTGCGCGCCATGACCCAATGGGGAGCCACGAGACATCCCGGTGTAGTAAGACTAGAACTCCGGCTGCACGCCATGGTGTAAATGCTCAAGAGAGTTACCATTGGGTTGTGACCCTGATACGGTGGTGGGCAAGTGATTTGCCAGAACACCAAAAATGTGTCATGAGTGCACGGACAGTTGGGCCGGATGGCAAACAGTTGTGATGGCATGTGTGCGTGAAAGCACCTTATATGAGATATATTGCCATGCTTGTGATATGCTATGCATGCAGGGAAAATTATCGCTGCCCCGAAAAAAGGGGTAGGGTTGTTATAATTTGGTCAGCTGAATGCTGACCGTTGCTTCTGTTTGCCACGGTTGGGTGGATTGTCCCTGTACAGGTGTTGAAGATACAAGCAGGATGCATAAAGGTTGAGGTCCCTGCTGCTGCTGCTGCTAGCCCTCGAAGGCTATTTGGAATGCTTGTTATGTTTTCTTTTCTTGGGGCCGGCCTGCGCGCCAATGTTTAGGCCACTGTTTGAAAGCCTTGTAAGGCTATAAGGCCAAGAATGTTTACATGTTGTAAGACATTCCTATGATGTATACAATGTGGAGTTGTTTTATCTGTTGGACATTCAATTGTGGAGTTCAAGTGTGAGTATAGGCTTCCGCTAGAATGTAGTGTGTTAAGATGCGCTGCGCTGCTCTGATATCATCCCGTACCTTCACCGCCTGTTTTGTGATATATGCTGTGAGGCCCCGGCCGGACCTTCTAGGATATACCATATGAACGGATGGGGTTGTTATATTTTTGGTATCAGCTGTCTCGGTCTTTTCCTCTTGAAGTCGTGGTCGACTTCTTTTGTGGGGTGGCGAGCACGTGTTTGTGCAAACCACGGTTTTACGAGTGAACTCCTGAATGTCCATGATAGGAATGCAAATTGTTGTGTTTGGGGAACCTGTGTGTTCCTATTTTGTGTTGTTTGCTTGTGTAAGGCCGCTAATGTGTGTGTCTTGTCCATCTTTAGGTGACACGGAGTGGGGCTGGGCAGTCAGATTCCCAACATTCTGATGAAAGTACGGCACCAGCCGCGGTGCCTATACCTCCATCGTCTGCGGAACTTGTGCGTTTAGTTGTTGAGGCTTTATTTGCCATGATCCAAGGCCGACCACTTGGGAAGGAACAACCGGCTGTGAGGCCAGAACAGGTGGCGGCAAGGCCTGAACCTGTAATGGATGTGGCTCCTTGAGCGGCTGAGAAGCAGCTGACGCGGTTTATGAGTTTCCACCCGCCTACGTTTTCGGGAGCGGGAACTCCTACGCAGGCTGAGGATTGGCTATCGTGCATCAAGAGAATCATGATGGCGATTGGATTGGAGGAGCATCAGAAAGTCACCTTAGCTACCTTCCTGCTTGAAGGAGAAGCTAGATTGTGGTGGGATGAGATGGAGTTTCATCACTTGGCGGGTCGTCCCTTAACACAATTATCGATGGAAGAATTCTCCCGAATCTTCATAGCGAAGAACCTTCCTGCGGCGCAACGGATTACCATGGAGAATGATTTCCAAAGGCTGACGCAAGGTGATGGCAGTGTTGACGCGTACCTGCATGAGTTTACTCACTTAGGGCGGTATGCGGGTTCTATTTTTGCTGATGAGCAGAGGAAGACAAATCGATTCTATGAAGGACTGAGGGACGAGTTGAGGTTCCTGGTTTCTAGTTCTGTGAACCAAGGCTTCCAGGCATTGGTCGATACTGCAAGCGCGCTGGAAAAGGATATGAAGAGGGTGTAGGGGAAGAGAGCTTTGGCTATGACGCAACTGGAGTGGAAGGTGCCCCGATCTGGGAAACCATTTTATAAGAAGAAATGGGGCAAGAAGTCCAAGACAAGTGGACAAGCTCCTTCATCAGTTACATCGGTAGCAACGTCGGGGGATACCTCAAAGCCGGATACTCGTATATGCTATAATTGTGGTCGGGTGGGGCATATCGCTCGAGATTGTCGGATGCCGCCAAAGACTGAAAAGAAGGCGGGAGCGTCGTATGCGGAGAAGGGCAAGGCAATCATGGACACATCTGCCTCGCAGGCGCAGCCCCGGGTCTACAATCCTGGCCTGCAGGAGGCCATCAAGTAGAGTGACGTCATCACAGGTATGAGTTTAGTTTTGCATATGCTATTGTTGTATGCTTAGCTTCGTGCATATGTGTTTGTAGTTTGTGTGTGTGACATGATTGTCACAGGCTTTGTGCTGATTCGGGACACGCTAGCGCGAGCACTGTTTGATACGGGTGTGTCACATTCTTTTCTGTCTAGCGAGTTTATAGCGCGGCTTGGGATACCTAGTCGTTCAAAGACAGATAGTGTCAGAGTGGTGTTGCCAAATGGCTGTTGGATGCTTGCGGATCATGCTTGCGATGTGGCGGTCCAAATAGGAAGTCAGGATTTTCGTTTGACTGCTTCTATATTGCCGATATCGAAATTTGACGTGATTTTTGGTATGGATTGGCTTGCGGAGCAGCATGCCATGATTGATTGCCAGTCCAAAGAGCTCACGTTGGGACAGAATACTGAACAGGAGATAAAGTTTGCAGGTATGCGAGGAGTGGGCGGGACGTTGATGTCTGCACTCCAGGTAGTCAAGGTTGTTCGGAAGGGTGCGGAGTGTTACTTCGCACTGATTCAGGCTGTTGAGCCTAAGGCCAGTATGTGCGTGGTTCCGATTGTGGCAGAATTTACAGATGTGTTTCCCATGGATCTCTCTGGGCTACCACCCCAGCGGGAGATTGACTTCACGACCGAGTTGGTGCCAGGTGCGAAACCTGTGGCCCGCTCGCCATATCGAGTCGCGCCGAAAGAGATGGCTGAGTTGAAGGTCCAACTACAAGAATTGCTGGAGCAAGGTTATATACGCCCAAGCATGTCACCTTGGAGCGCGCTTGTGCTTTTTGTAAAGAAGAAAGATGGTGGGTTGCAGTTATGTATTGACTACCGTGAACTGAATAAGCTGACCGAGAAGAATAAATATCTGATACCCCGGATTGATGAGTTATTCGATCAGCTGGTGGGCTCGACCGTCTATTCGAAGTTGGACCTGAAGTCTGGTTATTACCAGTTGAGAATTCAGGAAGGTGACATTCCCAAAACCACATTTGGAACGCGTTATGGGCACTATGCGTTCACAGTCATGCCATTTGGACTATGCAATGCGCCCTCGGTGTTTATGGATTTGATGCACCACACGTTCCGAGAGTACCTGGATCTTTTGTGATCGTGTTCATTGATGATATCCTGGTGTACTCGAAGTCAGAAGCTGAGCATGAGACTCACTTGCGGTTGGTGTTGAATACATTGAGGCAAAATCAGCTCTATGCCAAGTTCTCGAAGTGTGAGTTTTGGCTATTGTCGGTGGCTTTTCTGGGCCATGTGGTGAGTGGAGCGGGCATTGCAGTGGATCCAGCAAAGATAAGGGCCATACAAGAGTGGCCAATGTTGTCTTCCATGGCCGAGGTCAGGAGTTTCCTTGGACTTGCGGTCTACTACCGAAGATTTGTGGAAAATTTCTCGCGGATTACTTTGCCGCTAACCACGTTGACGCGAAAAGATTAGAAGTTCGTTTGGACGCCAGAGTGCGCACGAGCTTTTGAAGAGCTGAAGGTTCGGTTGACCACGACGCCGGTGTTGTCTTCGCCAAGTGGGACCGATGACTTTGTTATTTATAGTGATGCCTCAGGGAGTGGCTTGGGCTGCGTTCTTCTGCAGAAGGGAAAGGTAATTGCTTATGGCTCACGCCAGCTGAAGGTGCATGAGCGAAATTATCCCGTCCATGACTTGGAGTTAGCGGCGGTGATTTTTGCACTAAAGTTGTGGCGACACTACCTTTATGGAGTGAAGGTGGAAATCTATATAGATCACAAGAGCCTAAAGTATCAATTGGAGCAGAAAGATTTGAACATGCGACAACGAAGGTGGTTGGAGTTCCTTGGGGACTACACTTTTGAAATTCACTATACCCCCGGGAAGGAGAATGTTGTTGCAGATGCCTTGAGTCGGAGGGCTTCGGCTAGAGCGAGTTGGTTACAAAGGCATGATGAACGTCTTATCCAGGATTTGGAAGCATTAGAGATATATTGTGTTGACAAAAATGCCACGGACAATGCATGTTTGAACTGGATGGAGGTGCAATGTGACCTTACGGACCGAGTTCGACGGGCAACGGAGTTGGATGAAGATCTCTTACGCTATGGTAACGAAGGGCCAGAGGGCAAATTCTCCTGGAATGACGGTCTTTTGCGAAAAGAGGGCCGTTTGTGCGTCCCAAATGTGGGTAAATTGAGAGAAGACCTGATATATGAAGCGCATTATACAAAGTATTCCATTCACCCCGGGAGCACAAAGATGTTCAATGATATGAAAAAGCTATTTTGGTGGCTAGGGCTAAAGAGAGATGTTGCCCTCTATGTGGCCAAATGCCAAACATGTGCGATGGTGAAGGCAGAATGCCAAAAGCCGGGCGGTTATTTGAAGTCGCTGCCGATCCCAGACTGGAAATTTGATGATATTTCCATGGATTTTGTGCACAGATTGCCGAGATCGCAGCGAGAAAATGATTCCATTTGGGTGATTGTTGACCGGCTAACTGAAGTGGCACATTTTCTCCCGAATAGGCGGGATGATTCAGTCGAAAGTTTGGCAAAATTATATGTTGACCAGATTGTACGGCTTCACGGTGTTCCTCGGAGCATCATCAGTGATCGAGATGGGCGATTCGCGTTAAATGACTGGAGGGTGGTTCACCGACTGTTGGGCTTGAAGTTGACTTTCAGTACGGTCTTTTATCCACAAACGGATGGCCAAACTGAACGCACCAACAGAACGATGGAGGACATGCTTCAGATGTGCGCCCTCGACTTCGGAAAGAGATGGGAAGATCATCTCTATATGGTGGAGTTTGCATATAATAACAGCTACCAGGCGAGCATTGGGATGACACCATATGAAGCGCTATATGGAAGGAAGTGTCGTACTCCCTTGGCTTGGGTAGAAGTGGGCGAAACTCGAGTTTATAAACCAAATGAGGTTAATGAAGCAAATTCAACCATTCGGACTATTCGAGAGAGGCTACTGATAGCCCAAGATCGTCAAGCAAAGTACTACAACGCCAAGCACCGGAACATGGAATTTGTGGTTGACGATTGGGTCTACTTGAAGATCAAGCCCTTCAAAGGTGTCTCCAGGATTTGACGTTTGAAAAAGTTGAGTCCAATATATTTGGGTCCCTTTGAAGTGGTTGAGCGCGTCGGAGAGGCGGCATATCGGCTAGCTCTGTCGGCAGACTTGGGTGGATTACATGATGTCTTTCACATCTCAGTGCTTCGGAAGGCCGTTAAAGATCCAGCTCAAGTGATCGCGGATGATCGTGTGCCGGTGGAGTATGGGCTAACAACGAGAGTTAGACCCATTAAAATCGAGGATTGTGCTGAGAAACAGTTGCGGAACAAGACAGTCGACATGGTTAAAGTCCAGTGGGACAACTGTGGTCGTGAGGAACTGACATGGGAGAGAGAGCAAACCATGCGAGAGGAGTTTCCTGAGCTGTTTCTGTAATCCGTGAAGAGAATGTTGTTGTCACATGAGAATTTTTTTAATGTTATTACTATTTGGTTGCTAATTGCTGGTTTCCTTCCTGTGTACTAATTTCGAGGACAAAATTTTTGTAGGAGGGGAGGGCTGTAACAGCCCAAATTTTATCAGCAGGCAAATTTTCGGGTGACACGGCCTGGGACACGGGCGTGTCCCAGGGCGTGTCCTTCTGTCGACAATTATTGCTCGACGATCGTCGAGTGTCGAGTGTCGAGATGAGGTCGACGTTTGTCGAGTGCAGTGAACACGGCCGGTGACACGGGCGTATCACAGGGCGTGCCCCTTTGGTTCGACGAACTCAGCCCGACGATTTGCGCTGGGGCGTGTCGAGTGTCGTGTCTGGGCACACGGCCTAGGATACGGGCGTGTCATAGGTCGTGTGAGTCTCGGGTGATTTTGAGATTTTTTCAGTCCGATGAACACGGCCACAGACACGGGCGTGTCTGAAGACGTGTTAGGTGACACGGCCCACGACACGAGAGTGTCTTATGGGCGTGTTACTGGTCTGGATAAGTCAGTTGAGCACCGCTTGAGGCACACGGCCAGGGACACGGGCGTGTCACAGGCCGTGTCAAGCAAAAAGCAGGCTTAAATTGTGGTCGTCCATTCCTTCAGCTGGGATCCAAGGGCTGAACTTCTTTCCTGTTTCCTTAAGGCCAAAAACTGAGAACATATTCTCATTTGAATATTGCCTTCATCTTTCTACCAAGTTTAGAGAGAGAAAGGGAGAGGAAGAAGGAGGAAGAAGAAGAAGGGCTGCTGCTGGTGGAGCTTGAGAGTGTCAGTTTTGCGGAGGAAAACCTCTTTCTAGCCAACTAGGAGCTTCATGGCACCGAAGTGGTCTGCAAGGGTAACGACTTTTCTTCCGAGCTATGTGAAGGCTTCCTTTTTGGCATACGTTTGTGTTTCCCCCACCAAGAGGTGGATGATGTTGGAAATCTTTGGGTGATTCATGAAATCCCCTTTTGTTGGCATATAGATCCGGAATTGGAGTACGGAATAGGCATGCTGTGTGAAGCCCATCTGGATAGGTTGGTCTGGATTGGTGATGTTGCATACGAATCGGAAAAGACTCTATGATAAACGTGTATTTTAAGGAGTCAATGGGTTATGCTTGTGAAGGGTAGTAGCAGGAAGTACTGGAGTGGAAGTCCAGGAAAATATCCGTGTATGTTTATGCTATTGGGTCGTACCTGTGAATGAGTCACAACAAGTACTGGTGTGACCAAGAAAGGCCCTTTATGATGCTTGATATCATAGGTGGTACTGTGAAGAGAGTAACAGGAAGTACTGGTATGCCCAGGAAAGACCCCTGACATTTGTGATATTGCGGTGTCGTGCCTGTGAATGAGGAACATGAAGTATTGGTGTGCCCAGGAAAGACCCGCTAAGGTTGTGAGATGAATGGGTGTACTAAAAATACCTAGGCTGAATGCCAAGAACAGGATTGGTGAGACCGACCCGCGCCTTTGATTAAGCCGCGAGTATGCCGTACTCGGTGAAGGCAAGGTCATTTGAGCAACAGGGGTGGGGGGGTGGAGGATCCGACTTGCGTTATGTCCGTCCGATGTGGATGAGAAGGTGTGGTCTGTTGGAGCGCATAGCAAGAGTCTTAGGCCTGTGCGCCATGACACAATGGGGGGCTACGGGCCATCCCGGTGTAGTAAGACTAGAACTCCGGCTGCATGCCATGGAGTAAATGCTTAAGAGAGTTACTGTTGGGTTGACACCCTGATACGTTGGTGGGCAAGTGCTTTACCATAACACCAAGAATGTGCCCTGAGTACACGGATCGTTGGGCCGGGTGGCAAACGGTTGTGATGGTATGTGTGCGTGAAAGCACCTTATATGAGATATATTTCCATGCTTGTGATATGCTATGCCTGCAGGAAAGATTACCGCTGCCCCGAGAAAAGGGGTAGGTTCGTTATAATGTGGTCAGCTGAACGCTGACCGTTGCTTCTGTTTGCCACCGTTGGGTGGATTGTCCCTGTACAGGTGCTGGAGAGCCAAGCGGGACGCATAAAGGTTGAGGTCCCTGCTGCTGCTGCTAGCCCTCAAAGGCTATTTGGAATGCTTGTTATGTTTTCTTTTCTTGTGGCCGGCCTGCGCGCCAATGTTTAGGCCACTGTTTGAAAGCCTTGTAAGGCCATAAGGCCAAGGTTGTTTACATGTTGTAAGACATTTCTATGATGTATACAATGTGGAGTTGTTTTATCTGTTGGACATTCAATTGTGGAGTTTAAGTGTGAGTATAGGCTTCCGCTAGAATGTAGTGTGTTAAGATGCGCTGCGCTGCTCTGATATAATCCCGTACCTTCACCGCATGTTTTGTGATATATTCTGTGGGGCCCCGATCGGACCTTCCAGTATATACCATATGAACGGATGGGGTTGTTACATTATAGACAATTTTAGAAGCTGAGGTGAGAGATTTTTGGGATCTATAGTTCTATTTTCTTTGCTTTATTTCTTGCATTTTCCAATTCATAGTGTAACTTTTATTCTTGTTATTTCAAGTCTTTTTTATAATCATGTCTCTCTTCAACGTTTCATGTAATTCTCCCATCATGATGAGTAGCTAATTTCCAATTAGCACTTGATCATGATGAACTTTGGAATGGAATAAATTTCTTCTTTTAGTCTCAAATTATCAAGCAATCTATTTTATGTACTTCAGTTTATCTTTGAATTTAATTTCATTGAATTCATAAGTTGTAATTATTTTTATTCGATCTTAGATCTGTATCCTAGATTTACCGAGAGGTTGTGGATATGAGTAGATCGCTCAAGGATAAAGGGAGTTGCATGCACCCCTCCAGAGAGGAAGACATAAATCTTCCGGACTAGAGTCAAATCTAATAGTGGGGTTCACCACTTAAAGCAATCTTAGGGGTTTCGACTGACCGAGAGGTCTTAATCGATCAACCTAAGGTTAGTCGAATGTGTATTCTCGAGAGATGCGCTTCGTAGCTAGGGAACCTCCACGATCAAAGTTAATAATTTAGATGCTTGTATTTTATAATTTTATGAAAATTTATTCTAATCCAAATGGATTCTAGATCAAGTGCTAGCTTTCCCATCATCGCATTTCTCCTTTTAGTTTAACATTTCCTTTACCAAAATCGCAAAACCAACTTCCATTCGATAAAATAATAGCTCTTCTTTGTGAGTACAAGTACTTAACGGTCCCAAGTCTAAATACAATATTTTCTATACTATATTTTGATAGGTACACTTGCTTACTTTGGGATATTAGTTTGGATTTATTTTAAAACTATCAAACTGTTGCATCAAGTTTTTGGCGCCGTTGCCGAGGAAGCTTTTCTTTGTTGATATTTTGAAAGCAAGGATCTATTAATTTTATCATTTTTTTGTTTTAAAAAAATCAAAATCAAAATAAAAAATTGTTTTTATTGTTCGACCCGCTATTGCGAACAATAAATTTGAATTGAAGTCAAACGTCATTAAAATAGTACAATAATTTGTACAATTTGATGGGCTTCAAGATGAGGACCCAAACACGCATATTTCTAACTTTTTAGAAATATGTGATTCTTTTAAATTAACGGGGTTTCCGATGCTGCTATTCGGTTAGGGCTTTTTCCTTTTTCTTTGCTCATCAAAACCAAGTAGTGGTTGGGTTCTCTACCAAGAGGCTCCATCACTACTTGGGCTGAGATGATGGAAAAATTTCTCACGAAATATTTTCCGCCCGATAAAACAGCCAAGTTGTGCAACGATATTACCTATTTCTCTCAAGTTGATACGAAAACTTTATATGATACTTGAGAGTGATTTAAGGAATTGCTTCGCCGTTATCCGCATCATACAATCACCAATTGGTTGCAAGTGCAAACCATCTATAATGGCCTTAATCAACAAAAAAGGTAATATATTGATGTCGTCATCGGTGGAACGTTAAACAGCAAAACACTAGTGGTTGCCCAAGAACTTATAGAAGGTATGGCCATGAATAGGTATCAATGGAGTACACCCCGGTCTCATCCACCTAAACCTGACGGGATGTACGAATTTGATACTGTTTCAAGTTTATCTCTCCATGTTGAGAAACTACAAAAACAAATAGACGAGATGTCTGCTTCCTCGTATACACATACCTGTGAACCCCAATATTGGGAACCCTCCACCATTTTCGAACATGTGGATTATATGGCTAATCTGAATCGGCCACATTTCAATTCGGGTAATAATTTTGGTAACACTTATCACCCGGGTTTAAGGAATCACCCCAACTTCTCTTGGAGTAATCCAGGGAATGCGGCTCGCCCCCCAAACACAATTCCACCTAGTTACTTTCCGCCACAAGCTCCCAAGCCTCCCGCTCTCGAGGAGGCGTTCCACAAATATGCGACTACCAATGATGCCAAAATCCGGAATCTTATCGGATCTATCCGCAATTTAGAGAATCAAATCGAGCAAATATTAAAGATGCTCTCTGATCGACAATAAGGAGCATTACTGGGCAATACGGAGCCCAACCCAAAGGAGCAAGCAAAGGCTATAATGCTACGGAGCGGGAAGGAGGCACATACTTCTTCAAATCCGGTTGAAAAAGAGGTAACAATTTCTACATCCCCTCCTCCTCCTAAGACTTTTAATGAAAATAAAATTAGAGAATATAAATCGCCGCTTCCCTATCTGTCTAAATTAAAAAAAGACCGGACGAATGACCATTACGGTAAATTTGTAGAATTATTTAAGCAAATCTATATAAATTTACCGTTTTACGAAGCTACAGCGTAAGTGCTGAACTACGTAAATTACCTCAAGGATCTTATATCTAATAAAAAGAAACTTGAGGATATTTCCACGGTTCAATTGAACGCGGAATGTTTAATGGTTTTGCTTAATAAATTGCCTAAGAAACTAACCGATCAGGATAATTTCTCTATTCCTTGTCTATTTGGTGATTTATTGGTGAAACATGTGTTGGCCGATCTAGGCGCCTCAATTAATTTAATGCCTTATTCATTATTTAAAAAATTGGGATTAGGAGAGCCTAATCCAACACGAATGAGCATCTAATTAGTGGATCGGTCTATTAAATACCCTATGGGTATTACTGAGGATGTGCTTGTCAAAGTTGACAAATTTATCTTTTCGATATATTTTGTCATCCTTGATATAGAAGAGGACACCGAGGTTCCACTATTCTCTGTCGTCCTTTTCTCGCCACCTCACGTGCCATTATAGATGTTAGTAACTGTAAACTTTTTCTTAGAATCGGAGATGAAGAAGTTACCTTTACTATCAAATCATCTATGAAAAATACACTTGCTAATGACGACTCATGTTTTGTTTTGGAGGCTTCTCTCGATAAAGACTCCATTTCATTTTCTGAATAATTTTATTCACCTATTATTCATGAAGAAAATTTTGAAAATTTAGATCTAATTTCTCATGAAAATAGTGATAATAAATCAGTCACGCACGAGCCTATTTTCGAAATTCTAGAACTATTAAGTAACCAATTAAAAACCTCTTATGATGAACCTCCAACCTTAGAACTAAAACAATTGCCAAATCATTTAGAATATTTATTTCTAGCAGAGGGTTCAAAATTTCCCGTTATTGTGTCAGCGTACTTATCCGATGAAGAAAAATTGAAATTATTAAATATGAAAGTGAGCTGTTAGATCAGGAATACTCTAGAGAGGGGGGGGGGTGAATAGAGTATTCAGGGTTTATAAAATTTTCTCCTAATTTAATCTAGTGCAGGAACAAAATAAAACAGCAATCCTAACAAACAACCACAACACAAAAAATAAAAGAAAAGAGCAATCCAGAAAACATAAGAATTTATAGTGGTTCCCCTAAACTTGGGTACATCCACTCTTCTACCACCCTGGTAGGAATCCACTCAGATTTTTGATCAGGTGCCTGACACCAATGAGCTTTTGATCAGGTGCTCAAAAACAATCATCAAGTCTTTTGATCAGGTGACTTGCAACCAGGAATAACTTTTGAAGTGAGTTATAACCCTTTATATAGTGGGGGGGGGGTGAGAGATGATTGTCTCTTATCTTTGTCAATATACAACTGAGAAGACTTGTCAATCCCCCTGAGATATAGAATGTTTCAGGTAGAGGAAGCCTTGCTACAGGGTGATAGGCCTTTAGTGGTACAGCCTTGATCAGCAGCTGTTCAGGAACTTCTTTGACAGATAGTGATGTAGTTGTCCTTTGAAGTATCCTGGAGTGTTGAAGATAGAAGACTCTTGATTTTGCTTAGGTGTTCTTCTTCTTCAGATAGCTAATGATCTTCAGGAATATGACTTCCTGTTGTGTCATAATTCTGTGTTGACAGACAACAATGAATCTCTTATTCCAGACTGACTATATTCTGTATATGTCGTCTCTCTGTATTGCGTATCTTGTTCTGTCTGTCTATCTTTGTTGTTTTGTATACAAAAAAGAGGAGAAAATTCTTTTATATTTCCTGTCAGAAATTCTCTTTTGGAATTTGAAATCCTCTGCAATCAATGCTGACGGTCTTGAGAATAAACAGCATTGAATTATTTCCTCAACTGTCCCATGGAAAAACGACAGACAATAATCCTGGAGAAGACCTTAATCAATGCTCTGTCTAACGGTTATATTCTAGAGAATATTTGAGCATTAATTACTCAGGAATTATTGCAGTAAGAAGGGGACAGAAGGATGGAAAATAACTAAGTCTGGATTCGTTGAACTGATAACAGAAATCGTCGAGCTGAGTTCACAGTGCGTCAAGCTTAGTTGCTGAGTTCGTCTACCAGATGACTGTTGTTCGTCGAGCTGAGTTCCAAGATCGTCGAGCTGAGAGCAGAACTATATTCTCTAGAAACTTTGCCTTTTCTGTGTCTGAAGTTCGTCGAACTGATATCTGGTTTCGTCTACTGAAGTTCAGCAAAACATTTCTAGACTTAGAATAATTTCAGATGCTTCTGGATGAAGGTGTTGAAGTGAAGTATCCAGAATTCGTCGACCTAAGAATTGGTTTCGTCGAGCTGAGGACTACTTAACTGCTGCTAGATAAATCTAGCTATTGTGGTCATAGTTCGTCGAGCTGAGAATCATGTTCGTCGACCAAAGTCTGACTCTGGACTTAAAATAAAGAGATGTTTTCTGATCTTGAAGTGTTGAAGTATAGTGTCCAAAGTTCGTCGACCTGAGTACCAAGTTCATCGAGTAAAGTCTGACTCTGGACTTGAAGTGTTGAAGTATAGTGTCCAAAGTTCGTCGATCTGAGCACCAAGTTCGTCGAGCTCAGCTCAGAGAATTTACTCTGAGATTTTTGAGCTGAGCACGACTATCGTCGGCCTGAGTTCGATGAACGTCGAACTCATTTTACTTGGTATTTAGAAAAACTCTAAGTCTTGAGTCTCTGACAGTCTTGTTGATAGCTGGTCCATGTGATGTTGTTTCTAAGGAATTGGCCTAGACTCTAGGACAAAACCATGATCCTGGCAGTAACCAAAATGAGTTGTGGCATAAAAGATTAGGTCATGTAAACCTTAAAAATATAGCTAGGTTATCTAAAGACAATCTTGCTTGAGGCTTACCTTCTGGTCCCTACAAGAAGGAAAACCTATGCAGGGCTTGTCAATTAGGCAAGTAAACTAAAACTAGTTTCAAATCTATTAATAAGAGTGATTCACCTAGGATTTTGTATTTGCTTTATGTGGACCTATTTGGACCCATTGCAGTGCAAAGCCTAGGAGGGAAGTCTTATACTTTAGTAATTGTTGATGACTTCTCCAGATTCAGTTGGGTGGCCTTTCTGAGAACTAAGTCAGATACATTCAAGGTTCTTACAGATTTTCTCAGGATCATACAGATTGAGTTCTCTACTCATTTTGCATTGATCAGAAGTGATCATGACACAGAGTTTGAGTCTCTTCTTATGCATGAGTTCTGTGAGAAGGAAGGTATCAGATAGTGTTTCTCAGCCCCTAGAACTCCCCAACAAAATGGGGTAGCTGAAAAGAAAAATAGGATACTCATTGAAGCTGCAGGTATATTATTGGCAGATGCTTACATGCCTCTATCCTTTTGGGCAGAAGCTATAAATACTGCTAACTATGTCCTGAATAGAATCCTCATGCATAAGTTGAAAAATAAGACCCCCTATGAATTGCTTAAGGAAAGAAACCTAAAGTCACATTTTTTTAAGTTTTTGGTTGTATATGTTATATTCACACAAACAACAAAAGATACATTAAAAAGTTTGAGGCTAAGGCTGAAGAAGAGATTTTTCTAGGATACTCCCAAGTAAGCAAGACCTATAAAGTTTTTAATAAATCCTCTCTTAAATTTGAAGAGTCAGTCCATGTATCTTTTGATGAAGCTAACATGTCTTATAAGGAGAAAAAGATTTCTACCAATAGCTCTTTATAGGTCTAGGGATGTGTGAGTCTATGGATGGACTGAACCTTACCCAAGAGGTGTCAACTCATCCTTCTCCACAGGTTGCTGAAGACAGTGAAGAAGAACATCAAGTGGAAGTGGCTGAACTTCCCTCAACAGCTAATAACATTCCTCAAAAGGAATTAACTATAGAAGCTGTTGCTGAACAAACTCCACCCACTGATCTTGTCACACTTAGAGATCACCCCATATCTCAAGTGATTGGAGACATTTCAGCAGGTGTACAGACAAGGCATCAACTCAACCAAGACTTGATACATGCCTGTTTTCTCTCTCAGATTGAACCTCTCTCCATCTATGAAGCTGAGCAAGATCCCCACTACATCATTGCAATGCAAGAGGAACTGAATCAGTTTGAGAGATGTAGAGTTTGGGATTTGGTTCCAAGACCTCATAACTACCCAGTTATTGGAACCAAATGGTTCTATAGAACCAGTTATTGCAATGGGTCCAAAGAGATCCATATGTAGTAAATACAAAATCCTAGGTGAATCACTTTTATTAATAGATTTAAAACTAAATTTAGTTTGCTTGCCTAGTTGACAAGCCCTGCAAAGGCCTTCCTTCTTGTAGGGACCAGAAGGTAGACCTCTAACAAGGTTGTCTTTTGATAACCTAGCAATATTTTTCAAGTTTACATGACCTAGCCTTTTATGCCAAAAGTCATTCTGATTACTAGTAATATTAAGTAAGCAAATATCAGAATTGGCAGATAGAAAATCAACTAAATATATATTGCCTTGTCTATTTCCAATTAAAACAGTTTGATTTTCCTTATTAGAAATAATACAAGAGGATGAGTTGAAGTGTACCTGATAACCTTCATCACATAACTGACTTATGGAGATGAGATTATGCTTGAGTCCTCTGACATAAGTTACTTTCTTGAAAGTAACAGCTCCAATCTTCACTTCTCCAAATCCTTCTGACTGGCCACATTTGGAATCCCCAAAGATAACCTTGCGCCCCAGCTTGGACTTATAGTTGTGTAAGATGTGCTTGCTACCAGTCATGTATTTGGAGCACCCACTATCCAAGTACCAAGTCTGATTCACACTTGGACAACTTTTCACCTGCAATGAAATACAATTAATTATTCTTGACCCAGGTTACCTTGGGTCCTTTATTTTGCTGGAATAAAAAGCTAGAAATGATAGAAACTTCTGGTTAGGATTTGTATCCTAAAGGGTGATATCTCCTAGGTGGTATAACCCAATCAGCTACAGAATTAAATGGTTTCCTGGAATTATTAGAGTTACTATTAAGATTACAGTTTTGGTTAAGTCTTTCTGGGTTCGACGAATTTCTTTGAGTTCATCAACCAGAGTTCGACGAATTGGGTTGAGATCTTCGATCTCTGCCCAGAGAATGAAAATTTTCATTTTCTGTGCCCCACGTTCATTGATCTCTGCTCGACGAACCATACAGAGTTCGTCGATCGCAGTTAGATGAATAATTATAACTATAGTTTGCGTTCAACGTTCGTCAAGTGGGGTTCGACGAACTGGCTGCATTTTGTCGATCTAAGTTCGACGAATTCTGCTGAACCTTGTTTTTACTTAAGGTTTTCTGATTTTTGGTTTTCAGACCTATTGATTTGCGAACATTTTCTATTGTTTGTTTATTGTTTATTTTCTCTTTCCCTTTTTCAGAAACAAATTTAATAGGGGTAGTCAGAATAATTTTCTTGAGGATGGGGGGCAAACCTGATGAAGCACCCAAGCTTAGCTTGCCATTGAGTCTGGCATTTACAGTGCTTGTGATGTCCATCAGCTTGAGGCTTATTCCATTAAGAGTTTCCTCGACTTGTTTAGCCTCACAAAACTCAGTCTTTAACATTACTATTTGTTCAATAGCTAAGGTTAATTCATCTTTTAACTTATTATTTTCAGAGTTGACATTCTCTAGGTTTCCTAATTTTTTCCCGAAGAGTTTTAATCTCTTTTTCTGAGTTTATTAAGTCTATACACATTGTTTTAAATTCAAATTTAAAAGAATCAGAACTGTAATCAAAAGAAGACAATACTTTGTCAGCTTCAGAATCTGAAACTGCTTCATTGTATGAGTGCTCTTCTTCTGAATGGCTCCTAGAAGCATCAATTGGCATGAGGCAAAGCTCCTTGGCCCTTGTCTCTTCCTCATCTTCACTGGAGTTAGAAGATGTTGATTCTTCTTCAGTCTCACTCCAGGTTTCAGCCACAAAACCCTTCTCCTTCTTCTTATATTTGCTAGAAGAAGGTCTGCTGTTGTGCTGTTTCCTGGTATCTTTCTCTCTTCTATTTTCATTCTTCTGATTCTCTGGACACTCAAAGATGAAGTGCCAAGGCTTCCTGCATCCAAAACATACAACTTCTTTGGTTGTTGTCTTATCATATCTAGGATTGTCATCCTGCTTTGATGTCTTCCTCCTGAAATCTTTTCTTGCCATTTTGTAGAATCTTTTGGCAAATAAACTCATCAGTTCTTCATTTGTTGAGGGAGTCTTTGTCTCATCAGCAGCTTTGAATGCTATGCTTTGTTCTTTTATAGCTGGAGGGGGTGTTCTCTGCTCAGCTGCCTCCCTGAATTTAATCAGCTGATCATAGGACTTAAGTTTGCCTAATAGAGATTTAGTGGATATCTCATTTAGGCTTCTATCTTCTTTGATAGGCCAGATCCTTAAATCTCATGATCTTGGGAAGCACATTAGGACCTTGTCATTCACCTCAGTGAGGGTGATGTCCTTGTCCAAGATTTTTAGCTCATTGATGATTGAGCTTAACCTATTATACATTTCAGCAACTGACTCAGCTTCCTCTTTCTTGAAATTCTCATATAAGGATATGAGGTTGGATCTCTTGTCCTTTCTTTCATCTACTGATCCGGCCACCATTTGGTTTAGGGAATCCCAGATGGCTTTGGCTGAAGTGCATTCAACAACCTTTTGGAAGATATCATCTGACATAGTCTGTGCCAGTATGTTCATTTGTAACACCCCCTATCCGTCGGATGGCATATAGCAGTAGGTCCGGCCGGGGCCCGACGCCATATACCACAGACAGACCGGGTGGTTACTCAATGGAAACCATCCAACCAATCGTAACGTCCTACACAGAGCATTCTAGTAGAAACAGTTTAATAAGTTGCAATAAAGAACCCAGCTCAAAAGCATGAATGTCCACTAACACCAAATAGGAATGTAATACATACACAAATACTGGCCTTAAGGCCTTACAAAAAGGGTTTACTTCATATTTCATGTTTTCCATACCATGGCACGCAGGCCAGTCATACATGATCAAAAGCAAGTAAAACACTCTAAATAGGCCTTCAAGGGCCGGCTTCGCACTTTGGGCGTTAGCCCACTATTGAACGCTTGACCCCGCAGCACCTACAAGCACAATCCACCGTACGGTGGTAAACAAAAGTAACGGTCAGCAATGCTGACCAAATTATAACTATCCCGCCCATAACTCGGGGCGGTGATGCTCCTTCCCTACATTATATTAGCACAACCAGTAAATAACTACATCACATCACAGGCGTTGGCACGTACGACCACATGCCCCATGCTCTCAAGGCACATTCTCGGTGATCACAGTCTAAGCCTGCCGACTCACCACCGTCCCCAGGACGGCAATCTCTCGTGAGCATTTGGTATTTCTGGCCACTGCCTAAGACCCTCAATCTATGCCAACGGTAAGTGCCATGTTAGCTTTAGGTCTCTTTAACTGAACGACATAGAGCGGGTACGGTTCCGGCTGACCCATTGCTCACACCGCAACATTAATTTAAACCATATGCGCCGGTCAAACTTCTCCCGAGTCCCAAATTGTTTACACACAACACATAACCCAGTTATGTTCATTCATATTGGCTCCAGGCCCACAAGTTTGGCAGGATCACGCATCTGCCCAGTTTTCCGGGTGCACCTTTGAGTTAATCCCCAAGGCTCCCTGTTGCAATCTACCACGTAGAAAAACCCGAAAACAAACATTTGCACGGAGTCTTCTCCGGCATTTATGCAATGCAACAGCACCGATCCAGACCAACATGTCCGGATAGGCTTCACGCATCATGCCTTTGTCCGTTTTCATTTACGGACTCTGCACAGCAGGGACTTTACATATCTACCAGAAGGAACGCCTCCAACTCACCGCAAACTCGCGAGAGCGGGCTTCCTATGCAAAGAAGGAGAGCTTAACATGCTCAAGAAGAGAATCGTTACCCTAGCGTTCCTTTTTGGCGCCATGGAAAAGTAAGCGGATGAAAAGCACCGCACTCTCTTTGCCTCCGTAGATCCAAAGTCGGCTCGCGATTTGGAGCTTCGAAGCTCCTCCAATGGCCGGATCTAGCTTCTTCTTCCTCCTTTGGCTCTCCTCTCTCTCTATAATTTAGAAAGATAACCACTCAAAAGGAATGAGGGTTTCAAGGGTCCAATCCTATGTATATCCCCTCAGGAACAACCCCCAGTCGTTGGATCTCAGATTAAAGAAACGAACGGCTTTGATTCAGGCCTGAAAAATACAATCTGGACCGAACACGGCCTGGCACGCGCCCGTGTCCAGGGCCGTGTACCTCATTCGCCATCAAAATCGACATGCCTGGAACAACACACGGGCTCCCGACACTCCCGTGTTCGACTTGACACGCCCGTGTTCCAACTGACACGGCCGTGTGGTCAGCCGTGTGTCCCCATCGATTTATCCCGAAAACAACCTGAGAACAACACGGGTTCTTGGACACAATGGGGTCCTAACTCGTGTCTACCCGAATACGCCTGGGCTCCAGGCCATGTTCGCTGTCTCGACACTCGACACTTCGTCGAGTGAAGCTTGTCGACACCCGACACGGCCTTGGACACTCCCGTGTCCTAGGCCGTGTACCTTGTCTCGACACATCGTCGAGCAAAATTCGTCGACTCCCCGGGACGAGTGTCGACACAGGTCGACACGCCCTATTACACGCCCGTGTCACAGGCCGTGTGCCATGTCTCGACACTGCGTCGAATGAAATTCGTCGACACCCTGGGCCGATCGTTGACACGGGCTTGACACGCCCTGCGACACTCCCGTGTCGCAGGCCGTGTTCTCTGCTCGACGATCGTCGACTCCAAAATTGGCGACCTCCCGACCAAAACAGACTTTGAGAAAGAAAGTGCTGCTGCTGAGGGGGAGAAGGCCCAAGTTGAGGGGGAGCAAGTGGAGATTCTAGAAGAAACTGCAAGCAAAGAGACTGAAAAGCCTAAGAATGCTGAGGAATTACCTAGGAAGGATTTGCCTCCAAGCCCTAAGGACAGGGTTGAGATAGCTAGTATATCTGCATCTGAAGATGAAGAAGCTGCCAAAGCCAAAAAGAGGAAATTTCAAGTATTTAAGAGAAGGAGCCAAACTTACAAAAAGGCTTTACAAACCATTGCCCAACAGCCTGGACCACAGCCAGCACCATCAACAGATTTCAGTTCTTTGATGGTTGCATTACAGATAAAGCTTGATGAGCAAAGGCAAGCACTGGAAAAATATGTGGATGAAGGACAAAAATCTCTACAGTTTGATCTTGCATAGGATATTAAGTCCATCAGATTTGAGATGAATCTGAATAAGAAAGAAATGACTGACTGCTTTCATAAGGGAGGAAATGCAGTAGTCTATTTAGCTACTCATCAAGAAAATATCAAGAAACAAATTGAAGACCTGGCAGTAAAGTAAGGCTATGTCTTGGAAAACCAAATAAGAATGAATGACAATTTGACTGAATCACACAATGTGATAGTCACTGAGATGCAGAATCTGGCTGCTGCTCAAACTACAGCAAGGACTACTGCCCAGGAAGAGTTTGATAAGAAGTTACAAGAAGGAATCACTGCTGTTACATCTGCAATTCAAGATTCTCAGAAGCTAATCACTGAAAAACTCCAAAGTTTGAAACCTTACTTTAAGGATGGAGTAAACTATTTGGATGCACAAATAAGGTTCCAGAAAGATGATCTAAGAGATCACATTGAAAGAGAAGTCATAAAGGGGGAGAGGGTGTTAGTCAAAGCCAGCTCTGATCATGCAAAATGGATATCAAATTCCATCAGAGCCACCCTTGGATATCCTCCATTATGTGATGATGATAATGTTGCAGAGTCTGGGATTAATCCTGCATATCTTGGAGGGGAGCAAGCTGAAGTGGCTCAAGTAATATACCCTCCTCCAGACTTTGATATGATACATGCAGACATACAATCAATGTATAGTCCTCCTGAAGGAAAGCACAATGTCATCATAGAGAAAGTGGTTCAGCCAGTGCCAGAGGCTATACTGAAAGAACAAGAAGCCTTGCTGCTCAAAGAATAAGAGACTCTATTATCTAAGAAAAGGTTCAGAGAGCAAGCTGAACAAAGACCTGATTTTGAACAGTGGAGCCCCACTTCAAGGAATATTATCTTAACTGCATGGAAGGCTGCCAAAGACAATGTTCAAGATAGAAACAAGTGGTTTTCTGAACTGGAGTGGAGGAAGCATGAGACCAGGCAAGAAGCCATTGTGCAATACAGAAGAAAGGCTAAGATGGGAAAGCTACCTCCTACTGCCCAGGAGCCTAGCAAGTACTTTCCCAAGCCTTATCATTACTTTGAGAGGCAGAAAATCAAAGCTGACGAAATAAAGAAGAAGGATCTAAAAGGCAAGAAGCCTGTTGCTGCTGAAGATACTGAAGCCCCAGTCCAAGCAAAGATACAATCTGAAAAGGGCATAGTTATCAAGGAGGCTGAGCAGCAATAGGATAGAATTTATCTTTAGTTTACAGTTATAATCTTTTGATTTTAAACACTCTGTAAACTTTTGTATAATGAATATGATAAAGTTGTTAGAACAATGTAATGTGTGATAAATCTATTACATTATTGTTCTGAGATTTTGGTATATACATGTCTTGTTTTGATACATGTTTATGTTTTCCCTGATTGTATAATCCTGTTTTACATCATACTGTGATTTTGTTATGTATGGTGTATATCATTGACTAAGGGTTATGACTTCTCCAAATAGGGGGAGATTGTTGGGTACATTGGAATGAATGTACCTGATTTGAAGAAGCCTCACCCTACTCAATGATATACATCAAAATGTATTTGATGTGTTTTGAGTTTAGTTGTGCAGGACAAGTATTTATAGGGAAAGATGAAAAGATTTTAAGTCCATGTGTCGACACCCAGAAGGAAAGTGTCGACACTTAAGAAGACTTGTGTCGACACCCAGAGAAGCAGTGTCGACACTTGGAGTAATTGTGTCGACACCAGGGATGCAGAGTCGACACCAGACAGAAAGTGTCGACACATACAGGTTGTGTCGACACTCAATGAAGAAAAGTCCAGTGAAGCTGTGTCGACACTTAGCAGTAGTGTCGACACCTAGAGGAACTTTGTCTACATCAGAAAGTGTCGACACTTGGAGGCTGTGTCGACACTCAGCAAAAGTCAGCAGAGTCTAAGTATAAGTGTCGACATAATGAAGTATGTGTCGACACACAGCAGAAGACTCAACACATGAAGAAAGTGTCGACATAATAAAGAATGTGTCGACACTCAGCAGAAGACTCAATATAAGAAGAAAGTGTCGACACTAGGAGTCTGCGTCGACACTCAGCAAAGTTCAACAAATTCTAAGTACAAGTGTCGACACAAAGGAGATGTGTCGACACTCAGCCATAAGTCTCAAGAAAAGAAGAATGTGTCGACACAAGGAGCTGTGTCGACACTCAGCAAGTATCAACACAGAAGGCATGTGTCGACACCAAGAAGATGTGTCGACACTGAAGAAGATCAACACAAGAAGATGTGTCGACACAAAGGAGTATTGTCGACACTTATAAGAAATCAACTAAGTACTGAAGAACAAGGAGTTGTGTCGACACACAATATCAGTGTCGACACATGATGAAGAAGCAGTGTCGAGAAGAAATTTCTACAACACAAGGAGTTGTGTCGACACCTTGAAGGCTAGTGTCGACACTTAGTCTACTTGTGTTGACACTTAGTCTATAAGTGTCGACACTTAAAGACAGACTGTCTCGACACTTTCAAACAGTTATAGATATTTCAAGAAGTGACTGGATGACATGACAGCTGCCATTCCAGCCGGTCTACTGTAACTATCAGAGTTGTCAGAAAGCTGTTAGGAACCGGATCAGCTGGTCACCATGAAGAAGGCCTATATATAGGCTTATTCTGTCAACAGAAAGGCAAGATCAACATCAATCAAAGTTGGAGATCTAGCAATTCATTGAAGAATCAATTGAAGTAAAGATCTAAGAAGTTGGAGAGAGAGAGCTCCTTCCAAGAAGACAGCTGTTGGAACCAGGCTGTGAAGAAGGTTTCAGATTAAGATCTGAAACTTAAGTTACAGTGATTGAAGATCAGCTGCAGAGAATCAATCCTATTGTGTTCTACATTTAAGAAGCTTTGAAGAAAGCCAAGTGAGGTTGATCTCAGCAGAGTTCATTCAAGAACTCACCAAAAACCTATCAACTCTTCTCTCTTATTCTGAGTTGTAGGTATATACATTGTATTCTTAATTTCTTGTAGGATCCTTAGGGATCTGAGTTGTAAGCCTGCAATTATAAAGGCTGAGAGGTAGGGCCTGTGTGCCAGAGTGTAGGAGATTCATATCTCTGAGTGTAGGCCTTGTGGCTGAGTGTAGGCCTTGGTGAAGGCTGAGTGTAGGTATTTGTGAAGACTGAGTTGTAGGGCCTTGGGCCTGAGCTGTAGGAACCTGTTTGGGGTTCTGAGTGTAAGATCTGAGGATCTGAGGATCTGAGGAATAGTGGAGGAGTTTGGCCGAATCTAGTACACTACTAGATAGGCGAAGGAGGAAAGTGGATGTACCCAAACCTTGGGGAACCACTATAAATCTGTGTGTTCACTGTGTGCTTGATTTATTCTGTGATTGCTGATTGATTGCTGTGAAGAAGTAGTTAAAAATCTGTGATATAATCTGCCTAAAAGTTTAAAATGATTAAGTCACCTATTCACCCCCCCTCTAGGTGATTAGGTACAATTTCTTTCAAGGGGCCTACATAAGCCGACCCTTTAAGTCCTGGAAGGTCGCCTCACACTATGGCGTCCAAATGAACAGAGTGTCCTTCTTCATCAAAGAAGTGAGTGGAAGGGCTATCTGAGAGAATCATTGCACAAACTTCCGGTAATACCCAGCCAATCCCAAAAAACTTCGGATATTTGTGGTCGTCTTCAACTAAGGCTAGTCTCGCACTGCCTGAATCTTTGCGGGATCCACTGCCAGTCCTGCTCCACTGACAATGTGGCCTAAAAAGGCCACCTCCGTCAGCCAAAACTGGCACTTGCTGAACTTGACATACAATTGATGCTCCATGTGCTTCTCCAGAGTCAAGGACAGATGTTGTGCATGCTCTTCTTTCATCCTCGAATAAATGAGGATGTAATCTATGAATAAAATGTCAAACATGTCGACGTACGGCTCGAACACCCGGTACATCAATCTCATGAAAGCCAATGGTGTATTCGTGAGCCTAAAGCGCTTCACGATAAACTCATACAAGCCATATCTACTGTTAAACGCCGTCTTCGTGTTGTCTTCTTCCTGAATCCATAACTAAAAGTATCCTAACCTCAGATCCAGCTTCGAGAACTAATGCGCTCCCTCTAGCTGATCAAATAACTCAGTGATCCTTGCCAGTGGATATGTGTTCTAGACTGTCAACCAGTTTAGTCCACGATAGTCGATGCACAACCTGAGGGTCCCATCCTTCTTCTTCACAAACAAAACTGGAGCTCCCCAAGGTGAGGAACTTGGCATAACAAATCCATCTTCCACTAACTCCTGCAGCTGACTCCTGAACTCCGCCAGCCCCTTCGGAGCCATCTGATAGGGTGTCCTAGACACTGGCTTAGCTCCCCACACCAATTGGATCTGAAAATTCTTTTCCCATACGGCGACAATCCTGGTAGCTTCTCTGGAAACACATCCGCAAAGTCCCGTAGCACCGATATATCGACAACCTTTGTCTTTCCCTCGACCATCTCGAAGAACACATGATAGACCATGTCTCCCTACAAATAGGCCATGATGACCTGAATAGACGAGAGAAAAAGGTGTGAAACTCGGGCAATACCTTCGAAGCTTACATAAGTATTGTCGTATCTGAGTACAACCTTCCTTGCTGGAAAATCTATCTGTGAATGGTTCCAAGTAAGCCATGTCATGCCCAGGACCAGGTCGAAGTCCGACATCCTCAAGACCGTCACTGGGGCCTCGAGTATCATACTATCAATAGTCACCTTCAGGAGGCACTTAGTAGTAGTTAATACCTCTATCCCGTTGGGGAGATGCACCCTCCTGACAACTCCCTAATAATGTCTGACTCCCTCCAGTCCCTTTACAAACTCTTTAGAGATGAAGTTGTGCGACGCCCCTGTATCCACCAAGGTATGGGCAGGTTTGCCTCACACCATAACTATTCCTATTTATTTAAGTATGTTTAGGTAACTGAGCATATGGTTTTCTTTCCTAGTATGCTACTATTGGTTGTTGTTTCTTAAATTCTAAAGGTAAATAACAACATAAAATTACTAGCATACCTGCAATCACCCTTCCCGGGTCCCGAGGTGGAGCCAAGTCTTGAACATACACCTGCTCCCTCTCTTACCTCCGATCTTCGCCATGGAAACCACACCCTCTTCCACGTCCTCGGCCTGCAAACTGCTGAGCGGGCAGGGCAGCCTATGGTGCCGGTAGAGGTGCCCTTCTCATGTGGTAGTTTCTTCGGATGCACCCTACTTGATGACAGTTCTAGTACTCGTTCGGGGGAAGTGTCACACCTCCCGGCCTCTGTATGTCCCGCAACTAAAGAGCTTGCGGGGATAATACCACCGACTCCCTCAGCTCCTGCCTCACCTCTTGGCATGGTTGGTCCTCTGCCCTTCTCTCATCAGCAGAGTGGACCCTCCGCTAATCATTCCTGCCACCCCAACCCTGATCCTCAGTTGGCCTCTTCCGGCCTCGAGTCGTGTGCAAATTATCCTCCATTCTCTTTGCCATCTCCAGAATCCGAGGTAAAGGCCCGTCGGACACAAACAGAAGAGCCTGTCTCAGATCATCTCGAAGGCCCTTATAGAACATCTTGGTATACCCCGCATCATCCAGCTGATACGAGTCCGCAAACTGGACTAAGTGAGTGAACTCCCGGTGATACTACAACACCATCCTATTTCCCTGACTCAGCTGCAGGAACCTGTCTTCCAGCTCGTCTCTTGTTGGCTGTGGGACGAAGTACTCCAACAGCGTGGCCCTGAACTCCTCCCAAGTGATGTCATCCAGAAGTGTCTTCCACCACCTCTTGGCATGAGACTCCAAGCAGGAGACCGCCAGAGGCACCCTCTCCTCCCACGGGCACCATATCCCGGTCAGCATCTCGAACATGATATCAAGACACTCTTCCGTCCGTACGACCGACTCCATCCAAATGTAAGATAGGGGATAGAGTCCTCATAAGATTCTCAAACAATTGGCCCACAAGTTTGGCTGCATAGATGGAGCCTGCTGGGCCCTAAAGGCCTCCAGAATGGCCATCAGAGTCTGTCCCACCCCTGACTATAGAAACAGAGTGGGAGCCGGGGGAGGTGGTGCAGCATTGGGAGTTTGCTGGGCTCTGCCCTGTAGTGTAGGATGTGCTTGGGGTTGCATAACAAAGGCCACTTGTAAGAAATTTGACCCAAACCTAGTTAAAAGTGGACAATTACATGTGATCCCCCATATGGGCACACCACAGCTTCTGCTTCTTAGTTTGTCCCCAATCTAAACACGAGCGGGTGTGACCCAAGGTTAGTGGACTTCTACTCTTTCGATTGAGGTTTCCCTCTGATACCAATTTGTAAGACCCCTTTTTTGCAAAACCAACAAGGTCTTATGCCCAGAACCGCCGCTTTGGGGTGACCCCAATACACCCGGAAAGTTTGTCACTACAAAACTCCAATTCTACTGGCCATACTGATCGCAAAAGAGAAGAGTAAGTACAGAGGGTAAAGTAGAACTGAAATGCTGGTCCACCAGAAATCACATGAATATAAAATAAATCCCCACGAAGGGAGAGTCCACAGTAACGATAAATCAAAGTGCTAATAAGAGGGCTCCTGCTCAATACATCATGATCCTTAGTACAAGTCAATCAACGCGGAACCAAATCTATAGTAACCATTAATGATCGGGACTCGCTGTCCCTACTGCCTGAACTCCCGTTCTAGACTGTCCCGTCTCCAAGCACACCAACCTTTGGGGTTGCATCTCCAGGTTCAGCTCCATGTTCCCCTAAAATGATTTGGTCAGCGACCGTTAGTCAAAAAGAATAAGTCTTATCATCCCCCACCCCTCCCCCAATGGCTCCTAGGCACCGAGCGGGGATAAGGAAAGGGAAGGTAATGAAGGTGGGGAGTACAAAGAAAGCAGGTGGCGGGGGAACTAGTCTATCGTGAGTATAAAACCACAACAAGTATAAGTAAGCAAATAGTAGGTAAGCAATATGAGTATACACATGAACAAGGAGTAAAAGTACAAGAAGGTAAACTAAGTAAGTAACCATGACCTATAGGAATGCCCATACAAACCTATAGACCAAGGGGTCATCTTGCAAGGCATATTGTATAAAGTGTCTCATACCAATTATACAATAGGTGGCAATGGTTATATGCAATGATTATGTTATGTCATGCAATTATACTATGATAAGAACATGCAAGTACAACACACACACCCGACTCTGTGCACACAGACCTTTAGTTCCCTCTTTGTGGAGCCTAACCTCTCAGGATACCCCTGTAGTGGCAAACAAAAGTGGTGTGTTGGGCCTCGCCCACCTCTAAATCGGTATCAGCACTACCAGTCAGACCAATCTTACGCCTTAATGCTGGTGCACTAAGCGGAGCTCCTGCGTACTCTTACCGGCTGGCGTACTAGACTTTATTTGACTAAGTACTAAACCACACTTACCGAGTCAACGTATTGGTGTCAGTACGACGACTCTCCAATACAAAGACGAACCACCTTATATTTTATGCACATATAATATTAATGTATTTCCCCCCGAGCCAAATCTCCCCAGACTAACCTGTCCGAAATAAATATCTACCGAGCCATCGACTAGCCTCGCTAACCTGCCCATCACCAAAACCACCAAGCATACCGCTCATGAGACCCAACCTAACTCCCACAACACCGAGAGTGTGAGTGTAGGTATAATCATAGAGTATTTCAAATTACTCTTGTATTCCATTTAGTCTTACGGCTTATACTAACCTTGGACTGCCTAGGCATTCCCTGTGAAGGGCTCTCGAGGACACTATGAACTATGATGGGCTGAAGGTCAAAGCTTCCTTTCGCAAGGTACTTATTATTATTGGTGTATACACATAGCCAACCCCATTTAAAGTTATACTTAACATAACCCTAGTGTATTTTGACTTTCTCACTCCACAGGAAGGACGATGTTTCGTCGATCCCGAGCACCATTTAACACTAGTCAACCCAACACTCTTCATAGCACGACTCCCAATTATGGACTCATTTTCACCTCATCAAAATAACTATGCTATTAATCCCAACTCCCTATGCCAATTCCACATGCTATATCATAATTCTACAGTTTTTACTATATACAGACCAACCGAGTTATATGGTGTGCATGAATGGTGATCCATTCAAATATTCATCCAAATGCCCGGGGATAATTATTGGGGGTCTATCATGATATAGTTAGACTAAATCCAGAAACTTGTAATTTTACTAATTAATTTGTCATTTATTAAATTTTCCCCAAAATTAGACCATGTGTGGTTTTGAACGTGAAGTACTGGAATTCCTTAAGTTATGCCAACCCAAAAATTATAAACACTATATGATGCCAAAATATCAGATAACACCAAGTTTCACAAATTTTCATAAAAGTACTAGCCCCTAAATAATTAATTCAAGGTAATTCAAATAATTAGAGGTAATGAAGGGAGTACCACAATTCATAGTCCAAAAATTATACAAAAATTACCAGAGCCTTATTATAATAGTAAACCATTACTGACTAAGTTTAATGTAATTCCAAAGTAAATAAGCTATATAGAAAAATACTTCAAATAAACCCATGATAATGCACTTTGTGAAGAAACATTCTTGTAAACTCATCCAAACAACATGTAATAATTTTCTAAGATTTATTATACCATAAAACGTTCTCTGGACAGGTAACACAATGTTTTAGAAACATATAATATTTATTATATATTCATCAAAACAAGGTGCACTAGTTCACTTTACACATGAAGTACTAAGAGAAAATGCCCAATTATTTCAAATAATTTATTAGTGCATACAAATAGTATTTGATTAAACCATAGTTACTTCAATATCATCAAAAAGGGCAAGATGAAGGTTATGTCTACAAGTATGAGCTACTTTTTTCTAAACATCCGATAATAAATTTCAAAGGTTAATATTATTATAAAATTACTCCTACCAAAATCTCATAAAGATCCAAGGTCATATGACCCCTTAATTATTCCATGAGTTGTACAGGCCTAAATAATTTCCAAGTGATTAAAGTGGGGTGCATGTGTCTAAATACCACCAAATTCCTTCATAGGAGATTTCACCACCCTAAGATCACATGGACTAAACACCAAGTTCATACAAGGGAATATCACCCTATGTCCTCCACAAACCCCCAAAGTTTAACCTTAGGGTTTGAACTAGTGTCCTAAAGTGGGGTATTTAATGTCACATAAAGTCAGTGGCCCAAGTTTCAATCTCTATTGAGGTGATTTGGCCACTCAATACCCAAAAAGGGGTACTTAACCTAATTAGCCCTACTAGGTCAAGAATATGGTTTGCATAATTCCCAACCATATCATCTCCAACTGGGATGTAATTTTATATAGAATCTTATATTGACCCCAAGGAGCAATCCCCAAAATTTGGAGGAATTTGGAGGTCATTAGACCCATTAATTAACCCATGCAAGAAAAATGAAATGTTTACCAAAACTTTAGAAAATGTTTTTTAAAAATTACCATTTTTGGATATGTTATCTAGATATGATTGGCTCATACTCCAAATTTTAAGTCATTTGAAGGTTAGGATTGATGGGGGCACCCCAAACAATCTCTGATCAACCATAAGTATAGACCTCACCAAAATGAGTGCTGAGGTCTGACCTGAACTCCAAATTGATTCAAACTAATTTTAAAATAAACTAGACTCATATGGCTACAAGATTCATGTTGACACTTTTCTGAAAAGGCTCCTAAGTATTTTTAATTCAAATCCTAATATGGCTGATTTTCTATGACAGAAAATACAAATATCATAAAGTTTAATTCAATATGATCTGCATAGATCTTAAAGCAGGATCAGACGACAGCTAGGTTTCTTCTTTCTCCAGCCAAAGGCCCAGATTCACCCGACCTTCAACCAACTCAAGCCCTAATTCCCGGCCCTCCAGCCAACTCCCCGGCCAACCACCGCCACCACCACCTCCATCGAGGTGAGGGCTATTGGCCGGCGGTGGTTTGGCCGCCGGAGATGTCAGATTCCGGCGAACCTGACACCCTCATTTTCATGTAAAACCAATGGAAAAACTCCACCCGATCGGGCTAAATTGAGCCAGATTCTTTGCTATAACAATTCCTAAGATCTAACCCATGAAGAAGGTGTAGAGGAGCACCTCGTTTGCGGCTTGAATGTGAGTACTTTGCCTCCTCACCATTTTTGGCCACCAAGCTTGGGCTCTCTACAACTCCTACACCAACCTCAATGAAATTGAGAGAGGATCGGGGGAAATGCTTGCCCTTGCTCTGGTGAAGGTCCTTAAAGAGGGGATTTGGGAGATGAGGCCTGTAACTCCCCAATTTCATCAAACACTATTAATGGCCAAAAACTCAACTCTTCAGTTTCAGCCAAAATAAGGGGGTTGAGCCACCCCAATGGCCGGCCACACCATGGAAAATCTTCCTATCCCTCAAAGGAGTAAAAGCCCCATAAAAGTGGGGGGTTATGGAGCCTCCATGGACATGATGACCATTAAGCTCCCATTTTCTCTCTCCTCCAAATTGGGGAAACTCCCATTCTCTCTCTACTAGTCACCAATCTATGAAATTGGTGGGCCACAAAGGTGTATCCCCCATCCTAGACTAATGGGCACACTAGTTTGGGCTTAGCCCACTTGGATTGGGCTACGTTAGCCCAAATTGACCAAATTGAATTATGGGTTGAGATTGTCCAAATTTGCCTCTTGGGTGACTTAGGCATGGGGCTTTTGGGGCCATTGGGTCCCCCATGATGCCAAGAGACTACGGGTGAGGTTAATTTGAAACTTGGGTGGTCAATTGACCCAAATTGAGCTAAGTTGTCTTTCTTAGGCTTAAGGTTGACCTTGGTTAACTTGGCCTCTTTTGTTGACTCCAATGGGTCTCTATGGCTCTAATGGACCCTCTAATTGGTTCGATATATTGTGGTGGGGTCATGGAGTCATGGTGAAGCCCTATGGTCATCCCTAAGCTAGTAATTAGAATTCTACTATTTGCAGACCAAGGTGGTTCACACCCTAATTCCCATGTAAACCCAAACCCTTTAGTGCTTCCCAGGGTTTTATCATGACCCAGTCATGACAAAATCATCCTAGGGGTCTAGAAGTCTGAGGGATGTTACAACAATGAATCTGATAGTGAATCCAATTTTCATAGCGACATTAAGGTAAACTCTCCCTCCTACGATGAATTGTATGAGACTTATGAGTTGTTTTGTGATAAGCTTGATAAGTTATTATATGAGAAAGAGTTTTTAAAATCTGAAAACATAAAATGAAGGAATACTTAAATAAATTAAATATGGAACTGATCAAATATGGTAAAGAGAAGGTCGAATGCCAGGAGTGCTCTTACTCGGTGGCAACGATCAATGAGTTAAAAGAAAGTCTCTCCAAGAATTCCTCAAAAGTGTAAAGTCTTACAAAGGAGAAAAAGGTATTGGAGAAAAGGATTCAAATTTCTCTTTCACAAATGAGAGACAATAAAAATTAGTTCGTAAATCGATGCATGATGCTAGTCACGGAAAATACCACCTTGAAAGCAAGGATCCATGACCTAAATTATGTTATCCAGAGATTTGGGATAGGGAAAATTTTGAATATACTGCTAGGAGCACAGTGTTAGGGATCTGAAAAGTTTGGGCTGGAATACGTGAATTCAAAGTAACAACCAAGTGCTAGTACAAGCCCCGGCGGTAACCGATCTCCAGCAAAAAATCAAAACTTGAAAAAAAACACAAACATAAAACTGGTAGCTTTGAAAGCTCGTTTCCATATTCCCGCATGAGCTCAACAAGCATGAAAATGGAGGAGTCCACCGCTTATATCTTATGTGCCAAAATTTAAAAGTTTGGTCACAGGTCTGACTCATGCTTGAAGAAAGGTTCAAAGAAGGCAACGCAAATCTGGGTACCAAAGTATTTTACTTACATTATGGGTAGAACAACTTGGGTAACCAGATCTTTACCCTCGTCTTCTTTTTAGGTATGGTTGCAGTCTAAGGATGGGGAGAATGTGTGGTACTTGGAATTCAGGTGTTTTAAGCACATGACTGGTGATGAAGACAACAATAAAGGATGTATTCTGGTGTCATTATCATAGGTAACAAAGTATTTTCTATTTCAAGTGTACTATATGTAGAAGTACTCAAGATAAGGTCTTGAATGTGTTGTTTGACACCTCAACAAATACATGCAATATTATAGACTCTAAAACAAACATCGTATTTCTCACTGCACATAGAAACCACAATGTCAATACCATTGAGTTTGAGGACTTATCCTCATCTAATTTAAGGTTCTTAGTCACTAAAAATAAAGAGTTAGTACTTTGGTGTAGGAGACTCGGTCATTCCGGGAGTAAACTAATAGTCAAACTAACGAAAGAAAAACTAATTTGTGCACTTCCACGACTAAGCGATAATTTGACTTCTTTATGTGCTCCTTGCCAAAAGGAAAAATTCACAAAATCATCCTTTAATAGCAAAAAATGATATTACCACTTATAGACTACTATAATTAATTCACATGAATTTGTTTGGTCCTCTTAGCACACGTAGGAAATGATACACATTTGTGAATATAGACGATTACTCTCGCTTTGTTGGACTATTTTCCTTTCTAATAAATATGATGCTTTCATTGAATTCTTCATTCTTGCATTATAATTCAAAACGAAATGGAACAAAAAATTAAATGTATAAGGTCAGATCACGGGAGAGAATTTTGGTATTTGACACGAGTTTTCATCCCCACGCACTCCACAACAAAATGGAGTAGTGGAAAGCAAGAACTAGACACTCCAAGAATTAGTTCGCACAATGTTGGCCGAGTACGGCTTGCCTCGATTTTTTGGGGCTGAAGTGGTCAGCACTGCATGTTATGTGATGAACAGGAACATGCTCCGCCCTATTCTAAAATGCACCTCACATGAGCTATACTTTGATAAAAAGCCATATGTTTCTTATTTTAGAGTATTTGGTTGCTTCTATTTCATTCTTAACATTAAGGACAATTTAGGGAAATTTGATGAAAAATCTGACCTAGGCATATTTTAAGTATATTCTTGCACAAGTTGTGCTTATAGGGTCTATAATAAAAGAACCTTGGTTGTAGAAGAATCAATTCATGTTCACTTTACGAAAATACTCCAATAGAAGACCCTAAATTAAATACAGTTGATGATGATATCATTTCTCAAGAAGAGGAGAATGTGAAGAGAGAGGTAGTAGTAGTAGGATACGAATTAGGTGATATAGAAGGATGTAAACCTCCAAATGAACTAAATTTTTCAAAAAATCATCCTCGAGAACTGGTAATTGGAGAGCCTTTGCATAGGACTACAACTTGTTCAACCTTGCACGGATCATTTTCAAACTTATGTTTTATATCTGAAATTGAAACTAAGAACATTTCTAAAGTACTTAATGATGAGTCTTGGTTTTTGGCCACGAATGAGGAACATAATCAATTTAAAAGAAATATCAATTTAAAAGAAATAGAGTGTGGACATTAGTGGAGCGCCCCAATAAAGCTAGGTTGGTTGCTCAGGGATACTATCAAATCAAAGTGGTGGATTTTGAGGAGTCTTTTGCACCTGTAGCTCATCTTGAATCCATCAGGATGTTCTTAGAATTTGTTAGTTTTAAAAGGATAAAATTGTATAAAATAGACTTGAAAAGTGCATTTCTAAATGGTTATATTAAAGAAGAAGTGTATGTAGAGTAACGACCCGGTTTTAAAAATAGTAATCATCCAAATCATGTCTATAAACTCATAAAAGTCTTATACAGACTAAAGCAAGCACCTCGTACTTGGTATAATAGGCTAACATCTTTTCTTATTTAACCTTGTTTTAGGATGGGTAGTGTGGATACTACATTGTTTGTAAAATATAATGATTCAAATTTACTGATCGTGCAAATATATGTCGATGATATGATCTTTGGTGCCACTAACGAAAAATTATGTGAAAAAATTATAAAAGTGATGCAAAGTGAATTTGAAATGAGTTTAGTATGAGAATTGTTTTTTTAGGCTTTCAGATTTCTCAAAGAAAGGATGGAATTTTCATATGCCAATTGAAATATATAAAGGATATGATTAAGCGATTCAGATTTGAGAATCTGAAACAAGCAAAACTCCTATGAGCGCATCACTTAAACTAGGGAAAATAAAAGTGGCATTTTGGTAGACCAAACATTATTTAGAGTCCTGATCGGATCTCTATTATATCTAAGTGTATCTAGACCCGACATTATGTTTGTTGTGTGCCTTTGTGCTAGATATCAAGCTAGTCCTAAAGAATCTCATCTTAAAGCTGTTAAACATATCTTTAGGTATCTCATAGGCACTCATAATCTAGGTCTTTGGTACCTACACACCACTAACTTCATGCTCCATGGATATTTTGATTCAGATTATGTCGGATGTGTCACTTCTTAGGGTCTGCACTAGTTTTATGGTTGAGTAGGAAACAGAATTTTGTTACCCTCTCCACGGCCAAGGCCAAATATATTTCCTTAGGAAGTTATTGCGCGCAAGCACTATGGATGTTACAAATGTTAGAGGATTTTAGTCTTTCCTTCAAGAACGTTGAAATTAGGTGCGACAGCAAGTGTGTCATATACTTAACAAACAATCTGGAGCACCACTCTCGTTTGAAACACATAGACATACGACGTCACTTTATTCATGATAACATTAAGAAGGAGAACATGAGTGAGATTCATTAGCACTGACGATCAACTTGCGGATATCTCCACCAAACCCCTCCCTAACGCTTGATTTTATCTACTTCGATTAGAATTAGGTGTTTTGGATCTCACTGCTTAATTTTCATGATCGGTAATAGTCATATGATTTCATCTAGTTTTTCTGCTATATTATATTTTTAGTTCATTGCATATTCATATATTAGCATCATTGGAAGCAAAACCAGTCGAAATCTGGGTTGATTTTTCATTGAATCAAATCTCTGAGAGCTATCGCCGCGCGTCAGCATTAGAGCTGGTAGTATGTGTTTTTCATGCATATTTTGTTTCTCTTTTTTGATTTAGTTTACTTTAGTCGTTAGTATTTTTTGTCTGTTGGCAGTTTGCTTTCTATTTTGTTTTTAAAAAACAACAAAACACAAAAAATTGAATATTTCAAAACCGCAAAAACACATTGTTAGATTTGTTTTATTCAGTGTTTGGTGTTATTTATATTTGTTTGCTATTCAAAATTAATCAAAAAAATATATAAAGTCCCAAATCATAAAAATATGTTTTGCTTAGTTTTCACGTTCATTTATATCATTTAAAATATATATTCAAAAAAATGCAATAAAATGGTATGATCATTATTGGGGCATGCATGACTAGAACTTAAAGCATAAAAATTACGTCCAATGTTTGATTTATGACTGTTAAACTTTGTTTAACATTGTATGTTTTTGTCATGATGTATCTAATCTATTAATATTCATCTATTGAGTGAGACAAAATAGGATAGTGTATGTTTAATATGCCTCTAGGTATGTGTGAGGATTTAGGTAGAATAATGATATTTCACTTATCACACATCTCTGGGAAATGCACTTCTGTAGAAATTTCAAAATTTACATGTTATAACTCGTGATGTTGTGTCTAACATGCTTGGAATGACTTGATAAATCAACATCACGTTATTTATCTTCATATATAGAGCTTAGAATATTGGGCCAAAATTATCTTAGTAAGGTCTTTGTATACAAGTTAAATTATATCTATCTATGTGGGTAGATTTTATTTGATTCGGGGACCTTGAAAAAAAAATAATTAGTATAAAATTGGTATTAAAAAAAACTCATATATATGTTATCAAAATATGTGTCAAGGATACCCCCAAGCGCTACTCATTTCTCTTAAAAAGCCTTTATGAGCATTGTAAGAATGAGCACCTTGGTCTATTGAACCATTTCGATCTTGTGCAAAGACAATCAAATGAGTTAGTGACCTTTGTTCTATTCTTGGGATTATGTAAATAGAAAATGTGACATGATTTTTCACTTTATCACTCTTTTGTTAGCATATAGATTCCCTGAGATATTACATGTATTGATGATTATTTTTACTTGATGTTTTTCTTTGATGCTACACGTACACCTATCATTATTCTATCTAACTCATCCATGCATAAGAATTGGACTTAAATTTCATTGCATATCTATCGCACGAGTGTACTAGTACACGATTACTTTTCATGGTGCTTGCAATGTTACATTGTATTTGTTGCGGACTGACTCAATGCCTCGGTCGGGCCGGATTTGTTCGAACCGTCTTAGCTCACGAGGCGGTCGAGCGCGCACATAATCAATGAAAGTAGAAAGTTGACACAAGATGTGATGATGTGGAAAACCCCATAAATTGGTAAAAAACCACGCGACTGGGTCTGTGCCGATCAAATTCCACTAGATTTTGGTGTTTATAGTGTGTTGGAGAATCGGGGCGACATGCTGCTCCCATTACAGCTTGGGGAGAGAGAGAGACTACGACTCCCGACGGGCAACAGGATGCGCTAAGGGAGTAGCTTGGACGTTGGAATGCGTGGGATGGTCTCGGTGCTCTGGCTCTTCTAGTTGCGTTCACTTGCTGGCTACGGTCGGCTTCCTCATTTGGCTCTTGCGTGGACTTCTTGCTGGCTATACGGTGGTGGAGCGCTGGTGGCCGTGGGCGACCGCTGGTGGTTCACGGCGACTCGAGGCCGACGTGGGTGAGGACGCAGGAGAGCTCTCACCTGAAGAAGAAAGCTCCTGGCATCCAAAAGGTGAAGAATGAAGAGCCCCTGGGGTCCTTTTATAGCCTCCAGTGGAGGGTCATGGTAGGCCCTGTCACAACCCGCATTTTCTCATTTAAAATAATAAATCAGAGCACGAGAAAACTACGAGCTGTGATGCCACGTCAAGCAGGGGATAACTGCTGACGCTCAGGCGACACTCTAATCCTTCAAATCATAAGTTAAAATGAATAGAAAACTGATTTTTAAATTAATTGGCCGTATCCCTCGGCTCAGTGGATCAGATAGTCCACGGTTTGAAAACTATATTTATACGTAGCGAAAAAATACTTCATTTATGCTAAACATCCTAGAAGAGCGCATAAGCGTCCTAAGAGGACAACTTACACTATGCAAGACCCTAGATTTCAATTTATAATATTTATAAGGGAAACCATCTTTTTACGCATTGGAAAATAGAGTTTGAGCTTTTATAAAACATGTTGATCATGCAATACATATAGTAGTTCTATTATAGGGTTTAAAGTAACTAGCAACCTAGCATAAAACATTCCCAGAGAGCAAGTGAAACTACCACCAAAACAGGTAAACTAGCAGCTAAGCAAATACTTAATATCACAAAGGAAAATCACCAACGAGCGTCAACAACCTGACACGAACTCGCTGGTGAGCATGTATGTCTGTACTACAACAAGGCTAAAGAACTACCTCGACAAGCGAGGAAAACACTGCCAAAGCGCAGTCCACATAGAAACTCCTGAAACTAGCCGCACAGCCAGCTACAGACCTGAACCTGAGGCATTCAAAAGAAGAACACCTCAGCAAGAAATAATGAAACAAGTGGCAAAGAAGCATCAGATAATAATTGAATAAAAGAACAGAAAGAAAAAGGGTTACCAACCCTGCAAGAGTAAATGCCGAAAACTCAGCTAAAGAATCCAAAAGAGGACAAAATGCAGGTGTAATAATCAGTAAAGTGAGAGAAAATGCAACAAGTACAGAAACGTACCAAACTCCGCTCAAGCCTGCAGAGACAGAAGAAAACCAATATGCATCAAATGAACAGTAAGAAGGAACTAACAGTCCTAAACTTGTAAATCATTAGCACTGGCACAAATCCCAAACCTGTGTCGGAGACTAAGAACAGTCACAACCGAACAACCAGGTCCAGGTGTCTCAAGAGTACTAAAGGGGCCGCCACGGGGTCCACACACATAGAGTTCCAACTTCTTACAGGAACCCAAAAATAATATCCAAAGGAGGGAATGGTGGTGGCCACGGCTCGATCTCCCTGGTACCATACTCCTTCAGAAACCCAGCTACCACATGCTAAGGATCCACGATTCGGCGCCAAAGTTAGCCGACAACACCACTTAGAAGCTACCAAGTTCTACGACCAAAACCCGCCGAATATTTCCCCCTACCCGCCGATTTATTTTCCCCTACCCGCCGAACTATTTCCCCCTACCCGCCGAGTACAACTAAAAAATAAAACCGATAACTTCCTAGTTTAGGCCGATTACAAGCCCTAAAATAGGAATATTCCAAATTTCACCTATTCTACGACAAGGAGAAAAGAATAATACAACAAAAATGCAACTCATGGAGGCACGCAAGAGGGGAGAAATCCACTTGCCTCAAATCGACCTTGAAAACGTCACCCAAAATACTCCACCACGTAGATCCGTCCAAAAGGGGACACGCGGAGACGAGATCTACGAAAAAACGGACAAGCGGGGTTAGGGCCGAAAAAAACTAAGGCGAAACGGTCACCGAAACGGGAAAAACTTACCGCGATCTCGAAGCTCTCGCCGAGAGCTTTCCAACGCCGCGATCGGATCGAAAATCCGTCCACCGGAACGGCGGTGGCGGCCGCCGGAAGTTTCGCGAACGGAACCGCACTCGTAAAAAAAAACGCACAGGGGGGGGGGGGCTGCTGCTGTTCGGGGAAGAAGAAGAGCTTTACTTTTAACTTATATATATATATATATATATATATATATATATATATATATATTAATAATAATAATAATAATATATTATTTATTATAATAGCATATAAAAAACAAAAGGCTGTAACCGATCGGTGAGAATGAATCTCACCGATTCGGTGAGAATCGGTGAGATTCATTCTCACCGATTCTCTACGAATCCCTTTCATCATTTTTTTTTTATATATTTTTATTTTTTTATATAAATACTTTATATAAATATATATATATATAATAATATACATAATTATTATAACATGATAACTTTATATGGTTACGGAGGGCCAAACACGCGCCGAATCGAACGAAATTCGCACCGTAGGCGAATGACGATGCTACAAATCCAACGGCGAAGTCGAAATCGAATTCCGACGCACCGTTTTCGAGATAATAATTTCTAAAGTTAACGGCGTACGCGAAAACATACAAATTACAATCGCGCGCCGAGGCTCCAAAAATGCTCGGAACGCGACGAAACTTGACGAGCAAGTCTAAAATTAGCCGATCTAATTTCCTAATATAAAATTTTCCACTCCCGACGCAAATCCCAAAATCTGGCCGGTCAAACCTAACGAACGCAAAACGCGCTAACAACAAAGTCGGTAACAAAATCCGACGAACAAAACTCGGGCAAAAACTCCCGAAGTCAAAACACAAGCATTCCCCAAGAGGCTCCACCGAGTCACCAAACAGACTCCGGCTCGCTAGGGAATCTTGCTACCAGGCATCACCAAACCACGCAGGGAACCTAAAGAGCTAAAAGCACGCTCTAACAACGTCACCTGACCAACACGCGCTAACATAACGCTCTGACGTCATAATACGTCAAATAAGAAATTAAATAAATCACTGGAAAAATCAGGGGCGTTACAGTCACTCCCCCTAAAAGAAAGTTTCGTCCCGAAACTTTACGCACAAAACACTTCTACCAAAGAAGGAAAAGAAAAAAATAACCAAGGGTTATCGAATGCTTACCGAACACAGGTAGGAGAACAAATGAGGATGCGCCTCCCTCATGGCTGACTCCAACTCCCAAGTCGCGCTCTCCACGTCTTGGTTTCTCCACAGAATCTTTACCATCAGTATTGTCTTTTTCCGCAACACTCGATCTTGCACATCCAAAACACGGATAGGAACTTCCACGTAGGAAAGGTTAGGCTCCAACTGGGGCACTGCATCCAGCACTTGTCTGTCACTTAGCACACACCTCCGCAGTTGGCTCACGTGAAAAACATCGTGCACGCCAGGAAAATTTGCGGGCAATTTCAACTTGTAGGCTGACACACCAATCCGCTCCACAATTTCAAATGGTCCCACATACCTCGGGTCCAACTTATGGTTCTTACCGAACCTCTTCACTCCAACCATCGGGGATACCTTAAGGAATACCATGTCCCCCACAGAAAATTCCAAAACGGAGCTACGCCGATTGGCGTTCTTCTCGTACCGCTCTTGCGCTATCCGAAGCTTCTCTCGAATAAGCTTTACAGAGACTTCCATTTCTTCTAAGGCATCTGGACCTAACATCGGCCTCTCACCAACCTCAGCCCAAAATAGAGGAGTTCTACATCGTCTTCCATATAGCGCTTCGAAAGGAGCCATTTGCAGACTCTCTTGATAACTGTTATTGTATGCGAACTCCATCAACCTCAAGCGTTCATCCCACGCTCCTCCGTGGTCTAATATATAACAACGGATCATATCTTCCACAATCTGATTAACACGCTCCGTTTGACCATTGGTCTGTGGATGATATGCGGTAGAATATCTCAAGTCAGTTCCCAATCCTTTTTGAAGGCTCTTCCAGAAACGAGACGTAAACCTGGAGTCTCGATCTGATACTATACTTACGGGTACTCCATGTAACCTGATAACTTCATTCAAATATAGCTCCGCTATCTTCTTCATCGAGTAACCAATCTGAAAGGGTACGAAGTGTGCACACTTTGTTAATCTATCAACAATCACCCAAACAGAGTCATGCCCTCGGGGAGATCTCGGCAAACCAGTAATGAAATCCATTGAGATACTCTCCCACTTCCAAGTTGGAATCTCTAAAGGTGCTAATTTTCCACCAGGCCTTCCATAATCAGCCTTAACTCTTTTGCACGTAAAGCATTCTGACACAAACCTTGCAATGTCACCCTTCATCCCAATCCACCAGGCAATCTGTTTCAAGTCCTTATACATTTTTGTAGACCCTGGATGGTAGGCCACACTTGAACCGTGTGCCTCACTGCACAACTTATCTCGAATATCTCGAAAATTGGGGACGCAAAATCTACCGCGGTACTTTAGAGTACCCGCGTCATCGATCGAAAAGTCAGGCAGCTCCCCCTTCTCAGTTCTATTATGAAGGTGCAGTAGATCAGGATCGTCCTTTTGATGAAGCCTCGTAAGAGAAATCCATGAAGGCTCAGACACTTCCAAACTGCTTGGCGAGTCACATCCACCAACTGAAATATCCATTAAAAGGAACTCTTCTACTAACAACTCAGTGGAGAGATTGAAGATTTTCCCTGTCTTCCTGCTTAAGGCGTCAGCTACCACGTTAGCCTTACCCGGATGGTATAGGATCTCCACTTCATAATCAGCCACATACTCTAACCATCTGCGCTGGCGCAAGTTCAACTCCTTTTGAGTGAAAACGTACTTCAAACTCTTATGATCTGTATAAATCTTGCACTGCGCGCCATACAACAAGTGTCTCCATAATTTCAATGCATAAATAACTGCTGCGAATTCCAAGTCATGCGTAGGGTAGTTCCTTTCATGAATCTTAAGCTGTCTTGACCCATACGCAATCACTTTTCCTTCTTGCATCAGCACACAACCAAGACCCACGTGGGATGCGTCCACGTAAATGGCATAGTCTAATCCTTCCGTAGGCAAAGTCAATATCGGAGCAGTGCACAGTCTATTCTTTAGCTCTTGGAACGCTTCTTCGCACTTATCGCTCCACACAAATGTTGCATTCTTCTGCGTCAATTTGGTCAATGGCGCCGATAACGTAGAGAAACCCTCTACAAATCTTCTATAGTAGCCAGCCAACCCTAGGAAGCTTCTTATTTCTTTGGGTGTGGCAGGCCTCGTCCATTCCATAACTGCGGCTATCTTTTCTGGGTCGACAGAGATTCCGTTCTTGTTAACCACATGACCCAGGAAAGAAACCTGAGGCAACCAGAACTCGCATTTACTTAGCTTGGCGAACAACCTATGGTCCCTCAAGGCAGATAAAACTAGACGCAAATGTTGGTCATGCTCCTCAACATTGCGTGAATACACCAACACATCGTCTATAAATACGACCACAAACTTGTCCAGAAAGTCCTTGAAGACCCTGTTCATCATGTCCATGAAAGCAGAAGGTGCGTTGGTCAAACCAAACGACATCACCAAAAATTCAAAATGTCCATGTCGGGAACGGAAGGCAGTCCGCGGTATATCTGATTCACGGATCCTTAACTGGTGGTAGCCCGAACGAAGGTCAATCTTAGAGAACACGGCGCTGCCTCGCAGTTGATCAAACAAATCGTCTATCCTCGGCAACGGATACCTATTCTTGATCGTTACCTTATTTAGCTCTCTATAATCGATGTACAACCTCATCGATCCATCCTTTTTCTTGACGAACAAAACGGGAGCACCCCAAGGCGAAGAACTCGGCCTTATAAATCCGTTCTCAAGCAACTCGTCTAACTGGATACGCAACTCCTCCAGTTCGCGTGGGGCCATCCGGTAAGGCGCCTTGGCAATAGGACGCGTACCCGGCTCCAAATCTATAACAAACTCCACGTCTCGATCAGGCGGGAGACCAGGAAGATTAGCTGGAAAGACATCAGGATAATCACGAACCACCGGGATCTCCTCCAAACACGGCAAACTAACCTTGGTTTCTAAAACCGAAACCAAACAAGCAAAACATCCGGAATCTACAAGCTTCCGAGCACATACCGCCGATATAGTCGGAGAATCCTGGCGCGGATAACCGTAAACACTCCCGGGCTGACCGTTGTCCATCCTGAAGTCCAAGCGTTTACCCTTGCATTGGATCACAACATCATATCTGGACAACCAGTCCATGCCTAGGATCACATCGAAATCTTCCAGATCTAACAGCTTCAAATCAGCAAACGCGAGGAAATCGCCTAACAAAATTGGACAACTCTGGATACCCTGGTCCGAAACTACAGATTCGCCTGAAGGAAACTTGACACAGAACGCATCACCAACACGATCGAGATCCAAATGGTAACGCTCTACGAAGGCCCTAGCCACAAATGAGTGGGTAGCGCCGGAATCGAACAGAACACGCGCCCAGCGGTTCTTTACCTTAAATCGTCCTGATATCACTTGCGTGGACGTCTGAGCTTCGTCCATAGAGACCACGTTCAACTTTCCTTTCCCCTTGTCCACTCGCTGCGGCGGCGGCAAGGCCTGAAGAGGAACTGGCTGCAGAGTAAGCTGAGCTTGCGGGCACTGATACTTGAGATGACCCACTTGACCGCACAAGAAACAACTTCTAGTCTTCTTCCAGCAATGGGCATCATCGTGCCCCGGCTTCTTGCATACCGAACAAAGCAAATCTTTCTTTTGGACACCTTGGATCGCATGAATCTGCTCTTTCTTTTGAGCTCCTAACCTTTGATAACATCTTTCCAATGGATGGCCCGGTCGGCCACAGAAACTGCATACCTCCTTGTTTCTCTTCCTCGGAGCAGCGTCAGGGACCTGAGTACTCTTACCCTCATCAGACTTTCTTTTATCCTTCCTCAGTTGTTGACCTCGATTCTTGGCATTATCAATTGCCTCTACCTTTAAGGCAGCTTCCACCATACCAGCATAACTTGAGGTCGCATAGGCACTTGCTAAATTGCTGGACGTCACTCCTTAGCCCAGCCAGAAATCGCTTGCTTCTATTTTCGTCGGAACTCACCAAGTCTGGGGCAAATCGGCTTAGCGTACTAAACTCGATTTCGTACTCACTAACCGTGAGCTGCCTCTGCTTTAAGTGCAGGAAATCATTCATCAGACGGTCCCTCTCGACCGATGGCAAAAACTTGCTCAGAAGTAGCTCCTTAAAGGACTCCCAGGAACACCCGTCCTTCAGACCTTCTTTCTCCCTCAGCCACCAGCCCTTCGCCAACCCCTTGAGCTGATACGCGGCTAACATCACTTTCTGGTCATCAGTGATCCCGGAGTATGAGAACATCTCCTCGATTGATATCATCCAATCGTCTAAGACCATGTAATCTGCCTTGCCATCATACGTCGGAGGCCTAAGTCGCTGAAACTGAGAAATAAAGGTCATCTCTGGTGGCACCACGACCGGAGGCACCAGAGGAGCGGGGGGAACAGGGACAGCTTGACCCACCACAGGGTCCTGAACTCTCGGAATCTGCCCTGCCACGACTGCTAACAAGGACTGGACCTGAGACTGCAAATCCCCTACTTGCTTTGACAAGGCTTCATTGCTTTGTCTCAGACCTTCTATCACTGCGCTGCTCTGCGCACCTGATGATTCTCCCTCCGATTGGGGAGTCAACCTTGTCGAAGGACGCCTCGACATTCTAATGGAACAACAAAACACTAACCAGACACCTAGCCCACCCACTAGAACCAAACAACATAGTACAAACAATACATACTTAAGTACTTGCTCGTGCTGCTAACTTGCTCTGGGATTTTTTTCAATAATGATGATATGCTTATCCTACGATGATTCACTATCATCATACTAACTCTTGTGCCTAGATCGGGAATGCATGAATTTATATTCTTTTTGACTCAAAATCATGTGTGTACACATGTCATCCTGCAAATCTTTAGCTTGGCACGTTGTGCTTATGCAATGTTATGTTATGCATGATTGTGCTATGCATTCTAAAAAGGCCCTAATGCATGTTATGAGCGGCGTACACATGAAAATGTTATGCATCCCATACTACATAACATTTCCATGCAACGAAAAGGAAAACGTGCTAGCCGCATTCATGTGGTGAGGTTATGCATCCCATACTACATAACCCTCACATGTTGCCTCCTATGGTGGATCCATATACAAACACATATTATGCATCCCATACTACATAATATGCCCCGTATACTTCTTTATGCTCATGAGTGTAGTGTTCGTGCTTTAGCCAAGACGTGCTGATGACATATCGGTGTGTGTATGGTATGATTCTAAACTCCTAACACTTACAGGGACAGGTTGCCCGACAATTTGTCAAGCAACCTCCCTCTGATACCAACTGTCACAACCCGCATTTTCTCATTTAAAATAATAAATCAGAGCACGAGAAAACTACGAGCTGTGATGCCACGTCAAGCAGGGGATAACTGCTGACGCTCAGGCGACACTCTAATCCTTCAAATCATAAGTTAAAATGAATAGAAAACTGATTTTTAAATTAATTGGCCGTATCCCTCGGCTCAGTGGATCAGATAGTCCACGGTTTGAAAACTATATTTATACGTAGCGGAAAAATACTTCATTTATGCTAAACATCCTAGAAGAGCGCATAAGCGTCCTAAGAGGACAACTTACACTATGCAAGACCCTAGATTTCAATTTATAATATTTATAAGGGAAACCATCTTTTTACGCATTGGAAAATAGAGTTTGAGCTTTTATAAAACATGCTGATCATGCAATACATATAGTAGTTCTATTATAGGGTTTAAAGTAACTAGCAACCTAGCATAAAACATTCCCAGAGAGCAAGTGAAACTACCACCAAAACAGGTAAACTAGCAGCTAAGCAAATACTTAATATCACAAAGGAAAATCACCAACGAGCGTCAACAACCTGACACGAACTCGTTGGTGAGCATGTATGTCTGTACTACAACAAGGCTAAAGAACTACCTCGACAAGCGAGGAAAACACTGCCAAAGCGCAGTCCACAGAGAAACTCCTGAAACTAGCCGCACAGCCGGCTACAGACCTGAACCTGAGGCATTCAAAAGAAGAACACCTCAGCAAGAAATAATGAAACAAATGGCAACGAAGCATCAGATAATAATTGAATAAAAGAACAAAAAGAAAAAGGGTTACCAACCCTGCAAGAGTAAATGCCGAAAACTCAGCTAAAGAATCCAAAAGAGGACAAAATGCAGGTGTAATAATCAGTAAAGTGAGAGAAAATGCAACAAGTACAGAAACGTACCAAACTCCGCTCAAGCCTGCAGAGACAGAAGAAAACCAATATGCATCAAATGAACAGTAAGAAGGAACTAACAGTCCTAAACTTGTAAATCATTAGCACTGGCACAAATCCCAAACCTGTGTCGGAGACTAAGAACAGTCACAACCGAACAACCAGGTCCAGGTGTCTCAAGAGTACTAAAGGGGCCGCCACGGGGTCCACACACATAGAGTTCCAACCTCTTACAGGAACCCAAAAATAATATCCAAAGGAGGGAATGGTGGTGGCCACGGCTCGATCTCCCCTGGTACCATACTCCTTCAGAAACCCAGCTACCACATGCTAAGGATCCACGATTCGGCGCCAAAGTTAGCCGACAACCCCACTTAGAAGCTACCAAGTTCTACGACCAAAACCCGCCGAATATTTCCCCCTACCCGCCGATTTATTTTCCCCTACCCGCCGAACTATTTCCCCCTACCTGCCGAGTACAACTAAAATAAAACCGATAACTTCCTAGTTTAGGCCGATCACAAGCCCTAAAATAGGAATATTCCAAATTTCACCTATTCTACGACAAGGAGAAAAGAATAATACAACAAAAATGCAACTCATGGAGGCACGCAAGAGGGGAGAAATCCACTTACCTCAAATCGACCTTGAAAACGTCACCCAAAATACTCCACCACGTAGATCCGTCCAAAAGGGGACACGCGGAGACGAGATCTACGAAAAAACGGACAACCGGGGTTAGGGCCGAAAAAAACTAAGGCGAAACGGTCACCGAAACGGGAAAAACTTACCGCGATCTCGAAGCTCTCGTCGAGAGCTTTCCAACGCCGCGATCGGATCGAAAATCCGTCCACCGGAACGGCGGTGGCGGCCGCCGGAAGTTTCGCGAACGGAACCGCACTCGTAAAAAAAAACGCACAGGGGGGGGGGGCTGCTGCTGTTCGGGGAGCTTTACTTCTTAACTTATATATATATATATATATATATATATATATATATATATATATATATATAATTAATAATAATAATAATAATATATTATTTATTATAATAGCATATAAAAAACAAAAGGCTGTAACCGATCGGTGAGAATGAATCTCACCGATTCGGTGAGAATCGGTGAGATTCATTCTCACCGATTCTCTACGAATCCCTTTCATCATTTTTTTTTTAATATATTTTTATTTTTTTATATAAATACTTTATATAAATAAATATATATATAATAATATACATAATTATTATAACATGATAACTTTATATGGTTACGAAGGGCCAAACGCGCGCCGAATCGAACGAAATTCGCACCGTAGGCGAATGACGACGCTACGAATCCAACGGCGAAGTCGAAATCGAATTCCGACGCACTGTTTTCGAGATAATAATTTCTAAAGTTAACGGCGTACGCGAAAACATACAAATTACAATCGCGCGCCGAGGCTCCAAAAATGCTCGGAACGCGACGAAACTTGACGAGCAAGTCTAAAATTAGCCGATCTAATTTCCTAATATAAAATTTTCCACTCCCGACGCAAATCCCAAAATCTGGCCGGTCAAACCTAACGAACGCAAAACGCGCTAACAACAAAGTCGGTAACAAAATCCGACGAACAAAACTCGGGCAAAAACTCCCGAAGCCAAAACACAAGCATTCCCCAAGAGGCTCCACCGAGTCACCAAACAGACTCCGGCTCGCTAGGGAATCTTGCTACCAGGCATCACCAAACCACGCAGGGAACCTAAAGAGCTAAAAGCACGCTCTAACAACGTCACCTGACCAACACGCGCTAACATAACGCTCTGACGTCATAATACGTCAAATAAGAAATTAAATAAATCACTGGAAAAATCGGGGGCGTTACAGGCCCCACCACTAAAGTAGTTTGTTAGTGGGTGGTTACCCTCTTGATCGGACGGTGAGGAGAGCCTCCCCCCAATCGGACGGTGGGGAGATCATCCACAGCGAGGAACTGCCACGGTGGCGGAGGTGGCCGGCCGGGCGACCGGTGGCGGCGGTCACCGGGGGCCGGCTGCGGCGAGGCCGGCGGCCGGCCGGGCGACCGACAGTGGGAGCGGCCGGCCTAGTGGCCGGCTGCGGCGGCCGGCGGCCTGCCGCGGTTAGGCCGGTAGCCTGCCGTGGTCGGGCTGCCGGTGGCTAGGTGGTCGGCCGGGCGACCGGCAGTAGGAGCGGTCGGCGTAGTGGCCAGCTGCGGCGGCCTGCCGAGGGCCGACCGTGGCAGGCTGGCGGCCCGCCATGACTAAGCCAGCGTCTTGGCCGTCGGCTTGCTGCGGCCGGGCCGCCGGCGGCCCGGTGGATGCCCGGGTGGCCGGCCGCGGTGGCCTGCCTGGCGGTCGGCCGCGGGAGCAGTCAGCCGGCTGCGGCAGCTTGCCGAGGGTCGGTCGGCAGCCTACCGTGGCTAGGCCGGCGGGGTGGCCGGCGGCCTACCATGGCCGAGCCGCCGGGGGCCAGGCGGCCGGCCGTGGCCGCCCTCCCGGCGTGGCCGGCGGGAGGCCGGTCTCTGGCGACAGTTAGGCCACCCGATTGGCTGTTTTCCTCCATAGGGTGAGTGGCGGGCACCACCCCCATGATTTCCTCCTCATGAGAGTTCATGGAGGGGGTGGGCCACCTATGACCCACTTTTAGATGAGATCATGGGGGGCCTTTCTCCTATAAATGAAGGTGGAACCCATCAATTGCCCCCAAATATTTGCTATCTAAGAGCGAAGTGAGCGAGAGAGGAGAGATTTACTTTGGTGCGTGCTGTCATGACGGCTTCCGGTGAGAAGGCTGAGGCGGCGGTGGCGACCAGTACTTCCAAGGTACTCGGAGGGAGGCCCGATGAATGATGACGACTTACTGACGCGAAGGCGAGGGCATCCACGCTGCTTACGTGCCTCGGTGGCGCAGGAAGGCTGCGTGCGCCGGCGATGCGTACTCGAGGAGGCCTGCCACGCGCACCGGCCGTGTGCGCACGCGGAGCGCGGCCTTGGCCGTGCACGGCTCACGCCGCGCGTGCGAGCGGGATGCGCGTGCGCGCGCGCAGGCTGCGCGCGTAGGCCGCGTGCGCGACCCTGCCGCGCGCACGGGAGCAGGCCACGCACGCAGGCCACACGCGCAAGCTGGTTGCGTGCGTAGGCCATGCGCATGGACAGCCCGCGTGTGCGTGGGCAGCCCGCGCGTGTGCGGGCAATCCATGCGCGCCGGCCGCACGGGCGTGGGATGGCCTCACGTGCTGGCCGCGCGGGCGCGGGCCGGCCGCACGAGCCGGCCGCGCGGGCGCGGCAAGCTGCCTACGCAGGCCGCGCGTGCGGGCAGGCCGCGCATAGGGGGTTTTTCGCGCGTGCGGGCTGCGTGCGTGTGTTTTGCGTGCGCAGGTCGCGTGGCGTGCAATGCCCCTACTATGTGCATGCTTGCGCGGGCACCCTCTTTCGCGTGCCACTTGGGTTGCATGGTCGCGCTTTTCTTGAACTGTTGATTTTTTTTTCTCCGTGCAGGTCTCGAAGCTCTCCTCTAGCCCAATGCGTTTGTGTTCCTCTTTGACTGAAGATGGTGTGGATATTTGGAGGAAAAAATACGGGCTTCCTTGTGATTTGGAAGTGAGGATCCCACGCCCTGAGGAGCGGGTTCAAAATCCTCCTCGCGGCTGGCTAACGATTTGCGAAGTTTCTCTGAGGTCCGGTTTCCATTTTCCGTCGTGCGAGGAGGTGGTTGAGATCTTGAGGTTTTGTGGGGTGCCTATTTCCCTGTTCGTTCCGGCTGGAATTTCTCGGATTATGGGCTTAGTTGTTTTCTTCCGCGAGCATGGAACCCTGTTTTCCCTGGACCTATTTCGGGATTGGTGCGATGTTCATTTTGATGGTGGCGAGCGGATGGAGGTATGCAGGAACAAGGCCTTGTTGGAGTTTGAGGCCCGCAAAGACAATCTCCATGGCAACACTTTGTTTGGATACGTCAAGAATTCATGGGGTCTCCCTGAGGTGTGGGATATGCTTCCCGATCGCTGTCGTCGTGTAAGGGGGAAGGAGCAGGATTGTTCCCCGGTGCTTGGATTTTCTGAGCCTCGTGAGTTGTCCAATCGTCTGTTCAGCATTTATGTTTATGTGGAGGAGAAGCGGTTGGTACAATGTGGTATTTCGGCAGACCCAGGCCGGCCGACGGAGACTTCTCGAGGAGGGAACCGCAAGAGGAAGGCAGTGACGGCGCCTTCTGGCGACCTTGATATGGTGGTAGCGGTGACCTCTGATGTTGGTCATGATTTGACTCCTGAGATGCAGATACTTGCTTCCCCAGTCCTCCTGGCATCTGCTGGTGCAGCTGCTCCGCGGATGTCCTCTTCTTTAAGGGCGATGAACGATGCAGTATCGATTTGGCTTGTTTCCAAGGCTTTTTCTTTCATCATCTTTTGCCAATAGAGGCTAACTTTGCTTTTTTCTTTTTTGTCCAGATAGAGACCAAGGCGCAGATTGCATTGACCTAGAATGATCATTACGTGAGCTTGAAGGATGGGTGTCTTACTCTTCAGGAGAAGCTTCGGTCAATGATGAGCTCGCTTGCCTCCCTGAGGGAGGAACATGACCGGGACATTGCACGATTCTGCCGGGTTGGTTTGGAGCTGAAGTCCAAGCTAGAGGATGCACGTGCGGCTTTGGAAGTGGAGAAGACTTTGGTGGAGAGGACCACTCAGATGTTGAAGCATTCAAAGGAGGAGACTTCAGGCTTGGGAACCCAGTTACAGGCAGCGCGGGAGGAGGTCTCAGGCCTTAAGACTCAGCTTCAAGCGATGAAGGCGCAGGTGGTGACGCTATCCTTTGATGACCATGTGTCAGAGCTGAAGGCTACAGGGCTTGCGGAGTACTTGGAGTCACTGGACTATATGCGAGACCGTAGCCTGATCGCGGAGGAGTTTCGTGATGATATTTGGTCCAAGGAGGTGGAGCCTTAGATGGATGACATACGCAAGTTGGCGCTCCGAAGCGGTGTCTCGAAGGCTTTTTGCTTTGTTAGCAAGAACCTGGGATGTGACACCTCCAGTTTTAGTTTTGCAGATGTCCTGAGGATGAGCATTCTGATACTGAAGACGAGTAGTGGTACTTTTGTCATTGTAAGTTTACATCTGATTGCACTTTGTTTTGCCCCTTGTTGGGCTTGGTTGTTGTTTTTGATTGCACTTGTATCATTTCAGCTTTGTTTTGTTATGACATCGTTATTATTTCTATGTCAGTTGACAACTTGTTCGTGCTGGCTCGCTGCTTACCTTGTATAGCTTAGGTTTGTAACTCATAGTGAGTGAGGTATGCTTGTCGTCTAGTTTGCGCGAGGGTTTCTCGCCGCTTAGTTTGCGCAAGGGATGCTCGCGGCTTCTTTGTGAGAGGGGGCAGGCCCCCACGGTATTGCACGAGGGTTGCTCGCGACTTAGTTTGCGCGATGTATGCTCGCGGCTTCTTCGTGAGGGGGCAGGCCCCATGGTGTTGCGCGAGGGTTGCTCGCGGCTTAGTTCGCGCGAGGGATGCTCGCGGCTTATTCGTGAGGGGGGCAGGCCCCCACGATGTTGCGCGAGGGTTGCTCGCGGCTTTGTTCGCGCGAGGGATGCTCGCAGTTTCTTCGTGAGGGGGGCAGGCCCCCACGGTGTTGCGCAAGGGTTGCTCGCGGCTTAGTTTGCGCGAGGAGTGCTTGCGGCTTCTTCGTGAGGGGGGAAAGCACCCACGGTGTTGCACGAGGGTTACTCGCGGCTTAGTTCGCGCAAGGGATGCTCGCGGCTTCTTTGTGAGGGGGACAGGCCCCCACGGTGTTGTGCTTGGGTTGCTCGAGGTTTAGTTCGCGCGAGGGATGCTCGAGGCTTCTTCGTGAGGGGGGCAGGCCCCCACGGTGTTGTGCGAGGGTTTCTTGCAGCTTAGTTCGCGTGAGGGATGCTCGCGGCTTATTCGTGAGGGGGGCAGGCCCCGACAGTGTTGCGCGAGGGTTGCTCGTAGCTTAATTTGCGCGAGGGATGCTTGCAGCTTCTTCGTGAGGGGGGCAGGCCCCCACAGTGTTGCGCGAGGGTTACTCATGGCTGAGTTCGCGCAAGGGATGCTCGTAGCTTCTTCGTGAGGGGGGCAGGCCGCCACGATGTTGCGCGAGGGTTGCTCGCGGCTTAGTTTGCGCGAGGGATGCTCGCGGCTTCTTCGTGAGGGGGCAGGCCCCCACGGTGTTGCGCGAGGGTTGCTCGCGACTTAGTTTGCACAAGGGATGCTCGCAACTTCTTCGTGAGGGCGGCAGGCCCCCACGGTGTTGTGCATGCTGTCTTTTTTGTTTGCACATACAAGGTTTGTAGCAACATGATTCAATATTTGAAAGAAGATAACGTGCGTGAGGTTGAGCCTGCGGCTTACATAATTTAAACAAAACATACCCAAATAAGACAATTTTAAAATGAAAATCACTGATAAAATCGGCACAGGTTTTGTGCGATCCAGGTACGAGGGAGAGTCTTTCCTTATACGTTCCGCGGCCTATATGTTCCTGGCTTCACCATTACGGTGACGATGAAGGGACCTTCCCAGGTCGGGGACAGCTTGTCGCCATGTGTCCCCTTCCCTGCTGCTTCAAGGGTACGATGGACCAAGTCCCCTACGTTGATTGGACGCGACTTCACTTTGCTGTTGTAATAGCGGGCTGCACGTTGTTGCTATGCTGCAGCTCGGAGAGCGGCCTCTTCACGGATTTCAGAGATCAGGTCCAGATTATCCCTGAGAGCGTCGTCGTTTCTCTGGAGGTTGAAGTGGGATACCCGGGGGCTTGGAACGCCGATGTCAACTAGAATGATCGCTTCAGTTCCGTAATAGAGATTGTACGGTGTCTCTCCTGTAGGGGTTCTTGCTGTTGTTCGGTATGCCCACAATACGTTGGGGAGTGCGCCGAGCCATTGCCCCCCTGCATCTTGGAGTCTCGTTTTTATCCCCTTTAGGATGGTTTGGTTGGTTACTTTGATCTGCCCATTAGATTGAGGGTGTGACACTACCGTGTGTCGTAGCTCGATTTTCAAGTCTTCGCACAGCTTGGTGAAGGATTTTCCAGAGAATTCAGTGTCGTTGTTGGTGATGATAATTGTGGGTATGCCAAAGCGGCAAACAATGTTCTTCCACACGAATTGCTTTGCGTTCTCTTCAGTAATTTTGGCCAGAGGTTCCGCTTCTACCCACTTGGTGAAATAGTCAATGGCCATGATGATGAATTTCCTTTGTCCTAAAGCCAGGGGCAAAGGGCCGAGAAGGTCAATTCCCCACTGTGTGAATGGCCAAGCTCCCTGCAGCATGGTAAGGGCGACAGGTGGTTGCTTGGGAACGTTGGCGTGCATTTGGCAACTCTTGCATTTTTGAATGAAGTCCGTTGCTTCTCTCCTCATGGTAGGCCAGTAGAAGCCTTGGCGCAAGATTTTGCGGGCCAAGGCTTTCCCGCCCAAGTGTTCTCCGCAGACTCCTCCATGGACTTCGCGGAGGGTATACTCGGCGTCAGCTTCTGCTAAGCATTTTAGGTACAGTCCAGCAAAATATCGCTTGTGAAGTTCTCCGTCGATTAATGTGAATGCAACTGCCCTCATTCTTAATTGACGGGCTACCTTTGGATTTTTTGGAAGTTGCTGGCTCTTCAAGTAATTGACAAGCGGGGCGATCCATGATTCTTCTGAGTCTTCAATCTCTGCTATCTCCCAAGGCCCCTAGATACTAGTAAGGAAAATTTCTTCTATGCTGCATCTTCTGGACTGATAGCAGGTGTGAGATGTAGCTAACTTTGATAAGGCATCTGCTCGGCTGTTTTGCTCTCTGGGGATGTGCAGGATTTGGACTCTTGGTATCTGCTGCAGGAGTGACTTTACCAGTTGGAGATACTGAACAAGCTGCTCACTTTTGGCTTCGTAATCCCCTTCTACCTGGGACACTATGAGTTGAGAATCAGATTAAATTGTTAATTCGGTGATATGACAGTAAATGGCAAGCCTGAGTCCTGCAATTAAGGCCTCGTATTTTGCTATGTTGTTAGTGGCAGGGAACTTGAGTCGGAGCCTGTACTCTATTGTGATGCGCTCTGGGTTTATGAGGAGTAGCCTGGCTCCCGCACCATTAATGTCGGACGCTTCGTCAATGTACATAGTCCATCTTTGGCCTTGCTCGCTGAGACAACTTCCGGCTCTGTTGGTAGAGTATTTTCAACGACAAAATCTGCCAAAACTTGCGACTTAATGACGGGACGTGGCAGGAAGTGGATGTCGAACTCTCCCAGCTCGACTTCCCATTTGACTAATCGGTCAGAAGCTTCTGGCTTTTGAAGAATAGCGCGGAGAGGCAATTCTGTTTATACTTATATGGTGTGGGCCTGGAAGTAGGGACGAAGCTTCCATGCTGAAAAAACAAGTGCGAAGGCTGTCTTGTCCGTAACCGGATACTAGGTTTCTGCATCAGAGAGGATCTTGCTAAGGTAATAGATGGGGCGTTGGACTCCTCCCTCGTCTTATACCAATACTGAACTCAATGCAGCTGGTGTGATAGCGAGGTACAAAAACAGAACTTCTCTTGGCGCTGGCTTTGATAGTAGCGGGGGCGGGGACGCCAGATATTGCTTGAGTGATTCGAAGGCTCACTGACATTCGTCTGTCCACTGGAAACCGATAGCTCTTGCTCCTCGGAGAATCTTGAATAAGGGGAGATATTTATCCCCGGTTCGTGCCAAGAACCTAGAAAGTGTTGTGATTCTCCCATTCAGCCTTTGTACTTCTTTGAGAGATTGGGGTGGTGACATGTCCTCCAAGGCTTTAATCTTCTCAGGATTGGCCTCTATGCCTCGCTGGGTTACCATGAATCCTAAGAATTTTCCTGACGTGACCCCGAACGCACACTTGGTGGGGTTAAGTCTCATGTCGTACTGTTGCAGTATCTTAAAACATTTTTTGAGGTCCTCCAAGTGGTTTCTCGACGAACACTCTTCACCAGTATGTCATCTATGTATACCTCGATTGTTTTGCCAATAAGGTTTTTGAAGATTTTGTTCATGAGCCGTTGATAGGTGGCTCCTGCATTCTTGAGCCCGAAAGGCATAACTTTGTAGCAGTATATCCCTTTGTCAGTTCGGAAGGCTGTATGCTCTTCATCGGTTGGATTCATTCGAATCTGGTTGTACCCTGAGTAGGCATCCATAAAACTAAGGAGTTGGTGTCCAGCGGTTGAGTCGACTAGCTGATCAATTCTGGGGAGCGGGAAGCTATCCTTAGGGCATGCTTGATTGAGGTTGGTGTAGTCCACACACATCCTCCATTTTCCTGAAGTCTTCTTTACCAGGACAACATTAGCTACACATGTAGGGTAGTTTACTTCTCGGATGAAATGGGCACTAAGGAGCTTCTCTACTTCTTCTTCGATTGCCATGAGATGTTCAGGAGCAAAGTTTCTCTTCTTTTGGCTAATGGGCTTGCATGCCGGGTTGATGTTGAGGGAGTGTTGGATGACGTGAGGATCTATGTCGGGCATATCTTCAGGGGCCCAGGCGAAGATATCTTTGTTGTTCCGGAGGTATGCTGTCAGTTCCTCCTTTTCTTGTTGTGGTAGGAGTAATCCAAGCTGGATGGTGCGAGCGGGGTTTGCTGGTGAGAGAGGAACCTTGATTAGCCTTTCCATGGGCATCCCTCGCTGTAATACTGCTTCGTCGCGGAGGTCGAAGTCATCGAAATTCAATGTAGTGGCATTTGTGGGCTGCGCTTGTTTGGAGTAGCAATTCTTGGCGGCCTCTTGATTACCGCGGACGACTCCAATACCTCCCGGAGTGGAGAACTTCATTGCACGGTGAGGAATCGAGGGGATGGATTTGAAGATAGTTTGTACGGGTCTTCCAAAGATAGTATTATATGCGGAGCTTGAATCTACTACCACGAACTGGATCTCATGTATCACCTGTCTTGGAAATTCCCCCATGGTAACTGGGAGAGTAATCATTTCTAGCACCAGAACTGGATGGTTGTCGAAGCCGTACACTGGTCCGGCTGCCTTAGTTAAACGATGGGTGGAAATATTCATGCTCCGCGGAGTAGCAGAAAACAGAACATCGATGGAGTTCCCATTATCGACGAGGATTCGTTTAACATTATAACATGGATCCCCAATTCCAGCGCTGATTACTAGGGGATCTTGATGAGGTGTTCGGAGGCCGACCAGGTTTTTGTCTCAGAAAGTGATATCGGAATCTTGCTTGAACCTTTTATCTTCGTGGGCCTCCCCTTGCTTACTGAATGAGAAGATTTGAGCTGAGTGAATGGGTGATCCGGCGATGGTATCAATGTTTCTGACCATCTGCCTACCACCTCCTCCTCCAGGGAGGGGGTTTTGCTGATCTCTCGACAGTATAGGCGGGTCGCGCTGATCTTGCACATGTCCTTGCAAAAATCTGCCGAGAAGTCCTAGGCGGACCAAGCGTTCGATTTCTTCTTTTAGGCAGGCACAATCTTCTATCGTATGTCCCGTGGTTCGATGAAACTCACAATATTTGGACTGGTCATTCCTGGGAGTAGGAGCTGGCTGTTTTGGTCGTTGTAAGGCTGGCTCATTTTGTATAGCATACAACACATTGGTGCATGTTGTGTTGAGGGGGGTTGTTGGGTACATTGGTCAAATGTACCTGATTTGAAGAAGCCTCACCTAACTCAATGATATACATCATAATGTATTTGATGTGTGTTTGAGTTACTTGTGCAGGTTAGGTATTCACTAGACTGAAGCTAAAAGTTTCTAAGTCCATGTGTCGACACCCAGAGGGAAAGTGTCGACACTTGAGAAAGCTTGTGTCGACACCCAGACAAGCAGTGTCGACACTTGGAGTCATTGTGTCGACACCTGGGAAGAAGAGTCGACACCAGTCAGAAAGTGTCGACACTTGGAGCTGTGTCGACACTCAGTGAAGAAGTATGCAGAAAAGCAGTGTCGACACTTAGCAGAAGTGTCGACACCTAGAAGAGCTAAGTCTACACCAGAAAGTGTCGACACTTGGAGTTGTGTCGACACTCAGCAAAAGTCTGCAGAATCTAAGTACAAGTGTCGACACTCAACACAATGTGTCGACACTATGCAGAAGAGTCAATACTTAAAGGAAGTGTCGACACCCAGCACAATGTGTCGACACTTAGCTAAAGACTCAGTATTTGAAGTAAGTGTCGACACTCAACACAATGTGTCGACACTATGCTGAAGAGTCAGTATTTGAAGTAAGTGTCGACACTCAACACAATGTGTCGACACTATGCTGAAGAGTCAGTATTTGAAGAAAGTGTCGACACTCAGCACAATGTGTCGACACACAACCAGGAGAGTCAACACTTAGTTGAAGACTCTACACTTGAAGAAAGTGTCGACACAAGGAGCTGTGTCGACACTTAGCAAAGAACAGAAAAGTTACAAAATATTCTAAGTACAAGTGTCGACACTAAAGGAATGTGTCGACACTCAGCTGAAGAAACAAAAGTGAAGACTTGTGTCGACACCAAGAAGCAGTGTCGACACTTGACAGTTTCAACACATGAAGATGTGTCGACACAAAGAACATGTGTCGACACTTAGAAGAATACAGTTAAAGAATGAAGTACAAGTATTTGTGTCGACACTCAATTTCAGTGTCGACACATGCAGAAGAATCTGTGTCGAGACATACAAGGAATTGTGTCGACACCTTGTAGACTTGTGTCGACACTTACACAACATGTGTCGACACTTGGTCTATAAGTGTCGACACTTAAGAACAGAAAGTCTCGACACTATCTGACAGTTAGGGAATTTCAAGAAGTGACTGGTTGACATGACAGCTGCCGATCCAGCCGGTCTACATCAACTGTCAGAGATATCAGAAGTCTGTTATGAACCGGACCAGCCGGTTACCATGAAGGAAGCCTATAAATAGGCACCCATAGTTTACAGACCAAGATTGATGAAGTAATATAGAAGTGGTTGAAAAAGTTTTTGATAGAGAGAGTTCAGATCTTTGAAAAAGTGGTATATTGAGTATCAACACAAGAAGATCTTGCTGTACATCGACAGATCTAAGAAGTTGGAGAGAGAGAGAGCTCCAACCAAGAATTCAGTCTTTGGAACTAAGGCTGAGAAGAAGAATTCAGAGTCATCTGGATTTCAAGAAGCAGAGGTCAAGGAACAACTGCAGAAGATTCAGACTAATTCAGTTCTAATCAAGAAGCTTTGAAGGAAGCTAAGTCAGTTTGGATCTAACTGAGTTCTTCCAAGAACTCTTCAAGAATCTCTCAACTCCTCTCTTATTTTCTGAGTTGTAGAGTTAGTTATTGTACTTTCTATTTTAACTTGTAGGATCCATTGGATCTGAGAGAATTGTAAGCCTATATTATAAAGGCTGAGGGTAGGGCTTGGTTGCCTGAGTGTAGGAGTTGAAGAACTCTGAGTGTAGGCCTTAATTGGCTGAGTGTAGGCCTGGGTGGCTGAGTGTAGGCCTTTTGGCTGAGTGTAAGGCTTTGGGCCTGAGGTAGGAACCTAGTTGGGTTCTGAGTTAGTGGAGAAGTTTGGCCGAATCTAGTACACTGCTAGATAGGCGAAGGGGGAAAGTGGATGTACCCAAAGATTGGGGAACCACTATAAATTAGTGTGTCTTCTGTGCTGTGCTGTGCTGTGGAATTACTGTTTATTTCTGTAATTGCTGTTAGTTGTAATAATCTGTGAAATAACTGTTGAGCTGCCAACAAAATTGCAAAAAGGTTTAGGTCACCTATTCACCCCCCCCCTCTAGGTGTTTAGGTACCATATCTTTCAAGTGGTATCAAAGCGAGGTTCCTCAAAAAGGACTAACTGTCTGAGGAGATCCAGTTTGGCAGATTCAGTATAAGTCAGGAAACAGTTTCAAGAAAATCAAGAAACATGGGGTCTTCAGAGAATCACAAGGAATTGGGTTCAATGAAACTGCCCATATGCAGAAAGGAGATTTTTGGAATCTGGAAAGAAAGGGTAAGGCTGTTCATGGAGGCCTCTGACCCTAGGATCTACATCACAGTCAAAGAAGGGCCTTATGTGCCCATGAAGATTTCAGTCTTGGATGCTACACAGAGAACTCCAAAGGATTTTTCTGAGATGACCAAGGATGAGATTGTCCTAGCTACAATGGACAAAAGGGCACAGAACATCATAGTTAGTGCAATTGATGATGCCACCTTCCAGAACCTTATTCACTGTAAAACAGCAAAAGAAATGTGGGATACCCTCATTGTCTACATGGAAGGTTCTGAAGAAGTAAGACAAGATAGGAAGTCCTTGCTTAATCAAGAATATGAGAGCTTTAGGCAAGGAAGAGGAGATAGCATCACTGAATGCTACAAGAAGTTTTATAGAATTGTTAATGAACTCATGTCCTATGGAAGAGAGTTCACTAACTATGAATTGAATGATAAGTTCTTAAGGTCCCTAACCAAAGATTGGGACACTAAGATCTGTGCCATCAGAGAAATGGCAAAGTTGGGAGAAATTCCTCCTCCCACACTGTTTGGCAAGTTGTTATCTTATGAGATGCAATTGTCAGTAAGAAAAGAGGAGGAAAAGTCAACAAGGACTGAACACAGGGAAAGGACTGTTGCCTTTAAGTCAGAAGTACCTAGAAAGAACAGGACTAAGTCATCAACTCCTCCTCCAGAGGTAGTTGAATCAGAATCTGATGAGTCTGTTAGCACTAAATCTACAAGCAGTGAAAGTGATGAAGATTTTGCTGCATTCACCAGACATTTTCAGAAATTCCTTAAGAAGAAACAGTGGAGGTCCAGACCTTCATATTCCAAAGGGAAAGAAGTCCAGTATCAGGAGAAGAAGCCTTCAAAGAAGGATAAGAAAAAGACAAAGACTAGTAAGGCAACTGGGTCTAAGATTGTGTGTTACTGCTGCAATAGACAGGGTCATGTTATTGCAGATTGTCCTGAAAGAAGGAAAGAATCCAGTGACAAAAAGAAGACTCACTTCAAAGGAAAGAAGGAGAAGTCCTTTGTTGCAAAGAATGAGAAGACTCTTTCAGACATTTCTTCTTCAGACACTGAGACAGATGCTGAAGCCTACATAGGGCTATTTGCTGAAGAAGAAGAAGAGTTTATGCAGATCATGGAATCAATCTATGAACAAGAAGAGGTTCAGTGCCAAGGACTGATGGCATTGACTGAAAGTACCAAAATCCTGGAGCAGCCAGGACCTAGTCAGGTACAAAGTCTAACCTTAAGTTCAGATTCCAGTTCTAGTTCAGAGTCAGAATCATCTTCATCAAGTGATGGAAGTGTTTCTGAATCTGAGGGAGATATTCATCAGCTCTTAGATGAATACCAAGTACTGTTGCAAGCCTATAAGAAAAGCAAGATCCTAGCCAAAAGTCAGGCAAAGGAGATTGCTGATCTCAAGGCAGCTGCAACAGATTTTGAGAAGCAGTATGATCAAAAACTGAATGAAGTAGCCAGGCTGAAACACATTACTGTGATTCAGATGGGTACTATTACATTTAAGAATGATCAAATTAAGAGACTGGAGACAAATCTCCAGAAGGAAAGAGAGCTAGTTGCTAGGTTTTCAAAACCTAAATCAGTGCTACCCTTGATTGATGAATTTGTTCATCATAAAGGAAAGGCTGGATTGGGTTTTATTAAACCAGCTAGGACTGTTCAGGATCAGTCCAAGTCCAAGGGCAAAGCCCCAACATTCAACAAGCCTGCTGTAGTCAAAACAGCAAAGGTTGTACCTAAGCAAAGGTACAACAAGTTTGAATGCTGGTGTTGTGGCAAGGTTGGCCACTTTGCCTTGGATTGTTGGCACAATGCCAGTGCCAAGTTGAGTAGCAAGTTACCTGGTGGAAAGCCAGCAGGTAGCTATGTCAAATTGCAAACTAACAATCACCAAGGACCCAAGTTTACTTTGGGTTCTAAGGTTCATTAATTTGTTTTGCAGGTGAATCCAAGTGGCCATACCCCTACATGGTACTTGGATAGTGGATGTTCCAGACACATGACTGGAACTAGGGGACTACTGAAGGACTACATCCCAATCAAAAATGGTCCAAAGGTGACCTTTGGTGGTTCTGAAAAAGGAATCATCAAAGGGTTTGGTAACATTTCTTCTAACCTTGTTACCATTACTCAAGTGGCTTATGTTAAAGGTTTGAAACACAACCTTATAAGTATAAGTCAATTAAGTGATGTAGGGTATGACATCTCATTTGTTAAAAATGGTTGTCATATCAAGAGGTCAAGTGATCAAGAGATCATTTTGACAGGATATAGAAAGAGAAATGTCTATTGTTTAGACATTATGGTTGAGAACAATAGTTCTCCAGTTTGTCTTGTAGCTGATGAGACAGTCTCTCAATGTGTCAAATGGCACAAGAGGCTTGCTCATCTTAATTACAAGACTATTGGCAAACTCTTTAGTAAAGAGTTAGTGAGGAATGGTCCTCAAGTTAAGTGTGTCAAAGATGGCATTTGCTCAGCTTGTCAAAAGGGCAAGCAGACTAAATCCACCTTTAGAAGCTTAGACAACAAAGATGCTGTGAGGTGTTTATACCTCTTGCATATGGATCTATTTGGTCCAATGCCAGTTCACAGCTTAGGTAGGAAGGTCTATACCTTTGTAGTTGTTGATGACTACTCAAGGTTTTCCTGGGTGTTCTTCTTAAAGCAGAAATCTGAAACACCTAGTGTCTTCTATAGTTTTGTTAAGCAAATTCAGAATGAATTGAACTGTACAGTGGTCAAAATTAGAAGTGACCATGGTACAGAGTTTCAGTCTGAAAGCATGACAAAGCTGTGTGAAGACTATGGGATATTTCAAGAATTCTCTTCACCTAGAACACCTCAGCAAAATGGCATTGCTGAAAGGAAAAATAGGACCTTGATAGAGGCTGGTAGAACCCTATTAAGTGATTCATCACTGCCAGAGTATTTCTGGGCTGAAGCAGTTAACACTGCATGCCATGTGATAAATAGGGCTACCATCACTAAAAGGTTAAACAAGACCCCCTATGAAGTAGTGAAAGGCAGGAAACCAAATCTGTCCTATTTTAGGATCTTTGGTTGTAAATGCTTCATACTTAACAATGGAAAGTCTTACTTAACTAAGTTTGCTGCCAAGTCCCAAGAGGGAGTGTTTGTTGGGTACAGCAATAATAGTAAGGCTTATAGAGTCTACAACTTGACTACACAAGTTGTAGAGGAGTCTGTGCATGTAGTTTTTGATGAGACACAACTAATTAACAATGAGTTGTCTAGTAGTGTGTGCAGCCCCACAGGTCTTACTAAGAAGATGGACAAGCTAACCATAGAAGATGTACCTGCTGCAAGACAGCAAGTAGAAGAAGATGGCTTATGTCCAGGGGGAGAACTACATGTACAAGGAGCTGAAGAAGTACAAGGAACTCAGCATGATGAAGATGCTGTAGAAGTTCAACCAGAAGTAAGGATGCCTCCAGCCAACAGGCATCTAAGAGATCATCCAGTAGAGCTGATAATTGGAGATCCAAGACAAGGTGTTCAGACAAGGAGCAGAAATCAGAATGCTGTAGTATATTCAAGTTTTCTGTCTCAAATAGAACCAAAGAAATTTGAAGAAGCTATACAAGATCCACAGTGGACTGAAGCAATGCAGGAAGAGCTTAATCAGTTCAAAAGGTGCAAGGTTTGAGACTTGGTTCCTAAGCCTAAAGATCACAATGTGATAGGAACAAAGTGGATCTACAGGAACAAGTTAGATGAACAAGGTGTCATCATTAAGAATAAGGCAAGACTGGTTGCAAAAGGATATAGGCAAGAAGAAGGTATTGATTTTGATCAAACCTTTGCTCCAGTAGCCAGACTGGAAGCCATAAGGATGTTCTTGGCCTATGCAACCTATCAAGGATTCAAGGTATACCAAATGGATGTGAAGTCAGCATTCCTAAATGGTAATTTGAAAGAAGAAGTCTATGTGGAGCAGCCTGCAGGTTTTGTTGATCCAACTTTACCTCATTATGTGTATAGACTTAGGAAAGCATTATATGGGTTAAAACAAGCACCTAGAGCTTGGTATGAAACCCTATCTAGTTTCCTCATTGAGAACAAGTTCTCAAGGGGGAAAATAGATAAGACTCTATTCCTTAGGGAATCTAGAGGCAAAGTAATACTTGTCCAAATATATGTAGATGACATTATATTTGGGTCTACTGAAAGTAGCCTTTGCAAAAAGTTTGCAAAGCTTATGCAAAGTCAATTTGAGATGAGTAGTATGGGAGAACTGAAGTTTTTCTTGGGTCTCCAAGTTAAACAGACTGAAAGTGGTCTATCCATATGTCAGTCCAAGTTCACCCTAGAACTCATAAGGAAATATGGTATGGATTCCTCCAGTACCATGAAGACTCCTATGGGGTCAAGTATGTCTCTAAGCAAGGATGATGCAGGGAAACCTGTAGATGAAACCTTGTATAGAGGGATAGTTGGCTCCCTACTATACTTGACTGCAAGTAGGCCTGACATTATGTATGCTACATGTGTTTGTGCCAGGTATCAAGCCTGCCCCAAAGAGTCTCACTTGACTGCAGTCAAGAGAATCTTGAGATATCTAAAGGGCACTCCCTATCTAGGCCTCTGGTACCCTAGGAATGGAGATTTTGATCTAACAGGCTATTCAGATGCAGACTTTGCAGGATGCAAAGAAGATAGAAAGAGCACTACTGGATCCTGTCAATTCCTAGGTGGAAGACTCATTTCATGGAGCAGTAAGAAGCAAACCAGTGTGGCTATTTCCACAGCTGAGTCAGAATATGTAGCTGCAGGAAGTTGCTGTGCTCAACTTCTGTGGATTCAACATCAGTTAGAAGACTATGGATTTCAGGTAAGTAGAACTCCACTTTACTGTGATTCTACTAGTGCTATTTCAATAGCTAACAATCCTGTATCACATAGTAGAACTAAACATATTGAGATTAAATATCACTTTCTTAGGGAGCATGTAGAAAGAAATGATATTGCACTTGAATATGTTAGAACTGATAATCAGATAGCTGATATGTTCACTAAGCCCTTAGAAGAAGCTAAGTTCAATAGGTTCAAAATTGAACTAGGTATGATAAACTTAGACTAAGTTTACAGAACTAAAAATTGGCTAAGTAAAAAGGTGTCGACACATAGACAAGTCTATGTCGACACAGAATAGTAAGTGTCGACACTTCAGGAAAATGGTGTCGACACATCTAGGAAGTTGGTGTCGACACTTCAGAATGTTAGTGTCGACACATGTCGAGTAGGTGTCGACACATCCAATAAGGTGTCGACACTTAAGTTTTACTCAGAATTTTCTAAGTAAAGTCTCGACTACATGTCGAGTAATGTGGTGTCGACACTTAACCAAGTGTCGACACATAAAATCTGTTGACTAAACTTGTGTCGACACATGTGTGTCGAGACATTATAAGTCAGTGTCGACACTTATTGACAGTGTCGACACATCTTTAGAAATTCATCCCGCCTGTTCGTCTTCAAACAAGAAAGTATAAATAGGGTTCTGTTTGTGTTTGTCGACACGCTTTCAGAGTTTCGAGACCAAACTCCTGTGTCGACATTTCTCTTCTCTAAAGACTAATTCTCAAAACCCTAATGGCTCCCAAGCTAGAAGAGAATGTTAACGAAGGCTATGAGCTCGTGCGCGGCGCATTCGACGATGGCGATCAAGATATCAAGTCAGTGGTTACCCTAGTCAGCAATTCAGGACTAGAATACTTGGTTTCAGAACCAACCAAGATATGGAAGAAAGAAGTGCTTGAATTTCTTACTGGAGCAACTGTGGATGACTCTGGATACAGGATCAAATCCAGAGTGCATGGAACCAAGGTCAAGGTATCACCCAAAAGTCTAAGAAAGGTACTTCAGCTACCTAAGACTCAAGAAGAAGAAGAAATTTCTACATCCAAGACCAGGGAAGCTTTGGTCTGGTGTGGTCTTGATTCTAAGATGAAAATAGGTTCTGTCTTTAACAGAAAAGGCATGAACAATCAAGGAAAATTTCTGTCAGAGATAGTAGGCAAGGTCATTCTCAGCAACCCAGGAGGACATGACAGGGTGTCAGCCTCTATGTTCAATGTCATGACCAGAATTATCTTCAACCTAAGAACAGATTGGTCAATGGTTATCTTTGAGAAGATAAAGGAAAGTCTGAAGAAGCCCAATCTGGGCAGGATACTTAGTCTCTACCTGGCTGGTACAATACCAGAGGTAATGAGCTCTGCTGCAGGTAGCAAAATCAACCACATGAGAAGGATGGACATGAGAATCTTCTCCAGGTGGGAAAGGGTGCTGTCAAAGGAATTGACTACCCCTGAAAAACAAGTTACTAAGAAAGATTCTCCTCCCAGGAAGAAAAGAAAAACTGCTGTTGTGACACAAGTGTCCTCAAGCAGTTCTGAGAGTGAAGAACAGGTGGTGTTTACACCTGATGAGCAAGAGGAGGAGATAGTAGAAAAGACCCCTGCTGGTCAAGATGTGGCTGAGATTCAGGGGGAGCTGCCTCACACTAGCCCCATCCCTAGGGATCCAAGCCAGGGGGAGCTTCCAGGTGTAGCAGAACCATCTACACTGGAGAGTGAGCAAGCCACCATCCTCATCCAAGAGGTACTTGTTGACCTTAATACTTTCAATTTTTCTATAATAGATTCTGATTTGTCTGATATTCATCAGCAAACTCAGCAAGCAAACCAAGTACCAGCTGTTGTTCTCCAAGACACAACTGCTGAAGTTAATGTACCCAGTACATCTCCTGCTCAGTCACCCCCAGAATATACAATGGAAGATCTATTTCTGAATTTAGATCAAGATGATTTTGACATGGAAAAGAATGATGCTGATGAAGAGAAGGCTGCTACTGCTGAGGGGGAGAATCTGGAAGTTCAGGAAGAGCCTATAAGGCTAGATACTGAGAAGGCACAAGATGTGCAAACTGAAAAACCATCAAGCCCTAAGGATAGGGTGGATATAGCCAGTACTTCAGAGTCTGAGGATGATGAAGCTGAGCAAGATAAGAAGAAGCAGTTCTTTGTATTCAAAAGAAGGAGTCAGAGCTATAAGAAAGCTCTACAAACTGTTGCTCAACACTCCTTAGTCCAACAAGCTCCATCAACTGATTACAGTGCTCTACTGCTTGCAATGCAAATCAAGATGGATGAACAAAGGAAGGCTATAGAAACTTATGTTGATGAAGGGCACAAGGCACTTCAATCAGATCTGGCACAGGACATCAAGTCAATAAGGTTTGAAATGAACCTTAATAAAAAGGAGATGACTGATTCTTTTACAAAGGGTGCTAATGCAGTGGTTTATCTGGCAAACCATCAAGAGACAATAAAGACTCAAGTGGATGATATAGCACTAAAGCAAGGCTATGTGCTGGAGAATCAACTCAGAATGAATGATAATTTGACTGCATCCCACAATGCAATAGTCACTGAACTGAAGAGTAAGCCTGATGAACCATCAACATCCTCTGCTGCTGCCAAGGCTGAATTTGATAAAGTCTTTCAGGAAGAAATTGCTGCTGTAAAGACTGCAATTAAAGATTCACAGAAGGTCATTTCTGAACAGCTTACAAAGCTTAGACCTTTCTTTAAGGATGGCATAAGGTATTTGGACAGCCAAATCAGGTTTCAAAAAGATGATGTGAGAGATCATGTAGCACAAGAAGTCATAAAGGGGGAGAGGGTGTTAGTCAAAGCTAGCTCTGACCATGCCAAATGGATTTCTAATTCCATCAGAGCTACACTGGGCTATCCTCCCCTGTGTGATGATGACAATGTAGCTGAATCTGGTATTCAAAGTGCATATCTTGGAGGTGAGCAACAGGAAGTAGCTCAGGTGATCTATCCACCTCCAGATTTTGAAATGGTTCATGCTGATGTAAGCACAATGTATAGTCCAACTGCTGGTAAGCCTAATATTGTTCTGGAAAAGGTTGTTCAACCTATTACAGCAGCTATGCAAGAGGCTTTGGACAAAGAAGAAGAGACTAGACTGTCAAAGAAGAAGTTCAGGGAACTTGCTGAGCAAAAACCAGATTTTGAACAGTGGAGCCCTACTTCTAGGAACATCATTCTCACAGCCTGGAAAGCGGCCAAGGACAATGCCCATGAGAGGAACAAGTGGTTCTCAGAGGCAGAATGGAGGAAGCATGAGAGTAGGCAGGAAGCCATTGTCCAGCATAGAAGGAAGGCTAAGTTAGGAAAGCTACCTCCTACAGCTGTGGAGCCTAGCAAGTACTTTCCTAAGCCCTATCATTACTTTGAGAGGCAAAAAATCAAGGTTGAAGAACAGAAGAAGAAGGACTCCAAAGGGAAGAAGACTGCTGAAGCTGAGCCTGCTGCTGCTGCTGCTGCTGTAAAGGCCAAAGTGCAAGCTGGAAAAGACATAGTCATAAAAGAACCAGAGCAGAATTAGACTAAGATTAAACTGAAGAATGTTGTAATCTGTTACATCAAACATTTTGTGTAAATCATTGAAAATGTATTAACAACAATGTTTGAACAATTTTTGTTAAATAAATTTCATGATTGTTCAGATGAATGTGTCTAATTCTTGTTTGTTCTATAATGCTGAATGAGTATACATGTGTGCTTTATTACATGTTTAAGTTTAACTCTGTTGACATATACCTGTTTTACATCATTTTATAATTTTTAATTATGAGTGATGTATATCATTGACTAAGGGTTATGACTTCTCCAAATAGGGGGAGATTGTTGGGTACATTGGTCAAATGTACCTGATTTGAAGAAGCCTCACCTAACTCAATGATATACATCATAATGTATTTGATGTGTGTTTGAGTTACTTGTGCAGGTTAGGTATTCACTAGACTGAAGCTAAAAGTTTCTAAGTCCATGTGTCGACACCCAGAGGGAAAGTGTCGACACTTGAGAAAGCTTGTGTCGACACCCAGACAAGCAGTGTCGACACTTGGAGTCATTGTGTCGACACCTGGGAAGAAGAGTCGACACCAGTCAGAAAGTGTCGACACTTGGAGCTGTGTCGACACTCAGTGAAGAAGTATGCAGAAAAGCAGTGTCGACACTTAGCAGAAGTGTCGACACCTAGAAGAGCTAAGTCTACACCAGAAAGTGTCGACACTTGGAGTTGTGTCGACACTCAGCAAAAGTCTGCAGAATCTAAGTACAAGTGTCGACACTCAACACAATGTGTCGACACTATGCAGAAGAGTCAACACTTAAAGGAAGTGTCGACACCCAGCACAATGTGTCGACACTTAGCTAAAGACTCAGTATTTGAAGTAAGTGTCGACACTCAACACAATGTGTCGACACTATGCTGAAGAGTCAGTATTTGAAGTAAGTGTCGACACTCAACACAATGTGTCGACACTATGCTGAAGAGTCAGTATTTGAATAAAGTGTCGACACTCAGCACAATGTGTCGACACACAACCAGGAGAGTCAACACTTAGTTGAAGACTCTACACTTGAAGAAAGTGTCGACACAAGGAGCTGTGTCGACACTTAGCAAAGAACAGAAAAGTTACAAAATATTCTAAGTACAAGTGTCGACACTAAAGGAATGTGTCGACACTCAGCTGAAGAAACAAAAGTGAAGACTTGTGTCGACACCAAGAAGCAGTGTCGACACTTGACAGTTTCAACACATGAAGATGTGTCGACACAAAGAACATGTGTCGACACTTAGAAGAATACAGTTAAAGAATGAAGTACAAGTATTTGTGTCGACACTCAATTTCAGTGTCGACACATGCAGAAGAATCTGTGTCGAGACATACAAGGAATTGTGTCGACACCTTGTAGACTTGTGTCGACACTTACACAACATGTGTCGACACTTGGTCTATAAGTGTCGACACTTAAGAACAGAAAGTCTCGACACTATCTGACAGTTAGGGAATTTCAAGAAGTGACTGGTTGACATGACAGCTGCCGATCCAGCCGGTCTACATCAACTGTCAGAGATATCAGAAGTCTGTTATGAACCGGACCAGCCGGTTACCATGAAGGAAGCCTATAAATAGGCACCCATAGTTTACAGACCAAGATTGATGAAGTAATATAGAAGTGGTTGAAAAAGTTTTTGATAGAGAGAGTTCAGATCTTTGAAAAAGTGGTATATTGAGTATCAACACAAGAAGATCTTGCTGTACATCGGCAGATCTAAGAAGTTGGAGAGAGAGAGCTCCAACCAAGAATTCAGTCTTTGGAACTAAGGCTGAGAAGAAGAATTCAGAGTCATCTGGATTTCAAGAAGCAGAGGTCAAGGAACAACTGCAGAAGATTCAGACTAATTCAGTTCTAATCAAGAAGCTTTGAAGGAAGCTAAGTCAGTTTGGATCTAACTGAGTTCTTCCAAGAACTCTTCAAGAATCTCTCAACTCCTCTCTTATTTTCTGAGTTGTAGAGTTAGCTATTGTACTTTCTATTTTAACTTGTAGGATCCATTGGATCTGAGAGAATTGTAAGCCTATATTATAAAGGCTGAGGGTAGGGCTTGGTTGCCTGAGTGTAAGAGTTGAAGAACTCTGAGTGTAGGCCTTAATTGGCTGAGTGTAGGCCTGGGTGGCTGAGTGTAGGCCTTTTGGCTGAGTGTAAGGCTTTGGGCCTGAGGTAGGAACCTAGTTGGGTTCTGAGTTAGTGGAGAAGTTTGGCCGAATCTAGTACACTGCTAGATAGGCGAAGGGGGAAAGTGGATGTACCCAAAGATTGGGAAACCACTATAAATTAGTGTGTCTTCTGTGCTGTGCTGTGCTGTGGAATTACTGTTTATTTCTGTAATTGCTGTTAGTTGTAATAATCTGTGAAATAACTGTTGAGCTGCCAACAAAATTGCAAAAAGGTTTAGGTCACCTATTCACCCCCCCCCCCTCTAGGTGTTTAGGTACCATATCTTTCAGGCGTGAAATCTCTGGGGTGCTGATCTCTTTGAATATCTCGCCGACGCTGCCCATTGCGGCGATCATCGCGGAAACTCCCTTCCTGATGCTACAGAGGTTGCTCCCTTTCTCTCTTGCGCTTCTGAGCGCCATCAAATTGTTGGCGATGGGTTTCAAAGGCTTCATCCGCGGCGATCTGGGCTTCAACCCGATGTATGAGATCAGGATAACTGGGAACAGTTTCTCGCATTAGTGCTGAGTAGAAGCCACTCGGTCGGAGGCCTCGAGGAACACACCTCGCAATAACTCGAGGTCAACGCCTGGAATTTGACGGGCTTCGGCAGTAAAACATCGGAAAAAATCTTTGAGAGTTTCTCCTTCGTTCTGACGAATTCCAGATAAGTTTGAGGGGTCGCGAATGATCTTGCGGTTGGCAATGAACTAGTCGACAATTTGCCTTGTCAGCTCTGTGAAGTTAGTGATTGTATTGGCCCTTAGCAAATGGAACCATGTTCGGGCTTGTCCCTTGAGAGTGGTTGGAAACACCTGGCAGAGGAGTTGTTCTGGAGCATTGTAGATTCTCATGATAGTGGTGAAATGATTGACATGCTTTAGCGGGTCATCGGTCCTGTCGAATGTTTCAAAGTTTGGGAGTTTAAATCTGTTTGGGATTGGATGATCCAGAAACTGGGGTGTCAGAGGGGAACCTTAGCACAACGGTCGGTGGGCACAAATGTCTCTTGCACCAGCCTGACGATATTCTTTGGCAATGACTTCTCGAATTTCTTCCCGAGTAAACCTTTCTGGCAGAGGTAGACGTACTTCATTTGCGGGCTCATGATGATGGTCCGCCCTCGCTCTCCTCTGGACCGGGTGAGCGGAACTTTCTGCTTCAGAATATTCTTCGGATATCTCCTGCCTTGGAAGGACTTCATGGGGTCGGCCCTGATTCAGTGGTGGCGGTAGATCTGCTCGAGCTGGCTGCTGCGAGGGAGCTTGAGGTGCTCTAAGGTTTCGCAGCAGGGTGAGCATTTAAGTTTGTTGTTCTTCCATCTGGTGGATGCGTCCTTCCAAGGCAGTAATGGGAGCTAACGCGGCCTCAACGGTTAGTGGCACGTCCACTAGAGAGTGTGAATGTGGAGGCTCGGGGTTTCCGCCAAAGGAGGAGCCTTCAGCGGTACCGGTGCTTCTCTTTACCATTAAAGCTGAACTTGGCAGGGGCGGTGCTTGTTATATTGCACTCTGAAGAATGTTGGGACTCATGTTCCCACAGATGGCACCAAACTATTGCGGACTAACTCAATTCCCCGGTCGGGCCGGATTTGTTCGAACCGTCTTAGCTCACGAGGCGGTCGAGCGCGCACACAGTCAATGAAAGTAGAAAGTTGACACAAGATGTGATGACGTGGAAAAACCACTTAAATGGGTAAAAAACCACGTGACCGGGTCTGTGCCGATCAAATTCCACTAGATTTAGGTGTTTACAGTGTGTTGGAGAATCAGGGTGACAGGCCGCTCCCATTACAGCTTGGGGAGAGAGTGAGAGAGACTACGACTCCCGGCAGGCAACAGGCTGCGTCGCGGGAGTAGCTTGGACATTGGAATGTGTGGGATGGTCTCGGTGCTCTGGCTCTTTTGGTTGCGTTCACTTGCTGGCTGCGGTCGCCTTCCTCCTTTGGCTTTTGCGGGGACTTGGGCGTTTTTCTGCTGGCTACGCGGTGGTGGAGCACTGGTGGCCGTGGGCAGCCGCTGGTGGTTCACGGTAACTCGAGGCCGACGCGAGGGAGGGGGCAGGAGAGCTCTCACCTGAAGAAGAAGAAGAAAGCTTCGGGCATCCAAAACGTGAAGAATGAAGAGCCCCTGGGGTCCTTTTATAGCCTCCAGGGGTTGGTCATGGCGGGCCCCACCACTAAAGTGGTGGGTTAGTGCGTGGTTACCCTCTTGATCAGATGGCGAGGAGAGCTTCCCCCCAATCGGACGGCAGGGAGAACGTCCACGGCGATGGGCCGTCACGGTGGCGATGGTGGCCGGCCGGGCGGCCTGTGCTGGCGGCCCAGCGGGGGCCGGCCGCGGCTAGGCCGGCGGCCTGCTGTGGACGGGCCACCGGTGGCTAGGAGGTCGGCCGGGCGACCGGCAGTGGGAGCGGCCGGCCTTGTGGCCGGCCGCGGTGGTCTGCCGTGGGCCAGCCGTGGCCAGGCCGGCGGCCCGCCGTGGCTAGGGCGGTGTCTTGGCCGTCGGCCTGCCGCGACCATGCTGCCGGCGGCCCGGGGGCTGGCCGGGGGGCCGGTCGCGGTGGATGGTCGGGCGGCCAGCCGCGGGAGCGGTCGACCGACTGCGGCGGCTTGCCGAGGGCCGGCCGTGGCCAGGACAACGACCTGTCGTGGCTAGGCCGGTGGCCTGCCGGGGCCGGGCGGCCGGCCGCGGCCGTCCTCCCGGCGAGGCATGCGGGAGGCCGGTCGCCGGCGGTACTTAGGCCGCCCGATTGGCGTTTTACCTCCATGGGGTGAGTGGCGGGCCCCACCCCCCATGATTTCCTCCTCATGAGAGTTCATGGAGGGGGTGGGCCACCCATGACCCACTTTTGCAGGAGAACATGGGGGGGCCTTTCTCCTATAAAAGAAGGTGGCACCCATCAGTATTAACTCTACAAATCACCTGACGTTGTACGCCAAATCCTGTGTATTTTATTTCACATGATGTGCCCAAAATTTCAAATACTCTGTCAATAGATAAATCAAATGATTTTCGTGTGCTATCTAGGTTTGTAATCATTATACCCTGCTCGTATTTTTGACTCGATGCTTATGTTTCTCCCATACATTTGTATATGCTTAGCATAAACTTATGTTCATCCCCGACGCTTTCGATAATATCAAAGGGCGAGATTCGAATATTCATGATCAAGTCCTATGTTAGTAACCTTTGGCAAGATCACATGTAGGGGAAGATCACATATAGGGGGAGCACACATGTAGGGGGAGTCTCACTTCTGTCATACTATGCCATCTTGATTCATAAACATGTTCATATTTCATATTCATTGTTGGATTACACTATACCATGCTACTAATGATTTATATCTCTTGAACGAGATTTGATATTATCAAAAGGGAGAGTTTGTTGGAACCTATGATCCGCATTTCTTTAGTTTGATAATATCAAATCCCAAGTTGTATTTGATCAAACTTGTGTTAGGTATAATGTCTACGTCTTACCGTCGGGCACTAAGACTACCGCCTGTGCTAGCAATGTCCGCTTAAAAGATGGGGATGGCAGATTTTCTCTGTGACCTACCGCTGGGTACTAAGACTGTATCGTCATGTTAGCCATGTCGACGTTTGTAACATCCCACAAACAACCAGACCCCTAGAAGGACTTTTGTCATGACTAGGTCATGACAAAGCTTTAAGAAGACAAGGAGGACCATGGGTGGCTAAGAAAAATGGGTGAAAGCACCATGGTCTGCAAATAGTAGTTCCTGGACAGCTAAGCTAGGGTTTGTCCAATGACTCCCAACATGACCATTTGACCCCACTATGTCATTCTCAACCCCGTATGGACCCCCTAAAACCCATACAACCCATTTGGGGTCAACCTAAGGGGTCAAGCTAACCAAGGTCAACCTTAACCCTAGTTAGGTCAAAGTGTCGAAACATGACCTAAATTGGTTACACTAAGCCACAAAAGTACTTGGGTGGTGACACGGGACTCAAGACACCTAGTTGACTAGCCAACTCACTGGTTTAATCAAGTTAAACCACCCAAGTCAACTTTGGTCAAACCAAGCTCAAATGGGGAGGGAAATTAGGCCCAACTCCAAACTAATTGGGCTAGGCCCAAATGTGATGGCCCACTAGTTACAACAAGTAGAAATTACCTAGAATGCCACCAAAAATTCTGGATGGATGACTGGGAGAGAGAAGGTGGGGTTTCATTCAAGGGAGGAGAGAGAAAGAGGGTGTATTCATGCTTTGGAAGACCATGTGGCATTTAAATCCCCCTTTATTAGCTCATTCATCCCCCCCAGACCAACTAGGAGGAGATGTAAGGGTTTTCCCGGCCTCCTAGGGGAAGAATGGCAAGAGTTGGGTGGTGGCCGAAAATTTGATTAAATGCCATTAATGGACATTCATTGTTTGCCTCTCCCACTCCCCAAATTGGCCCCTAAATCAGTTTTAAAACCTCCCAAGCAATCATAATGAACTGTTACATCACTGCTTAAGCTGGAGGATTGAGAATTCGGCAAGGAAATGCATGGAGGTCGTTAGCCGTGGCACACCACCACCACACTCGCCGCCAAGCCGCATGCAGGTCTAATCCTTCTCCTCTGTGCTAGATCTATAGATATTTAGGTGGAGAAGTCGGTATCAATTGAGCCCAATCAGTGAGGAGAAAATGAGTGGATTTCCGTGAAAATTCAACCCCTTGGGTTGGCCGAAAATGGCCCCTCCGATAGCTGTGCCGCCGCCAGGCGATAGCCACCACCTCAACTAAGGTGGTGGTTGTGGCCGACTAGGAAGGTGGTCGGGTGGTCGGGAATTAGACTTTGAAAAGCCCCAGGAAGGAGCAATCAAGGCGATTAGCTCATTAAGAATGTTGACCAAGAGCCGTCGGATCGGCTTGATCGATAAGCATGGGCCAAATTAAATATTGTATATATATATATTAAAATCAATTGTCACATTATTTCAGTCACCTTGCCTTAATTTTTAAAAATACCTAGATGCATTTTATGTAAATATGTCCAACATACAAAACCTAGCCCTTGGAGTATAGTTTATAACAAAATTGAAATCAACCCTTTTGGACTAGTGGTTTTCCCTCAGCACACTGTTTGGTGCAAGGTGTCCAAGGGTTAACAAGAAATTAAAGTAAGTTCCCCCAGTGAACCACTTAGTCAAATGGGCTAAAATTTTGAACATAGGCTGTTTTGGCAATGGTCCACAACATATCCAAAAATCAGAATTTTTGGAGATGATTTTTATATAGTTTTTGTAATAATTTAATAGTTCATATATGTGACTTAAATATGGTCTATCATCTCAAATCTTTCCAAACTCTGGTGGATGACCCGAGGGGATACTATAAGGCCAAGAGAAAAATATAAAAACAATTGGTGTTGATTTGGTAGGATAATTTGGTGAACAAAGTTAGTCATAGATTATATGTCTAGTTTTTAAAAGTTCATTGGAAACAGACGTTGAGTGCTCGACTAGACTCAACGAGGCATCGAGTGATCTCGATGCCATTCGACCAGGCATCGAGTGGTCGACTAGACTTGATGTGGCGTCGAGTAATCTTAATGCCATTTGGCCAGGCATCGAGTGGTCGACTAGAGTCGACGAGGCGTCGAGTAATGTCGACGCCATTCGACGAGGCGTCGAGTGGTACTCGTTGAACACGCTGCTTGACTTAGGAAATTCTGGACTCAACGAAGCGTTCAGTGATCTCGATTCTTGATGCCTCTCGACGAGGCTTTGAGTGATCTCGATGTCATTCCTATCAAATACAAAATTACACGTCTAAAGGTATTGGAGGGTCATGAAACTTGGATAGTAAACCTTTTATACCTCTGAATGCCTTGTTAATTTTATTACAATTTTTGGAAGAATATATATAGTAGATTCTTCGCAAGATACCCTTGAGGTAAATTAATTTGTAAATTCAAATAAATGCCTAAATAGAAATAGAAAATCATGAAATCTTGGCAGACAAGTTTTCTGATCATTTTAGTCCTCTGGTAATTTTGTTACCATTTTTGGATGATGAATTTTTGTACCCCCTTCGTAATTTTAGAAATTGATGACTAGGTAAATAATTTGTTTCAAGATAAACTAATCTCTAGAAAATTATGAAATTTGGTCAGTGAATTTTTTTGACCACAAATATGCCATGTTAATTTTATTGTAATTTTTGGAAGAGAATAATTAGGGGTTTCTTTACAAAGTGACTTATGGATGATATATTCATTAATTTATTTATGTGGCAAAAAGAAATTTGATGATGATGAAATTTGGACAGTGATACTTTCTGATCATATTTGACCTATAGTAATTTTATCATAATTTCTGAATGATTAAATCTCGTAGCTTCTTTGTTAATTATTGTTCTCATCAAAAAGTTTATATTTTGGTTTTGGATATAAATCATTTCTGAAAATTTATGAAACTCATACATTGTTATTACTTAGTCAATATAAATTTCTGGAAATTTTGGTGGAATCACTGCTTGTCAAAATTTTAAACTTCATGTTAAAATCATAGAGATTCATGATTTAGGAAAAATTATTTTAAGGGCAGGTTTAATTAGGAAAAATACCAAGTTCTATTTTTGGGCTCAACAAGTCATGATAGACACACAATAATAATTATAAGGCTGTAGGCAAAGTAATCTCGCGTATTTACTTTCATAAGCTTAGGTTTGGTCACTTGGTCTGCATGTAGTAAAATTCAAGCATTCAGGATAGAACTGTAGGCCATGCATGGGTGGAGTCTTGATAAGGTCACCCTTACGGCCAAATTCTAAGTAGTCTGAGTAGCATAGAGATGGGGTTGTGCTCGGTGTCGACGGAGTATCGTCTTCTTAGCACACTACTTGGTGCAAGGTGTCCAAGGGTTAACAAGAAATTGAAATAGGTGCCCCTAATGAACCACTTAGTCAAATGTGACATATTTAGAAATCAGAATTTTTGGAGATGATTTTTCTATAATTTTTGTAATAATTTAATAGTTCATATATGTGGCTTAAATAGGGTCTATGCACCTCAAATCTTTCCCAAACTCTGGTGGATGACCAGAGTGGATATTATATGTTCAAGAGAAAAATATCAACCCATTTGATGTTGATTTGGTAGGATAATTTGGGAAAGAAAGTTATCCATAGGTTATATATCTAGTTTTCAAAAGTTCACTAGTAACATGCGTCGAGTGGTCGACTAGACTCGATGAGGAGTCGAGTGATCTCGACGCCATTCGACCAGGCGTCGAGTGGTTGACTAGACTCGGCAAGGCATCGAGTAATCTCGACACTATTCGGCCAGGCATCGAGTGTTCGACTGGACTCGAGGAGGCGTCGAGTAATCTTGACGCTATTCGACGAGGCGTCGAGTGGCACTCGATGAACACGCCGCTTGTCTTAGGAAATTCTGGACTCAACGAAGTGTTGAGTGATCTCGATGCCTCTCGACGAGGCATTGAGTGATATTGACACTGTTCCTATTAAATGCAAAAGTACATGTCTAAATGTATTGGACGGTCATGAAACTTGGCCAGTAAACTTTTTATACCTCTTAAATGTCTTGTTAATTTTATTACAATTTTTGGAAGAATATATATAGTAGATCCTTCACAAGTTGCCGTAGAGGTTAATTACTTTGTAAATTCAAATAAATGGTTAAGTTGAATTAGAAAATCATGAAATCTTGGCAGACATGTTTTCTGATCATTTTAGTCCTCTGGTAATTTTGTTATACTTTTTGGATGATGAATTTTTGCACCCCCTTTGTAATTCTAGAAATTGATGACTCGGTAAATAATTTATTTCAGAATAAACTAAGCTCTAGAAAATTATGAAATTTGGTCAGTGAATTTTTTAGACCTCAAATATGTCATGTTAATTTTATTGTAATTTTTGGAAGAGAATGATTAGGGGTTTCTTTACAAAGTGTCTTATGGATGATATGTTTATCAATTTATTTATATGGCAAAAAGAAATTTGATTATGATGAAATTTGGGCAGCGATACTTTGTGATAATATTTGACCTATGGTAATTTTATCATAATTTTTGAATGATTAAATCTTCTAACTTTTTGTTAATTATTTTTCTCCTCAAAAAGTTTAAATTTTGGTTTTGGATATAAATCATTTCTGGAAAATTTTGATACTCATATATTACTATTACTTGGTCAATAGGAATCTCCAGAAAGTTTGGTGGAGTTAATGCTTGTCAAAATTTTATACTTCATGTTCAAATCATAGGGATTCATGGTTTAGGAAAAATTATTTTAAGGGTAGATTTAATTAGGAAAAATATCAAGTTTTGTTTTTTGGCTCAACAAGTCATGATAGACCACCAGTAATAATTATAAGGTTGTAGGTAAAGTAATCTGGAGTATTTACTTTCATACACTTATGTTAGGTCACTTGGTCTGCATGTAGTAAAATTCAAACATTCAGGATAGAACAGTAGGCCATGCATGGGTGGAGTCTTGATATGGTCACCCTTAGGGCCAAATCCTAAGTAGTCTGGGTAGCATAAAGGTGGGGTTGTGCTAGGGGTCGACGGAGTATCGTCTTCTCCCGGAAAATATAAATCCACTTAGGATTAGTTAAAAAGGCAATGCTGTGAAAAGGGTTCGGTGATAAATAGATACTCATAAAAGTAAGTGCGTTGAGAAAGGGTGCTTTGGGCTTCAGCCCATCGTAGTTCCTAGTGCCCTCGAGAGCCCTTCACCGGGCATGCCCTGGGCAGTCCAAGGTTAACCCTAATATGTAAGAGTTAGCTGGTTAAAAGAGTAACCTTTAAATAATCACCGACACGAACACTCACTTTGTCATTTCGGGAGGATAGTTGGTATAGATTCATGAGCGGTGGGCACATTGTTTGATAGAAATATGGTTTAAGTTGGACAGCCGATGGCTCTGGAGCTTTTTTAGGATAAGTGCATGTACATTAAAGTGGTGGGTCCTCATTATTGGACGATCGTTCACACCAACATCGATACATTGACTCGGTAAGTGTAAGTGTTCACTTAGCCATAAAGAATTGGTGGTTTTGTCAGCATTAGTACAAGAGACTCTATAGCACCTTACTGTGGGTATACCGAGTAGTACGCACGGTCTAGGCTGGGTAGTGTTAATACCGACCTAGGAGTGGGGATGCCCAACCACTGCCTCTGTTTGACACTACGAGAGGTACCTGAGAGTTTAGCTAACTCCAAATAGGGGAACTAAAGGTCTGTGCTCATAGAGTCGGGTGCATGTGTTGCACTTGTGGGGAATTCATCATTTAACATGCATAGTATTCCATGTCATACATAACCTGCATAAAACCTCTACCCCTAACGTATAAATTATTTTTGGATCTTTTATATGTTAGGCCTTGCAAAATGATCCCTTAACTTATAACTTTGTAGGAGTATTATTATAAGCTAAGGTTACTTTCCTGTGATGATAAATAGATGCTCTACTTTTACTTTAATTTGATGCTTCTAATATACTGCTACTCTCACATTTTGTTCATATACATGTCATTACTGTATTAGATTCTTTTGGCATATGATAGTTAGGTCCATTGTCATTTGCTTCTGCTTACTCTCCTCTTTCAGTCCCATTCCTTTCATCCTCCCCCACACGGTGCCTAGGTGTCGCAGGGGGTGGGAGGGGGACCAAGACTTAGTTAAATTAACGGCTTGATGGGCATAACACCAGGGACTCCAACTGGGAGACAGGGTACAACACCTGGGGATACAACATACCCAGGAGGAGGTGAACCAGCCTAGGACAGGTGTGGCAGCTGCAGCAACAGTCATGGGATCAGTGAGTGTCTAGTAGCTTTACTTCCGCGAGCATTATGTAGTGAGGATTTTATGTATGGGGCTAGATCCCCCTTTATCTTTTCTATCAAACTTATTATTTCATGCTGATTAGCTTGAGTTTATATGCAGACTAATTTTATATATATTGCATGTGATGTGGAACGGTTATCTTTATGATACTACTTATTTTCTTTAAAGGATATGCTCAAGTATTTATAGGCAGAATTGGCAGTTTGTGGTGATAACCTTCTCGGGAGTTTGGTGTCACCACAAAGCAACGGTTCCGGGCATAAGACCCGGAAAAAATGGGGTCTTACAACTGGTATCAAAAGGAAACCTTGACTAGAAGAAAAGAAGTCCACAAACCTGGGGACACCCCCGCTCTAGTTTAGTTTGGGGACAAACTAAGTAGCAGAAACTATGGTGTGCCCATATAAGGAATCTCATGCAACAGTCCACTCTTAATGAGATTTTAGTCAACCGCCTTATTAGAAAACCCTTCCTTTTGAAACTTATAACGAACCCTGACCTTTGAACACGGAACGCCTCTGGTTCAGAATGTCATTCCACCCCCGCCAATTCCCACTCCATTCCAGCAATCGGAGATGGGATAGACATTGACTGCTATTTTGGAGGATTTTAAGGCACATCAGGCTCCAGATTCTCATCCAAATCCATGGGCAAACTGGATGCGCATCTTCTAAGGCCTCTCCCCTCCATCATATATGGGAATGAAGTCAGCTGTACGGATAGAGGAATGGCTGGATATCATTCACGAGATGTTGGCCGAGATACGATGCCCGGCTTATATGGCTGTATCTTTATCTGTTTCGCATTTGGAGTCCCACGCTAAGATGTTGTGGAAGTCCCTTCTAGACACCACCTATATAGGTCCCTAGGGCATGAGTGCCAATTGGGATGAGTTTAAGACAACATTCTTTAAGCACTTTATGCACCAGTCTGCGAGAGAAGAGCTAGAGGACATATTCCTATAGTTAAAGCAGGGCATCAGGTCAGTTTTGGAGTACTACCGGGAGTTTACTCACCTAGCTTGCTTTGCGGATTCAAATCAGCTGGATTATGTTGTTACGCAAAGAGGTTCTACAAGGTCCTTATGGATGACTTGAGACAGACATTCCTTTTTGTTTCTGACGGTAGCCTGGCTCGGATCTTGGAGATGGCAAAGAAGTTGGAGGCGGACCATCTCACTGTTCGAGGCAGGGGAAAAGACAAGAAGACGACACGATTATTGGTGGAAGGAGGTAACAACAAAGGGATCGGACAAATGGGTATCAACCTTGCCCAAAGCATAGATAGGAGCAGAGGGATCCGGAAGTATTGACCCCTAAACCATTATAGATGCGGGAGATTCCAAGGCTATAGGATGGGGAAACTCTCCAACCCGTGTGCTAACATTGCCACCAGCCTAGGCACATTCAGATTAATTGCCCCATAATACAGGAACCACTACCAGAGCCTTAGGCTGCTCCACCTACTCAGCAGCTCAGGGGTCGGGGATATGGTCGAGAACATGGATTATAAGGTGGCGACCGTAGGCCGGATAGAGATCAGTTGTATGCTTTGGATCTTGCTCAACCACGGGACCCGGATAGTGTTATAGCAAGTAACCTAGCAATTTAATTCCCTATCCTTCTTTTCTCTTAAATAATAGAATTTGTATTAAACTGGTAGAACTATGGAAGAAAACTATACAACTAGTCACCTAAGATTATTTAACAGATTCATGAATTGTAACGGTATGTGGCAAGCCGGCCCATACCTTATTCGACACGGGAGCATCTCACAACTTCATCATGAAGGATTTTTTCAAGGACTTGAAATAGGTCCAACATTTTAAGTAGTCACCAGGAGGTTGCATCTTCCCAATGAGACAGAAATTCTATCTACTACAAAATGCCTTCTAGAGGTGACCATCGATGGCCTAACATTCGAGGCTCCAACGATGATTTTGAAGATGCCGGACTTTGATCTTGTCTTGGGAATGACATGGCTCACTTGAAACTATGCACAGATTAATTGCCCGGCAAGGAAGGTCGTGCTGAGATACAGCGACACCTACGCGACCTTCGAAGGTACTAACCCAATCTCCCACTGTCTGCTTTCTTTTATCCAGGCTATCAAGGCCCACTTACGGGGGGATGAGGTTTATTAGGTATTGTTCGAGATGATCGAGGAGAAAGAGTCAATCTCCAACATCCCAGTGGTATGGGTTTTCATTGATGTCTTTCCTGAGAAGCTTTACGGATTGCCACCGCATCGTGAAAAGGACTTTTGAATCTAGCTAGTGCAGGGAGCTAAGCCAGTATCTAGGGCTCCATATCAGATGGCTCCCAAGGAACTAGTGGAATTTTAGAGCCAGCTATATGAGTTGGTTGAAGCTGGTTTGTAAAACCAAGCTCCTCATGATATGGAACCCCCTTATTGTTCTTAAAGAAGAAAGATGGGACTCTCAGACTATACATCGACTACAGAGGACTGAACAGGCTAACAGTACGGAATGCATATCCCTTACAGACAATTGACAAGCTCTTTGATTAGCCATAGGGAGCCCACTAATTCTCGAAGTTAAACTTGAGGTCGGGACATTATTAGCTTCAGATCCAGGAGGACATCCTGAAGATCGGTTTTAGTAACCGATATGGCCTTTATGAATTCACGGTAATGTCGTTCTACCTCACGAATGCTCCTTCAGCATTCATGAGTTTGATGAACCAAGTGTTTGAGGCCTATCTCGATGTCTTCATCATCGTATTTATAGACGACATCCTCATTTACTCAAGGACGAAGGAGGAGCATGCAAGATACTTGGCATTGACCTTGGAGAAACTCTGGGAGCACAACCTATACTCAAAGTTCAGCAAATGCCAGTTCTGGTTGAAGGAGGTGGCTTTTTTGGGTCATATTATTAACGGGGCATGGTTAGCAGTGGACCCGACAAAGATCCAAGCAGTACGAAACTGGCCGCCACTAAAGACGCCATCCGACATACGAAGTTTCCTAGGACTTGTCGGGTACTACCGTAAGTTCGTAGAAGGATTCTCCCGGATTTCCCTCCCTCTTACATCTTTGACAAAGAAGGATATGTTGTTTGTGTGGATGCCGCAATGCGAGTCTGCCTTCCAGGAACTGAAGGGTCGGCTTACCTCAGCCCCCATCCTTGCCCTCTCCTCTGGGAAGGAACGAATGGGTGCCATCCTGATACAGCACGGGCATGTGATAGCCTATGCTTCCTGCCACCTAAAGAAACACGAGCAAAATTACCCGGTACATGATCTGGAGATGGGGCGGTAATGTTTGTGTTGAAGATCTGGCGGAATTAACCCTATGGAGTACATTGTGACATCTTCTCCGATCACAAAAATCTTAAGTACATGGACACGCAGAAGGAGTTAAACATGCGTTAGAGACGATGGGTGGAGTTCCTCTCTTATGATTAGTACACAATGCACAACCACCCAGGGAAGGAGAACATAGTAGCAGACGCTCTGAGCAGGAGAGCTACCACAGCAGTAGTTGGACCCCCGATGATAGCCATGGATCTAGTTTAGATGCTGGAGGATATGCAGAGAAACTTGGTGTCCAATGCAGATCCTAAATGATATGAGGAGTACTTTGCCACGATGAAAATTACTAGTGACATATAGAATCACATTAGAGACGGGCAGAGGCAGTACGCTAAATTAAAGCCAATATTCAAGGCTTTGGAGGCTGGCACTGCTGAAAATTATGCGTTGAAGGATGGCCTGGTGTGCTTTAGAAACAGAGCATAAATACCAGCATGAGGTCGAATACGAGAGGATATCTTGACTGAAGCGCACACTAGTAGATACTCAGTGCAGCCGGGGATCACGAAGATGACAGCAGATCTAAAGAGGAACATGTACTATCCAGGCATGAAGAAGGATATCATCTAGTTTGTGACTCATTGCGAGACTTGCCAGCTTGTAAAGACTGAATGCAAGAGCCCAACAAGATTATTTCAGCCACTACCGATGCCGGAGTGGAAGTTTGATGATATCACGACGGACTTCATACACGGACTGCCCAGCTCCCATGCAGGAAATGATTCCATCTGGGTGATCATTGACAGACTAATGAAGGTTTCTCGATTTATTCCAGTCAGGAAGGACGCTCCGGTCGGAGTTCTAGTATGGAGATTTGTGGAGCAGTTTTTCCGCTATCAAGGAGTAACCCGGACGATCGTATCAGATCGGCATGGTCTATTCATGCATAGGGAATGGAGAACATTTCAGGCTTACCAAGGCTTTCAATTAACTTACAACACTGCTTTCCACCCCCAGACGAATAGGCAAACAGAGCGTACAAATAGGATGTTGGAGGATCTCTTACGACTATGTATCTTGGATCGCGTAAGCCGTGGAGAGACTACTACTGCCGCTTATTGAGTTTTCTTACAACAACATCCATCAGTCTAGCATAGGTATTTCCCCCTATGAGCTAATGTACAGACAGAGGTGCATGACTCCACTATCTTGGATCCAGGGTGAGGATACGAAGACACTCGGCTCGGAATTTATGGAGGACACAGATGCTCGGATATGGCTGATTTGGGATAGGATGTTGGAGGCCTAGAGCAGATAGGCCAAGTATTACGATGTGCGGTGATGGTTAAAACTCCAAAAATTATTAAGAGCACGCAGCGCCCCAGGCGGTTTTATTTAGAAAAGCGGATTTGGTTTTATTTAGAAAACTGGGCGCGCGGATTTATTATTTGGATATAAAACAGTGAATTCGAGTTTTAACGAAAGGAGGCAAGTGCACCTATCGCGTGTAGTACAGGATATTCCGGTGTGGAATATCGAGGTCGTATTGTTCTCGGGGTCGGGTCGATTATTTATACTCTTTCCTGGAGGGGACTATTATTCTACCGATATTTAACATGTCAGGTTATTTTTTAATATATAAATAAAAGGCATTAAAAATAAAAGCGTTTTAAAAAGGTGGAGCCGATGAAGATCTTAGCGCAACCACATCGAATAAAATTTGAACTAAAATATACTTTTAATAAAAAGAGATCTTAAGTTTCAAATTAATTAAGCCGGAGACTTGGCCGTGGAGGTTCCACTAAAATGAGTTCACTTATCTCTAGGACTATCGCTCACCTGAACATTAAGACTATTCGACTGGGCTCTCGTCCGATGAAGGATTTCTCTTAGTCCCGCATTACGCTAAGAACCCCGCTATTGGGTGGGGAACCCAATCCGGTAGAGTTTGCGCGCCTCCTCTCTCGAGGGTTAGTGCGGAACTCCATTTAGCAAGGGTGATCGTTCCATACGGATGGCCTCTCGGCTGGCTAGCGTATGCACTACGGAAATAGAGCCCACACATCGATTATGTGGTTCTACGCTTCGTAAACCCAAGGCAAATCTTAAGTAATTTAATTAATTAGAAAAACAAGGCATTTAATTATTTAAAGCTATTTAATCTGTCCCAATTCTCTTTGATACTGAGGGCTAAGAGCGGTTAGCCACTCATCGGAATGGGGACGTCTTGCGATGAAAACAATAAAATTAAAGAAGAAAATGAAATCTCAAAAGGAAAGCAGTAAATAAAGCAGGAAAGTGCAAGTCCTACTCAAACGAGTAGGACTGAAATGAAAGCAGTAAAAGACAAGTCCCGGCTCAAACGAGTGGGCGGGAGAAGAAAGCAAAAAAAGACAAGTCTCACTCAAATGAGTGGGTGGGAAATGCAAGTCCTACTCAAATGAGTAGGCGGGAAAAATAAAGTGAGTCCTAATCAAACGAGTAGGAGAAAATAAATGCACACATGCATGCACTCTACAAAAATGAAATACGTACACACAAACTCGACGGAAAATGAAAACTCACACACACAAGTCCTACTCAAATGAGTAGGCGGAAAATTAAAGCGAGTCCTACTCAAATGAGTAGGAAAAAATAAATGCACCACCCACACACTCGACAGAAATGAAATACGCACACACAAAACAGAAGTTAAAACTCACACACTCACTCTACTTGAATTGAAATACTCACACACAATACAAAAAGTAAAACACAACTCTACACAAAGAAAAATGCACACACACTGCATGAAATTAAAACAATGCGTCATTTAACTATTAACGAGTAGGCGGAAATCAATGCGCACACGCACACACTCTACATGAATTGAAAGAAAGCTATAAAAATTAACTCATACACGCACGCACGCAAATGAAAAAAAATAAGAAAAACAAATAGACTGAAAATTTAAAACAACTATATTTCTACCGCTAGAATGCGGTAGAAATGCATAAAAAGAGAAAAGAAAAATTAAACTAGCAACAAGGTTTGCAAATAAATGCAAAAATGAAATTACTTGAAAAATTGAAACGAATACATTTCTACCGCTAGAATGCGGTAGAAATGAATAAAATGAAGACAGAAAAATTAAAAGAGCAAAAAGTTTTGAAAATAAAAATGAAAATGAGAATGCTTGAAAAATTAAACGATAACGTTTTCTTTGTTATGATTTTATAGAAGAGCTTAAAAAGTGAAATAAAGCAGAAAAGAACAAAAAGTTTTACATCCTAACAAAAAACCTAAGTTAACGAAAAACCAAAACCATTTTTAAGGCATCTTTATAAACTCATAAGAATGAATATAAGAAGAACAAAAAGAAAAACTAAACTATGAAAACTATGAAATCTATTAAAGCATAAAATCTATCTTATACACGCACACACCCGTTTTAAAAGAACAAAAACAAAGTTAAAGCAAAGAAAAAAATAAGATTGCATAAGAGTGGCCACATAGATGAAATCGAAATCCATAGAAAGAGAGAAAATAAACAAATTTTATTAATCAAAGTAGGAGATTACAAAACTAAGAAAATAAAGGAGAGGGGGAGAAATTCTCTTACATAGCATTTGGAATCATCTAACAGCCAGCTCCTATACAAAATGGTTCAAGAAGGAAGAACTGCAGCTCAAATAGAAGGCCGCAATTTAGAGGCAAAATTTTCATGGAACACGCCCTCTGACACGGGCGTGTCAGGGGGTGTGTTAGTACTATTCATGAGGTGATCGGCGATTTGACTACAAAGTTGACTTCACAGCTGAAACGTGGTGGTCACTCCCTAGGTCACGGGCGTGACGCTGGGCTTGTCGGGGAGGTGGTTCTGGGCGCGGGTAGGGTCGAAAAGTCACCGCACGGTCTTGTCGGGCCAGGTGGAGGAGTACACACCCGTATGACATCTTGACACGGGCATGTCGGGTCGGTCGACTAATTTCGAGCGCGATTTCGTCGAGTTGGATTGACACGGGCATCGGTCACGTGGCGTGACACTTGACATGGTTATGTGGCCGGGCGTGTCGCGCGTTTTTTCTTCAAAAACTTCTGTTTTTACGGGAAATTGAAGATCACGCCTAGGTCACGAGCGTGACCCATAGTACATGAGCATGTACTTGCATTTTTTTGGCATTTTTCCTGAAAATTTCAGGAAACAAAAATAAAGTAAGTTAGAACTATTTTTACAAAAAGAGAAACATTTTATTAAAGAAATTTAAGTAAAAATAACGAAAAGAAACTAAAACGACTTATTTATTGTACACAAAAATACGTATATTTACAACTCATCATACGACATCGTCAGGTGGAATTTCAGATTGGTGATAGGGTATTTTTGAAGATATGCCCGATGCAAGGAGTCTCACAGGTTCGCAGGTGAAAGAAGCTTAGTCTAAGATATATAGGGCCTTATAGGATTCTTGAGAGAAACGACACCTTGGCCTATAAAGTGGAGCAACCGCCTGAGTTGGTAGGACTGCATGAAGTCTTCCACGTCTCTCCTCTTAGGAGGGATCTCCTGAGGTCGGAGCAGGAGATTTCTACTGTGGCTGGACTAGTGGCATCCGACCGATCAATCTGCTTGAAGCCAATCAGAATAGACTATACAGAGGTACGAGACTTGCGATGGAAGCAAGTCCCGCTAGGCAAGGTCCTGTGGTCGAATCATAGATAGGAGGAGAACACCTAGGAGCCTCTGGACCTTGCAGCAGAAGTATCTCGAAGTCTTCACGACAGGTATAACCTTAACCACCCAAGAATTTCATATTCTTAGATTTTTCAGTGCAAACCCCGTAGGCCTAATCTTAACTTTGGGGACGAAATTTTTATTTTTATATATTGAGATTTGTAACATCCCACAAACAACCAGACCCCTAGGAGGACTTTTATCATGACTAGGTCATGACAAAGCTTTAAGCACACAAGGAGGACCAATGGGTGAAAGCACCTTGGTCTACAAATAGTAGTTTTTGGACACCTAAGCTATGGTTTGGCCAATGACTCCCAACATGATCACTTGACCCCACCATGTCATTCTCAACAACATAGGGACCCTCTAAAACCCATACAACCCATTTGGGGTCAACCTAAGGGGTCAAGCTAACCAAGGTCAACCTTAACCATAGTTAGGTCAAAGTGCCCTAACTTGACCTAAATTGGTTACACCAAGCCACAAATGCACTTGGGCGGTGACAAGGGACTCAAGACACCTAGTTGTCCAGTCAACCCACTGGTTTGACCAATTCAAACCCTCCAAGTCAACTTTGGTCAAAACAAGCTCAAATGGGGAGGGGAACTAGACCCAACTAAAAACTAATTTCGCTAGGCCCAAATGTGATGTACCACTAGTTACAACAAGTGGAAATTACCTAGAATGCCACTAAAATTCCGGATATATGACTAGGAGAGAGAAGGTGGGTGTTTCATTCAAGGGAGGAGAGAGAAAGAGGGTGTATTCATGCTTTGGAAACCCTTGGGGGCACTCAACTCCCCCTTTATAGCTCATTCATTCCCCTTGACAAACTAGGAGGAGATGGAAGGGTTTTCCATGCCTCTTAGGCGAAGAATGGTGAGAGTTGGGTGGTGGCCGAAAACTTGATTCAAGGCCATTAATGGTCATTCATGGTTTGCCTCTCCCACTCCCCAAATTGGCCTCTCCATCAGTTTTAAAAACTACCAAGCAATCAAAACGAATTGTTACATCACTGCTTATGCTGGAGGATTGAGAATTTTACAAGGAAACGCTTGGAGGTCATCGGTCATGGCACAATGTTGCAGAATAGAGACTGGCCGGTCTGGCGGTTTGGTTCTGGCGGATTGCCGTCCGGGCGGTCTGCCAATCTCTCCCTGGCGACTTGGTGTCCGGGCGGTCTGGCAGTCTCTGTGGGGCTTGGTGTCATCCTCTGATGGTTGTCGGGCGGTTTGTCCATGCACTAAACCGCACAGCTTGTCGGCTTGTAGTTAGATTAAATCGCTTGTACATATAATTTTTTAGTCCCACATTGTTCAATTGTAATTCTCTCATCTCCTCCATTCTATAAAAGCGAGGCAATACCATGCAATACACACCTTTTTGGAAAATAAAGATTTCAGTTATGCAAATTTCCAGACTCTCTTTTTTGTTTGCACATGGTATCGGAGCCCTCGGTCCTTTCCTCCTGATTTTCGAGGACTTGATCTTATCCGCGCGACCTATTCTCGCGACTTCTTCCTCTTGTCACGCCCTGTTCGCGGGTTTTCTTCTTCCCTTGTTTGGGAGACCTCTCTGCCACTTCTAACCGCTCTCTCTAATCACCTTGACCTATTCCTAAGTCATTGCGACCTGTTTCCTGCCTGTCGCTCATGCTTGCTAGTCGTCGCGGCCTAATCTTTCACCGTGTGACTTGTTCTTCGCCCCTGTTCGCACGCCTTTCTCGCAAACTCCTCCAAGTTTGCATGGTCTTACCTTTCTATTGCCCGTGCGGCCTTCTCTCAGGCCGTGCGACTTCTTTCCCTCTACTTTGCTCTGCTTCTTGGTCGTGGCCTTCCTTGCCACTTGTGTGTTGTCACCGTGACCGCTGCAAAATCTGTTCTCTGTCCACTGCGGCCTTCCTAGCCGCTCGACCTGCTTGCTGTTCGCCTGGGTTGGTGACTATCTTCTCTTATTAGCTTAGTCGTGTGACTTCTTTCTCGTGCCCTTCTCGCTACGACCTTGTCATTTTCGCAGCGACCTGTTGTTGTCACCGCGACTTGCTGTTCTCGTGCAGTCTCTATTCAATGGCTTCCACCTCCTCCAAGCTGTCATCCTCAGTGGTCACCTCTTCCGGTAGTGCCCACATTGTTACTCGCGGCAGATGGCTGATCGACTCTGGTGCTACAAATCATATGACAGGCAATCCTCAGTGTTTCTCTCTCCTAGAAACACATGATCGGTTGCCCCTGGTCATTGTTGTGGATGGCTCTCCCTCACCGGTCAATGAGACGGGCATGGTTCAAGTCACTCCATCTCTCTGCCTAGCAGATACCCTCTATGTGCTCAAGTTTTCTTGCAATTTATTATCGGTTACTTCTTTATGCAAGCAACTACGGTGCTCCGTCACATTCACTCCTACCTCTTGTTCTTTTCAGGATCCGGACTCCCAACGGACGATTGCTACTAGGACTGAGAGTGGCGGCCTCTACTTCCTCGATAACACTTCTGCTCTCTCTACCTTCTCCTCCTCCTCTACAAATCTTCTCTAATGGCATCTTTGCCTTGGTCATGCTCCTCCCCAGCTTCTTCGCCAGCTTCTGCCCCACCTCCCTCCGCATCATCCTCCTCTTAACTGTGACGCATGTCAACTTGGCAAGCATCACCGCTCCTCCTTCCCACCAAAGCAAGATCGTGGTTCTACCTACCTGTTTGATCTTGTTCACTCCGACATCTGAGGTCCGGCTCCTACCCTTACTGTTGGTCAGGGTAGTTCTAATTTTGTTAATTTTATTGATGACTTTTTTCGATGTACTTGAGTGTATCTCTTACGAGACTGCTCTGTACTTTTGATGTATGGACATCTTTTTATCATTCAATTAAAACTCAATTTGATGTTTCCATTAAAATCATACGCTCTGATAATGCAAAAGAGTATCTTAGTCAAGTTATTTCCTCTTTTTGTACGCAACATGGGATTGTTCATCAAAGCAGTTGTGTTTACACCTCCCAACAAAATGGAGTGCGGAACGCAAAAACCGTCACCTCCTTGATGTCGCTCGCACTCTGCTAATACAAATGCATGTCCCTCACTCCTACTGGGGCTATGCTGTTCTCAATGTTTGCTATCTCATCAATCGCATTTCCTCTACTGTTCTTCGTGGTCAAACCCCTTTCTCCATTCTCTATCCGGGCAAGGAACCCTTTCCTCTCCCTCTACGTATCTTTGGATGCACAGCCTTTGTCCATGCTCCCTCCGCCATCCGCGACAAACTCTCCCATCGGTCCACTAAATGTGTCTTTCTGGGCTATTCTATCACTCTAAAAGGTTGCTGTTGTTTTGACCTCATTCTTCGTAAGCAGTTCGTCTCCGTGGACGTTACCTTCTTCGAGAATGCTCCTTATTTCTCTGATGCCTACTCTACTCTTCTTGTGGCTTCTAGTTTCACTCCTCTTCCCACTCTCCCAAGCAGTGGTTTCCCTCCTACCACTATCACATCCACTCCTATCGAGGTATTTCCTCTTCCACCATCTCCATCGTCTTCTCCTCCCTCTTCACCTCTGCAATATCCCTCCTCTTCGTCATCGTCGCTCTCTCCTCTCAGGCCAGCTCTCTCCATAACCGATGCTCCGGATACTGAGGAACTTGTTGACCTGGACCTCCCTATTGCCCTTTGCAAAGGGGTTCGTGCATGTACCCAGTACCCGCTTGTTGTAGTTGTTTCCTATGATCGTCTCACCCCTGCTCGCAGGAAGTTTGTGTTGGCTATCTCTTCCACTTACACTCCCTGTTCTTATCAGGAGGCCTTTACCATTCCACATTGGAAGGCTGCTATGGATGAAGAGATTGCTACTCTCACTAAACGAGGTACCTGGACCCTGGTTCCTCCTCTTTTCGGCACAAATATTGTTAGCTGTCGCTGGGTCTTTGTGGTGAAGTTCCTCCCTGATGGCAGTGTGGATCGTTATAAAGCTCGGCTTGTTGCCAAGGGCTTTACCCAGACTTTTGGAGTTGACTATTTTGACACCTTCACTCCAATTGCTCGTCTCGGCACTATTAGGGTCCTTATATCTGTGTCTGTCAACAGGAATTGGCCCATTTCACAGCTGGATGTCAAAAATGCCTTTCTTTATGGGGACCTTCAGGAAGCTGTTTATACGGAGCAACCTCCAGGGTATATTGCTCAGGGGATACACAGGTTTGTCGGCTTAAGAAGGCTATCTATGGCCTAAAACAAAGTCCTCGCGCTTGGTTTGACAAGTTTAGCAGAATTGTTGCTACCGTAGGTTTTACGAGAAGTTCTGCTGATCACTCCTTATTCACTTGTAAGACTTCTCTGAGCCTAGTGGTGCTTGCGATATATGTGGATGATATTCTTCTTACTTTAGATGACTAAGCTGGAATAATCTTGACAAAGAAGAATATTCGGCAACACCTGGTTACAAAGGATATGGACACTCCAAAATACTTTTTGAGGATAGAAATTTCTCGGAAGCCCGATTCTCTTGTCCTCTCTCAACGGAAGTATGCTCTTGAATTGTTAAAAGAGGCAGGGTTAACTGGGACTAAACCTACCCGATGTCCCATGACGACTGGAGAAGATAAAATATAGATGGATGCCTCTCCTCTTCTTTCTAATACTACGAGGTAAAGATGTCTGGTTGGAAAACTTATATATCTCACGGTGACCAGACCCGACATTGCCTATGTTGTAGGCAAGGTTAGCCAGTTCATGCAAGCTCCTCGGGAGTGTCATCTACAATCTGCCTTGAGAATATTAGAGTATATCAAATTAGCTACTAGGAAAGGACTTCTCTTTCAGAAGAATGGACATTTGAGGATTGAAGCTTACTTTGATTCAAGCTATGCCGATGACAAAGGAGACCGCAAGCCAATGTCAGGTCTTTGCACCTTTGTGGGGGGGGGGGGAATCTTGTAAGCTGGAAAAGCAAGAAATAGTGGGTCGTCTGCAGGTCCAATGCTGAAGCATAATATAGAAGTATGGCAGGGGCCACGTGTGAGTTGAAGTGGTTATGGGCTCTCATGCTTGACTTAGGAGAGGTCTACAACTATCCTCTACCTATGTTTTGTGACAACAAGGCCGCCATATACATCTCTAAAAATATGGTCTTCCATGAGAGAACTAAGCACATCGAAGTTGACTGCCATTTTATTCAGGAAGAGATTCTGAAGGCACAAATTTGTAATCCGTTCGTCACCTCCGATAAAGAGTTGGCTGATATTTTCACCAAGCCGGTATCCACATCTTTTCATCATATTTGCGACAAGCTGGGAATGATCGACATATATGCTCCAACTTGAGGGGGAGTGTTGCAGAATAGAGACCGGGCGGCCTAGCGGTTTGGTTCTGGCGAATTGCCGTCCGGGCGGTCTGCTAATCTCTCCCTGGCGACTTGGTGTCCGGGCGGTCTGGCAGTCTCTGTGGCGGCTTGGTGTCATCCTCTGATGGTTACCGGGCAGTTTGTCCATGCACCAAACCGTGCGGCTTGTCGGCTTGTAGTTAGATTAAACCGCTTGTACATATAATTTTTTAGTCCCACATTGTTCAATTATAATCTCTCTCATCTCCTCCATTCTATAAAAAGGAGGCAATACCATGTAATACACAATTTTTTTTGGAAAATAAAGATTTCAGTTATTCAAATTTCCGAACTCTCTTTTTCTGTTCGCACACACACCACTACCACACTCGCCGCCACGCCCGCCTGCGGGTCTAATCCTTCTCCTATGTGCTAGATCTATAGATCTTTAGGTGGAGAAGTCAGGCTCAATCGAGCCCGATCAATGAGGAGAAAATGAGCGAATTTTTGTGAAAATTCAACCCCTCGGGTTCACCAGAAACTGACCCTCCAGCGGATGTGCCGCCGCCAGGCAATAGCCACCACCTCAACGGAGGTGGAGGTGGCGGTGGCCGGCTATAGAGGTGGCCGAGTGGCCGGGAATTGGGCCTTGAAAAGATTCGGGAAGGAGCAATCCAGACCGTTGGCTCATGGAGAATGATGACCAGGAGCCATTGGATTGTCTTGATCGATAAGCGCAGGCCAAATTAAATATTGTATATATATTAAAAATCAATTATGTGACATTATTTCAATCACCTTGCCTTAATTTTTTAAAAATACCTAGATGTATTTTCTATAAATATGTCCAACATACAAAACCTAACCCTTGGAGTCTAGTTTATTACAAAATTGAACTCAACCCTGTTGGGTATTGTACTCAACCGTGTTGGGTATTGTATCCACAATAACCCTAATTTGAAGAAGAGTCCAGTCAAACTAAGATGAATTGAGGTTGTATTTGATATTGCATTTTAGTTATGTACTTTCAGGTTTATAATGCCAAGTATACACCAATGTCAGGTTACAGTAGGTCAGTAAACACTGGACTACACAATGTAATCCCTTATTGTGTAGGCCATCGTGTTAACTCATGTGTAATCTCTCTATTGGAGTATACGTCTATCCTAAGTACAGGAGAAGGATCAAGGAAGGCCAAAGACCAGGATTGAGAATTGAAGAATTTTACCTAAGTAAAATTCAGCGAGTATGGTGAGTCATACATGTCGAATTCGTCGAGTATCCCCTTGATATTCACATAATTCATCGTGTATGCTTCTTGATACACGTCGAATTCATCGTATATACTTAGGGAAAATTCGCCGAAAAGCAGAAAAATTTCCAAGGCAAATTCGTCGAGTATCACTGGTGATACTCGCCGAATTCGTCGAGTATCACTAGCGATACTCGCTGAATTTGACGAGTCTCCCAAGCGACATTTCAAACCACCCGGACATGTGCAGTCTACAACGAATTCGTCGAGTGGTGATACTTGTCGTTTTTCCGATTTTTTCTGGTTAGGAATGCGTCGGCCATGTGCAGTGTTTTTCCTAGGGTTCTTTTTAAGAAACCTTTTATAACCATTTGATTTTGAATATCTCTAAAATACCTAAGATAATTTCGAAATAAACAAGTAATCCCAAAACCTAATTGCAATTTCAAATTTACAAATCTTCCCGAAATTGAACTTGTCGGCTGCACGCTGTCTGGATCATGATATTCTTTCGTTCGGCCGCACTTTGTTGATCATCTTCTTCACCAATTGTTTTGATTGGATTGTTTTATCCTTAAAGATTCTTCATACTCCATGTACAACCCTGATGAATTGTAAATATACGTATTTTTGTGTACATTAATTTAGTTGTTTTCATTTATTTTCGTCTTTTTTACCTGTTTTGTTTAATAAATTGCTCCTTTTTATTGTAAATATTTTGTTAACTTAATTTATTTTATGTTTCAGATAATGGTCAAAAATTGACCCGACACACCCGTGTCAGCCAACCTGACACACCCGTGTCATTTCCGATCGACGATCAAAGACTCGTGCTCGACGATCTCCGATCGACGATCAAGACTCGCGCTCGACGAATTCTGCTCGACATTCGTCGACACACCCGACACGCCCAGAGGCACGCCCGTGACCTGGGGCATGACTTCTCCAGCAAGCTCGACGATAAATCCGCTCGACGATTGTCCGCTCGACGATCGGCGACCAACATGACACGTCTGTGGCAGCCAACACGACACGCCCGTGTCCATCCCGATCGACGATCAAGTCTTCCAGCTCAACGAATCGCGCTCGACGTTCGTCGACCCACCCCGACACGCCTAGCGTCACACCCGTGACCTAAGTTGTGCCCTTCTCCACCTGGCCGACAAGACGCCATCGGCGACATTTCGACGAACCCGCGCCCAGTTCTACCGCCCCGACACGCCCATAGTCACGCCCGTGACCTGGGGCGTGACTGTCGCGTGAACGAGACGTGTCCATCCCGAAGTCAACTTTGATGTCAAATCTCGCCAGCCGCCATCTGAATAGTACTGACACACCCACCGACACGCCCATGTCAGAGGGCGTGTCCCATCAAAAATTTTGTCTATAAATAAGCAGCTTCTGCTTGTAATCCTGTTCCCTTTTTGGATCCGTTTTGTATAGGGGAAGTGCTGTTTGGATGCTTCCAAAGTCTATGTAAGGGATATTTCTCCCCCTCTCTTTAGCTTTTATTTTTGGTGTCTTTGTAACTCGTACTCTTATTTAATAAAATATGTTTTTCATCTCTTATTATGGCTTTGGAATGGATCTACGCAACTCCTCTCTTATGCAATCTTATTCTTATGTTTGTTTTAACTTAGTTTTTGTTCTTTTAGAATGTGTGTGTGAGTGTATGAGTATAGTTTTCAGGTTTTTATGTTTAGTTATTTTTACTTAGTTTTGGTTAAACTTAGGTTTTGATAGCTTTTATTTCATTCATATAGATCCGTTAAAACGATTTTAAAGTGTTTCCATTTTTTTAACTTAGATTTTTTTTTTTATGTGGTAAAAACTTTTTAGTTCTTTTCGCTTTATTTTCACTTTTTAATCACTTTTACGGAATTATATGAATGATGATATAGTTGTTTTAATATTTCGTGCATTTTGATTTTGTTTTAAACTTTTGCCCGTTTAATTTTTTCGTCTTCTTTTTATTCATTTCTACCGCATTCTAGCGGTAAAAATGTATTTGTTTTTTTATTTTTCGAGCACTTGCGTTTTCATTTTTATTTGCAAAACTTTCTTCCTGTTTAATTTTTCTTTTCACTTTTATGCATTTCTACCGCATTCTAGCAGTAGAAATGCAGTCGTTTTAATTTTTAGATAACTTAGTTTTTATTCATTTTTGTACGTGTGCGCATTTATTTCCGTCTACTCGTTAAGAGTTAAATGGCCCATTGTTTTTATTTTATTTCAGTAGAGTGTGTTGTGTTTTACTTTTTTGCAGTGTGTGTGTGTTTTATTTTCATAGAGTGAGTGCATTTATTTAGTCCTACTCGTTTGAGTAGGACCCGCATTTATTTTCTCCTACTCATTTGAGTAAGATTTATGTATAGGAGTTTACTTTCATGTCGAGTAGAGTGTGTGAGTTTTAATTTCTGTCGAGGGTATGCGTGCGTTGCATTTATTTTGTCCTACTCGTTTGAGTAGTGTTGGGTACATTGGAAAATGTGTACCAGATTTGAAGAAGCCTCACCCTACTTAATGATATGCATCAAGGTGTATTTGATGTGTTTTGAGTTTATATGTGCAGGTTAAGTAAATACAGGAATGCAGAAAAATTTCTAACTCCATATGTCGACACCAGGAAAAGTTGTGTCGACACTTATGAAGGCTTGTGTCGACACTGGAGAAAAGCTGTGTCGACACTTGGAGTTAATTGTGTCGACACTTGGAATGGCTGTGTCGACACCTGAAGAAACTATGTCGACATGCAGGGGCAGTGTTGACACACAGTGAGGCATTGTCGACATCAATTGTGTCGACACCAAGAGTCAGTGTCGACACACAGGAATATTTAGTCGACATCAACTGTGTCGACACCAAGAGGCAGTGTCAACACACAGAAGACTTTGTCAACACACTACATAGTTTCAACAAAGTTAAAGAAAAGAAGTAACTATGTCGACACACAGAGGCAGTGTCGACACACAGAAGACCTTGTCGACATCAACTGTGTCGACACACAGCAAAGTTTCACCTATGTTAAAGAAAAGAAGTGATTGTGTCGACACACAAAATAAGTGTCGACATATTCTACAGAAGGCTGTGTCGAGAAGCATTAACAACAACAAAGGAGATATGTCGACACCATCAAGGCATGTGTCGACACTTAGTCTACTTGTGTCGACACTTAGTCTACTTATGTCGACACATGATGAAGTTCAGTCTCGACACTTTCAGATAGAAACAGTATTTCAAGAAGTGACTGGATGACTTGACAGCTGCCATTTCTAACCGGTCTATTGCAACTGTCAAAGCTATCAGAAGTTTGTTAGAAACCGGATCAACCGGTTACCATGGAGAAAGTCTATATAAAGGCATTCTCCTTCAACAGATAATGATGATTGAAGAATCGAATAGAAAAGAAAGAGAACTGATAGGAGTAATAGTACAGAAGATTTTCGTCAGAAGATCTAAGAAGAAGTTGGAGAGAGAGAGCTCCATCTACTGAAGTGCAGTTGCTGAACAAGGCTGCCAAGAAATATTCAGATTGAGATCTGAATCTCAAGTCAGAAGTTGATTAAAGATTAACTTCTCAAGAGTTCAACCCTACTGAGTTCAGATTCAAGAAGCTTTGAAGAAAGCTAAGAGAGGTTGTTCTCTGCCATCAGATTCTTCCAAGAACTGGTCAAGAAGCCATCCATCCATTCTCTCTCTACCAGGGTGGTGGTAAAATACATTTGTTAAATCAATTTTCTGTAGGATCTATTCTAGATCTGAGCTGTAAGCCTGTGTTATAAAGGCTGAGTTGTAGGAGATTTAGATCTCTGAGTGGTAGGCCTTGTTGAAAGCTGAGGTAGGGCTGTGAGCCTGAGTTGTAGGAGATTGTATCTCTGAGTTGTAGGCCTTGTGTAGGCTGAGGTAGGGCAAATTGCCTGAGCTGTAGGAGCCTTGTTGGTTTCTGAGTTGTAAGATCTGAGGATCTGAGGTGAAGTGCAGAAGTTAGGCCGAATCTAGTACACTGCTAGATAGGCGAAGGGGGAAAGTGGATGTACCCAGACCTTGTGGAACCACTATAAAAACTGTGTGCACTCTGTGATTGAATGTTGTTGTGAATGTTGTGCTGTGTTAGCTGTAGAATTTGCAGTTTCTTATTATTTAACTAAACAGATTTTCTGCCTTAAAAAGAAAAAGGAATTACACCTATTCAACCCCCCTAGGTGGTTAGACACTAATTCTTTCAAGTAGGACTCGCTTTCATTTCTCCCGCCCACGCATTTGCGCTGGGACTCGCATTTACTGCTTTCATTTTAGTCCTACTCATTTGAGTAGGACTTGCAATTTACTGCTTTCTTTTACTGATTTTCTTTACTGTTTTCTTTTCCTGCTTTCATTTACTGCTTTCTTTATTGCTTTCACCGCTGTCATCCCCATTATGATGAGTGGCTAACCATTCTTAGCCCTCAGTATCGAAGAGCATTAGGACAGATAAAATAGCTTTAAATAATTAAAGGTCCTTATTTTCTAATTAATTAAAATTACTTAAGGTTTGCCTAGGGTTTACGACGCGTAGGACCACAAATCGATGTGTGGGCCCTATTTTCGTAGTCCATATGCTAGCTAGCCAAGAGTCAGTGTGTATGGACCGATCACCCCTTGGTAAAGAGAGTTCTGCACTAACCCTCGAGAGAGGAGGCGCACCAACTCTACCGGATTGGGTTCCCCACCCAATAGCGGGGTTCTTAGCGTAATGCGGGCATTAAGAGGAATCCTTCGTCGGACTAACGTTCGGTCGAATAGTCTTAGCATTCAGTTGAGCGATAGTCCTAGATATAAGTGAGCTCATTCTAGTGGAACCTCCACGGCCAAGTCTCTGCCTTAATTAATTTGAAACTTAGGATCTCTTTTTATTAAAAGTTTATTTTAGTTCAAATTCTAGTCGATGTCGTTGCGCTAAGCTTTTCATCGGCTCCACCTTTATGCTTTCATTTTATGTCTTTCTTTTTGCTTTTATATATATATAAAAAATAACCCGACAAGTTAATTATCGGTAAAATAATAGTCCCCTACAGGGAAGAGTAGAAATAATCGAACCGACCCCGAGAACAATACGACCTCGATATTCCATCCAGAATATCATGTACTACTCACGATAGGTGCACTTGCCTCTTTTTGTTATAGCTCAATCTCATCTGTTTTATATCCAAATAAATAAATCTGTGTGCCTCGTTTTCTAAATAAAAACAACATCCCCGCTTTCCTTAAATAAACCACCCGGGGCGCCGCGGGAATACTCACCAATTTTTGGAGTTTTAACCGCATCAAGTTTTCGGACCCGATGCGAAAATAATCAATCAATTTTTTGGCGCTGTTACCGGGGACTTGATACACAATATTTCAATCAAACCCCGTATCCGGCGAGTAGGGTCCATAGGAACCAGACCCAATGGTGCAGATCGCTCAGAGGCCAGGCGAGCTCGGCAGGGAAATCAGAAGGCCGAGCTCGGCACCCGCCAACCCCGAGCTCGGCATTCGTCGAGCTCATTCCAGGTTTCATCGAGCTGAGATCAGCTAATGATAACCGACTGATGGGCGTGCTCGCCATCCCAGCTCGCGCTCGCGCAATGAGGCTCGGTAACAGCAGGCGAGCCGGATCTTCAGGGGTGGCCGAGCTCCCCAGATCACCCAGATTTATGAGGTACTTTTTACTGTTTTGCCCCCGCTAGACTGCACATAGCCCTTCAAAACAGCGGAGTCTGGCTATTGGCAGACCCAGCCAAGGGTATTTTGGTAATGTCAGGTCAGTTTAGTTTGGTTATCGGCAGTTCAAATTCTAAAATCTATAAATAAGACCCAAGGGGTACCTCAGAAGGCATGCTTCCTGTGCTCTCTTGCTCCAGCCTTCAAGTGCTTTCTGGGGGTACCTTAGTTCGGCCTTTGGCTAAGGAGGGGAAGCGCTCTCAGATCTTCCGGGTGTATGGTGGGTCCTCCCTGCCGAGCCGTTCGGTCAGTTCTCCCTTATTTCTTTTATTATTTTGCTTGTAGGAGTGAAGTAGGTGCGCGATCACCCCTTCCCTAAGGGTGAACTCCACAGGAGACTGAATTTAGGTTTCAACATTTTAGTGCGGTGAGCATGGAGCGTGATCAGTACAGAAAAGCTTCAGCGAGCTCGATGTCAGGAGGGCAAGGAACTGATAGGACGGACTCGCCGCCCCCCACCTCTGTCCATGGTGGGGATGTTTGAAGATATCAGGAATGAGGTACTGGGCCTCGTCAAGTTCGCACTTGGCACGCGGGCCGAGTGATCGACTCTGGCAATCCACATCGCAGCCGCCCCCTCTCTGGGCGAGGACTCCCCTGGCAGGCGAGCTTGGAAGGAAGTGGCCGAGGAGGGCCGGGGGTGCGAGCTCCGTGAGCGTGATCTCTTCCCCGGCCAGGCAAGCAGAGGCCGGCTTGGAGAGCTGAGCCCGCGAGACGCACCAGCTCACTTAGTAGGGGGAGGCAGCCCCTTCAGCGAGTTGGTCTCTTCAACTCCAGTTCCAGAGAGGTTCAGGGAACCCGAGATGTCCTACTACACTGGGAAGGGAGACCCGGTCCAATACGTCCAATGGTTTGAGGATGTGGTCTCGATCTGGTAGATGTCGGATGGGTTCAAGTGCTGACTCTTCGCAATTACCCTCAAGGAAAAGGCAAGGGAGTGGTTCCACCAGCTGCCAGCCAGCTCCATCTATTACTTCGAGGACCTGTGTCGGGGGTTCATACTGAGGTTCACTACCTCGAAGAGGAGGAAGAAGGAGTCAGAGTCCCTGTTCCACATCAAGCAGGGAGTGAATGAGACGCTGGGGAGCTACGTGGACAAGTTCCAGGAGGAGGTCACCCAAGTCCAGGAGATGTCAGGCCACAGTCTGATGATGGCCTTCACCCTGGGGCTGCAGTAGGGATTCTTCAGGATGGAGCTGAAGAGAATCCCCCCTCTCCTATGAGGAGCTGATGGAGAGGGTGGCGAGAGAAGTTGACAGGGAGGCGTCAAATCCGAAGTTTGCCCGGAAGCTGGCCAGGTGGGCCACGGAGGATGAGAAGGAGCCAAGAGGCAGAAGAGGTCAGGAGGAGAGGAGAGCCGAGTCCCAGCAGAGGGAGAAGAGGCAGCTCCAGGGGTAGCAGCAGCCCCAGTGGGGGCCTCAGGAGCCCGACCGCCAGCTGGGTTGGAGGCCCGAGTTGCAAGGGTAGGGGCCATAGAGAGGGTATCAAGGAAGGGACCACCACCGGGGGGCAAGATCAATTCCAACCCACAGGATGGAGGCAGGCCCAGAGGCCTCGACTCCACCATCAAGAAGAGGCTATGACCATAGCCATAGGGGAGAGGAGGAGAGTAGCAAGGAGGAGGAGGAGAGAAGTTAGGGTGAAGTTGCCCTACTGCGATTTCCATCAGGAAGAAGGGCATGCCACAGCCACGTGCCCGGAGTTCCTCGAAATGAGAGGGAACAGGGAGCAACAGTAACAATAAGGGCGCAAGGAGGTGCGTATAGAGGAGGTCCTGCCTCGGGCAGAGGAGGACTAGTGAGAAGACCAGGTGGATGTCGGGACCCGAGGAGGGATCAGAGTGATCCACGGTGGGTAGGGGTTGAGGCTTCCTGGAAGGCGAGCCTCCACACCATGTATCGCCGGAGCATTAGCTCCACATCTCAAACCCTACCACCGGAAGAGAGGATCACCTTATCAAGGAGCGATATGGCGGATCATGAGGATCCTTTTTACGATGCGCTGGTCATCCAGACAGCCATCAAAATTTTACCGTCTCCAGGATCCTCGTTGATAACGGAAGCTCCGTCAATGTCGTCTTTAAGAAGGCATTTGACGCGATGAAGGTGGTGGCGAAGAGGGTGCTGGCCTCGGATAGACCCTTGTTCGGATTTTCAGAGGAGAGGAAGGAGGTCGAAGGGGGGGTAGGCCTCCATGTCACCCTAGGGGGCAGTCCAGGAACTGCAGGTTCGTCATCGTGGACACCCCCAGCAGCTACAGCGCCATCTTTGGGAGACCCCTCATCAGCGCCTTCCGCTGCATCCCCTCATCGTTCCATCAATGCTTGAAGTTCAATGCCGAGGGGATTCAAGTCAGGGTCAGGGGACCCCAAGTTGGTGCGAGAGTGCTACGTCACTACCGTGAACTATATTTCTTGGTAGGAGGGGGCCGAGGAGATTGAGCGAAGGATGGAGGAGGCGGAGCAGGAAGCTGGAGGGGAGGAGCTGGAGGTGGAAAGCTATGCCGAGGTAGAGGCAGTAGGAGGAGATCGGGAGGAGTCGGCTGAGGAGATGGCTGTGGAATAAGAGGTGGAGGCAGAAGTCCTCATCCCAGAGGAGAGGGATGTTGAAGAATGGGGGAGCAGTGCAGGCTATATGCTGCGGAAGAGGTGGTGGAGCTGGAGGTCCTCAGCCATGAAGGCAGGGTGGAGAAGGTCCGCGTCAGCGGAGGGCTGACCCTGGGGGCTCAGGGTCGGATGCTGGAGTGCATCCCGAAGAATGTGGACATCTTCGCATGGAGCGCCGCAGAGATGTCGGGGGTTGACGCGGATGTGGCTTGCCACCACCTCAACTTGGACCCGGGAACACGCCCCGTCCAACAAAAGAAGAGGTCCGCCGCAGACAAGCTGGCAGAGCCCATCAGGGTGGAGGTGGCAAAACTTCTTAAGGCCAGCTTCGTGTCTGAGATTCAATACCCCGGCTGGGTCTCCAATGTAGTCATGGTGAAAAAAGGGGATGGCCGGTGGCGTATGTGTATCGATTTCTCTTTGCTTAATAAATCGTGCCCTAAGGATTGTTATCCCTTGCCTCGTATCGACGGGCTGGTTGACTCAGTCGTTAGTTTTTCTGTAATGAGCTTTCTAGATGCATTTCCAGGGTATCATCAAATCAGGTTGCATCCCCCGGACTTCAAGGATGTCTCATTCATCACGGGGGATGAATGCTACTGTTATAAAATGATGCCCTTCGGGCTGAAGAATGCAGGGGCAACCTACCAGAAGATGATGGATAGGGTCTTTAAAGAACAGAAGGGGAGGAACCTGGAGGTGTACGTGGATGATCTCATGATCAAGAGTCAGGATGTGGACTCTCACCTCCAGGACCTAGAGGAGACCTTTACTACCCTACGCAGGTACAAGATGCGGTTGAACCCCCTGAAGTGTGTCTTCTAGGCCAGCAGGGGGAAGTTATTGTGGCACCTCCTCACCGCTGCAAGGGTCAAGCCAAATACTGATAGGGTCAAGGCTATCATGGAGCTAGGGTCGCCGTGGAACACTAAGGAGGTGCAGCGGCTGGCGGGGAGGCTGGCAGGGCTAAGTAGGTTCCTCTCCCGGGCTGGGGAGAAGTGTTCACCCTTCTTCAAAGCACTGAGGGGGGGGGGGGTCAAAAATTCGAGTGGACCAAGGAGTGCGAGGAGGCGTTCGAGGCCCTCAAGATGCAGTTTACTCGGGTTCCATTTATCCAAAGGCCGAAGGAAGGGGAAGACTTATTTTTTTACCTTGGGGTCAGGGCGGAGGCCTTGAGCTCTGTCCTAGTTCGTGAGGAGGGGAAGAAGCAGCTCCCTATTTATTACGTGAGCCGGGTCCTGAGGAAGGCTGAGCTCCGGTATCCAATTTTGGGGAAGCTGGCCTTCGGCTTGATCATCTCAGCCCGAAGGTTGTGGCCTTACTTCCAGGCACACTCAATCCGAGTGTTGACTGACCATCCCCTCCGCAACATCTTTGAGGGGGTGGAGCATTCTGGTAGGCTGGCCAAGTGGTCGTTGGAGTTGATTGAATTCGACGTCTTCTTCATCCCCCGCCTCTCGATCAATGCTCAAGCAATGGCCGACTTCTTGGCCGATTATGTGATTGAGGTGGTGGAGGAAGAGCTCACTCGTCCGACTCCTTGGAAGGTGAAGGTAGATGGAACCTCGGGGAGGCATTCCCTAGGAGTGGGGGTGATCTTGGAGAGCCCCCAAGGGACTTTAATTGAGCAGACGGTGGTGGTGCACTTCCCCATAACGAACAATCAAGCGGAGTATGAGGCCGTGATAGCAGGGCTGCGCCTGGCCAGGGAGCTGGGGGTGTTGGACGTGGAGGTCCTTACTGACTCCATGGTGGTAGCTTCCCAGATCAACGGGGAGTTCGAGGCGAGAGAGCCTACCCTATGGTTATACTTAGCCAAAGTAAAGGGGATCATTGGTACATTTCAAACTTTTTCCATCCAGCATGTGCCCCGGGAGGAGAATGAGCAAGTCGATCAGCTAGCGAAGCGTGATCCTCGGGTAGGGGGTACCATCACCGACCTATTCCGCCATTCCATCGAAGAGGGAGAGCTCATGGAGATAGATCAGTGGTCCTCGTGGATGGACTCGGTCATAACTTTCCTTTCCATGGGAGAGTATCCGGAGAGGGTGGACAAAAAGAAGCTCAGGTACAAATCGGCGTACTACCTCCTCCGGGACGGGCAGCTGTATAAGAAGACTCTCTCGGGAATGATGGCTCGATGCGTGGCCGAGGGGGAAGTACAAAGAATCTTGGAAGATGTCCACTCCGGGGAGTGTGGGAGCCACTCCGGGAGTCGGACCCTGGAAGGGAGGATTGTCAGGCAGGTGTACTTCTGGCCCACCCTGGTCCGTGATACGACGGAGTTCGCAAGAAGGTGCCACAAGTGCCAGCTATTTGCCCCTCTCCAGCTACAGCCGGCTCAGCGACTCAAAAGTATCACAGCCCCCTGGCCCTTTGCCATTTGGGGGATGGACTTGGTTGGACCGTTCCCCCAGGCCAGTGGGTAGAGGAGGTTCCTACTGGTAATGATCGATTATTTCTCCAAGTGGTTGGAAGTGAAGGCGCTGGCCAAGGTGACTTCCCAAGTCATCAAGAACTTCATTTGGGGGGAGATCATCTGTCACTGTGGGCTGCCCCAGGCCATTGTCACGGATAATGGGCCCCAGTTCGTCAGCGTGGAGTTTACCAGTTTCTGCGAGCATCTTGGGATCGACCTCAGGTTCGCCTCAGTCCACCACCCCAGGAGAAACGGCAGGTGGAGGCCGTGAACAAAATCATTGTTAACCTCCTAAAAAGAAAGTGGAAAATCTGAAGGGGAGCTGGGTGGAACAGCTTCCCGCGGTTCTCTAGGCCTTGTGGACACCCCAACACAGCTACAGGAAAGACCCCCTTCAAGCTCTCTCATGGGTACGAGGTAGTGCTCCCCGTGGAAATTGAAGTTCAAACACCTCGAGTTATTGCGGCCGGGGAAGGCAGGAAAGAATGGAAGGCTAAGAACAAGGAAGAGCTGCGGCTCTCCCTTGACATGGTGGAGTAACTGTGGGACCTTTTCGCCGTCCGACAAGAAGAGGTGAAGAGGAGGATGGCCAAGTACTTTGACAAGCACGTCAGAGTCAAGCAATTTGTGGAGGGGGACTTGGTGTTGAAGAAGGTGGATGTAGCAGGAAGGTCGGCAACCGCGGGGAAGCTCAACCCCAGCTGGGAAGGTCCATTTATTGTAAAAGAAGCTTTAAGATCAGGGGGGTATCGACTCCAAAATGTGGAGGGCAAGACCCTAAGTATCACCTGGAGGTGACAACTTAAAACACTTTTTCCCTTGAAACATGTAAGTGGTGCTTTGATTTTTAATAAAGTTCTTTAACACATCAATGTTGTTACAATAAGTTTTCATGAAGAGATGAAGTGTATTTGGACCCCGAGCAGATCTCACTGTCAGGCTCTCACCTAGCTGGCAGGGCTGGAAGTCACTCGGTATCATCCTTAGACCTCGAGCAGATCCCGCTGTCTGGCTCTCACCTAGCTGGCAGGGCTGGAAGTCACTCGATGGTGTCAGCCTTGGACCCTGAGCAGATCCCGCTTTCAGGCTCTCACCTAGCTGGCAGGGATGGAAGTCACTCGGTATCATCCTTAGACCACGAGCAGATCCCGCTATCAGGCTCTCACCTAGATGGCACGACTAGAAGTTACTCGATGGTGTCAGCCTTGGACCCCGAACAGATCCCGTTGTCACGCTCTCACCAAGCTGGCAGGGCTAGAAGTCACTCAGTGTCATCCCTAAACCTCGAGCAGATCCCGCTGTCAGGCTCTCACCTAGCTGGCAGGGCTGGAAGTCACTCGATGGAGTCAGCCTTGGACCCCGAGAAGATCCCATTATCAGGCTCTCACCAAGCTGGCAGGGCTGGAAGTCACTCGGTGTCATCCTTAGATCTCTAGCAGATCTCACTGTCAGGCTCTCACCTAGGTGGCAGGGATGGAATTCACTCGATGGAGTCAGCCTTGGACCCCGAGCAGATCCCGATGTCAAGATCTCACCTAGTTGGCAGGGCTGGAGGTCACTCGGTGTCATCCTTAGACCTCGAGCAGATCCTGTTGTCATACTCTCACCTAGTTGGTAGGGCTGGAAGTCACTCGATGGTGTCAGCCTTAGAACTCGAGCAGATCCCGTTATCAGGCTCTCACATAGCTGGCAGGGCTGGAAGTCACTCAATGGTGTTAGCCTTAGACCCCGAGCAGATCCCGCTGTCATGCTCTCACTTAGCTGGCAGAGCTGGAATTCACTCGTTGTCATCCTGAGACCTCGAGCAGATCCCGCTGTCAGGCTCTCACCTAGCTGGCAGGGCTGGAAGTCACTCGATCGTGTCAGCCTTGGACCCCGAGCAGATCTCGCTGTCAGGCTCTCACCCAACTGGCAGGTCTGGAAGTCACTCGGTATCATCCTTAGACCTCGAGCAGATCCCACTGTCAGGCTCTCACCTAGCTGGCAGGGCTGGAAGTCACTCGATGGAGTCAGCCTTGGACCCCGAGCAGATCCCGCTTTCAGGCTCTCACCTAGCTGGCAGGGTTGGAGGTCACTCGGTGTCATCCTTAGATTTTGAGCAGATCCCGATGTCAGGCTCTCACCTAGCTGGCAGGGCAGGAAGTCACTCGATGGTGTCAGCCTTAGACCTCGAGCAGATCCCGCTATTAGGCTCTCACCTAGCTAGCAGGGCTGGAAGTCACTCGATGGTGTAAGCCTTAGAACCCGAGTAGATCCTGCTGTCAGGCTCTCACCTAGTTGGTAGGGCTGCAAGTCACTCGATGTCATCCTTAGACCCTAAGCAGATCCCGTTGTCAGGCTCACACCTAGCTGGTAGGGCTGGAAGTCACTCGATGTCATCCTTAGACCCCGAGCAGATCCCACTGTCAGGCTCTCACCTAGATGGAAGGGCTGGAAGTCACTCGGTGTCATCCTTAGACCTCGAGCAGATCCCACTGTCAGGCTCTCACCTAGCTGGCAGTGCTGGAAGTCACTCGATTGTGTTAGTCTGGGGCCCCGAGCATATCCCGCTGTCTGGCTCTCACCTAGTTGGCAGGGCTGGATGTCACTCGGCGTCATCCTTAGACCTCGAGCAGTTCCCGCTGTCAGGATCTCACCTAGCTGGCAGGGCTGGAAGTCACTCAGTGTCATCCTCGAACCCCGGGCAGATCCCGTGTCAGGCTCTCACCTAGCCGACAGGGGAGGGGGTCACTCAGGGAATCTTACACTCCCCAGGTAGTGCCTAGCAAGTTTGGCCCTTCTAAGAATGAGAGAGGAGAGCTCGGCATAGGCGAGCTCCGGCTCGCTAATTCAGCTCGGCCTCGGTAGAAGGGTGGCAAGCTAGGCCCTTGGACCTCGCCGAAGGGAGGCGAATCCCGCCAAGACACCTCTCCCCCCACTTTGTTTTACCTGGGAAAATTTAGAGAATTTGTTCTTATATTGATAAGGTTATGGGTTGCTCGCAAGCGAGCTGCGGCGAGTCCTGAGAATTGGCGAGCTCTCAAAATGTGCTCTCAGGGGCGAGTCCTAACGACTATCCTACTCGTAAAATCTATCTACGCGAGATCGCCAAGGGAATGGCTCGCGGGCAGGCAAAACAAAGTAAAGACAGAAAAGAGATGGAAAAAATGGCCAAGGCTATAACCAAAAATGTATTCCATTACAGTAATGTTTACAGGTGGAGCTCGCCTCGGCGAAAAAAAAGGGTATGTATACAATTAGCCCTTGCCACCCTCGCCGAATTGATGGCCCTCCTCCCCTCCGCCGGACGGGTCCTGAAAGCTTTTCCCAAAGAGCGCGTCCAATCTGTCATCCTTCTCGCTAGGCGGCGTCGCCGGGAAAAAGCTCGGCATCAGGTCCCTGACCAAGATCTCCTCGTACCCCTCCACCAGCACTCCAGTGTCCTTCATCATCTGGAGGGTTCATTCGGCGGCCTGGATGGAGTTGATCCGTGGCGTCTCGGCGAGGTTGGCCTCGCCAAAGATCCTCGGCCTCTTATAGGGGATGGTGGGATCAGCGTCGCTGGCCGGGAAGAAGATCTCCGCCTGGCGGCGGACCTCGTAGATGAGGTTCTGATTCTCCTCCTTCAGCCTCACATTTGCCCCCTCCAGCTCGGCAAGTCGGGCACGCAGCTGGCCGATCTCCTCCCCCTGCTCGGCATTGCGAGCCGCAACTCCCCGACCGCCTTCGCATCCTGATGAAAAAGGAAAGTTCGATAACAGCGGCGCAAAATGTTTTAAGTAAAAGAGGGAAGAGGCAGCTTGATACTCACCAATCCGCCAGCGGCCTGGGCGAGAAGACTCTCAGCGATGCCGAGCTGCCTCACCTGGTCAGCGACCTTTTCTTTGGCGTGTCGCAGGCCTGCTCGGCCTTTTGAAGTTGGTTGCTGAGGCAGAAGATGCGGCGGACCAGCATGTGATGGAGCTCCATGGCTCGCAGGTTGGCTTGCAGGCCCTCATGGCCGAGCTGACGCAGTTTCATGCCCTTGTAGGCCTCGGCGGCCTCCCGGCCATAGAGGTCGAAGCCGAGGGTGTAAGCGTGACCTATGGAGGGCTCGCGGTCATGCCAGGAGGGGTGAAGGGTGGAGATGGAAACTCGATGGGCCAGCTCGTCCCACAGCACCATTGGCTCGCCCGACGAGTCTTTCCACCGCCCCCCAAAGCTGAAGAGGGGATGTTCTTTCGGCACGCCGAGCACGTGAGCCATCCTCTTCACTGAAGGAGGTGGAAAGCTCGTCGTAGGGGGAACAGGGGTCTCGCCACCTTTCCGCCCCTTGCTGGTGATTTCCTTCAGCGGGCTCTCTGGCGACGCGTCGAGGACAAATTCGGGCGAGCTCATGTATTTGGGGCTGGATTGATGTTGTTGATGTTGTTTACCTCGCGAAGCCGGCACGGCTTTCTTCATCTTTTTGGGTAGTTGTTGGTGATGGGGCGGGCTAGACCCCCATCCTCAGGCTGCATCTTGCTGGAAGAGGGTTTGGAGAAGGCCGCCTCGTCTCGGCATGCCACCGCCGCTGCCATCTCGTGAGCGAGAGGGTCTGGGTACAATCCTGAGTCCGCAAATGGTGGTTTTACGGGGATTAGCCGCTCCCCTGCATGAAAAACTTAGAAAGGTTTCGCTGGCAAATATGGAGAGCTGAGCAGCAGAGTAGACAGTACCTTCACCGGGCAGGACGGGGCGGAGAACGTCGAGGCCCCTTCGCAGGAAGGTGACCTCGAAGTCCTTGTGGAGGAAGTACTTGTGGAGGTCGGAATCATTGCCTGACACGGTCGGGGGCGGTAGACCTCCTCGCCCTTCTGCTGGGGGGAGTAAGGGATGTTGCCGAGATAGCCCTTGATGAAGGCGATCTTGGTCATCCAATTGTGATGCTTGTTCGCGATCTCGTGAACTTTGTTCAGCGAGTCCATAAAGTAGGCGACACCATCTGGCGTCACCTTGTAGAAGAAGAGCTTCCTGAACACCGTCAGGTTGAACTCAATCCTCTCTCGGCGGAGGTAGATCGCGTACGCCACCATCATGGCGATGGCGTTTGAATTCAGCTGCGCGGGCACCGCGCCATAGTATTTCAGAATTTGCCGGATCTCCGACCAGAGGGGGAGGTGCAGCCCCCCATCAAATTGCGGGATGGGGAAGGCGAGCTCGTCATCATAAAAAGTTTTGATGGCCTCCCCCTGCCTCGTTCGACTCGCCTCGAAGCCTGGTGGCACATGGTTGCCAACAAATTCAGCGAGCTCGGCCTCACTTGTGTGCCCCTCAAAGAAGCAATAGTCAGTGAAGTGCTGGCGCATTTGGAGCGGTCGTCGGCATCAGGGTTGGTCTTGTCAATGCTTGCAGAAGAAGGGGTGGAGCGCGAGCAGAAAAGAGGAAAAGCGCAGGAAGAGAGGTAAAAGTAAGCAGTTAAGGCAGTTGTATGGGGGTTGGTTGGGGGGGCTATTTATAGAAAAAGTAATCAGGGGACCAAGCTGTCCAATCGGCCCAGCTCACCATCCCAGCTCGCCAACCCCCAGCTCGCCGACTTCCGGCACGTTCCAACCAAGTCTAAGTCAAATGCGAAGCAATATAATTACTATTATTCAAACGCAAGCCACACCTATGAATGTTTGAAGTTATTTATTACAACAATCTAGTGCAGGAATAAAGAAGCGGGGCGCGCGGGCAAGGGGGACCAGTAGACGGGTACCAGTCGTCTCGGCAAGGGAGCCACCTTTTATCTACCCCGGCCTCGCATCCCCAGTCCCCCAGGCTACCGTGCGCGGAGCAGCTCGTGAATCCTCCCTGAATTCCTCTGCGCCACCAAGAGGCCGTCGTCTATCTCATCTAGGAGCCGGGAAGGAGACATCATCTCTCCTGCCTGGCCGCTTCGCACCTCGTCTACAAGGCGCACGTAGTTGCGTTGAAGTGCCTCGTTGACCTCTTGCACCTCGCGGACCCCGCGTACGAGCTTCTTGAAGAGCTTGATCCCCCTCCTCTTCAGCTCATCGTTCTCCACTTCAGGGCCTAGGTAAGAGTCCAGCGAGCTCGGGGAGGGGAGGGGAGAGTAATGGGCTACCCGTGAAGATTCCTCGGCAGCAGATTGGCTGGGGGAACTGTGGAAATAGAAGCATCGGCAAGGGGAGATGTGCTGGAGAATCGCATTACAAGAATGTAAGTCCAAATTTACCTGACGAGATCGGCAACAAAAAGGAGATACGGGGAGGGTCAAACCTCAGGTCCTTCCCGCAACCTGGGACGCGCGTTCCCAGAGAGAGAAGCTCGAATCCCGGGACGGGGATGGTATCCACATCTGCCCCCGTGGTCACAACTGCTCGTTGAGGAGAGGGGGCGCGCACTGGCAAGTTCAGCCTCTGCGAGCTCACCCCCAAGGTCCCAAAGGGAGGGGACGGGCCCCGGGGACAGCTCTCCGGAGTCATGAATCGCTAGTCCCTGTTAGAAAGTAGCGAAAAGAAGCGAAAAGTAGAGAACAAGCGAATAAACTTTTGAATAATTGAAATTTTATTATCCAAAAAAGATATCATTTATAAAGGTATGACCTCCCTTATATAGAATGGAGGAGATAAGAAGAGAGTATACAAACAATGTGGGACTAAACATTTACAGTACTGAGCGGCTAGAATAATGGAGACCGCACAGGCCGCGCGGTTAGACAGATGGGTTAACCGCTCGGCAACTCCAGCAGGATAGAACAGGCCGCAGAGGTAGACCGATAGACCGCCCGGTTAACAAACCGCTGGCTCAGACCGCTAAGCCGCTCGGTCAACAAACCGCTGGATCAGACCGCTAAGCCGCCCGGTCTAATACTTCAACACTCCCCCTCAAGCTGGAGCATAGATATCAATCATGCCCAGCTTGTCACAAATGCGGAAGAAGGAAGTAGAAACCGGCTTGGTGAAGATATCTGCCAACTCTTTGTCAGAGGTGACAAAAGGAGTACATATCTGTTTCTTCAAAATCTCTTCCCGAATGAAGTGACAGTCAACCTCTATATGCTTTGTTCTCTCATGGAAGACCGGATTTCTGGATATGTGTATAGCGGTCTTGTTTTCACAGAACATAGGGAGAGGACAGTCATATACCTCGCCCAGGTCAAGCATGAGAGCCCGCAACCACTTTAACTCACACGTGGTTGACGCCATACTCCGGTATTCTGCTTCGGCACTGGATCTGGAAACAACGGACTGTTTCTTGCTCTTCCAACTCACGAGATTACCTCCAACAAAGGTACAAAAACCTGATGTGGATTTACGATCGCCTTTGTCATCCGCGTAACTTGAATCTGAGTAGGCCTCAACCCTCAGATGACCATTCCTCTGAAAGAGTAACCCTCTGCACGGTGCTGCTTTGATATACTCTAAAATCTTCAGGGCGGACTGAAGATGGCACTCCCTGGGAGCTTGCATAAACTGGCTGACCTTGCCTACAGCGTAGGCGATGTTGGGTCTAGTCACCGTGAGATAGATGAGTTTGCCTACCAAACGTCTGTACCGTGTGACATCAGATAGAAGAGGCGAATCATCCGTCCACGTTTTGTCTTCTCCAACAGTCATGGGAAAACGAGCTGGTTTGGCACCTGTCAATCCTGCTTCTCGTAGAAGATCAAGTGCATACTTCCGTTGAGAGAGAACCAAGGAGTCAAGTTTCCGAGAGATTTCTATCCCCAAAAAGTATTTTGGGGAGCCCATATCCTTCGTAACCAAGTGCTGACGGAGGTGCTTCTTCGTCAAGTCCACCCCATCTTGGTCATCGCCAGTAAAAAGAATATCATACACATATACGGCCAAAACCACCAGTCCCGAGGCCGTTTTGCAAATGAATAAGGAGTGATCGGCCGAACTCCTTTGAAAGCCGATGGTAGCCACAATACCACTAAATTTGTCGAACCATGCCCGAGTGCTCTGCTTTAGGCCATAAATGGCCTTCTTCAAATGACAGACACGTGTCTCCCCCTGAGCAACATACCCAGGAGGTTGCTCCATATAGACGTCCTCCTGAAGATCGCCATAAAGAAAGGCATTCTTCACATCAAGCTGGGAAATAGCCCAAGCCCGGTTAACAGCCACAGAAAAGAGAACCCGGATGGTGCTGAGGCGAGCAACCGGAGAGAAGGTATCAAAATAATCAACGTCATAAGTCTGAGTAAAGCCCTTGGCCACCAGCCGGGCTTTGTAGCGATCCACAGTGCCGTCGGGGCGAAACTTCACAACGAAGACCCAGCGACAGCCAACCACATCAGTGCCCACGGGAGGAGGAACCAGGGTCCAGGTACCCCGTTCAGTAAGAGTAGCCATCTCCTCATCCATGGCAGACTTCCAATGAGGGAGAGCGAGAGCCTCCTGGTAGGTACGGGGAGTAGAAGTAGCAGAGATAGCCAAGGCAAAACACTTGCGAGAAGGAGAAAGCTGATCATAGGAAACAACAGCCGTGAGCGGGTGTTGAGTACATGTCCGCACCCCTTTGCGAAGGGCAATGGGAACATCCAGGTCAACGGGAGCATCGGCGACGGGAGCGTCAGCGACCGGAGCGTCCGTGGCGGAGAAGGCTAACCCGGGACTAGAGAGAGACGGCAGCGGAGAGGAGGGTGGAGGGGTGGGTGGAGAGACGGACTGGGAAGGAGTGGGTGGAGGAGGAGACGAAGGTGGGAAAACGTGGAGAGGCGTGGAAGGAACGGAGATATCAGAAGGAAGAGAAGGAAGAGAAGACGGAGGAAAGAAATAGGAAGCATTTTCGAAAAAAGTCACATCGGCGGAGACAAACTGCTTGCGGAGAAGGGGGTCAAAGCAGCAATAGCCTTTTTGAGTGGTAGAGTACCCCAAAAAGACACACTTGGTGGAACGTGGGGAAGTTTGTCGCGGGTAGCGGAGGGAGCGTGAACAAAGGCCGTACAGCCAAAGATACGGAGAGGAAGAGGAAAAGGTTCCTGGTGGGGGTAGAGAAGGGAGAAGGGAGTTTGGCCGTGGAGAACCGTGGAGGGAAGGCGATTGATGAGATAGCAGGCGAGGAGCACAGCGTAGCCCCAGTAGGAGCGAGGGACGTTCATCTGCGTCATGAGAGTACACGCAACATCAAGCAGGTGACGGTTTTTACGCTCCGCCACCCCATTCTGCTGGGAGGTGTAAACACAAGTCGTTTGATGAAGGAGACCATGTTTGTGAAAGAACGCGGAGAACTCATGAGTGAGATACTCCTTGGCATTATCAGAACGTAAGACTTTAATAGAAATAGCAAATTGAGTCTTAATCATAAAGTAAAATGATTGCCAAACAGAAAATAGTTCAGAGCGATCTTTTAATAGATACACCCAGGTACATCGAGTAAAATCATCGATAAAAGTGACAAAATAGGAACTGCCCCGACCAACTGTGAGGGTAGGAGCAGGACCCCATACATCAGAATGAATAAGATCAAAAATGCGAGAGGAGCCACGGCCTTGCTTCGGTGGGAAGGAGGAGCGATGATGTTTGCCAAGCTGACACGCATCACAGCTGAGCGGAGAACTGGTAGGAGGTAAGTGGGGCAGAAGCTGACGAATAAGCCGAGGAGGAGGATGTCCAAGACGAAGATGCCACTGAAGGAGATCGGTGGAGGAGGAGTAGGCAGAGAGAGCGGAAACATCGTCGAGGAAGTAGAGGACGCCGCTCTCAGTCCCAGTAGCAATCGTCCGCTGGGTCCTCGGGTCCTGAAAAGAACAAGTAGTGGGAGTGAATAAGACGGAGCACTGAAGTTGCCGGCATAAAGTAGTAACGGATAACAAATTGCACGGGAACTTCGGGACATAGAGGGTATCCTCCAAGCAAAGCGATGGAGTGAGTTGAACCATGCCCGTCCCATGAACCGGGGACGGGGAACCATCCGCCACACGAACTGGGGGTAAGCGGTCATGGGTCTCAAGACGGGAGAAGCAATGAGGGTTGCCCGTCATATGATTGGTGGCACCGGAGTCAATCAGCCATTTACCTTGGGTAACGACGTGGGCACTACCTGACGTCGTGGCCACAGAGGCAGACGGCCTAGAAGAGGCGGAGGCCGAAGAAGGAGCATCACCGGAAGGGCGAAGATGAGGATGTTTCTGCCAGCAGCGGTCAACAGTATGGCCAGTACGACCACAGTGAGAGCAGAGGAACCGGGAGGAACCCCGTCCGCCAGAGGAGCCACGGCCACTAGGGCCCCCCCTCTGAGCTTGGTGAGCAAAGGAGTCCTGGGAAGGGGGGAGGCCAACAGAGGCCGCTGGAGGAGCGAAGTAACAGCGGCAATGCGAGCCGCAGTGGCATCCAAAGTAGGAGATTCCGCCTCACCCAAGATCTGCTGGCGGATCATATCATAAGAGTCAGGAAGACGAAGAAGATAACAAACAACCAGGAGTTCCTGGAAGTGTTTGTGCTGGTCGGCCAAGTCCGCGGAGAAGGGGCGATTCTGGAGGATTTCAGCACCAAGAGCCTGAACCTGCTGATAAGCCGCAGCCGGTGACATGGAAGGGCGGGCGAAGAGGTCCGCATAGAGAGTATAAATGCGGGACGTCTGGCCCCCCTTAGAATAGAGTGCAGCGAGGTGAAGCCAGGCGGCCTTGACCGTCTCATCATGGCGAATGACGGGAAGACACTCATCAGAAAGGCTATTGGCCAGCCAGGTGCGAACAAGAGCATCACTTGCATCCCAGTCATCAAACTCAGGAGAGGTGCGAGGAGGAGGGTCATCGGTGAGGTGATGACGCTTGCGTTGAGAACGAAGGAGAAAGGTGAAAGAAACGCTCCAATCGGGATAGTTGGAGCCAACAAGCTTGGAAAGGGTGGCAAGGTTGCCCGAAGGAGGAGGAGGAGAAGGAGCTGCAGGAGTAGTGGTGAGACCGGAGGTAGTCATAGAACCCGGCAAGCAGAAGAAGCCGCGCGAACAGGAGCGGTTAGGAAACAGAAGAAGCCGCGCGAACAGCAGCGGCTAGAAAGAGGTCGCGCGGACTGAAAAGGCCGAGCGAACAGAAGAGAGGAGAAGAGCAGGTGACCGCGACCAAGATGCGGGTAAGAAAGGTACAACCCGCACGGTCAGGCAGATCACAGCAGCTGCTAGAAAGCGGTCAAAGGCACAGCAGGGAAGAGGTCGCGCGGACTGAAAAGGCCGAGCGAACAGAAGAGAGGAGAAGAGCAGGTGACCGCGACCAAGATGCGGGTGAGAAAGGAACAACCCGCACGGTCAGGCAGATCACAGCAGCAAACCGCGAGTAGAGAGACAACACACGCGGACAGACCGCAACGACTAGGAAGTCGGAGCGACAGGAAAGAACAAGGAGCGCGGCGACAAGAAAACAGGTCGCTACGACAAAGAGCAGTGGGAGAAGAGAACCAAGAAGAAGCAAGCCGCGCGAACAGGGCAGCGGACAGAAACAAGCCGCGCGGATAGAAATAAGCCGCGCGGACAGAAGAGAAGGCAAGCCGCGAATCAAGTCACAGAATGCGGAAAACAAGCCGCGAACAATAGAGAGCGCACAGAATCAGGAGGAAATGACCGTGTGCTCTGATACCATGTTAGAAAGTAGCGAAAAGAAGCGAAAAGTAGAGAACAAGCGAATAAACTTTTGAATAATTGAAATTTTATTATCCAAAAAAGATATCATTTACAAAGGTATGACCTCCCTTATATAGAATGGAGGAGATAAGAAGAGAGTATACAAACAATGTGGGACTAAACATTTACAGTACTGAGCGGCTAGAATAATGGAGACCGCACAGGCCGCGCGGTTAGACAGATGGGTTAACCGCTCGGCAACTCCAGCAGGATAGAACAGGCCGCAGAGGTAGACCGATAGACCGCCCGGTTAACAAACCGCTGGCTCAGACCGCTAAGACGCTCGGTCAACAAACCGCTGGATCAGACCGCTAAGCCGCCCGGTCTAATACTTCAACAGTCCCCAAGGCAGGGTGGTGTCTCGTGGCACGGCGCCCCCCATGCCATCAAGCGGGCTATCTGGGCCATCGTAGATTTCGACAATATTCTTGCCCTTATCAGGGGCAGGCAGAGTGGAGGAGCCGATCCCGTGCTCCATGGTGGTCCTCAGGTCATTATAAATTGGCTTGGCCGCTTGAGGAAACGGTTTCGCCCTCTTGGAGTTGGGCTCAGCAGAATCACCCTGTGGGATACTGGGTGGAACCGTAATCAGGGCGGCCACCCAAGCAGCCGAGCTCTGGCGAGCTCGTGTGAGCCGTTCTTGAATCTCATTTGGGATCGGCATCTTAGCAAGGTTAGAGAAAAGGGGAGGGCAAGAGTCAAGCAGGTATGCAGGTGTATATATATAGCCGCAAGTGGACCCCACCCGAAGATTCCCTCCATTCCACCCCCCACTCACCTAACACTTAGGGTTGGATGTTTCTTTCCGAGCTTTGCCAAGCTCAAAAAGAGCGGGGATTATGTACAACCCTGTATCTATCGAGTATGGCCCACAGGAACCAGACCCAGTGGTGCAGATTGTTCAGAGGCCAGGCGAGCTCGGCAGGGAAATCAGAAGCCCGGGCTCGGCACCGGCCGACCCCGAGCTCGGCATTCGTCGAGCTCATTCCAGGTTTCGTCGAGCTGAGATCGGCTAATGATAGCCAACCGATGGGCGAGCTCATCATCCCAGCTCGCGCTCGCGCAACGAGGCTTGGCAACAGCAAGCGAGTCGGATCTTCAGGGGTGGCTGAGCTCCCCAGCTCGCCCAGATCTATGAGGTACTTTTTACTGTTTTTCCCCCGCTGGTCTGCCCATAGCCCTTCAAAATAGCGGAGTCTGGCTTTTGGCAGACCTAGCCAAGGGTATTTTGGTAATGTCAGGTCAGTTTGGTTATTGGCAGTTCAAATTCTGAAATCTATAAATATGACCCAATGTATACCTCAGATGGCATGCTTCCCGTGCTCTCTTGCTCCAGCCTTCAAGTGCTCTCTGAGGGTACCTTAGCTCGGCCTTCGGCTAAGGAGGGGAAGCGCTCTCAGATCTTCCGAGTGTGTGGTGAGTCCTCCCCGCCGAGCCCTTGAGTCAGTTCTCCCTTGCTTCTTTTGTTGTTTTGCTTACAGGAGTGAAGTAGGTGCGCGATCACCCCTTCCCCAAGGGTGAACTCCACAGGAGACCGAATTTCGGTTTCAACACTCCAGTCTAAGTCGGTTGAAGATTCAAGATCCAAGTTTCAAGATCCAAAGATTGCTAGTTTTTCGAGTTCTCCAAGATTCAAGATCAACTCTTACAAGAATATCGGATCAAGACTTATAGTCGTATGTTGTTGTTGTAATATTATTTTAGATTATGTAGGAGATTTTTCTCCGAGTTTTTGTAGATCCATTTATGGATCGAGAGAGTAGATCTGTTTGTGGATCGAGGTTGTAGATCTAGTTTGCGTATCGAGTTTTAGGAGAGTTTGTTCTCCGAGTTGTAGGAGCGTCGTATCCGAGGTGTAGGAGTTAAGACTCTGAGGTGTAAGATTTGATGAAATCTGAGTTTGATGAAGTAGCCGAATCAGCCCTTCGTGGGAGATAAGCAATGTGGGACAGTGGATGTACCCAACTCGAGAAACCATTATAAAATCTCTGTGTTTGTGTGCTTATTATTTGATATTATTTTTATTCCACAAAACAATGCAAACATCACCTATTCACCCCCTCCAGGTGATTTAGGTAGACGCTAGATACTTTCAGGTAGTATCAGAGGGAGGTTGGTCAATAAAGGTTAACACCTTGATCAAGATCCCTGGTCTAGCATTCATAAATTCTGCACTTCCACTATGGATCGAAGCAAAGATATATCATCTATGAAGCTACCGGTGTGTACCAAGAAAAACTTTCCGATGTGGAAAGAGCAAGTACGGTTCTTCATGAAAGCTGTTGATCCAAAGATCTTTTATATAGTGGAAGAAGGACCTCACATCCCTACACAGCAATCAACGATAAATCCAGCAACCATGATTCCAAAGAAGATGATGCATCTTTCTAAGGATGAGATTGCCTTAGTCTCCCTTGATAAGAATGCTAAGAATATCATAGTAAGTGCAGTTGACGATTCTATGCTCCAGAACTTATTCCACTGCAAGTCTGCTAAAGAGATGTGGGACTGTCTTATTGTCCTGATGGAAGGTACTGAAGAATTAAGAGACAATCGTAGATCGCTGCTGAACTAGGAGTACGAAGCCTTCAAGCAAGTTATTGATGACTCCATAGCTGATAGCTTTGAAAAGTTCTTCAAGATAGTGAACGGTCTCAGGAACTATGGCTGAGTCTTCACTTATGGTGAACTAAATGACAAGTTCCTTAGATCCCTCACAAAGGACTGAGACACAAAGGTTGTCATCATTAGAGAATTTGGAAAGTTGTCGGAGATCGACCCACAGAATATCTTCGACAAATTGCTCTCCTACAAACTTCAAATGAACGCCAGAAAGAAGGAGGAGCAAGCCAATCAATCTTCAAGCAAACAAAAGTCTACAGCCCTAAAGGCAGAAGGTTCAAGAAAGTCTAGAGCTATGTCACCTATAAGGACACGAGCTCCAGACACCCCTGAAGACTCTGAGCCTAGCACGTCGGGCTCCGAGCTGCCGGATGGAGAATTCTCTCTCCTCTCCAGGCAGTTCAAGATGTTGCTAAGCAAGAGGAGACAAATGAAGAATAAGTCATCCTTTCAGACTCCAGAAGATTATGACATGATAGTGATTGTTCCAAGAAAAGCCACAATAAGGAAGACAGGTATAAGTCCAAACCGAACAAACAATTTTCTTCTGATTTTGTTTGCTACTGTTGTAAGAAATCAAGTCACATGATTGTGGAGTGTCCTTACAAGAAGAAGGATAGCTCCATGAAGGACGAGAAAAGATCCATCAAAGGGAAGAAGAAAGAACATAAGAGCTTCGTTGACAAAAAGATGAAGACTCTCAATGACAGTGACTCAAGTGAGTCAAGTTTCGAAAATGAAGAAGCCTACTTTGGGTTGATGACTCAATATGACGAGGAAGTGGGTGACTCAGAATACCATGGGAAGGTAAACTCGCACACCATTCTCTTCGAATCTGAAACTTCCTCAAATGGTCATGAAGACTACTCCTCTGATGAGAACGAGTCAAAGTTGATGGCTCAGCACGAGTAGTTGTTAAATGCTTTCGACAAACACTGAAAGGTAGTCTGAAAGCAAGTTAACGAGATTGCCTCCCTAAAGGCAGTGGAAGCAAATCTGAAGGAAGAAATTGCACAATTACTTTCTCTCAGAGTTGAAGTTCTCCTTGAAAGAGGAACCCAAGGACTCTGCTGAGACGTTAAAGATGAAAGAAAAGTATCTTGATGAGCTGGAAGAAAAGCTCGCGGTCGAGAGAAAACTCATTGAGAGTTACTCCAAGCCGAAATTGTTCTCCCTCTCATAGATGAGTTCTCAGCTCAAAAGAAGGGTAGTGATCTTGGACACATCGGTGGTAAGGGTAAGGCTGCAAAGAAGGCTAGCTCCATAGAAGAGGAGAAAGCCCCCATGAGTCAAACATCGTTCAGGAAGGTATTCTTACCAACGAATAAGTTTGACCGAGATTCATCCTATGGTCATCATGCAAGGCCTACTTATGTAGAGCCCAAGACCAGATATCAGGGATGGACCCATCCCCGTGACTTTGGTGCTAGCGTGTTCAAAGCACCTTATGAAGAGATTCAAAAGAAGATTTATGGTCCATATGTACATGGCCATAACAACAAGAATGCACCAAAATCCAAATCTGTTGTGCCTAAAGAAAAGGAGATGCAGCAACCTTGTGTTTGCTACAATAATGAGGCTTCCACCTCTAAGAATGCTACCCCTGCTAGACCTCATGCTCAAAGGGTTGAGCATGAGTATAAGAGGAGATACAACAAATTTGAGTGTTGGTTTTGCTGCAAAGTTGGTCACTTTGGCGTCAATTGGTAGTACAAGATCGCTATCTTTGTGACCCTACAAGTTAGCCATGCGAGATAGGCCACTCGCAAGCATAATGTTCCTAGGGGGAGTTCCCTGACCAGGAACTAAGGACCCAATTATGTTTGGGTTTCTAAGGAAAATGATCTATTTTTGCAGGTATGTAAAAGGCCAATAGAACGCCAATCTGGTATTTTGACAGCGGATGCTCTAAGCACATGACTGGGACAAGAAGCCTTTTGCGTGATTACACACCAGTCAAAGACGGACCAAAAGTCAATTTTGAAGGTTTAGATAGGGGAACAACGAAATGTTATGGTATGATATCCAACGGTGTTTTCTCTTTCATATATGTTGCTTATGTTGAGGGATTACACCATAATCTCATAAGCATAAGTCAACTATGTGACAAAGGCTACATCGTTGAGTTCTACAAGGACAAGTGTCTGATAAAATCGTCTGCAAATTTGGAGACGGTCTTAACAGGCACTCAGAGCAGAAATTTTTTCTGTTTAAATTTTCTTTGCTTAGACACTTCTACCCCAGTGTGTTTTATGGAAAAAAGTAGTGCATCTCTATGTGACTAATGACACAAGAGATTAGCACATATTAATTTTAAAACCTTAAATATGTCATTCTCTCACAACTTAGTGTGTGATGCCCCCAGCATTAACTGCCTTATAGAGAGCCCATGTCACTCATGTTAAATGGGTAAGCAAACACGGGCTACCTTCAAGGGTATTGCTGAGAAAGATTCTTCACAAAGCTTATTCTTGTTTCACATGGACTTATTCGGTCCTATGCTGATTCACAGCTTAGGAGGTGAGGTTTATACGTTAGTAATTGTCGATGACTACTCGCGTTTCACTTGGGTGTTCTTTCTGAAACACAAGTCAGACACCTTTGATTCTTTCACTAATTTTATCCGACAAATTCACAACGAATTGGACTGCTCGGTGGTCAAAATCAGAAATGACCACGGAACAGAGTTTGAGTCTGGTGCCATGACAAAGTTTTGTGAAGTCAAGGTATCTTTCATGAGTTTTCCTCTCCACGCACTCCACAGCAAAATGGAGTTTGTTGGGTATTGTATCCACAACGTACCTGATTTGAAGAAGCCCCTGAACAAGCTAAGGTAAATAGACAATGTATTTGATGAAATCTTTTAAGTTGTGCTTGCAGTTATTCCACGCTAAGTACACACCAATGTCAGGGTGCAGTAGGTCAATATACACGGGTCTACGCGACGTAATCCCTCGTTGAGCAGATCAGTGTGTTGGCCTACGTGTACTCTCTCTATTGGAGTGTACTTATTTTCAAGTACAGGGCTGTGATAATGCAAGAGCAGACAAGGAGCAAGGATGGGTCAAAGAGCAGCTCATGGGTGGAAAGAGGAAAAATCGCATAAGTAAAAATCGACGAGAATCACTAAGTGATTCTCGCCGATTCGTCGAGAATCACTAGCTGATTCTCGCTGATTCTCTCCGGCTAACTCAGAGCGTGCTTATCTGTAACTAAGTCAAAATCGTCGAGAATCACTGACTGATTCTCGATTGGCATAATTCCTTCGACGAGAAAGACCTTCGATTCTCGTCGACTTTGCCTTTGGAAAATTTTCTGGAACCCGCTGGACCGGACTCAGCCGCTGGCACTGTTTTGAACCGGGCTTGGGGTTTCTTGTTGGTGGGGCCCACAACGGTCATCTTGAAGACCTAATGTATAAATACATCTGTATTTTTGAACAGTAAAAAGAGAAGACAGAAAAATGAAGAAGCCGAGCCACCGACGTGACCTAGATCGGAAATCCTTCTCCACCGCCGTCGTCGCCGCTCGTGCAGTTGATCGCCGTATTTGATCGTGGTTTCTTCCAAATCTCCTGGCGACAGAAGCTCAGCCAAGCACAGCGTCTCACGCGTCTAACCAGAGATCCTTTGTCTCTTGATTCGTAGATCGGGAAAACCTTCCCCTTTCGAATCAATCGAGACGATCGATCCTAGTGTGACCGTTGGAAGATCTTGCTAGCTTTGCTACGAAGATTGAATCTCCAAAGAACAGCCGCAGCACGCCGTTGTCGCCACCGATCCCGAGAACCAAGACGCCACCCTTCTTGCCGCCGCCGGTTTCGGGGAGATTCTCTCCAAGTGAGATCTAGGGTTGTGGACTCTTCGTTGACTTCAAGAACACGTCATCGAACGAAGAGGGACACCTTAGTCTCCATAAGTTGTTTGTATTTCTTATACAATCTATTTTCAATTTCTTTGTAACGGACCGATTGGTCCCTAGTTGTAAGGGTTGGGTGCAACCCGTGTTGTGGGAGTGGTGACTCCTACGTGTGGAAGGGTTCCTTCTATTAGTGCAAGGATTGGATTTCAATCCTGTTGGTGAAGTGACCGAGTCGTCCCTGGTTGGGAGATAGTTCGAAGGGGGAAAGTGGACGTACCCAAATCGGGGAACCACTATAAATTGCTTGTGTCCTTTCTGTGCTGTGTTGTTTTGTTTTCTTGTGCAGGTATGATTTTAATTCCGCAAAAATGTTGCAAGACACCTATTCCCCCCCATAGGTGAAGGTAGTTGACACTAAGTGGACTTTCAAGTGGTATCAAAGCCAGGTTACTCAACAAATAGGTTAACGCCTTGAGTAAGTTCCTGCCACTAGTGTTAAGAAGAAGGCAGACTTCTACTATGGACGGACTCAAGTACACAGGCTAGATCCCAGTGTGCACCAGGCTAAACTTTCCTATCTGGAAGGAAAGGATTAGGTTCTACATGGAAGCGGTCGATCCCCGACTCTTCATGATCATGGAGGAGGGACCTTATGTCCCCACTAAGGCCTCCACCATTGATCCTACCAAGAAAGTGCCAAAAAAATTTTCTGAAATGGACAAGGACGAGATGGTGCTGGTGGGACTTGACAAGAAGGTGCAGAACATTCTGGTCAGCGCGGTCGATGACTCAATGATGCAGAACTTCTGCAACTGCAGGACAACAAAGGAGATCTAGCACTGCCTGATTATCCTAATGGAGGGCACTGATGAAGTGAGGGATGATCGGAGATCCCTCCTGAACCAGAAATATGAGGCCTTCAGACAAGGGCCTAAGGAAGAGATCGGAGTCACCTTCGAGAACTTCCTCAAGATTGTCAATGCCCTCAAAGGATATGGAAGAGTGTTCACTGATGGTGAACTTAATGATAAATTCCTTAGGTCCCTTACTAAGGAATGGGACACAAAGATCTGCGCCATCCAAGAGTTTGGCAGACTTGCTGAAACAGACCCGCAAATTCTGTTTGGGAAGCTGATGTCCTATGAGCTTCAACTGAACACCAGGAAAGCAGAAGAAGAAGCAGAGAAGGATGTGGCCCTAAAAGCCATTCACTCCAGGAAGGGCAAGGGTGCAGTTTCATACCGTGCCGGGAAAAAGGATGAGGAGGAGGACTCCGAGCCATGCTCCTCCAGCTCAGAGTTGTCTGAGGAAGATTTCTCCCTCATCACCCGAGAATTCAAGAAGTTCCTCAAGATGAGGAATCAAAGAAAGAGAGACGGCTCCTCCTCCAGACATCAGAAGAAAAATTATTCTTCTGACAGGTATGCTTCTAAACCGAACAAACATTGCTCCTTTGACATTATTTGTTTTGGATGCAATAAGCCAGGACACATCGTGGCCGACTGCCACCAAGGCAAGAGAGAAAAGGGGAAGGGAGAGGAGCACAAGTCCTCTAGAGATAAGAAGAAAGAAAGGAGCTACATCGCCAAAAAGCAAAAGACACTGAGTGAGTCTGATTCCTCAGACTCCAGTGATGATGAGGAAGCCTACTTCGGGCTGGTGGGTCGCTCCGACTCAGAAGGAGAATGCCCCCCATTTACTGGGAAGGTAAAAGCTCACACCCCTCTCTCCGACTCTGAATCTGATCCTGAGTCTCAGGATGATGACCCTGAGGATAGCCCTTCGGCCCGTGAAGCGGAGCTCCTCGAGAAGTATGAGCTTCTGCTCAACACTTTCGAGGAGTGCCGTAAGAGATTGAAGGCTGAGAAAAAGGAAGTGAAATTCCTTAAGGGTGAGAGTGTCTCCCTAAGGGAAGAGATCACCAGTTTGATCTCTCTCCGATAGGAGCACCTAGACCTGACTTCAAAGCATTCAGAGTCTCTTAAGCTCCTTGATCTTAAGCAGGAGGAAGTCGACAAGTTGGAAGAACAACTTGCGGCAGAAAGGAAGATCGTCAAGAGCTTCTCTATGCCAAAAACAGTTCTTCCATTAGTTTATACCTTCTCTGCTCAGGCCAAAGGAGCTGGCATGGGGCATGTAGGGGTATCTGGTTCCTCATCCAGGAGAAACAGGAACCAGAGAAAGAATAAGGCCGCCAAGAAGGCCTCTGCTGCTGAAAAGGGAAAGGCCCCACTCAGTCCTGTTGCGTTCAGAAAGCCTAGCTTTCCCTGCAACCAACATGACTTTGAGTCAACCTTTGGTCATCATTTCCGGCCCTCGGTTGCAAAGCCAAAGAGCCGATATGATGGTTGGATTTTTCCCCGCAACTTCGGTGAGAGTGTCTTCAAGGCACCTTATGAGGAAATCCACATGGGAAATTATGGTCAATTCTCTAGCGGCCATAATAGAAAGCAGGCACCAAAAGCCAAGCCTGTTATACTGAAGGAACAGAAGGTGAAGAAGTCATGTGACTGCAATCACTATGATGCCTCCACCTCCAGATCCAAGGCCCCGACTGTACCCACCATTCTCAGGGTAAAGCAGGAGCCTAGGAAGAGGTACAACAGATTTGACTGTTGGTGTTGTGGCAAAGTCGGTCACTTTGTCGTGGATTGTTGGTTTAATCCGAGGTATAACGAGACTCCTTATGTTAGCAATGTGAGGCCGACCACTCGTAAGGTTAACCACCCGAGGGGGAGTATGCTAACCAAGAATCTAGGACCCAAGTTCGATTGGGTTCCTAAGGGAAATTAATTTTGTTTTGCAGGAATGTCCAAAGGCCACCAAAACTCCAATATGGTACTTGGACAGTGGATGCTCCCGGCATATGACTGGGACAAGAAGCCTGCTGTGTGATTACACTCCAGTCGAGAATGGACCCAAAGTCATCTTTGGGGGGGTCAGATCGAGGAGTCACCAGAGGTTACGGTATGATTTCCAACGGTATAATCTCTATCACCGACGTGGCTTATGTTGAAGGGTTAAACTATAACCTGATCAGTGTAAGTCAGTTATGTGATAAAGGTTATGACGTTAAGTTCTGCAAGGATAAATGTCTGATAATATCATGTGCCTCTTCTGAGACGGTATTATCAGGCAATAGGAGCAGAAATATCTTCTGCTTAGATTTTCTTAGCTTAGATTCATCTACCCCCGTATGCCTAGTAGAAAAAGGCAGTGCATCTATTTGTGAACAATGGCACAAGAGATTGGCACATATTAATTACAAGACAATTAATATGCTATTTTCCAAAGATTTAGTGAGGGATGCTCCCATTATTAAGTGTATCAAAGATAGTCCCTGTCCTGCATGCCAGATGGGAAAATAGATTCGGGCTACCTTTAAGGGCATCTCAGACAAAGACTCCTCCAGATGTCTTTATCTTCTGCACATGGACTTATTTGGTCCAATGCAAGTTCATAGCTTAGGAGGGAAGTCTTATACGCTTGTGATTGTAGATGATCACTCTCGGTTTACCTGGGTGTTCTTTTTAAAACGCAAGTCTGATACGTTTGACATCTTCACCAGCTTTTTCAAGTAGATCCAGAACGAACTTAACTGCTCAGTAGTCAAAATCAGAAGTGACCATGGAACAGAGTTCGAGTCTGGTGCTATGACAGAGTTCTGTGAAGAACTTGGTATCTTTCATGAGTTTTCCTCCCCGCGCACTCCTCAACAAAACAGAGTCGCGGAGAGGAGAAATAGAGCACTCATTGAAGCCTGCACGATAATGTTGAATGACGCTTCACTCCCAGAATACTTCTGGGCTGAGGCGGTCAATACGGCTTGTCATGTTCAAAACCGGGCATTGATCAACAAAAGTCATCGTAAGACGCCCTACGAACTACTGAAAGGCAGGAAACCAACCATGTCCCATTTGAGGATCTTTGGTTGCAGATGTTATGTACTGAATAATGGGAAGTACCCACGTACTAAATTTGGTGAAAAATGCTTCGAAGGCATATTCATGGGCTATAGTACCCACAGTCGGGCATATAGGGTCTTCAATAAGAAAACCCTAATGGTAGAAGAATCAATTAATGTTGTATTTGATGAAAGAAGCTTGCTTAACAGCAATTCTTCCAGCGGTATTCTTGAAGATGTAGTTCACGACTTGAACAGCTGAGTCTCGATGAGACCGCTAAAGATGAAACTCCTAAGTACGTCAAAGTTTCCACCTTAACGTCAACTGGGAATGTTGAAAATCAAAATAGAGCAAATCTCTTAGAAGGAGAAGCCCAAGAAGTAGTCGAAGCTCCAGACGCCAGACTTCTAGAGCTCCGGCACGTGAGGGATCATCCTAGAGATCAGATCATCGGAGATCCTCGTGACGGTGTCAGAACTCGAAGAGGTACTATTAACGAGATTTTGCATCTTAGCTTCCTGTCACAGGTTGAGCCAAAGAAGTTCGACGAGGCGAACAAAGATGCGGCATGGATTTTGGCCATACAAGATGAACTGCATCAATTCGAACGATGCAACGTTTGGACGCTGGTTCCCAGACCACAAAAGCAGAATGTGATTGGCACCAGTGGATCTTCAGAAACAAACTGGATGAACATGGTGTCATCATAAAGAATAAGGCCAGGCTGGTGGCTCAAGGTTACAGACAGGAGGAGGGGATTGACTTCGACCAGACCTTTGCACCAGTGGCAAGGCTCGAGGCAATCAGATTGTTCCTGGCGTATGCTTCGCACAAAGGATTCACAGTCTATCAAATGGATGTGAAATCAGCATTCTTGAACGGAGACCTGAAAGAGGAAGTATACGTCGCTCAACCCCCGGGTTTTGTCAATCCTACTTATCCCAATCATATATATTTTCTTAATAAAGCTCTATATGGTTTAAAACAAGTCCACGAGCTTGGTATGAGACTTTATCTAGTTTTCTTCTTGAGAACAAGTTCTCTAGAGGTAAAATAGATAAGACATTGTTTCTCAGGGAAGTCAAAGGCAAGATTTTGCTGGTCCAAATATATGTCGATGACATTATATTCGGCTCAACGGACAACAATCTTTGCAAAAAGTTTTCTAAACTTATGCAAGGAAAGTTTGAAATGAGCAGTATGGGAGAGCTAAAGTATTTCTTGGGACTTCAAGTGAAACAGTCTGAGGATGGAATCTTCATCTCTCAGACGAAGTTCACAAATGAACTTCTCAAGCAATTCGGTATGGAGAATGCAACCTCTATGAGGACTCCAATGGGATCCACTATGTCTCTGGATAAGGATGAGAAAGGTAAACCTTTCGATGAAACCAAATACAGAAGCATCATTGGGTCCCTGCTCTACCTTACAGCCAGTAGACCGGATATCATGTTCTCCATATGTGTTTGTGCCAGATATCAGGTGAACACTAAGGACTCTCACTATGTCGCTGCAAAGCGAATTCTAAGATACCTTAAAGGTACTCCCAATCTTGGCTTGTGGTACCCGAGAAAGAATGATGTCGAGCTAATAGGTTTTTCAGATGCTGATTTTGCAGGGAGTAGGGATGACAGGAAAAGCACTTCCGGGACGTGTCAATTCCTCAGAAGAAGTCTTATCTCATGGAACAGCAAGAAGTAGAATTGTGTAGCAACCTCCACAGCAGAGTCTGAATACATCTCGGGAGGCAGCTGTTGCGCACAACTCCTATGGATCAGAAACCAGCTAGCCGACTACGACCTTCAGTTCAAGGAAGTACCAATGTACTGCGACTCCTCCAGTGCAATTGCAATTGCCAACAATCCTGTATCGCACAGCAAAACGAAGCATATTGAAGTGCGCTACCACTTCATTCGGGAGCACGTGGAGAACAAGGATATCTCTCTCTATTATGTCCCCATGGACAAGCAGATTGCAGATATTTTCACAAAGCCCTTAGACGAGGCCAAGTTCAGTCTTTTCAAAACTGAATTGGGAATGCTAAACTATGAGGAATGAAGACTACAGAAGCTCCAGGCTCATGCATCTAGGGGGAGCCTCTGCCAGGAACTCAAGGGTGAGCACAGGTGCACGAACTGAGGGGGAGCAAGGGGTCAAATGCAACAGACCCAGATTTGTAGAAGCCAAAAAGGGGGAGATTACCCTCTCGGCTAAGGCTAAGGTGGCTCCAAGTTTGCTCTCAAGAAATTGGTATTGGTAATGAATATCTCTCTCAACTCAATTTTAAGTTTATGATTTTCATTCCCATGCGCTCTATTCACCTTAGCTTGTAGGGTTTAGGCTTCTTCAAATAGGGGGAGATTGTTGGGTATTGTATCCACAACGTACCTGATTTGAAGAAGCCCCTGAACAAGCTAAGGTAAATAGACAATGTATTTGATGAAATCTTTTAAGTTGTGCTTGCAGTTATTCCACGCTAAGTACACACCAATGTCAGGGTGCAGTAGGTCAATATACACGGGTCTGCGCGATGTAATCCCTCGTTGAGCAGATCAGTATGTTGGCCTACATGTACTCTCTCTATTGGAGTGTACTTATTTTCAAGTACAGGGCTGTGATAATGCAAGAGCAGGCAAGGAGCAAGGATGGGTCAAAGAGCAGCTCATGGGTGGAAAGAGGAAAAATCGCCTCAATAAAAATCGACGAGAATCACTAAGTGATTCTCGCCGATTCGTCAAGAATCACTAGCTGATTCTCGCCGATTCTCTCCGGCTAACTCAGAGCGTGCTTATCTATCGCTAAGTCAAAATCGTCGAGAATCACTGACTGATTCTCGATTGGCATAATTCCTTCGACGAGAATGACCTTCGATTCTCGCCGACTTTGCCTTAGGAAAATTTTCTGGAACCCGCTGGACCGGACTCAGCCGCTGGCGCTGTTTTGAACCGGGCTTGGGGTTTCTTGTTGGTGGGGCCCATAACGGTCATCTTGAATACCTAATGTGTAAATACATCTGTATTTTTGAACAGTAAAAAGAGAAGACAGAAAAACGAAGAAGCCGAGCCGCCGACGTGACCTAGATCAGAAATCCTTCTCCGTCGTCGTCGTCGTCGCTCGTGCAGTTGATCGCCGTCTTTGATCGTGGTTTCTTCCAGATCTCCCGGCGACAGAAGCTCAGCCAAGCACAGCGTCTCATGTGTCTAACCAGAGATCCTTTGTCTATTGATTCATAGATCGGGAAAACCTTCCCCTTCCGAATCGATCGAGACGATCGATCCTAGTGTGACCGTTGGAAGATCTTGCTAGCTTTGCTACGAAGATTGAATCTCCAAAGAACAGCCGTAGCACGCCGTTGTCGCCGCCGATCCCGAGAACCAAGCCGCTGCCGGTTTCGGGGAGATTCTCTCCAAGTGAGATCTAGGGTTGTGGACTCTTCGTTGACTTCAAGAACACGTCATCGAACGAAGAGGGACACCTTAGTCTCCATAAGTTGTTTGTATTTCTTATACAATCTATTTTCAATTTCTTTGTAACGGACCGATTGGTCCCTAGTTGTAAGGGTTGGGTGCAACCCGTGTTGTGGGAGTGGTGACTCCTACGTGTGGAAGGGTTCCTTCCGTTAGTGCAAGGATTGGATTTCAATCCTGTTGGTGAAGTGACCGAGTCGTCCCTGGTTGGGAGATAGGTCGAAGGGGGAAAGTGGACGTACCCAAATCGAGGAACCACTATAAATTGCTTGTGTCCTTTCTGTGCTATGTTGTTTTGTTTTCTTGTGCAGGTACGATTTTAATTCCGCAAAAACGCTGCAAGACACCTATTCCCCCCCATAGGTGAAGGTAGTTGACACTAAGTGGACTTTCAGAGTTGCTGAGAGAAGGAACAGAACCCTAATTGAAGCATGTACAACCATGTTGAACGACGCTTCTCTTCTGGAGTACTTCTGGGCTGAAGCAGTCAACAAGGCTTACCACATGCAAAATAGGGCACCCATCAACAAAATCTATCGTAAGACCCCCTATGAGCTATTGAAGGGCAGAAAAATGATTGTGTCCTACTTTAGAATCTTTGGAAGCAAATGCTTCGTACTTAATAATGGGAAGCATTACCGAACTAAGTTTAGTAAAAAATATTTTGAAGGTATTTTTGTAGGATATAGTAGCCATAGTAAGGTATATAAGATTTTCAACAAGAAAATTCTGGTTGAAGAAGAAGTAATAAACGTTATTTTTGATGAGACTAGGCTACTCCAAAGCAACTCGTCTAGTATTATTTGTGCAGATGCAGGTACCGGGTTCAAGAAACTATGCTTGGAAGAAGCTGTCAAGGAAGAAGCTCCAAGCTTAGTTAAGCTCGTCGATCCAGGCTTAGTGAATGAAGAACCCATAGAGGAAGAGTTGCTTCAACGTATAGAGGCAGCACCAGATGTTATAGAGCCTGCTGGAGGTAGAGCAAGGAACCTAGGGCTCAGACACCAATGAGATCACCCAGCTGATCAGATCATTAGAGAGTTAGGCGACGGTGTTAGAACCAGACGAGGTACAACTAATGAAATTTTGCATCTAAGTTTTTTGTCTCAAGTTGAACTGAAGAAGTTCGAGGAAGCAAACAAAGATGCCTTTTGGATCATTGCAATTCAAGAGGAGCTCAACCAGTTTGAACGATGCAAAGTCTGGGAGATGGTGCCCAGACCAAAGGGATAGAATATGATCGGCACCAAGTGGATATTCAGAAACAAGCTGAACGAACAAGTAGTAATAATCAAAAATAAAGTCAGGCTTGTAGCACAAGGATACAAACAAGAAGAGGGGATCGACTTCGACTAGATATTTGCTCCAATGGCTCGGCTCGAGGCGATCAGGTTGTTTCTTGCATATGCTGCCCTCAAATGCTTCACCGTCTACCAATTGGATGTGAAGTCAGCATTCCTTAATGGGAATCGGAAAGAGGAAGTATACGTAGCACAACCCCTAGGTTTTGTTAATTCTATTTCCCTGACTAGGTTTATTTTCTAAATAAAGTATTATATGGGTTAAAGGAAGCTCCCCGAGCTTGGTACGCGACATTGTCTAGCTTTCTTCTTGATAACAAGTTCACAAGTGGAAAGACATACAAGACATTATTTCTTAGGGAAGTTAAAGGCAAGATTCTGGTAGTGTAAATCTATGTCGACAACATCATATTTGGCTCTATAGATGACGACCTTTGCAAGAATTTTTCCAAACTTATGCAAGGGAAGTTTGAAATGAGCAGTATGGGTGCGCTGAAGTATTTCTTAGGACTTCAGGTGAAGCAATCTGAAGATGGGATTTTCATCTCTCAGACGAAGTTCACCAAGGTGATTCTTAAGAAATTTGAAATGGAGAGTGCATCATCTATGAGGACTCCAATGGGTTCAACTATGTCTGCAAAAGGATGAGAAAGGGAAACCTTTTTATGAAACCAAGTACAGAAGTATAATTGGATCCTTGCTCTACATGACTTCCAATAGACCAGATATAATGTTCTCAACATGTGTCTGCGCTAGATATCAGGTAAACACTAAGGAATCTCACTACGTCTCTGTGAAGCGAATTTTAAGATACCTCAAGGGTACACCTAATCTTGGCTTATGGTACCCAAGAAGTAATGACATCAAGCTAATTGGCTTTTCAGATGCTGATTTTGCATGTAGAAGGGACGATAGAAAAAGCACTTCTGGGACGTGCCGATTCCTCGAAAGACGGCTTATATCTTGGAGCAGCAAGAAGCAGAATTGTGTGGCAACATCTACTACCGAATCAGTGTATATCTTTGTGTGTAGTTGTTGCACATAGCTTCTATGGATAAGGATTCAACTCGAAGATTATAACTTGACGTTCAAAGAAATTCTGATGTTTTGCGACTCCTCCAGCACCATTGCAATCGCAAACAATCCAGTCTCGCATAGCCGGACCAAGCACATCGAGGTGCGCTACCACTTCATCCGGGAGCACGTGGAGAACAAGGACATATCTCTTAGCTATGTCCTGATGGACAAGCAGGATGTTGATATTTTTACGAAGCCGCTGGATGAGACCAAGTGCTCGCTTTTCAAAATGGAGCTGGGTATGCTGAACAAGGAACCATGAAAGACTGTCAAAGTGGCAGAAATTGTCTCGGGATCAATTTCAATAAAGCAGGAATTTTTTGCAAGTCAAATTTGGTGAACTTCGGCCAACTCGTCGCATAATCTTGCGTTAGTCGCCAAATTGGACTCCAACAACAAATTTCGTCGAATTCTATTTCAGGCAAAATTTCACTTAATGTCATTGGATCCGAAGACTCGACGACCAAAATCGAGGTACGCGCCTTTTAGAACAATTTAAATCTTATATATTTATAAAGAGAGAAGGGAGGGCAAATTCACGGATTCCGCCAAAATACTTTGATTCACCGACTCGCCGAACTGTTATAATTCTGCCACTTTGACTTCCGGATTTCGCTGAATCCTCTTCATCATTCCCGTCAAAGATCTCCTGCAGTGTGTGTGACAAGGATCGTGTGTCTTCCCCAAACCCTAGCAGACAGTCACACCAACACTCTCGTCGATCCCGCATAGTGAACTTTCCCGATTGCTGACTGTCGTCACTTACTCATTCCAGTATAGTGAGTTGCCATTCCAGACATTCTACAGGGCAGCAGTTGGGAATTCAGAAGCTTCAGTGTTCAGATATCTTGCTCTACAGTGATTCAAACCATTTTCAGATTCTTTCATTCCAGATTTCAATGTTCCTGTTTCCTCAATGGCTCCTAGAACCACCTCTGGTCTACTTGGGGGAAGTGAGTTGGTTCACACTGGATTTGGTCAGGCCTCTGATGAATTTTGGAATGTCATTCTCATGTTGGTGACAGCGGGACTCTCCTTCATCCTCGAACATCCCTGTAAGGTGCTAGATAAGAAAGTTCTTGAATTTTACAAGAATGCAAAGCTCAGGCATGAGGATTCTGTGATAAAAAAGCAAAGTTGAAAAGTACAAGGTCAAAGTGAAAGCTTCTCTCCTGTCCAGGTATCTACGGCTTCCCGTCTGTGAAGAGGCCGATTAACTAGATGAAGACGATTTCACTAGGGCCCTGCTATTTTGTGGATTGCCCCGAGGCACCAAGGCCATCAAGTGCAAAGGGATGAATGAGGAAGGCAAGCTCCTCTCTGACATCATTGGCAAGGAGCTGATCTGCAAGTCAGGATCATTTGACTACCTTTATACAGAGATGTTCAAACTGATTGTCGCTATAATCTACAGAAATATGTTGAATTGGGGTGCATTGCTGTTTGACAAGATAAAGGATAGCCTATGCACTCCTAACTTTGGAAGGATTATCAGCCTTTACCTGAACCAACTCGATGGTGATAGGTTTGATATGACCAATGGCATTCTTATTCATCATTTGATGAAAATCGACTCCATAATCTTCACTCAATGGGATAGGATCCCTGTACCCACAGTGGAGGAGGAAGAACATATTCCTGATGACAGGATCCCTTCTCCACACCCCAATGATATTCCGGATAGCTTGTGTGCAGGAATTGAGGGGGAGTCAATGATCCCAGTTTCAGTTACAGCTACAGTGACTTCAGTTCCAGATACAGTTTCAGTTTCAGTGGCACTGGATACCGTGCTTCCAGACTCAGTGTCAGTGGATATCCTAGCAGAGGTTGCTGCTATTGGTGCTACCGCCATTGCTGAGGTTTGAACAGTTGAGGATAAAGATGTACATGCTGAGGAAGAGGATCCAGCTCCTTCAGAGCATGATGAGGTTTCTACTGCTGAAGAGGATCAAGATGTTATTGTTGATGATGATGATGGTGATACAGTTACTGATGAGGATCAAACTGTGGAAGGTTATAAGATTGAGGTTGCTGCAAATGAGAATGTGAGTGTTATTGATACTGCCATAGTTTTTTCATAGTCAATGTTCATGGACAATCAGATTGTTCTTGTCCCTGAGATGACCACCTCTGCAGTGTCTGGGGGGGAGCCAACTCCGTCTCGAATATCTATCTCCACTGAGGTTGCCAGACTCATACACAACCTAGACAAGAGACTTGGCATGATACCACAAGTGCCAGAAGGGGTAGTAGATCTTTCTGATGAAGAAGGAGCTGCTGATGTGCATGCACCTGTCAAATGTTCTGAGGAACCCAATATGATTTTCATGAATGTTCCTATTCCATTGCTGCCAGATGTTCCTAGCTCCAGTTCTAGTGATTAGACCCTGAAAGCCATTGAAACTATGCTAGCTAAGCAACAGGCACATTTCGATGCCTCATTGGCAAAAGTGGTTAAAAGAGTTAAATAATTAGAGACATTTATGCTTGATAGGCATGCAGAAGTTAAAGTAAAATTTGATAAGCTAGAGGCCACATTTGATGTAAAGTATGAAGAGGCTGCAACTGATGTAACCCTTATGATGAGAGGACTTAAGCAGAACGAAGGAGTACTGAAAAATGTTCACACAAATGCTCTCTCTCTCATCGAGGCCCATAACAGATCTATGACACATTATGACTCTTCCTTGAAAACTTATGCCAATGCAATTGCTACAGAAGACAAAAAGGGCGAGGATGCCATTACAGCTAAGGTCATCGCTGTTGAAATGATTATGCTCGATCAATTCAAACAAGCAAATTATTATAGCTATGACAACACCGTGTGGCTACATGGACAGCTATTCCCTCCTCTAGCTCATGCTGAGCCTGTTCATGTTGACGTTCCTCCACATGAGCCTGGTCACGATGATGTTTATCCGGCTCTAGACTAAACTCAATACTGGACAGACTTAGAGGTCTTCTCTCATGTTGCTATTGTTGTGACTCTAGATGTTCAAGCTGCTACTGATGCTGCTCTTATTGCATTCTCAGAGGCTCGGGTTCTCATGAAAAGGAAATTTGGAGAAGGTACTTACGAAGTCAGACCAGAACCGGCCAGGCTAGCCCAAGTCAGAGAAGGACCTAACCATGAAATGGATGAAGTTTGGAGCCCAACTTCAAAAGGAATTATTTTGGACACCTTTGCCTTGTACGAGCTCGGAGCGGAGAAGCATCAGAATCACTATAGTCCAGAAGAATGGAACAAATACAAAGAAGCCTGCACCAGGAGGAGGATTCATTTTCAGAAATACAAGAATGCTGATCCTATGCTTCCTCCTCCTCCCAAGTACTATCTGAAGCGCAAGGAATATTTTTGAGAGGCAGCTGTTGAAGAGAAAGAGCAAGAAGACCAAAATTATTATATATATTTCAATACTACGTGTTGTGGCCTACCCTCCCTAATATAAAACACTTTGGATATATATATTTGATTTATCTAATTGTCTTGGAATGCGTGCCGTTATCTTTTTCTAATTTCATTTATCTTTTCAATTCTTAGGTTAGTTTTATTTGATATGTGCAATTTACCTTAGCTTGTAGGATTTTGGCTTCTTCAAATAGGGGGAGATTGTTGGGTATTGTATCCACAATAACCCTGATTTGAAGAAGGCTCCAGTCAAGATAAGATGAATTGAGGTTGTATTTGATATTGTATTTTAGTTATGTACTTGCAGGTTTACAATGCCAAGTACACACCAATGTCAGGTTATAGTTGATCAGTAAACATCGGACTACACAATGTATTCCCTCATTGTGTAGGCCATCGTGTTGACTCATGTGTAATCTCTCTATTGGGATGTACTTCTATCTGAAGTATAGGATAAGGATTAAGGAAGGCCAAAGACCATGATTCAGAATTGAAAAATTTTGGCTATATAAAATTCGGCGAGTATGGTGAGTCATACAAGTCGAATTCGTCAAGTATCCCCTTGATACTCGCCGAATTCGTCGTGTATGCTTCCCGATACCCGTAAAATTCATCGTACATTCTTAGGGAAAATTCATAGAAAAGCAGAAAAATCGCCAAGGCAAATTCGCAGAGTATCACTGGTGATACTCGCCGAATTCGTCGATTATCACTAGCGATACTCGCCGAATTCAACTAGTATCCTGGGTGATACTCGTCGGGTATGTTGGGACTTATGTCGACTTTCCTTCTATTCTGTCCAAGGCATTTTCAGTGAATATCATCTTCACATTTGGTGAGTATCATATCGATACTTGACGAAACTCGCAGAAAAATACTTCTCATTTTTCCGATTTTTTCTTGTTCGGAATGCGTCAGCCATACACAGTGTTTTTTCTAGGGTTCTTTTTAGGAAAAATTTTATAACTGTTTGATTTTGAATCTCTCTATAAATACTTGAGATAATTTGGAAATCAACAAGGAATCCCAAAACCTAATTGCAATTTTGAATTTCCAAATCTTCCCGAAATTGAATCGGTCCGCCGCATGCTGTCTGGATCGCGATATTCTTCGGTCCGGCCGCACTTTGTCGATCATCTTCTTCACCAGCTATTTCGATTGGATTGTTTCATCCTTCAAGATTCTTCCGACTCCAGTCCAAGTTAGTTGAAGATTCAAGATTCAAGTTTCAAGATCCAAAGATTGCAAGTTTTTCAAGTTCTCCAAGATTCAAGATCAACTCTTCCAGGAACGTCAGATCAAGTATTGTAGTCGTGTGTTGTTTTTGTAATATTATTTTAAATTGTGTAGGTGATTTTTCTCCGAGTTTTTGTATATCTGTTTGTGGATCCATAGAGTAGATCTGTTTGTGGATCGAGGTTGTAGATCTGGTTTGCGGATCAAGTTGTAGGAGAGTTTGTTCTCCAAGTTGTAGGAGTGTCATCTCCGAGGTGTAGGAGTTGTGACTCCGAGGTGTAAGATTTGACGAAATCTGAGTTTGGTGAAGTAGCTGAATCTGCCGTTCGTGGGAGATAGGCGAGGGGGGACAGTGGACGTACCCAACTCGGGGAACCACTATAAAATCTTTGCATTTGTGTGCTTGTTATTTGAGATTATTTTTATTCCACAAAATGACGCAAACATCACCTATTCACTCCCCTCTAGGTGATTTAGGTACACGCTAGATACTTTCAAACCCTTTTGGACCACAGGTTTTCCCTCAGCACACTTCTTGGTGCAAGGTGTCCAAGGGTTAACAAGAAATTGAAATAGGTGCCCCTAATGAACCACTTAGTCAAATGTGACATATCTAGAAATCAGAATTTTTGGAGATGATTTTTCTATAATTTTTGTAATAATTTAATAGTTCATATATGTGACTTAAATAGGGTCTATGCACCTCAAATCTTTCCCAAACTCTGGTGGATCACCAGAGGGGATATTATATGGCCAAGAGAAAAATATCAACCCATTTGATGTTGTTTTTGTAGGATAATTTGGGGAAGAAAGTTATCCATAGGTTATATGCCTAGTTTTCAAAAGTTCACTAGTAACATGCATCGAGGGGTCGACTAGACTCGATGAGGAGTCGAGTGATCTCGACGCCATTCGACTAGGCGTCAAGTGGTCGACTAGACTCGGCAAGGCGTCGAGTAATCTCGACGCCATTAGGCCAGGCATCGAGTGTTCGACTGGACTCAAGGAGGCGTCGAGTAATCTTGATGCTATTCGACGAGGTATCGAGTGGCACTCGATGATCACGCCGCTTGTCTTAGGAAATCCTGGACTCAACGAAGTGTTGAGTGATCTCGATGCCTCTCGACGAGGCATTGAGTGATATCGACACTGTTCCTATTAAATACAAAATTACATGTCTAAATGTATTGGACGATTATGAAACGTGTCCAGTAAACTTCTCATACCTCTTAAATTCCTTGTTAATTTTATTCCAATTTTTTGAAGAATATATATTGTAGATCCTTCACAAGTTGACCTAGAGGTTAATTTCTTTGTAAATTCAAATAAATGGTTAAATGGAATTAGAAAATCATGAAATCTTGGCAGACATGTTTTCTGATCATTTTAGTCCTCTGATAATTTTGTTATAATTTTTGGATGATGAATTTTTGTACCCCCCTTTGTAATTCTAGAAATTGATGACTAGGTAAATAATTTATTTCAGAATAAACTAAGCTCTAGAAAATTATGAAATTTGGTCAGTGAATTTTTTAGACCACAAATATGTCATGTTAATTTTATTGTAATTTTTGGAAGAGAATAATTAGGGGTTTCTTTACAAAGTGTCTTATGGATGATATGTTTATCAATTTATTTATATGGCAAAAAGAAATTTGATGATGATGAAATTTGGGCAGCGATACTTTGTGATCATATTTGACCTATGGTAATTTTATCAGAATTTTTGAATGATTAAAACTTCTAGCTTTTTTGTTAATTATTGTTCTCCTCAAAAAGTTTATATTTTGGTTTTGGATATAAATCATTTCTGGAAAATTTTGATACTCATACATTACTATTACTTAGTCAATAGGAATCTCTGGAAATTTTGGTGGAGTTAATGCTTGTCAAACTTTTATACTTCATGTTCAAATCATAGGTATTCATGGTTTAGGAAAAATTATTTTAAGGGTAGATTTAATTACGAAAAATACCAAGTTCTATTTTTGGGCTCAACAAGTCATGATAGACCACCAGTAATAATTATAAGGTTGTAGGTAAAGTAATCTGGAGTATTTACTTTCATACACTTAGGTTAGGTCACTTGGTCTGCATGTAGTAAAATTCAAACATTCAGGATAGAACAGTAGGCCATGCATGGGTGGAGTCTTGATAAGGTCACCCTTAGGGCCAAATCCTAAGTAGTCTGGGTAGCATAGAGATGGGGTTGTGCTAGGGGTCGACGGAGTATCGTCTTCTCCCAGAAAATATAAATCCACTTAGGATTAGTTAAAAAGGCAATGCGGTGAAAAGGGTTCGGTGATAAATAGATACTCATAAAATTAAGCTCATTGAAATAGGGAGCTTTGGGCTTCATCCCATCGTAGTTCCTAGTGCCCTCGAGAGCACATCACCGGGCATGCCCTGGGTAGTCCAAGGTTAACCCTAATCTATAAGAATAAGCTGATTAAAAGAGTAACCTTTAAATAATCACCAACACAAACACTCACTCCATCATTTCGGGAGGATAGTTGGTATAGATTCACAAGCGGTGGGCTTGGTGTTTGATAGAAATATAGTTTAAGTTGGAGAGCCGACTGCTCGGGAGCTCTTTTTAGCATAAGTGCTTGTGCGTTAAAGTGGTGGGTCCAAGTTATTGGACTATCATTCACACCTGTGTTTATACATTGACTCGGCAAGTGTAAGTGTTCACTTAGCCATAAAGGACTGGTGGATTTGCCAGCATTATTACAAGAGACACTGTAAAAACTGACTGTGGGTATACAGAGTAGTACGCAGGGCCTAGGCTAGGTAGTGTGAATACTGACCTAGGAGTGGGGAGGCCCAACCCGCTGCCTCTGATTTCCACTTTGACAGGTATTTGAGAGTTTAGCTAACTCCAAATAAGATAACTAAAGGTCTGTGCTCATAGAGTCGGGTTGGTGTGTTGCACTTATGTGGAATTCATCATTTAGCATGCATAGCATTCCATTTCATGCATAACCTGCATAAAACCTGTACCCCTAATATATAAATTATTATGGGATCTTTTATACATTAGGTCTTGCAAAATGACCCCTTACTTATAAGTTTGTAGGGGCATTCTTATAAGCTAAGGTTACTTTCCTGTGATGATAGATAGCTGCTCTATTTTTACTTTAATTTGATGCTTCTAATATACTACTACTCTCACATTTTGTTCATATACCTGTCATTACTGTGTTAGATTATTTTGGCATATGATAGTTAGGGCCATTATAATCTGCTTTTTCTTAATCTCCACTTTCAGTCCCTTTCCTTTCACCCACCCCCGCACGTTGCCTAGGTGTCGCAGGGGTGGGGGTGGGAGGGGGACCAAGACTTTGTTAAACTAATGACCTGATGGGCATAAAACTAGGGACTCCAGCTGGGAGATAGGGTACAACACTAGGGGATACAACACACCCAGGAGGAGGTGAACCGGCCTAGCCCAGGTGTGGCAGTAGTAGCAGTCATGGGATCAGTGTGTGTCTATTAGCTTTACTTTTGCGAGTGTTATGTAGTGAGGATTTTATGTACGGGCTGGAGCCGCCTTTATCTTTCCTATCAGACTTATTGTTTCATGTTGATTAGCTTGAGTTTATATATGGACTAATTTTATATATATTGCATGTGATGTGGACCAGTTATCTTTATGATACTACTTCTTTTCTTTAAAGGATATGCTCGAGTATTTGGAGGCAGAATCAGTGGTTTGTGGTGATAACCTTCTCAGGAGTTTTGTGTCATCACAAAGCGGTGGTTCTGGTCATAAGACATAGAAAAAATGGGGTCTTACAATGATTGTCGAGTCTGTAGCATCGAGAAGAGCAGGTAACGTCGAGAAGAGCTAGTAGCACTGAGAAGACCAGACTACCATGACATGCTTACAACAGAGATGCGCTATCAAAAAGAGGCACGAGAATATTTTAGGATCTTTTCCTAATTTATTGATGGACAGCTGGTAATAATGCGTGAAAAGCCCTATTGATACGCGGTAACACTAGCACATGCTGTAGTTTATTTTAAAATTACTAAAAAGCGCGAGTTTCTTTTTTTTTGTGAGGAGACAAGAAGAAGAATTATACGTATAAGGTTCCGCTACCGCCTCTGCTATTACGAACCACTGTCTCTACGCGAGGAAATGTGAACTATCTACCTCATGTTCGTGATTGAATAACTCCAAAGAGTGAACTCTCCAACGACCATTGGCAGTTGATTGTGTGCAAGAAGAATGATATTTAGAAGCATCGATCGCGCGCCGCTCTACAGAGGAATCCTTCTTTGAGGGAGCAATAGTTTCTATTCTTTTTTATCTACTTGTATTTTTCTCTTTTCTAATCATTTTGTGTGTGAGGTAAATAGACCGGGGAGGTCGTCAGAATCTGGGAAGCATTCCATTGGAAATCATCTTGGGAAGACATCTAGATTGTGGAAATCTAGTGCAACTCTAAGACCCATCCTGAGAGGAATGTGAGGATCCGGCTCAAAGACCTTTCTGGGGAGAAAAGGGAGAGACATCCAACAAGTCCTAGGTGAGAGTTGGTATAGAAACCAAAAGAGAGTTATTTCCATCGCCTTCGATCTCCGATGTTATGAAGATCTACTCTTATTATTGTAAACCACTTACAAGTTTTATATAAAATCAAAGTTGTTATTATTTCATCCTGAATTCGTGGTTGCATATTGCTAGTGTATTGAGGGTTGTGTGGGAAGTCTAAAAACAATTTTCTGCAAAAATTATGTTTGTGACCTTCCGTCGTGCGATAGTATCCTTACCGCCCTGTGGTAGCTTCCAGGACAGGCTGCCCTGCTGAAATTCTTATTAATTCTAAATAATTGAAAACCTTATTCACTGTTGGGTATTGTATCCACAGTAACCCAGATTTGTATGAAGTCACCCATGAACAAAGATGAATTAAGTTGTATTTGATGTATTGTTTGAGTTATGAGTTTGCAGGACTAAATTGTCAAGTGTAGACCAATGTCAGTCTACAATGGGTCACCAAACACAGGAACATACAATATAATCCCTCATTATCTGATCCACGGTGTTGACTCATGTGTAGCCTCTCTATTGGGATACACTTCATTTTTCAAGCACTTGGTTCGTTGGAGAAATACTTGTTACTGATTCCATTGAAGAATGGAAAATCTTCATAATCAAATTTTTCTAAGTGTTTCACTCGAGTAGAATTTTAGTACTCGAGTAGAACCCTTATCTATACTCGTGAAGTCTAGTCTGGATTTCGAGTAAAGGAAATGGTTCTCGAGATATTTGAAACTAGTTCTCGATTGGCCAAGTCCATTACTAGAGTAGACTTCTTCTCATTCTCGAGTTGACAGATTTTCCCTCTCAGAAATATTCTAAGTATTATACTCGAGTAGTCAAGGTCACCACTCGAGTAGATGAGCTCTTTGACTCAAGTAACAGAAGGAAAGTATACGAGTAATATCTACCCCACTCGAGTAGTGTAGTTCCTACACGCGAGAAGCTTGTCTACTTCTCGAAAAGTCTAGTTCCAGTACTCGAGTAATCGGTTTTATCTCCCAAAATTTGTTTTCTAAGTCTTTTTCTCGAGAAGTTCACTTCCACCTCTCGAGTAATACTTCTAGCACCGAGTAATCCTCATTCCACTCGAGTGATTATGATTCTTTTCTGAAATTTCCTGAAGAGCTTCTTCTCGAGTTGTCTAATATTGTCTTCTCGAGAACTCAGTTTAGTACTCGAGTAATTCTTCTTTCACTCGAGTAATTCAGTCATTTTTCCAGAGAATTTCGCTAAGTCCTAACAGACGCGATTTTCAAATGATTTTACGCGATTGGTCCACGTGGACGTCATTAATGATAATTATGACCGTTAGGGAGATCTTATATAAGGCCTTATCATTTCGACTAACCCTAACAACAACAAGAAGCGCGTGAAAGAAATACTCTAAGAATTCTGAATCGGTTTTCTTTTTCCAAAAACGGAAGCAGCTGCTCCTCATCGTGCAAAATGCCTAGTGCTTTCATTCAAGAATATTCAGATCAGTCGACTTACAGATCGAGATTGTTCTTCAACTTCTTCATCTTCTCTCTGATCTTGTAAGTCAAGAATTTTCAGATCTGGTCTTGATGTGTCTTCTTCAAAGTTTCTGACTATGCCGATGTAACACCACCTATCTGTTGCATAGCATATAGCAGTAGGTCCGGCCGGGGCCCGACGTCATATACCACAGACAGACCGGGTGGTTACTCAGTGGGAACCATCCAACCAATCCAACGTCCTACACAGAGCATTCTAGTGAAAGCAGTTTTATAAGTTGCAATTAAAAGAACCCAACACCAAGCATGAATGTCGACTAAACACCAAATAGAAATGTAGTACATACACAAGTACAGGCCTTAAGGCCTTACAAAATGGTTTACTTCAAATTACATGTTTTACAAACCACGGCACGCAGGCCGGTCATACATGAATAAAAGCAAGTAAACACTTCAATTAGGCCTTCAAGGGTCGGCTTCGCAATTTGGGCTTTAGCCCGCTATTGACCGCTTGGTCCAGCGGCACCTGCAAGCAACAAACCACCGCACGGTGGAAAACGAAAGCAACGGTCAGCAATGCTGACCAAATTATAACGATCCCCCCCACCCAATTCGGGGCGGCGATGCTCCTTCCCTGCATTTTATTAGCACAACCAAGCAGTATATAAATTCATTGCATCACAGGCGTTGTCACGCATGGCCACACGCCCCGTGCTCTCAGGGCGCATTCTCGGTGTTCACAGTCTAAGCCTGTTAACTCACCACCATCCCCAGGACGGCAATCTCTCGTGAGCAATTTGGTCTTTTAGGTAGATGTTACGACACTTTAATATCATCAACAGCCTACGTCACGAAATTTTAATATCATCGACAGCAAAGACCCGACCTCTATGCCCTCGGCATAAAGCAGGAATGGTTCCACTCAACCTGTTGCTCACTTGCCACGACACTTTAATATCATCGACACGAGTTAAGTTTCCGCGAAGCCCGTGAATCGAACGCACAATAATACATAACCCAGTTATGTACAAGTTGGCTCCCAGGCCCACAAGTTTGGCAGAATCACGCATCTGCCCAGTTTTCCGGGTGCACCTTTGGATTAATCCCCATGGCTCCCTGCTGCAATCTACCGCGTAGAAAACCCAAAAAACAAACATTTGTGCGGAGTCTTCTCCGGCCATTATGCAATGCAACAACACCGATCCAGACCAACTTGTCCGAGTAGGCTTCACACATCATTTCTATGTCCGTTCTCGAATACGGGCTCTAAACAACGGGGACTTTACATATCTACCCGAAGGAACGCCTCCACTCACCGCAAACTCGTGAGAGTGGGCTTCCTATGCAAAGAAGGAGAGCTTCACATGCTCAAGAAGAGAATCATTACCCTAGCGTTCTTCCTTGGCGCCATGGAAATGTAAGCAGATGAAAATCACCGCACTCTCTTTGCCTCCGTAGATTCGAAGTCGGCTCGCGATTTGGAGCTTCGAAGCTCCTCCAATGGTCGGATCTAAGCTTCTTCTTCCTCCTTTGCTCTCCTCTCTCTCTTAACTTAGAAAGAGAACCACTCAAAAGAAATGAGGGTTTCAAGGGTCCAATCCCGTGTATATCCCATCAGGAACAACCCCCAGCCGTTGGATCCCAAATTAAAGAAACGAACGGCCTTGATTCGGGCCTGAAATGCAAAAACTAGGCCGAACACGGCCTGCGACACGCCCGTATCCAGGGCCGTGTCCCCCATTCTCCGTCAAAATCAACACGCCTGGAACATCACACGGGCATCCAACACGCCCGTGTTCAACCTGACATGCCCGTGTTCCAACTGACACGGCCGTGTGGTCGGCTGTGTGCCCCCATCGACACAGCCCCGAAAACAACCCGAGACTCACACGGGTCTTGGACACGCCCGTTTCCTAGCCCGTGTCTAACTCGAACACGCCTGGACACTAGGCCATTTTCACTGTCTCGACACTTCGTCGAGCGAAGTTTGTCGACTACCTGACACGGCCTTGGACACGCCCGTGTCCTAGGTCGTGTGCCTTGTCTCGATACATCATCGAGCGAAATTCGTCGACTCCCCGGGCTGATCGTCGACACGGGCTCGACACGCCCTGAGACACGCCCGTGTCTCAGGCCGTGTAATCTGCTCGACGATCGTCGACTCCAAAATCGTCGACCTCACGACCAAATCGTCGACTCCAGCCTGACACGCCCTGGGACACGCCCGTGTCCTAGGTCATGTGCCTCCTGGCAGATTCCAAATTTGGCCTAAAATGCCTCCTGTCGCTCTTTCTAGTTTCGGGGCGTTACAACTCTCCCCCTCTTAAAAGAATTTCGTCCACGAAATTACATAAAGAAAGATAAGTACAAAACCAAAATTTGTACCTGGGCGGAACAACTCCGGATATTCGTCAAGCATAGTCTGCTCTTGTTCCAAAGAGAGCTCCTCCCGACTGCAATTGTCTCATCGGACCTTGATCATCCTGATCTCTTTATTGCGTAGCCGCTTGACCTCCGAGTCCTCAATCCGCACGGGCTTGACTCTTGTCGTCAACCCACTATCCACCGGCACTTGATCAATCGCGATCACTTGCGAAGGCTCTTGCACCGCCTTCCATAGCACCGAAATATGGAATGCATCATGTAAACCACTAAGCTCCACTGAGAGCTTCAACCGATAGGCTGCTTCACCAACCCGCTCCAAAACCTCAAACGGCCCAAGGTACCTCGGGCTTAGCTTTTTAAATCACCGCACCCGCGAGACACCCTTGAACGACTTGATCTTTAAGTACACCCAGTCGCCCACAGCGAACTCCACGTTCCTGTGCTTGGCATTGTAGTACTTCTCTTGCCGGTCTTAAGCAATTTACAGCCTCTCCCGAACGGTTCGCACCAACGAAGTAGAATCCTCCACTTCTAATCGCTTATACAACTTTGACTCACCCGTTTCTAGCCATGACAACGGCGTGCGACATCTTCTACCATATAGGGCCTCGAAGGGCGCCATTTTAATACTCGGCTGGTAGCTATTGTTGTACGCAAACTCCACCAAATAAAGATGGTCTTCCCATTACTTTCCAAATTCCAAGACACACATGTGGAGCATGTCTTCCATAGTTCTATTGACCCTCTCGGTCTGCCCATCCGTTTGCGGATGAAAGGCTGTGCTGAATTTTAACTTTGTTCCCAATATTTGTTGCAGTAGCCTCCAATCATTGGACGTGAACCGCCCATCTCGATCACTCACGATGTTGCGGGGCACACCGTGAAGTCGTACTATATTATCCACATATAGTTTTGCCAACGTCTCCACCGGATCATCCTTCCTATGCGGAATGAAATGCGACACCTTCGTTAGCTGATCTACGACCACCAAAATGTCGTCGTTCCCCTTTTGCGACCTTGGCAAACCGTGCACAAAGTCCATAGAGATGTCGTCGCATTTCCACTCCGGAATAGGCAAGGACTTCAGAAATCCTCCCGGCGTTTGGCATTCCGCCTTCACCAAGGCGCACGTTTGGCACTTCGCCACGTAGAGTGCCACATCCTTCTTCAAACCCGACCACCAAAACCATTTCTTTACATCGCGGTACATCTTCGTGCTCCCCGGGTGAATCGAGTACTTGGTATGATGTGCCTCGTACAACAATTCCACCGGCAATTTGCCTACACTTGGGACGCATAGACGACCGTCTTTCCAAAGCAATCCGTCCTCCACTACGAATTGGGAATTTGACCCATCCAGAGCCTCTACCATGAACTACTTCATATGGCCATCCAACTCCAAAGCCTGCTGAATCCGATCAGCCAGGTCATATTGGACTTCAGTCCAATTCAATACTGCTTCAGCACTTGATTGCTTATCAACGCAAACAATCTCCAACGCCTCCAACTCCCGAACCAACCGCTCATCATGCACCGATAGCCAATTGGCTTGATCTGGGGCCCGGCGACTCAACGCGTCCGCAACCGCATTAACTTTACCTGGCACGTAGTGGTTCTTGAATGTATAGTCCCCCAGGAACTTCATCCATCTACGCTGCTGCATATTCAGATCTTTTTGATCGATCAGATACTTCAGGCTCTTATGATCGGTGTAGATATCAATCTTCACACCGTACAAATAATGCCTCCACAGCTTCAAGGCAAAAATCATGGCCGCTAACTCCAAGTCATGGACCGGATAATTCCTCTCGTGCACTTTCAGCTGTCTCGAGCCATAAGCTATCACACTTCTGTGTTGCAGTAGCACGCAATCCAAACCGCTGCCCGAAGCATCGCTATAAATCTCATAACCTTCGGTCCCACTCGGCGAACACAGCACAGGCACCGTGGTCAACCGACATTTCAACTCCTCAAAAGCTCGCGCGCACTCCGGCGTCCAAACGAACTTGTGCTCCTTCCTCGTCAAAGTAGTGAGAGGTAACGCTATCCGCGAGACGTTCTCTATGAAGCGCCTATAATAGTCGGCAAGCCCCAGAAAGCTCCGGACTTCCGCTACCGTAGAAAGCTCAGGCCACTCCCGTATCGCAACAATCTTCGTCGGATCCACAGCAATACCTTCTCCACTCATTATATGGCCGAGGAACACCACTGAGGATAACCAAAACTCGCACTTCGAGAACTTGGCATACAACTGATTCCTCCTTAGCGTCTCCAAAACCAAATGAAGATGCTTGAAGTGATCTTCCTCACTCTGCGAGTACACCAAAATATCGTCGATGAAGACGATCACAAAATGGTCCAAGTACTCCCTGAAGGTCCTGTTCATCAAATCCATGAACACTGACGGCGCATTAGTCAGCCCAAACGGCATGACTGTAAACTCGTAATGCCCGTATCTCATACTGAACACTGTCTTTGGGATATCACTCTCCATTATTTGCAGCTGATAGTACCCGGACTTGAGATCCAACTTTGAGTACACCGTCGACCTGACCAACTGATCAAAAAGGTCATCGATCCGGGGGATCGAGTACTTTTTCTTCTACGTCAACTTGTTGAGCTCCCAATAATCAATACATAGCCTCAAGCTTCCGTCCTTCTTCTTAACAAAGAGGACCGGCGCGCTCCAAGGCGAAGAACTTAGGCGCAAATACCCTTGCTCCAATAACTCTTGCAGTTGCACCTTCAGCTCCGCCATTTCCTTAGGCGCTAGCCTATACGGAGATCGTGACACAGGCTTTGCACCTGGCACTAGCTCAATCGTGAAATCTATCTCCCGCTGAGGCGGGGCTCCAGGAAGATCTCTAGGAAACACATCAGGGTACTCCGATACAACTGAAATACTATCCAATGCAGGCTTTGGCTTAGCAACCTCCACAAGTGTAAAGAACAGTTCTGCACCGGCACGAACCGCCTTCACCACCTGAAGAGCAGACATCAACGTCTTGCTCGACCCCTTCAAGCCCGTAAAAGTCATCTCACGACTTGCTCCCAACTTGACTTCCTTGCGACCGTAATCAATATAGGCCTGCTGCTCCGAGAGCCAGTCCATGCCAAATATAACGTCGAACTCCACCAACGGAAGTAACGACGCTTGCAGATCGAACTCCTGATTCCCAATACGAATCTTAACATCGCAGATCCTATCCGCGTGCATCGAACACCTATTGGGCAACAACACATCCAACTTATCCTTCACCATCGAAGAAGGGACTCCGATGCGTGATATAAATCCCTCGGACAAGAAGGAGTGTGAAGCTCCTGTATCGAAGAGTGCTCTTGTCGGATTTTTCACAAATCAAAACAAATCCTAAACAAGCAGTGGTAAAGTAACGTGTACATAACAAGTATTTAAAGAAATTAACTTGCTATAAATTAAATCGTACCTGTCACCACATCCTCCTGTTTGATGGCCTCCTGTTGGACAAGATTATACACCCTTGGTTGGGGCGGAGCATAATGGGGCGCGGTCGACTCCACCGCCTTGCCCTTTTCTTCATAAGTTGCTCCCGGCTGCCAATGATATTCTAGGTAAGATAGAACAGATGCTGCTAGACTCGAGAAAATACTTTGATGACTCCTTGAAGGTTGTGCAAGAGAAAGTTACTGCTCTTGAAAAGGAAATGGGCAAAGGCTTTGCTGAAATTCAGTACAACACTGATGAGCTCAGACAGTTCTTCAAGATAGGTGTAAAAGCATTAGACCACACAATTACCAGTGTTGGCCTAGTGATGGACCAATCTATTACTCTTGCTAATAATCAGATATAGTTAGAAAAGCTGGCCCAAGGACACACTTTCAAAATTTGTGAAGAAGTGGGTTTTTTCAAAGAAGCTGTCATAAATGAACTAACTGTAGAAGTCGAAAAGGGGGAGACATTAGTCAAAGAATACTTAGAGACCTCAGATGCTGCCAAGCAAACTCTCTGGGAAGAAAAGCTAAAGTAAATTCATGATGATGTACAGAATCAGATCCACAGTGTAAAATTTCATACCTATGATACAGCTGTGTGGATGCACAACCATATCTTCCCTAATTTTCAAGCAGATCCAAATATCATTCCCCATCATCTGAATCCTCTAGCTCCTCTTGCTCCAGTTCCATTCCCTCAGCCTGTATTTTCTCCAAGACCTGAAGGCTCTGAAGCCCCTCCTCCAGATACTTATACTCAGGTTTATGAGTCAGATCCAACAGATATATTTCTTCAAGCTCCTCCTGAAATTCATATTCCAAAGAAAATAAGGAATGGTGATGGAGCTTCTGTTAGCAGGTCCATTCCAATTCCATAAGTAGAGAAAAGAAAAGCTCCTGAATTTGTAGAGATTTGGAGTCCTACATCAAAGTCACTAATCCTTGATACTCTCAAATTAGTCTTGGACTTTAATGAGAATAGACATGATCATTACAACTCCTAAGAGTGGGACTTGTATGAGAAATCTATGACTAAAAGAAGACTTTATGATCGAGAACATGGAAGGAATAATCCTGTTGCACCTCAAAAACCTCCCAAATACTATCCAAAGCAATACAGCTATCAGAGAAGGCAACAAGAAAAGAAGGACAGACAACAACAACAACAACGGCAACATCAACCCTATGAATGAAGAAAGTTATAAGAGTGTGGATGGGAATTGTGTAGAAATGAATTTTGGACAATTCTACTTATATAAATCCCTAATTTTGATTATATACTCTTTGTTTTCAATATTTGTGCATGTTACTCTGTTTTCTCTCTTTTATATCTAGTTCTTTATTTGTCTATATAATTCACCTTAGTGTAGAGGATTCTGACTTCTATAAATAGGGGGAGATTGTTGGGTATTGTATCTACAGTAACCCAGATTTGTATGAAGTCACCCTTGAACTAAGATGAATTAAGTTATATTTGATGTATTATTTGAGTTATGTGTTTACAGGACTAAATTGCCAAGTGTAGATCTATGTCAGTCTATAATGGGTCACCAAACACAGGACCATACAACGTAATTCCTCATTGTCTGATCCATGGTGTTGACTCGTGTAGCCTCTCTATTGGGATACAATTCATTTTTCAAGCACTTGGTTCGTTGGAGAAAGACTTGTTGCTGATTCCATTGAAGAAAGGAAAATCTTCATAATCAAATTTTTCTAAGTGTTTCACTCGAGTAGAATTCTAGTACTCGAGTAGAATTCTAGTACTCGAGTAGAACCCTTAGCTATACTCGTGAAGTCTAGTCTGGATTTCGAGTAAAGGAAATGGTTCTCAAGATATTTGAAACTAGTTCTCGAGTGGCCAAGTCCATTACTCGAGTAGACTTCTTCTCTTTCTCGAGTTGACATATTTTCCCTCTCAGAAATATTCTAAGTATTATACTCGAGTAGTCAAGGTCACTACTCGAGTAGATGAGCTCTTTGACTCGAGTAACAGAAGGAAAGTACTCGAGTAATATCTACCCCACTCGAGTAGTGTAGTTCATGCACTCGAGAAGCTTGTCTACTTCTCGAAAAGTCTAGTTACAGTACTCGTGTAATCAGTTTTATCTCCCAGATTTTTTTTTGTAAGTCTTTTTCTCGAGAAGTTCACTTCCACCTCTCGAGTAATACTTCTAGCACTCGAGTAATCCTCATTCCACTCGAGTGATTATGATTCTGTTCTTAAATTTCCTGAAGAGCTTCTTCTCGAGTTATCTAATATTATCTTCTCGAGAACTCAGTTTAGTACTCAAGTAATTCTTCTTTCACTCGAGTAATTCAATCAATTTTCCAGAAAATTTCACTAAGTCCTAACAGACGTGATTTTCAAATGATTCGATGTGATTTGTCCACATGGACGTCATTAATGATAATTATGACCGTTAAGGAGATCTTATATAAGGTCTTGTCATTTTGACTAACCCTAACAACAACAAGAAGAGCGTGAAAGAAATACTCTAAGAATTTTGAATCGGTTTTCTTTTTCCAAAAACGGAAGCTGTCGCCGTTCCTCATCGTGCAAATCGCCTAGAGCTTTCATTCAAGAAGATTCAGATCAGTCGACTTGCAGGTCGAGATTGTTCTTCAACTTCTTCATCTTCTCTCTGATCTTGTGAGTCAAGAATTTTCAGATCTGATCTTGTCGTGTCTTCTTCAAAGTTTCTGACTGTGCCGCAAATTTCAAGAAGGAAGACCTAGGCAGAAAATTTTTAGATCTGAGAAAAAATATTGTTTGTATTTCTGATTTCAATTTATTCTTGTAGGAGATTATTCTCTGAGTGTAGGATCTTTGTTCTCCGAGTTGTAGGAAGTTTTCATCTTCCGAGTGTAGATCCGTTTTGTGGATCAGGTTGTAGGAACGTTGTTCCGAGAAGTAGGATTGGTTTCAATCCGAGATAGTGGAGTAGCCGAGTCTAGTGCTTTACTAGATCGGTGAGTGGAAAGTGGATGTACCCAAGGTTGGGGAACCACTATAAATCTGTGTCCTCTATGATTGCTTGGCTGATATTCTGTGCTTAGATCACTAAATATTTTTATTCCGCAAAAGACGCAAAAACTCACCTATTCACCCCCCTCTAGGTGATTTAGGTAAGACAACTAATAACTTCATTCACCCCCCCCCCCACTCTAAGGTTGGCCACTTGATCTAATATAGTAGACCTGATATAATGTATGCTACTTATGTTTGTGCTAGGTACTAGGCATGCCCTAAACAATCTCATTACTCAGTTGCAAAGAGTATTTTGATATACCTTAAGTGCACTAAACAACTTGGCTTTTGCTACCTTAGGAACATGATTTTGAGCTAATAGGCTTTTTAGATGCAGATTTTGTAGTTTACAAAAAGATAGAAAAGTACCTCAGGAACATGCTAGTTTCTAGGATGGAGATTGGTCTCATGAAGGAGCAAGAAGCAGACCAATGTGGCTATATCCACAACTAAGTCGGAATACATATTAGCAGGGAGTTGTTGTACACAACTTCTGTGGATTCATCATCAGCTGCAGGATTATAACCTCCATATAAGTAAAACTCCAATATTTTGTGATTCATCTAGTGTCATCTCTATAGCTAAGAATTTTGTGTCACATGGCAGGACTAAGCATATAGAGATTAGATATACTTTTATAATAGAGCATGTTGAAAAGGATGATATCTACCTTGAGTTTGTCCCCCACAGACAAATGGTTGGCTAATATCTTCACTAAGCCTCTAGATGAAGCCAAATTCAATTCTTTCAAAATTGAGTTGGGTATACTTAACTTGGAGCAGTAGTTTCTGCATTTTATTCTTCTATCATTGTTGTAGTTAACTACTAGATAATATAATCTGGTAGATGTTAGGCTACTAAATTTGGTTACAAGGACAATTTAGTATAAGTCACTTGATGATCACTAATTATAGTGAATTGGTCGTCTTGATCAAAGAGGGATCAAAATGGTATAAAGATGACTGGTTGAGTCTATGTAAACAATATCGGCTTGATCGTATTGAGGATTCAAGTTGACAATGCTCTGTCAAAATGATATCGTTGAGATCATTTTGAATGATGTCGGTTTATCAAACAATATCATCTTGACGGGATATTATCATTCAAATTTCTTCTCAATTTAAATCTCAGTCGTCAGATCTTGAATAGATCTCCACTACAGGTATGCTGCTTTTCCATTTTTGCATTTTTGAAATATATTAAATATATATATAAGCCAAAGGTTTAGTTTAGAACATAAACTACTTTGCCCTAAAATAACGTCGACACCATCATCGTCGCTCTATCTCTCTCAACCCTCAAAACGTTACGGTTCTCATCCAAATGTAACCAAAACTAGAAAAGATCATGTATGAAGAAATTGAAGTAGTAAGATTTGGATTCAATCTAGCTACAGATGAAATCAAGGATGTAATCAGATTACTGGATGCCGTAGGATTAGAGTTTATCCTATTTGAGCCAATCCCAATTCTAAAGGAGGAAGTACTGGAGTTTTACACACATGTTAAAGTATCCTCTACAGGTAGTTCCATTAAAAGTAAGATTGGAAGTTTGAAGATTCAGATAAGCCCTAAGAGGATTGCCCAAACTCTGCACCTTCCACCTGCAGATTTGGAAGAAGATCAGGAAATATCATAATAATAGATTGTAAATGCTCTGTACTAGTGTGAGTTCAGTGGATAAAGATATGGTTTATTGGAAAGGAAATACCTCAATCAGAGAGGAAAGATTCTAGAAAAATCATTAGGAAAGCCCTCTTCTGTAAGGTAGGGTCCCATGATAGGATTTCCAATGCCATGTTTGAATTGATGGCTAGAGTTATTCTGAAGAAGAAAACTGACTGGGCTCTCATTATATTTCAAAATCTATTAGATAGCCTTCAAGTACCCAATATGGGTATAATTCTCTCTCTCTCTCTACCTAATCTATATCTATCCTGAAAACTTCAATAAGAAACAAGGTATAAAGATCCATTACATAAAGTGAATGGATATCAAGACACTTGAAAGGTATAACAAGGTGCTGCCCAATGTTCTACCTGAGAAGAAGTGCCAGAGAAAATCAATAGACAAGAAGGTGATAGTTGAAAATTAATCTGAATCTAAGTGTTGGATCCCTAGTTTGATTTGGGCTAGGTTCACTAAGTTAGGATCATCTGACCCAACATGTTTAGCCAGGGTCATGGTTATGTCCTAGAGTCTAGGGCAAGTCCTTAGAGTCAACACTACATGGACCAGCCATCAGCAGACTGCATAAAGACTCAAGACTTAGAGAAATATCAAAGACTCAGAAAATTAGTTCGACGTTCGTCGAACTCAGGTCGACGAAAGCCGTGCTCAGCTCGACGATTTCAGAGACAATTCTCTGAGCTGAGCTCGACAAACTTGGTACTCAAGTCGACGAATTATGGACACTCTACTTCAACATCAGGTCCAGAATTTCTCTGAACTCTAGTCGACAAACTTAGTTCTCAGGTCGACGATCTATGGGTATTCTACTTCAACACCTTATTCCAGAAACAACTAAGAATTCTAAGACCAGGATCATACTCCAGTCGATGAATTCATCTTCTCAGCTCGACGAACTTAGATCACATTCCTGGCAAGATTTATCTAGCAGTTAGAAGTTCTCAGGACGACGAATCTAGTTCTTAGGTCGATGATTTTTGGCAAATCCACTTCAACACTTCATTCCAGAGACATCTAGATATTCTAAGTCCAGAAACACTTTACTGAACTCCAGTCGACAAACTTAGAGTATCAGCTCGACGAACTTCATGCACAGAATTTGAAAGGTTCTAGAAAAAGCAGTTATGTTCTTTGGTCGACGATCTTGGATCTCAGCTCGACGAACAGCTATTATCAGATCGACGAACATAACTTCTCAGCTCGACGAACTGTGGACTCAGCTCGACGAATTATGTTCTCTGTTCGATGATTCCAGACTTGGTTAATTTCATCCTTCTGTCCTTATTCTATTGCAATAATTCCTGAATAATTAATGCTAAAATATTCACTGAATATTACCGTTAGACGGAGCATTGATTATGGTCTTCTTCAGGATTATTGTTTGTCGTTTTTCAATGGGACAGTTGGGGAAATCAATCAATGCAAAATATTCTCCAGGCCATCAATAATGAATGCAGAGAGGAATTCAAATTTCAAAAGGAAATACATATGGAAAATATAAAAGGAATTTTTCTTCCTCTTTTCAGATAGAGCTCTCTAGCAGCAGTCAGAAACAGATAGTGAACAAGGATTTTCTTGAGCTTTCTGGACAGCACACAGAGAAACAACCCTAGACCAGAAACATTAAAGCAAGCTGAAGAAGGAAGAAGAACAAACATTCAAAATCAAGAGTCTTCCTCCCTCTTCTTCCCAGGATACTTCAAAGGACAACCAATACTCTATCAGTCAAGAAGTTCCTAGACACTTACTAGACAAGGCTACAAGTTTGAAGGCCTATCACCCTGCATCAAAGCTCCATCTTTCCTAAACCATTCCATATCTCAGGGGGAGCCTTTGCTAACATCAAATCCATAAATGTCTTCTCAGTTGTACTTTGAGAAAGAGAAGACAAAATTAATCTCTCATCCCCCACTGTATAAAGGGTTATTAACTCCCTTCAAAAGTTATCCCTGGTTGCAAGTCACCTAATCAAAAGACTTCAGGTTTGGTTTTTTAGCACTTGATCAAAAGCTCATTGGTGTCAGGCACCTGATCAAAAATCTGAGTGGATTCCTACCAGGGTGGTATAAGAGTGGATGTACCCAGGTTGGGGAACCACTATAAATTTCTTGTGTTGTCAGGTTGCTCTTCTCTTTTTGTTTCTTGTTGTGGCTGTGCTAGTTAGGATAGTTGTGTTAGTGTTTAATTAGTTTATATTCTGCAGCATCTGTGATAGTCCAGTTTATTACAGGACTAATTAACTCTGATGAAATTTTTATTTACAACAAAAAGTTGAAAAGTTTTGTAAAGATACTCTATTCACCACCCCCCACCCCTCTCTAGAGTATTCCTGATCTAACCCCTCACTTTCACTAAGTTAGATGGGGAGCGTGCTCATGATAAGATGGATAGGGAAAAAATACACAACCTCATCTTGTCTCCCTCTAGTAAGGAAGGAAAATATGTTCATGATGTCAGCATACAAGTACAAGTTGGTACTGATGACTTAATTACTCCTAAGGAAATGGAAGTTGTTGCTCAGGGGGAGAAAGATGTACAAGAGTAGAGTGGTTCTACAACTGAGGGGGAGTGTGTTGTAGAGGAAAGATTTGGTTCCTTAAAACAATTCTTAAGTGGGGGTGATGATAATGTTGAGGGGGGCGCTCAATCTGAGCTCCCTGCTCTAGGTGATAGCATGCTTATGTCCCTAGAGGTTGAGAAAGAAACTCATACTGAGTTGGCTATTCAACAGGACCTGTGCATGTTGGTGTTACCATTTTGATCTAGAAGTGATCAAATATGTAGTCTCACTGCCAACACAATATGATCCTATAGGGTCACACATAAGAGCATTTGGAGAAATTGGAGGAATGGATTATGTTGGTCTTACTCATATGTGATGAGTGAAGGACTAAGCAGTGCCTGGAATTGAGTGCGTCAAGACCACTCGACACATTCGTCGAGTCAAATGTTGATTCGTCAAGTTAGGCATTGAGTGCGTTGAGATCATTTGATGCATTCGCGGAGTCAAGTGTTGATTCATCGAGTTAAGCATTGAGTGTATTAATACCACTCGACGTATTCGTCGAGTTAAATGTTGATTCATCGAGTTAGGCATTGAGTGTGTCGAGACCACTCGATGAATTCATCGAGTCAAATATTGATTTGTCGAATTAGGCATTGAGTGCGTTGAGACCAGTCTACGCATTCGTTGAGACAAATGTTGATTTGTAGAGTTAGGCATGGATTGCATTGAGTTCACTCGATGATTCGTCGAGTCAAGTGATGAGTCCACTGCCAGGCATTGAGTGCATTGCGACCACTCGACACTTCGTCAATTCAAGGGTTGATTCGTCAAAATAAGTTCCATATGTTACAGGACTGCAGATAGTGGCAACTTTCTGCTATGTATTACTTTGTATATAAATAGAAGATGTCCTAAGGTTTTTTAGTGTGTGTGAAACACGAGCGAGTGCAAGCCACTAACCCGAAGGGAAAAAGGCTGGCGGAAATCATTTCTGAAGATCCCAATCCCGTCGCCATCACTCAGCCCGTTTCCGGCGCCCGTCGCCACCACCTCTTCTAGAGCAGATCTAGTGGTCTATAAAGAGCAGAGTGCTTTCCTCCAACCTATATAGATCTTGTGTGACAAGAGTCTAAGGGTTCTCCCATTCATGTTGATCACCTGTAGAGGCGCGAACACTATTCTGCGCTCAAAACTCCAGCCATTGGTATTCACCGGATTTCTTAGAGTATCTCGGTTGAGTATTGACACAATCCCACAAAGGTAAATTTTATTTATATCACTTTACTTATTGATCAATGTTCATCGCAAGATCTATTACTTTTTGGGTTTTCTTGTTCCCTTATTCTAATACGCACAAGTGTCGTGACATATAGAAAAGCCCAATAGGGGATATGCATAAATTAATCTGTTACTGAAGAAATACCCCATGTGAACCATACCCAACCATCCACCAGCAATGCTAACAGTTCCATCCTTATCTCTATGAAAGCAATGCTAGATGAACAAACTTCTTATCTGAAAGCATACATAGATGAGTATGTTAAGTGTGTGAAAGCTGACATTATTATAGAAGTTCATTAGGTCATAGTAGAAAGTATGGATGAACTAGAGTTTCTGAATGGTAACACAACTGACATCAATGCAGAAATCACCAAATGGTTTGACAAAGCTGTAGGTATAGTCCATCAGAATGTTCAAATCTTAAGATCGATGGATGAAAGTCTAAGATTGAGTACAAAGGATATAATAAGTATTAAACAGTATATTAGCCAGACTAATTAAACAATCAAGTAAGGAGTTGATCATATTGAAGAATATGTATATTCCACTTAGCTTCAGCCAATGCAACTAGTTGAAGAGTCAAGAGATGTTATTTGATGGTTGTTAATATAAGTTTTGAAAATGATCCAAACTAAACTCTCAACTAGGCAAGTGCACCTATCAAAATTTAGTATAGGAAATATCGTATTTAAACTCGGGGACCGTTGAGTATTTGTACTCACAAGGAAGAGCTATTATTTTATCGATCGGAAAATTGGTTTTGCGAAAAACGAAAACGAACGTTAAATTAAGAGGAGAAATTCGATGAATAAAAGGCTAGCACTTGATCTGGAATCCCTTTGGGCTAGAATAAAATCCACGAAATTAAAGAGCACAAGCATCTAAACTATTAACTTCGACCGCGGAGGTTCCAAAGCTACGAAGCTCCTCTCTCGAGAATACGCACTCGACTAACCTTAGGTAGATCGATTAAGACCTCTCGGCCAGTCGAAAGACCTAAGCTTGCTTTAGGCGGTGAACCTCACTAATGGAGTTGACTCCAAGGCGGAAGAATTTTGCGTTCCTCTCTCGAGGGGTGCAAGAAATTCTCTTTATCCTTGAGTGATTTACTCGTATCCACAACCTCTCGGTAAATCTAGGATACGAATCTAAGCTCGAATAAACATAATTTGCAACTTATGAATTCGAAGAAAATTTAAATCAAAGATAAATCAAAATTTAGAAAATAGAATGCTTGCTAATTTGAGACAAAAATAAGAATTTCATTCCATTCCAAAGTTCATCATGATCAAGTGCTAATTGAAAATTTGCTACTCATCATGATGGGAGAATTACATGAAAGCATAAAGAAAGACATGATTAAAGAAGGACTTGAAAATAAAGACTACACTATGAATTGAAAATGCAGGAAAAACAGTAAAGAAAATAGAATTAAGCTCCCAAAAATCTCCTCCTGAGCATCTGAAGCTGTCTGGAATTTATAGAAAAAGTTGCTGGGTGATCACGCCCCTAGGTCACGCCCGTGACCTAGGGCGTGTCGGTCTCGGAACCGTCGTCTTCAAGTATATTGAACGTTGGCGCGAAACCGCCAAAAGTCGTTAATTGGCGGGTCACGCCCCTAGGTCACGCCCATGACCTAGGGCGTGTCTTGACGGTTGTAGAAAAACGGCGGGAAGCAGAAACGGCGGGAATAACTCCGGCTGTTGTTGGAAGGGTCACGCCCATAGTCACGCCCGTGACCTTGGGCGTGTCTTGAGAAAACTCCCAGCGCCTGAAACTACAGCATTAAGTCGGCACGCCGGGATGTCACGGGGTTAGTCACGCCCGTGACAAATGTGTCACGCCCGTGACCTGTTGTGCAAATAGAAACTGCCGTTGACTGGAAAAATGGACCAAACATTGGATGTCACGCCAGGAGTACACGCCCGTGTGATGCTGGTCATGCCCGTGACCTGAGGGCGTGTACTTTTAATTGACGTGGCAGATAGCTCTTCCACGCGCCGGTTTCACGCCAGTAGGTCACGCCCTTGACCTTGTCGGTCACGCCCGTGACTTTTGCGTGTACATTTGAAATTTTCCTGATTTTGTCCAGTTTTGTCTCCTGGTCAACCCTATAGACTCCAAATTGAAATTTGCAGCCCAGATTGCCCTGAAATAAGAAATTAGAAAAATTCAATAATAAAATTACAAAATATAATTATAAACTAATTAATTATTAAATAAAATAATATAAAAACATGGACAAAATTAGAGTTATCAAATACCCCCATACTTACTCGTTTGCTCGTCCCGAGCAAACAACTTCACATGGAGAGTAGAAAAATTTTAACGCTAAAAATGAAAATTGAATATAAGAAGTAGAATGCGAAGTCTTATGCCTATGCTTGTAGTAATTATTGTAGAAGAACCTACTCAGCATACAAATTAGTTTTTTAATTTTCTAAAATGTGTTTCCACTTATTATTTTTACTTCAAAGATGGAAACACGATAAATCTTCGAATCATGTTTAGGGAGAAAGTAGCGTGTTTGCTAAGATAACATTGCACAAATCGAAGATCGGGATACCCTCCAAAGAAATCCATCAATGTCGATGGCCATAGGCTTGCCCTTTCACACTCTCGCCACGGCACTAGGTTAACTTATAAGCACAAATCAGTAGGACTTAAGTAGGTTGGAATGTAGGCTTAGGTTTTTGGTTTGGAAAAACAAAGATAAATGCGATGGGTAGACACACCAAAACCTAAAGAGAGCTTGCACAAAAGAAATAAATTGAAAAATTTCGCCAATTCCTCTTTTTTTCAATATGTTGAATATTTTTTCAACTTCCTCTTTTTTTTTTATTTTTTTTTCTTTCTTCTTTTTTTTTGGTTTTTTTTTATTATTTTTCTTTCTTTTTTTTTCGTTTATTTTTTTTTAGAGGAGAAGTGAAAAATAGAACAACTCTTGTATATTTTTTCAAAAGCCACCAAAATAAAATGGCTCATAATCACACATAAACTGGTTTTATCTATAATTTCAAGCTCGGTTTTATGTGTGTAATTAGGATGCTTTTTAGGCTTTGGTAAAGTGTTGGTGGAGCTATAAAAGGAAGGGTATAGGCTCAAGTTGGCTTAGCAAGGGTAAAACGTTAGGTACGGGTGCAAAGGCTCAAACTAGCCAAAAGAAATGCCTAAATCATTTTCATACTAATGAGTTTAACCTATGCAAAGTCTTGAGAATAGATAGAGGGCAAGTTCTAGACATCGAGAAAGAATACCTCTTTCTTGATCCGCGAAATATCTCTCTAGTAAACTTCTACACACTCTCCTAAAATATTTTTAGATTTTACTGGTTTCCAAGTAGAAGTAAAATAAACCATTTCTACGCATTCAGAAAAAGAAAAATCTAATTGTATGCTGAATATTTAATTGTACTCAAATTCTACTAACATGTGCACTTAAATAGAAACACAGCATGGCCAACAGTTCTACTACAAAATTCAAAATTCAATTAAAGCATCAAAACTTTTCTAAACTTATGTAAAAGTTGAATACCTAGAATTTCGCATGTGAGTAAATAGAGAAATAAAGATCTCCCTAATTTTGAAAGTAATCCTATTTTTTTTTTGTATTTTTTTTTGTATTTTTGTAAAGTAAAGTAAGCAAAAACAAAATTGCACAAAAGAAATAAAATCTTGTTTTTTTTGTATTTTTTTGTTTTTTTTTTTTGAAAATTACTATAATTTTTTTATGTTTTGCTTGAGAAATATCCCCCCATACTTAAACAAGACATTGTCCCCAATGAAAAATAAATAAATAAAGAGAAAAGATAGGAGACTTCTCTGAAGCGGGTCATGCAGCACCAAAATGTACCTGGAAGACAAAGCTGAAGTAAAACATATTTTTTTTTTATTTTACGAAAAAGAAAAGATACATGACAAAGGACAAGAAAATGATAAAAAGAAAAGATACAATAGGGTGGTCTACAATCCAAAAAAAACAGGCTAATCCTCATCGCTATGCTGCCTCGGCTCCTGATAGTGCGTCCGGAGGTCTGAAAACTCACGCTCAATACGTGACATGGAGGAGGCTTGATTTGTTGCTAGCGTGGTAAATCGACTGTCAAAACTAACAAATTGAGCGTCAAAATCGGCCTGCATCGTATCTAAGCGTGTGTGAAGAGACGCAAACTGACGATCCCAATAGCTCTGAGGGCCGGGCTCGGAAGAAGGGTCCTGCGGTGGTGGAGGAATCTGGGGAGAGTGAATAGTGTCGCTGGGACCGGCACCGTAATCAAGGCCAAGATCTCCACCACCGACTGCGGGGGGAATAGCCTCAAACTCTCCATCACGTCGCCGCGCTAGGTCGAGGGCCTGAAGGGTCTGGAACTGGATGACTTGTGGCGTTTGGACGCAGCTGAGGCGTGGAAGAGCATCCCAAATGCCGAGCTGCTTTGCGAGGAAAGTGATGAAGTTCCCGCCGTGCACTGCTCCCAACCTCGCATTTTCGGCCTGGTGCCGAAAGAAAATTGCGAGCAGATAACCAAGGTTGAGGGGGACCCGGTAAAACATACTATATAAATATAGTAAGTCTGCCCGAGTCACCACCCCGTGGCTATTGCCGCGACCAGAAATAGTGAAGGTAAGGAGGTTGTGGAGAATACGTAAGGCGGGAGAAATGAGTTGGCTGCCTTTGGATTTCTTTGGGGTGTAGGGGGTGGTGTCACTACTGATTTCCGCCCAAAAGGCGAGAAGGTTGAAATCGGTCGGGAAATCAGTAATTAAATCGAGATAGGCGGGAGATTGGGAAAAAGCCTCCGAGCAGAAGCCCATGATGACATTGAGCTAGCAGATGGTGAGCTGATGCACCATCCCACCTAGGCGAAAGATGATGAAGTCGTCATTGGCCGCCCAGCGGAACTCGAATGAAGCCAAGAACTCAACGGTGAGTTCAAGAAAGGCATGCTCGGAAATAGAGAAGATGGAACTCCATCCAGGGGTGGATAGAAATCACCGTACCAAATCTGCAGCTCCAAATGTGGCGAGGATCGCCCAATCTAAAATGCGGAACACTTCAAGGGGTTTGGCGCGTAGGCGCTCGCTGCGCTCCTGCTGGGTTTGGTTTTGAAAAAGGAGCATGGCTTCCACTGCGGCGGGATCCGCGGGGTACTCGGAGGAGGAAGCGGTGGAGCGAGGGTGGTGGCGAGGCATTTTGGAAGAAGGGAGAAGAAAGAAGGATTCAGGTTTGCAAAGGGATAAGAGAAGGGTGGATGGTGTGGAGGAAGAAGAGGGGGAAAATCCCTATTTATAGGGTTTTCGGGTTGGTCACGCCCCCCTGTCACGCCCGTGACAGGGGCGTGACAAGCACGGGACAAAAATAAAAGAGGATCTGAGGCCTCCTGCCTCGGATTCACTGGTCACGCCCCAAAGTCAGGCCCGTGACTCTGGGCGTGTAAGGCGTGTTCGACGCAGGAATCCAATGCGCTGGCATTGGATTCCAAGGCCACGCCCCCGGTCACGCCCGTGACCAGGGGCGTGTCTCATAAAAAATTAATGTAAAGGAATCCGAGGCGTTGACCCGGGGTCACGCCTCGGATTCGATGACACGGCCCAGGGCACGCCCGTGACCCTGGGGCGTGTATCTGAAACGAGAATTAAAAAAAAATTGTTCCGTTTTTTTTTTTTAAAATTTTTCAGGCTAGTCACGACCGTGACTAGTTAGTGTCACAGGCGTGGCACTAACTGTCACAGCCATGACTGGGCAGGAAGTGAAGTTTTCCAGCTTCACTTCGTCGAACGAAGTTTCGGGCTAGACACGCCCGTGACCCTTGATGGTCACGCCCGTGATAGTACCGAAAGACGAACGAAACACTGCGTTCGACGAAACCACTCTCGGGTTTCGCTCGACGAACTCTAATATATATATATATTTTAAGATTCAACTGAACAATAATAAAGCAAAAGTTACCGACTTGAAGAAACGCGTAGACTTGACGCTCAACTCCGTCGATCGTCACGCCGAAAAAGATGTCCTGTAAAAATTTAAATAAAATTAAAATTAAGAAGAAAAGATAAGCATGGGGTGCCTCCCACAAGCGCTTTGTTTATTGTCGTTGAGCTCGACCAAAGCGGGGCTCTCGTTTATGGGTTCGGGAGGTTAATTTCCTCCCGGTACTCATTAGCAGTATCGTCGGCGAGGAATATCTTCAACCGGTGCCCATTCACTTTAAATTCTACGTGTTCCGGGTGCGAGATAAGCGCTGTCCCATATGGCCATACCTCTTTTACAATAAAAGGGCCGGACCATCGGGACTTGAGTTTGCCCGGAAAAAGTCGGAGGCGCGAATTATAGAGGAGAACTTGGTCTCCCGGTTTGAAATCTTTAGGGTGCTTAATTTTTTTATCATGATAAAATTTTGTGCGCTCCTTATAAAGTTTATTACTTTCATAGGCTAAGGAGCGCCACTCATCGAGCTCGTTAATTTGGAATTTCCGAAGCTCGGAGGACAAATTTTCATCTAGATTTAAAAATTTAAGCGCCCAAAAGGCGCGGTGCTCAAGCTCAACCGGTAAGTGACATGCTTTCCCAAAGACCAATCGGTACAGCGTACAACCGATAGCGGTCTTGTACGCAGTCCGATAAGCCCAAAGAGCATCATCAAGCTTGACCGACCAATCCTTTCTATTAGTAGAAACCATTTTCTCTAAAATTCGTTTGATTTCACGGTTAACTACTTCTACCTGGCCACTTGTTTGAGGGTGATAGGGGGTGGCTAACCTATGTGTAACGCCGTATTTAGACAAAACCTTAGCGAATTGTGCGTTACAAAAGTGGGTGCCCCTATCACTAACTATTGCTCGCGGTGCTCCAAATCGTGAAAATAGTTTTTGAGAAATTGGTTCACGACTCGGGCGTCATTAGTGGGAAGGGCTTGCGCTTCCGCCCACCGTGACACATAGTCGACCGCTACCAAAATATATTTATTTCCATGCGATGTTGGTAGCGGTCCAACAAAGTCGATCCCCCATAAATCAAAAACTTCTATTTCTAAAAATGTATTTAATGGCATTTCATCACGGCGGGAAATATTACCAGAGCGTTGGCATTGTTCACAACGACTTACATGGGCGTGAGCATCCTTGAAGATGCTTGGCCAATAGAAGCCTGCTTCAAGTACCTTCTGAGCCGTCTGATTAGCTTTATAGTGCCCACCGGCGGGTCCCTCATGACAATGCTTTAAAATTTGTGCGCCTTCCTCATGAGAAACACACCTCCGCACTACTTGGTCCACACAAACACGAAAAAGGAAGGGATCCTCCCAAAAATAATTTTTCAAATCAGAAAAGAATTTCTTTTTTTCTTGATAAGAAAAACCATTCGGGAGGAATCTCGCAACAAGATAATTTGCGAAATCGGCGAACCAAGGAGTGGGGAGGGTGATTACCTTATGAATGGCGAGAAGGCGCTCCTCGGGGAAAGTGTCATCAATGTCCTCCTCCATGAGCTCCCCCGAATTTGGGTTCTCCAACCGCGAAAGATGGTCAGCCGCCAAGTTCCCCGCTCCTCTCTTGTCGCGAATCTCCAAATCAAATTCTTGGAGTAGTAAGATCCACCTAATCAATCGCGGCTTTGCATCTGTTTTTGCTAGTAAATATCTCAAAGCCGAATGATCAGTAAAAACAATAATTTTAGACAAAGTGAGATATGAGCGGAATTTATCAAATGCGAAAATTACGGCTAATAATTCTTTTTCGGTGGTCGTGTAATTTTCCTGTGCGGCGGTTAATGTTTTGCTTGCATAATAGATAGGATGAAAGTTTTTATTTATGCGTTGTCCTAACACCGCACCAACAGCAAAACTACTAGCGTCGCACATTATCTTAAAAGGAAGCTCCCAATTGGGAGCGATCATGATAGGGGCGTTAATCAATTTTTCTTTAATAAGAGAAAAAGCACGCAAACAATTTTCGTCAAAAATGAACGGCGCATCTTTTTCTAACAAGTGGGTAAGAGGCTTAGTTATTTTAGAAAAATCTTTAATAAACCGGCGATAGAAACCGGCATGCCCCAAAAAACTACGAACGGCCTTAACATTTGAAGGGGGAGGTAGCTTTTCTATAGTTTCAATTTTTACTTTATCTACCTCTATGCCCTTACTAGAAATTTTATGGCCTAAGACCAAACTCTCCCGTACCATAAAATGGCACTTCTCCCAGTTTAAAACTAGGTTCGTGTCCTCACATCTTTGGAGTACACGGGAAAGGTTTGCCAAACATAAATCAAACGAATCTCCAAAAATGGAGAAATCGTCCATGAAAACCTCCATGATATCCTCCACTAATTCGTCAAAGATCGCTAGCATACACCTTTGGAAGGTTGCCGGCGCGTTGCACAAACCAAAAGGCATCCTTCGATAAGCGAAGGTGCCAAACGGACAAGTGAAGGTTGTTTTCTCTTGGTCCTCGGGCGCGATTGGGATTTGAAAATATCCCGAGAGACCATCAAGAAAACAATAAAATGAGTGCCCGGATTCCGTTCAAGTATTTGGTCAATAAACGGCAAAGGAAAATGATCCTTACGGGTTGCATCATTTAATTTATGGTAATCGATGCACACCCGCCATCCGGTAACGGTTCGAGTAGGAACTAACTCGTTTTTATCATTAGGCACTACCGTTAACCCTCCTTTCTTGGGCACCACCTTGACCGGGCTCACCCAAGAGCTATCCGAAATTGGATATATGATACCCGCATCTAATAATTTTATTACCTCAGCCTTGACTACCTCATTCATGTTAGGATTTAGCCGGCGTTGAGGTTGAATGGTTTTGTGAGCGTGTTCTTCTAAGAAAATTTTATGGGTGCAAAAGGAGGGATTAATCCCTCTCAAATCCGTGATCTTCCACGCAATTGCGCGGCGATGAAGTTTTAAAGTATGAGATAATTTAATTTTTTCTTCATCGGTCAAGTAGGCCGACACAATAACCGGAAGTTTTGAATCCTCCGCTAAAAATAAATACTCTAAATGATCAGGCAATTGTTTTAGTTCTAACGCGGGGGGTTCATCATAAGAAGTTTTCAAACGATCACTACCAATTTCTAAAAGTTCAAAAATAGGTGTGTGCATGATCGAGAGATTATCACTATTTTCATGAGCAATTAAATCTAAATGTTCTAAATCGGCATCATGATCAATAGAAGATAAAGATTTTTCAGAAAAAAAGAAAAGAGTCTTCTTCAGGAGAAGCCTCCAAATAATAACATGAGTCGTCATTTGAGAGCGAGTTTTTCATAGACGTGTGAATAGTAAAGGTAACTTATTCATCTCTGACTCTAAGGAGAAGTTTCCCATTACTAACGTCTATAATTGCGCGCGAGGTGGCAAGAAAAGGGCGACTGAGAATGAGTGGGACCTCGGTGTCCTCTTCGATGTCAAAGATGACGAAATCTACCGGAAAGATAAATTTGTCAACTTTGACAAGCACATTCTCTATGATCCCCATAGGGAGCTTGACAGACCGATCCGCCAATTGAATGCACATTCTTGTGGGTTTAGGTTCTCCTAATCCCAACTTCTTAACTAAAGAATAAGGCATTAAATTGATTGAGGCGCCTAGATCGGCTAACGCACGTTTTACTAATAAATCACCAAACAAACAGGGAATGGAGAAACTACCCGGATCGGGTAATTTCTTAGGTAATTTATTAAGTAAAACTGCCGAACACTCCGCATTCAATTGAACCGTGGAGATATCCTCAAGTTTCTTTTTATTGGATAAAAGATCCTTGAGGTACTTGGCGTATTTCGGCATTTGTGCGATTATTTCACAAAACGGTAGATTAATTTGGATTTGTTTAAACATGTCCAAAAATTTACCGTGATGTTCATCCACCCGGTTTTTTTGCATTCTAGATGGATAGGGAAGAGGTGGTTGATAAGCTTTTGGTTTATTAAGAGTAGAAGGCTTAGGCGGAGGAGAAGATGGAGAAATTTTTACCTCCGTATCAACCGGAATTGGAGAAGTATCAACCGAATTTGGAGAAGTGGTTACCTCCTTCCCGCTCCGTAGGGTGATGGATTTTGCATGCTCCTTGGGGTTGGGCTCTGTATTTCCCGGTAGCGCTCCTTGTTGACGATCGGAGAGCATTTTAGCGATTTTCCCGATTTGTGTCTCCAAACTTCGAAGAGATCCGGTGAGATTCTGGATGTTGGCGTCATTTGTAGTCGTATATTTAGTGAACAATTCCTCGAGATTGGGAGCTTTAGGAGCTTGCGGTGGAAAATAGCCGGGTGGAATCGTGTTCGGCGGGCGCGCCGCGTTCCCCGGATTACTCCAAGAGAATTTGGGGTGATTCCTTATACCCGGGTGATAGGTATTGCCAAAATTGTTACCCGGATTATAAGGTGGCCGATTCGGATTACCCATGTAATCCACATACTCGGCAATAGTAGAAGGCTCCCAATATTGGGGCTCACAGGTAGATTTGGACGAGGAAGCAGACATCTCGTTCATCTGTTTTTGCAGTTGCTCAACCTGGAGAGACAAACTTGAAACCGTATCGATTTCATACATCCCGGCCGGTTTAGGTGGTTTAGACCGAGGTGTACTCCATTGATAGGTATTCAAAGCCATACCTTCTATAAGATCTTGTGCGGCCGCCGGTATTTTGTTATTAAGCGTTCCACCGGCGGCGGCATCGATATGTTGCCTAGTTTGAGAATTTAGGCCGTTATAGAAGGTTTGGATTTGTAACCAATCCGGAATTGCATGATGAGGACATCGACGAAGCAATTCCTTGAAACGCTCCCAAGCATCATATAACGTTTCTGAATCAAGTTGGGAGAAATAAGTGATATCATTGCGCAATTTAGCCGTTTTAGCCGGCGGAAAGTATTTCGTAAGAAATCTTTCCGTCATTTGAGCCCAAGTTGTGATGGAGCCTCTTGGTAGAGAACCCAACCACTGCTTGGCTTTAGTGCGCAATGTAAATTGGAATAACCTTAGCCGGATGGCATCATCGGATACACCATTAATTTTAAAAGTATCGCATATTTCTAAGAAATTTGAAATATGCGCGTTTGGATCTTCATCTTGAAGCCCATCAAATTGTGCATATTGTTGTACCATTTGGATGATGCTTGGCTTCAACTCAAAATTATTGGGGGCAATAGCGGGGCGAACAAAACTAGATTGAGTCTCGTCCAAGTTTGGACGGGCATAATAGGACATAGTCCTTTGTTCAACCGCATTTGGCTCACCCATATTGGAAGAAGCAGAAGAAGGAGATCTAGGAGAATGGGAAGAAGAACTAAATGAAGAAGGAGAAGAAGAAGGCGGTGACGGAGAGAGGATTAATGAAGGATTAGGAGTGTCTCCTAAGGATTCCGTATCTTGAAAATTCGGAACTTGAAATCGTAAGCGGTGCCGAAGGGTTCGCTCGATTTCCGGATCCAAATCAAAAAGAGGCGACGGATTCCCTCGGGTCATACACCAAAATAAGACAAAATAAATTTTTTTTTATTATTTTGATATTTCTAAAACAAAAATAAAATGACAAAATTAATAGATCCTTGCTTTCAAAATATCAACAAAAAAATAGTTCCCCGGCAACGGCGCCAAAAACTTGATGGTTGATTTTATAAGTTTTGAAAATGATCCAAACTAAACTCTCAACTAGGCAAGTGCACCTATCAAAATTTAGTATAGGAAATATCGTATTTAAACTCGGGGACCGTTGAGTATTTGTACTCACAAGGAAGAGCTATTATTTTATCGATCGGAAAATTGGTTTTGCGAAAAACGAAAACGAACGTTAAATTAAGAGGAGAAATTCGATGAATAAAAGGCTAGCACTTGATCTGGAATCCCTTTGGGCTAGAATAAATCCACGAAATTAAAGAGCACAAGCATCTAAATTATTAACTTCGACCGCTGAGGTTCCAAAGCTACGAAGCACCTCTCTCGAGAATACGCACTCGACTAACCTTAGGTAGATCGATTAAGACCTCTCGGCCAGTCGAAAGACCTAAGCTTGCTTTAGGCGGTGAACCTCACTAATGGAGTTGACTCCAAGGCGGAAGAATTTTGCATTCCTCTCTCGAGGGGTGCAAGAAATTCTCTTTATCCTTGAGTGATCTACTCGTATCCACAACCTCTCGGTAAATCTAGGATACGAATCTAAGCTCGAATAAACATAATTTGCAACTTATGAATTCGAAGAAAATTTAAATCAAAGATAAATCAAAATTTAGAAAATAGAATGCTTGCTAATTTGAGACAAAAATAAGAATTTTATTTCATTCCAAAGATCATCATGATCAAGTGCTAATTGAAAATTAGCTACTCATCATGATGGGAGAATTACATGAAAGCATAAAGAAAGACATGATTAAAGAAGGACTTGAAAATAAAGACTACACTATGAATTGAAAATGCAGGAAAAATAGTAAAGAAAATAGAATTAAGCTCCCAAAAATCTCCTCCTGAGCATCTGAAGCTGTCTGGAATTTATAGAAGCGTGTCGGTCTCGGAACCGTCGTCTTCAAGTACATTGAACGTTGGCGCGAAACCGCCAAAAGTCGTTAATTGGCGGGTCACGCCCCTAGGTCACGCCCGTGACCTAGGGCGTGTCTTGACGGTTGTAGAAAAACGGCAGGAAGCAGAAACGGCGGGAATAACTCCGGCCGTTGTTGGAAGGGTCACGCCCATAGTCACGCCCGTGACCTTGGGCGTGTCTTGAGAAAACTCCCAGCGCCTGAAACTGCAGCATTAAGTCGGCACGTCGGGATGTCACGGGGTTAGTCACGCCCGTGATAAATGTGTCACGCCCGTGACCTGTTGTGCAAATAGAAACTGCCATTGACTGGAAAAATGGACCAAACACTGGATGTCACGCCAGGAGTACACGCCCGTGTGATGCTGGTCACGCCCGTGACCTGAGGGCGTGTACTTTTAATTGACGTGGCAGATAGCTCTTCCACGCGTCAGTTTCATGCCAGTAGGTCACGCCCGTGACCTTGTCGGTCACGCCCGTGACTTTGGCGTGTACATTTGAAATTTTCCTGATTTTGTCCAGTTTTGTCTCTTGGTCAACCCTATAGACTCCAAATTGAAATTTGCAGCCCAGATTGCCCTGAAATAAGAAATTAGAAAAATTCAATAATAAAATTACAAAATATAATTATAAACTAATTAATTATTAAATAAAAATAATATAAAAACATGGACAAAATTAGAGTTATCACTATTCTTGAGGACAATGAAAATACCTTTTAGACTCTCTCTAATAGATTTGAATCCAACGCAATTCATCCGGACAATAGAATATTTGAAGAAGATAGAATGGGGGAGAGTGTATCAGCTGACTAATCCCAATGGAATCTCCATGGGACAAGGCTAGCACTCAACCTTCCTTTGCTGGACTTAACTAAACCCTTTGATGAATTCATCATAGAAAAAGTAAGAAATGATCCTGAAGATGACCAGAAAGTATGGAAAACAGAAAGATTTGGGACCATGCATCCTAAAGAGTTTATGGCTAAATAGAGATAGAAGAACTTCAAGGATACTGATATTTATTATTGGAGTGATGATTCTAAAATAATTGTCTTGGATGTATGGATTAGCTATGATCATATGAGAATTTATATTGAAAATGTATATCCTTCTAAAGAGTTGATCAAACATTTGGAAAGGAAGTCCTTAAGAGAGAAAACCATCAAAGAAAATATGCATATGCAAAATCCAATCAGGGTGCCTTCCAGATATATTCCCAAACTCTTCAAGTACTTTGCATGGCAGGAGGCCAAGAAGAAAAGAGTTGCAAAGAGGCCAGTTGATATAAAAGAAGCATCTACTACACCTATACAGATAGAGAAAACCTCAGATTCAGATAATGACATCAGCAAATTGGTTGAAAATTTCCTATTTCTTGATTAGCTGAGAACTATGTTGAGATTGGAGATGTGTCGTAGTTTATGTTTTATTGAACTTAAACCGTTTGGACTCATATATATATATATATATATATATATATATATATATATATATATATATATATATATATATATATATATATATATATATATATATATATATATATATATATATATATATTGATATATTTGTGTTTATTAGTTACAAGCAGCTTTATTCTTTGTGTTATATTTAAGTGCATATTTCAATGTTGTTCTATTTTATTAGTAATGTATCTTATCATTGGTCAGGAGTTCTGACTTCTTTAAATATTGAGTGATTGTTGGAAATATTGCAATCAATAATCAATATTCTAGGATTTTAAGAAGAATCTATTACAATGATAAGTGCAAATTTTCATTGATGATATATTTATTTAAATCCATGCAGGAGCTCTGTAATGTCTGTATAACAGGTTTGGAGAAGAGGTAATGCTATATAAGACATATTGGTCTGATATGAGGATAGTTCTCAGCTTTATCATCATGAACATTAAGCATATCAAGATGTTATATATCATCTTGAACATTAGATGCTTCAAGACAATATCGCTTGGAAGCCGCAGTAGAAGCAGTCTTCATTACTTAAGGGTAAAATAATTTTGAAAGAAATATTTTCAAAACAATACCATCTTGACAGGTTTATTATTATCATTGAGCACGTGATTGGAGGGATTTCAAAATTGGCGGTGGCATATAAAGAGATGTCAAATCATTATATTCTTGCCCGTGCACTGAAAGGACATTTTCTAATCTATCGATCGTTGGAAAATGTCAAGAGTATAAAAGGATAAATTAGGGAAATCGAACAGTAACATGGTTGCACAAATTCATTGAACTATAAAAATTCAGGAAGTGGCGCAATCTAAGAAACTTAAACCAAGCTCTCATTGAAGCTTTCTGTAAGACCAAGGAGTCAATCTACTCAACTCCAAGCTAGTTCTTATTCCAACTAAAGAAGTTCAAGAACAGCATTGGACCTGATCTAAAAGAAAAGACTTACTTTATTCAGGTGCTAATTATAGAAGAAAGCTTTCACAACAAAGCATTAGAAGACTCAGAAGTTCAAGTTCAAATTGTATTGAGTCATTTGCTGTAATCTTCTATAAACATCTATTATCTATAAGATCTCTTAGTAGATTTGAGTTCTAGGGCAGAACTAATAGCCTGAGTGTAGGGCTTGTTGATAGGCCTGATTAGGACTTAGTGATAAGTCTAAGGTAGGATCTTAGCGAAGATCTGAGGTAGGCGACCAGCTGGGTCTCTGAGCTATAGGAGTTGGAGAACTCTGAGATAGGCCTGGTGTTAGCCCGAGGTAGGGTTTGGGTGTAGACCTAAGGTGAGACTCTAAGTAATCAATGTTGTAAGATCTTAGAGCTGAGTTTTAGAAGAGGTTGCCGAGTCTAGTACACTACTAGATATGTGGTGAGGGAAAGTAGATGTACCCATATACTGGAGAGCTACTATAAATTCTGTGTGATGTGATTTGTGTTTGGTTTGATGTGCTTTATATTGCTTAATTCAAAAAGAGATCAAAGCTATCAAGAACACCTATTCAGCGCTCCCCTAGGTGATTTAGACTACACACAATCTTTTAGAGAAGGGTGGGTTCCATCCAAAAATATGTTTTCGATAATAAGTTGTTTGTCTGCTTGAAGTCTAAGCTTTGTGTTGCTCTTGGAAAGAGCAAAATTAACTCCATTTTTGAAAATAGAGCATGTTATAATTTTGAATAAGACAACTGGTGGTCATGATGTTTGACTTGGTCAATAGCCAATTAAAAAATAAAAGATGTAGAGAGAGGAAGAAGCTAAAGCTTAAATTGTTGCAAACATCTAACATGAGAGGCTTCAGGATGAGCGAACTCAGTTGAGGAGTAGAACTTGGGTTTCAACTATTCTTCATATTGTTGTGTGTAGTTTTGCACGTTCGTTTAAATATTTTTTTAGAATGGTTATATTTTTTATTTGATGTCTGTAAATTTGATATGGAGTTCAAATGCAAAAATTCAACACACAAGTTGAGATTGAATGTTTTTATTTTGATTTACACATAACAAATTGGTCTGAACTTATAATTTTATGGTTTGCACACAAAATTGGAGTACACGTATCCAAACATGGTATACACATAACATTCACCTTTTGTAATTAAGCTACTGACCTTTCTTGTTGGCATCCCTACTTGCCCGCAACTGACTTCCCCAAAAATTTACGTGTTGACATACATAAAGTAGCCAATGTAACTCCCTTATAAGATCAGACTGACGAGCGGATATAAATAAGTGTTATTATAATAGATATTAAAATTATTTATCATTAATTAATATCTAATCTACTAATCTGATCTCTAACCATTTAAATAAATTTTTTGTTGTTTTTACCCTTCACTAATTATTTTAGATGTATTAAAAATAAATTTGTAATCTAAAAAAACTTAATGGTGATGCAACTTCATTTTTGAGATCTTTTTGAATTCTTCAATCAAACAAATACTAATATTGTGCAACCAACCAAACACACTCTTAAGACATGGTTAGGTGAGTTAAGAAGCATGACGTTGCCCCCTTAATGTCTCATGTGTAGATAGTTTGAGTGGGCTTCCTTTAATGTCTTGTGGATTGTAGCTTATTTGGAGATTTCAAACTTTGTTCTTGAGTATTTTCAATCTTCTACACTGCCAGTCTTCATCTTTTGGTGATCTTCCCTAAGCTATGTGATTTCCCACACCCATTGAGTGCTTCCAAGCTTAGTGTAAACAAGTGCCCCACTCTTTCAAGTTTTGCAAAAACTTCAAAAAATTTAATGTCAAAATCGGGATTGACTGACCTTTATGGCCTATGTGGGAATTCATATCCCATCAAGCACCTCCTTCCACTCAAATAGGGCTGAGCATATTATTCGAAAGTCGAAAGTCGCTCGAAAATCGTTCGAAGATTGAGCAGAATCAGAATCAGTTAAAATTGATTTGACTTAATTTGAGTGGATTCAATTTGACTCTAATCTAATTTCGAGTCGATTTCGAGTCTGCCCTAAATCGCTTTAAATATGATTTGAATTTACACTAATTAATTAAAAAAATTATTTTTTGATATATTCTTATTTTAAGATTAAAATAATAAAATGTAAACCTAAATAAAACGAATGAAGGTTTTAAGTGTTTCATTTGCTAAATTTATAGGTTGCCCAATTTAATTTTGAACAAGGTAGGAATAAAATGAAAAATTACTCAATTTTGAGCCAACTCGATTCAATTTCGAGCCGACTAGATTGGATTTCGAGCCGACTAGGAATCGAACCATTTCGAGTCGAGCAGACTCGACTCAAGATCAATTTCGATTTCGAGCCAAGTTCGAGTAAAAAAATTTGATTTCAAGACAAGCCAAAATCGCTCGAACTCGACTCGATATGAACCCTACTCTCAAACCCCATCCAAGTTTTCTTTTCATTCTCTGTGTATAAAGGAGACTCCTTACCTGGTCAACAAACCATTGGCAGATATGTAGTATGAAGAGATGATGCGGGAGAGATGACCTGGATTAGATAATATTCACAAATTCAAGTAGGACTAAAATAAGAAGTCACATAGAAAAAGTTTATCTTTTCCCCTGCTTCTTGACTCGTCATGCAAGTGTAACTTGCCATCTAAGCCCTCAGGAAGTCTATGTTGATCCTCACTATACAATTGGAACTATTCTCTCTTCTCTTGAGAACCAAGTATGAAAATTCTCCACTATAAGTACCATGAATGATGCTAACTATACTCATATACTATGAAGGAAACTATATGAGGTCCCATGTATTAGAGCATGTATTTCGCACTCCTTGGTTTGAGAATAACAAATCTTGAATGTATTTGATCATAGTGGTTTTATAGTGTGCAGATATAATAACTATAATACTTCTATGGATTTGACTTGGAGATAAGAAGCCATTTTTATGAAAAGATTTATCGTTGGCGATAGCTTTATCGCCAGGTGATAGCCTAGATGACGTATGTGAGTCGACAACCATGTTCAACATGATCCATTCACGACACACTATTCAGCAGTATCGCCAGGCGATTATGATATCTTCGCGCTATAGATCCATGTTCATACATGATCTCCATCTTCACAACATGATTAATACAGCATAGGATACATGGCATCTTGAGGAGATATTGTCAGGCGATAGCTACCTATCACCGGGCGATAGTGTAAAAATTATAAAAGGGCTATATTTCAGAAAATTCAAGTTATACACTTCCAAGATCCTTCATATCGAGCACACTAACCCTGACTACTCCGATTCAAGAAAAACACCCAATCATCTTCAAGTTTAAGAGTGAAGAAGTGATCGTCCATGTAATGCAACTTCGGTGATCTTCGTGAGGGTTTACCATCTTCTTCAGAGCTCAAGTCTAGAGGGGGTTTTTAGATTTCAGATTTCTTTCTTGTAATCTTTTTATTATTCATTATAACCAGTAGAGAACTCGATGCCTTGTGAGTGGAGACTAGGCCTTTGTGTGATTTAGTGGAAATTTGCTGCCTCGTGTACAGTGACTAAGTCATGGTGAGACTTAGGGGAGGCTAGAGGTTTTATCTAGGGAGAGATAGGCTATAGCTAGCGGTCCTTGGGAGACGGACCGATGAATTCACACACAAAAAAAGAATTTTACTTGTAGCCTTGATTTTAAGCTCTATTGAAATCGTCTTTTTTGTTTTCATCTTGGTGAAATAAATTCATTATATTGTCTTCTTTGTATTCTAAGAGTTTATTTCATATAAGTGTTTGTAAGAAAATTTGCTTTAAGTCTTTTTATTAATTTGTCAAAGACTTAAGTTTTTAATAAAAAATTAAAATAACCCTTATTCACCCCCCTAAGGGTGCCTCAAGATCCAACATTTGGTATCAGTGCTAGGTTACTCTAAAATGGATTTACCTCCTAGAGTAATCGAGCACCATGACCATGTTTTTTATGAGGGGCAAGGAATTAGTAGACCATCCCTGTTTACTGACATAGATTATAATTAAAAGAAAACAAGGTTGCATTGTCTTCTAATTGACTTAGACATATATGTTTGAAATATGGTGGAACAATGCTACACTCACCTACAATGGTAGTTGGAAGTGTCACCATGGAGAAACCAAATGATAAATGGGACGATCTTGATAAGCTTAGGTCCAAAAATAATGTTAAGGCTATGAATGAATTATTTTGTGTGTTAGATATAATTGAGTTTAATAAGACTTGTGCTTATGAAACTACTTTTGATATCTGGAATTTACTTTAAGTAACTCATGAAGGTACTTCGCAATAAATGATTCGAAGCTATTTCAACTAGAGACTGAATTTGAAAAGCTTAGAATGGAAGTTGACGAAGACATTGATTCCATGTACACCAGGTTTACAAAAATCATCTATGATTCTAAAGTACTTGGAAATAATTTCTCCAATGACAGCTTGGTTAGAAAGATTCTTAGATTACTCCCCCCAAAGTTTAATCTAAAAGTGACTGCCATCTCGGAGTTATAGGATCTAAAAACTCTTCAAATTGAGAGTCTCATCGAGATCTCAAAACCCATGAGGTGGAGATAAAGATTTAACAACAAAATTATAATACAGAGCCGAACAAAAAGGTGTTGGAATTGAAGTCGAAAAAGAAAGACGATAGTGATACTACTAATGATGAAGAAGACTATGAGGAGAGTTTGTATGTAAAGAAGTTTATAAACTTTATGAGAAACCCAGAGAGAAGGAATATGTTCAAGAAATTCTTTAAGAATAAAGAATCTTCATTTGTGAAAGGAAAATGAAAGGATAATGATGATGATGATGATGATGATGATGAGGGACGTCCACAATAGGAATGTTACCATTGTAGAAAGGTCGGGCATATCTGGAGTAAGTACCCAAAGTATTTGAAAGAACAAAAGAAGGAAAAAAAAGTGTTAAAGGCAAAAATGTAGGATGATTCTTCATTAGAGGTTTCAAGTGGTTCAAGTAAAAGTAATGACAAGGAGGCTAACATGTGCTTGATGGGAAAGAGCAACTAGCCGTCCGATGATAAATACAGTCTCCAACATGATACTGAGGTAACTCCTCTAACATATGATGAATTATATTCTGAGTTTTTACAAACATGGAAAATTTTTAACATAAGTTTAAAATATATTGAGTTATTAAAATCTAAAAATAAAATTTTTTTGAAAGAAAATAAAAAATTATCTACTAAACTGAAATTGCTTGGGAAGGAGAAAATGACTTGTCAAGAGTGTTATCACTCTTTGACAAGAGTACAAAAAGTGGAAGAAGCTCTTGCTAAGTCCCATTCCATTTTTGAAACTCTTACAAAGTGGAAGAAACTTAGCAGATCATAGAAGAAGGTAAGAAAACCTTTGCAAACCAATGTGTCATGTTAGTTTTTGAAAACATGCCTTAAAGGCTCGAAACCATGACTTAAATATAGTAATTAAAAATTTTGGAATTGGCCAAAAATCACTGGATATGATCTTATCCAATCAGTGTCAAGGATCTGCTAAGTTTGAGCTTGATTATGTCTCTAAAAGCTATCGTACGGCGATAGGCACTATCACTGGCGATATCAAAAATTCCATAAATAAAAAATTTGTCAATAAGAATGTTAATTATGCTATTACCATGTATTCCAGTAAATGTACATAGAAAATTATGAAAATTCTTCATCTCCTTTTTTTACGTGTGCATAATGTAATAGGTTTGGTCACACCACAAACACCTGTAGGAAAAAAGGTGAGTCTTTTTAAATAAGTTTAGGTGCCAAAGGTTTCCACCTATTCTATGGGAGGAACCACTTGGGTAACCAGATCTTTACTCTCATCACCTTTCTAAATGTGTTGGCAGGCTAAGGACAAAGAAAACATGTGGTACTTGGATTTTGGATGTTCAAAACACATGATTGGCATTAAATCAAAGTTACTTAGCCTATAAATGAAGAAAGGAGGAATGGTGACCGTTAGCGACAATGAAAAAGGAAGAATCATGGGAATCGATGTAGTGGTTAACGAATCTTTTACTATTTTGAATGTTTTGTATGTAGATGGTTTGAAATATAATTTAATTTCAATAATTCAATTATATGATAAATGTCTAAATATTTTATTTGAATCATCTACAAATATATGCAAAATTATTAATTCAAAATCAATTGATACTGTTCTTACTACACATAGATTTCACAATATTTACATGATAGTTTTTCATGATCTTTCACATTCTTCATTAAAATGTTTTATTTCTAAAAATGAAGAGTTAGAATTGTGGAATAGGCGGCATGGTCAATCAAGTGCTAATTAATTTTAAAACTTTCAAAAGATAAATTAATTAAAGGTTTATCATTATTGAATGAAAATTTGTCTTATTTATGTTTGCCGTATCAAAAAGATAAGTTTTCAAAATCTTCATTTAAGAGTAAAAAATGTTATTTCTACTACTAAACCTCTTCAATTAGTTCACATTAATCCATTTGAACCGGTTACTATACCAAGTCTAGGAGGTATAAAATATACTTTTGCTTTAATAGATGATTATTCAAGATTTTGCTAGACTATCTTCCAAATTCGATGTATTTTAGATTTTACAAAATTATATATTCATTTTCAAAATGAACTAGATTTAAAAATCAAATGTATACGCTCAAATCATGGAGGTGAGTTTGAAAATGATAGATTTATTTCTTTTTGCATTGGGTTATGGATAAACCATGAATTTTCACTCCTCGCATAACACAGCAAAAAAGTATAGTGGAAAGGAAAAATAGGACTCTTCAAGAAATAGCTCGTACTATGCTTTCTAAATATAAATTGACTTGATCATTTTGGGCTGAAGTTGTAAGTACTGCATGTTACATTATTAATCATTTCATGTTTTGTCCATTCTTGGAACTAACTCCTTATGAATTATATTTTCAAAAGAAACCAAATGTATCGTATATAAGAGTTTTTGGTTGTAAATGTTTTATTTTAAACACTAAAGATACTCTAGATAAATTTGATGAGGAAAGTGATGAAGGAATTTTTATTGGTTATTTTTCGATTAATAAAGCTTATATAGTTTATAATAAATGGACAAAAAAATTGAAGAGTCTATTCATGTTAGGTTTGTTGAGTTTGTTCTTTGTGTAGATTCTAAACCTATAAGGAAACAAAGAAGAACCTCTTCCTCCTTTGTAACATGAATATGAAGAGTTACTTAGAGACAAAGAAGAAGAAAAAGAGGAAAGAAAAATGAAGTGAAAAAATATGTGCCTCCAAGTGATATCAGATTTACAAAAGATCATCCAAAGGAATTAGTCATTAGAGAACCATTAAAAGGGGTTAGTACTTGTTCTTCTTTACATTATTTATTTTCAAACCTATGTTTTGTATCTAAAATATAACTAAAAGTCATTTCAACCACTTTAAATGATGAATTTTGATTTTTAGCTATGAATGATGAATTAAATCAATTTGAACATAATAAGGCCTGAAAACTTATAGAGAGTCCTAATCATCATGTATTAGCTGTTAAATGGATTTTCAAAAATAAATTAGATAGTGATATAGGATTACACATAACAAAGCTAGATTGGTAGCAAAAAGATATGCACAAATTTAAGGGATAGTTTTGATGAAACTTTTGCACCTGTAGCACGTCTAGAAGCAATTAGAATTTTTCTTACATTTGTTAATTTTAAAAGATTAAAATTATTTCAAATGGATGTTAAAATTGCATTTTGAATGGGTATATTAAGGAAGAATTTTATGTATAACAACCTCTTAAATTTGTAAATGAAAATTTTCATTATCATGTTTATAAATTAGAAAAAACACTTTATGGTTTAAAACAAGCAGCTCATGCATGACATGAAAGATGAACTTTAGATTTGTTAAAAAATGATTATAAAATGGGATGTGCAAATAGTAAACTCTTTATTAAGCATGTAGATAATGATTTAGTAGTTTTGCAAATTTATGTGATGATATTATTTTTGGAGCCACTAATGAAGAGTTATGTACTGAAGTTGTTTTAGTTATAAAAAAATAAATTTGAAATGAGCATGGTAGGAGACCTTACTAATTTTTCAGGATTTAAAATTACACAAAAACATGATACTATTTTTATTTGTCAATCTAAATATTTTCATGATGTTCTTTAAAGAATTGAATTTGAAAATCTTAAGAAAGCTAATAATCCTATGAGTGTTTCAGAAAAATTAGGGAAAGTTTAAAGTGGAATTTCAATTGATCAAACCTTATATAGAGGTATTATAGGATATTTATTGTATTTAACTACATTTAGAGCCGATATTATGTTTTATATTTGCTTGTGTTCTAGATTTTAGGCTAATCTCAAAGAGTCACATTTAAAAGCAGTTAAACAGATTTTTAGATATCTTATTGGTACTTTTAAACAGGGTTTGTGGTATTTGCGCAATGATTCATTAATTTTACATGGTTATTCTGATACGTACTATGCGGGTTATTCATTAGATCATAAGAGCACTAGTGGCACTTGTCACTTCTTAGGCCCTTCACTTATGTCTTGGCCAAGTAGGAAACATAATTTTTTTGCCCACTCCACCACCAAGGTCAAATATATTGCACTAGGTAGTTATTGTGTACAAGCGCTATGGGTGAAATAAACATTAAAAGATTTTGGCACACATCAACATAATGTAAAATTAAAGTGTGACAATAAAAGTGTTATCGATCTAACAAACAATCTTGTACATCATTCGAGATCTAAACATATAGATATCTGACATTATTTCATTCAATAACATATAAAAAAGGATCATGTGAAAGTTAGTTTTATAGGAACCGATACACAAATTCCAAATATTTTCACAAAACTACTTCCTAATTCACGTTTTTCAATGTAAAATTAGAATTAGGAATCTTGAATATTTCAAACTAAATAATTTAATTTTATAATATATTTTTTATAAAAAAACTAAAATTCAGATAATTAGATAAAATTTTAGATTGACCATAAAGTAAAAAAAAAAGTTTCAAATGTGCAACACAAAAAAAAATCACACAATATAGAATTAAACAGAAGTTCATTATCGCCGGTGACAATGACTATCGCCAAGCGATATCAGTCTGAGTCGAAAACCTGCATCAACCATAATCAAAAGTTCCTACTATCACCACTAGTCTTTGGATTCTTTTCACTGGATCTCCTCTATCATCTAGTGCAATGTATCGAGTGTCATGGATGATCCACCACATGATTCTTCCACTCCTATTCCTCGGTCAGTGTAGGTTTAAGTTTCAGTCCTCTAGATATAAACTTCAACATCCCTATCAATCACATCTTCACATCTACCTTATGTACTTCTAATGACTCTTGTAAGTCATCAACTACTTCACGAAGAGATCCACTTTATGGTAGTGGCGGCCTAGTAGAAGTAGATGCTTCACCTTGAGATGTTGGGAATCGAGTCGACTCTGTGTTATATATAGCTGGAATACAATCATCCACATAATAATTATGATCCATCCAATTTTATTTATGATATACGATGCGCTGAATAATACCTACACATGGGAGTGTATAAATCTTTCTTCTCAAAGAATTCTTCATCTTGAATGTACAACAAATCATAGATAGAATCGGGTGTGTTACATCAAACTGCTCCCTCTCTAATATAAGATAAGTCACTAAACTTAACTGTGCAGTTATTTTCCAAATATCCTCTGCCTATAGCATGACAGTTTGTCTCAATATATCTTAAATCAACTGGGCATCAGGAGTGAGTGTGGCAGTTGATTGTATTAGTAATTTGAAAGATTTTCTATAAAGGACTTGATTTAATGGTGTCCAATGTCTATTTTTTATAGTTTTCAACCACATTCAGCACATTCTCGCTATCTATAAGGCCAAACTCATTTCTTACATCCATGTAAGTGATTTCTACAAATCCTCTTTACACACTAGATCTCACACCACCATTCAATTCAGTAAATGATGGATCTTCTAAGCGATTATAGAACTCTCTCACTAACATGGCTGAAAACATATCAGGAATTATAATGGACATTATACTTGTCAGTGTTAACAAGTCATAAATACGAGCGTGACACGTTTAATTGAACTCCACTATTTTGGTCACACCTATTGTTGCCTTTTCAATTCCTAAAAATGTTTGATAAGAAGAGTGAGGGTTGTTGGATGTGCTCCTCCTAGCTCTTGAACTCGATGCCATTTCCTGTAAACCAAAATTTGAAAACTATTAATTTTCACTATAGTTGTCAATTGTGACTATCGCCGGGTGATAGCCAGATTTCTTCGTGAATTTAAAATCTCCTAGTTTTTGAATTTTTCTACATATAAAAATTGAAATCAGTACTATCACTACATACATTCAACAAATTGAAAAGCTCCCTTTCAAAATCAAATAGAAGAATATTATCCATCTTTTTCCTCAAGTCAACACTTAGATCACAGTTCTATATGTTTTCTCTAAACTTTTAAACTCAATATCTCATCAAAACAAAATTTAAAACTATAAATCTATAGATTTGTGGACATATCAACACAAAATCATCTTTCTCAAATGTTTTTCAAGTTCTAAGTTTCCTCTCTTCACGATCCACTTTTCCCATGAAATGACCATAAACTTGAAAAGATCTCCCAAATCATGTTGAAATCAAAAATCATATAACAAATTTCAAGAAATCCAAAGGAAATACCTTTATTTTGGATGTTTTGTCGGTGAAATGTTTGTCTCCTTACAATAGGATTTCAGGAAAAACAATTCAAAGAGAGATCTCGACTTAGATCTACTTTCTTATATGAAACTGATACGGGCGATATCGGTTATCGCCCGCGATAGCAATAAATTTTACCATATTTGAAATTCATTTCTCTATTCTTTTCTAGCTTATGCTACACATGATCCAGTCAAGATTGAGTCGATTTATCATTAATGATTATTTTCAATGTGTACTTTTATTTTCAAGTCTCATAGAACATTGTTTTTGACTTTTTCATGCCTTGTATTCCTCTTCAATATGCAATGAAATAGTGGGTAGAAAATGTTCGGAATTGTGTTTTTATGGCTCTAAGTATGAGTAATGTTTTATATTAGATAATGAAATTGCACTCACACTACTTGATAATCTATATATGTTTTTAAATTTTACTTCTTTCATGCATGTACTTTGTGCTTACTTAACATGTTGAATTACATAAACCACTTACTTCCTCAATGATTCTTCCACTTATTATCTGTGTTTGTAAAACAAATGAATTCAGAGTCGTTAGTCAAAAGCTAAAATATAAAATAGCATTAAAAGGGACAAAAAATGAATAAAATATAATGACAAGTATACTCCACCAAGCACTACTCACCCTCCTAATAAGTCTTAATGAGCATTGTGAGGTTGAGCACCTTGGAAAGAATTGTAAAGTGTCTTATACAAACATTATTTGTCCATTTCTTCAATATCTCTGTGCAATGAATTCTTTTATGGTGGTGAAGTCCTTTAAGTATATTCAACGTTATGTTTGTATATTTCATATATTCATGTGTTTTAAATTTATACATTTGTATTATTTCTCAATACACAACTTTTACACATTAGTATCTCTTATAAAACTTCTTCTCATGAGAATTGGACTAAAAATAACTCCATCATTTCTATCCCAATAAAGTACTTGTATTTGATATTTCAGCATTACTTTTATAGTGTTTTTGTTCACTTGAATTTCCATTTCTCAACATTGTTTAAGCTATCTTTACTTGATATTTAAAAAATTTCTAGCACATTTCTATCATAACATACCTGAACTTCTTTTCTCCATTTTTCAAATTTTCAAATTCTATGCTAGTAACTCTTTACTTCTCACACTATTTTTCTCTGATCTGCTTCTGTAACATTAACTAAAATTAAAAATTTGTGCTATCTAAATTATATTCCACTTTCCTTATGCCATCTTATTTTGATGATACCAAAAGGTGGAGAATTACATAAGAACTCTATTTTTTAGTTTATTTAAGGGAGTAACAATTCCAAATTTCATTTATGTAGGGGAGCATCCACATAGGGGGAGTCTGTGCGCATTTTTTTATCTTGGTTATCATCTTTTATAAACAAACCTATATTCATAGTGGATATCTTGTTAATGGATTTGTTATTATCAAAAAGGGGAGATTATTAGAGCATGTGTTCCGCACTCCTTGATTTGAGAATAACAAATCTTGATTGTATTTGATTATAGTGTTTTTTTGGTATGTAGATATAATGACTATAATAATCCTATGGATTTGACTGGGAGATGAGAAGTGGATTTCTGTAAAAAGATTTATTACTGGAAATAGCTTTATCACCATGTGATAGTTTAGATGACGTCAGCGTGATGATGACCATATTCAACATGATCCAGCCACAGAGCACATTATTTAGCAGTATCATTAAGGGATAGTGATATTGTTGCATGATAGCCCAATGTTTATACATGATCTCCATCTTCCCAACATAGTTAATGTGGTGTGGGACACGAGGGAGCTTGAGGATATCGCTAGGTGATAGTTACTTATCATCGGGCTATAGGGCAAAAATTATAAAAGGGCTGGATTTCAGGAAATTCAAGTGACACAATTCCAGAAGCCTTCATTCCCAAGCACTCTAAGCCTGACTACTCTGATTCCAAAAAAAACTCCCAATCTTCTTCAAGTTTAAGAGTGAAGAAGAGACCATTTGTGTACTTCAACTCCGGTGATGTTCATGAGGCTTCACCGTCTTCTTCAGAGCTCAAGTCTCGTGGGAGTTTTTAGATTTCAAATTTCTTTCTTGTAATCTTTTTTTATTAATAATAATTAGTTGAGAACACACTGCCTTATGAGTGTCGACTAGGCCCTTATATGGTTTAGGAGAAATTCGCTGCCTTATGTGTAGTGAATAGGTTGTTGAGAGATCTAGGGAGAGGCTAGAGGCTGTATCTAGGGAGAATATGCTATACCCGACCGGTCCTTGGGAGAAGGATGAGTGAATTCACAAAAAGTTTTTTTACTTGTAGCCTTGATTTCAAGCTCTAATGAAATTATCTTGTATGTTTTCATCTTTCTGAAATAAATTCATTATCGTGTCTTCTTGATATTCTAAATATTTGTTTCATATAAGTGTTTGTAAGAAAATTTGCTAAAGTCATTTTATTAATTTGTCAAAGTCTTAAGGTTTTCATAAAAATATAAAATAGCCTTTATTCACCCCCCCCCCCCTCTAAGGGAGCCTCAAGATCCAATACCATGATGAGACTTATACTTTTTCTCATGATTCCTCTTCCTCATTGGGTTTCTTTAGGGCTTTATGGAGAAGGATGCTAAATCAAAAGGAGACCATCCTCTCCCCTTTATTGATAAGAACGCCTCTAAGGAGGTTCTGACCTTTAGTTGTTAAATGACCATCATGAAAATATTAGGCATGGCGCTCGTCATTTACCAAAGTATATATACCTTTGGCTAATGTTTGTTCGATGAGATTAATGATTTATATTGACTTTTTTGATTTGTCTCAGGTACCCGACTAGTGAGGATTCCATTGTCATACCTCCTCTCCAATCATAGAAAGGGGTAATCATCATGGATTTTGGTAATGACATGAAGATGAATTTGCACATCATATTATGAATGTAACTTGCGCTCCTTATATTGATACCGTTTGAGCACTCATGGATTATTTATTAAGGAGACATGATGGTTATCGTCCACCTTCATTGAGTGGTATATCTCTCTGCATGGGAGAGATCAACGAGTTTTTGATGAACTTGCATAAGATGAATTTAGCCTCACACACACCATTTTCACAAAATGAATCGCATGATAATGCCCACAAGTTTTTGAAAGTGTTAGGTGAAGTAAATTTGAGATACTCTCCCACCTTGCAGTGTGTTGCCTCTTGGAAGTCGACTTTGTCAATGAAGTACAAATACTATTAATGCAACTCCTATCCATTTAGACATATATTACTTATTAATTTAGTGGCAGATGGATCATGGGTGTCATATAGTTCCCCATGATCCCTATGTTTTTGTTTGAATCCTTCCTTTTCCCCTCCTTAGTGTAATCGAGTGCTAAACTTTTTTAATAAATGATTTTTTAGGGGGGATATTATTTTCTTAATCTACTCCACTATGGTGTGGGGGAAATGAATAAGGTTTATGATAACTTCTTATGATCAACAAAATCACACCAGAATAACACTAATATTAGAACATAGATCAATGAAAATAAAAATAGTAATGTCAAACAAACAATAATTCCAAAATATAAAGGTCTAACAAAACATAGATATGTGCCCACTTCTATCACTATGGGAATCCCCTTTCCTATGCATTGGATTGAGTATTTTTTTACGATCAAACTCCTAAATTTCTTTCACATGCTAAGTCTTTTGGATAGGTACTCTTAAAACTCTTGTAAGATTGAGTTTTTATAGATATAATCGTAAAACTCTTTATTCAAATGACATGAAGATTATATATTTATATATATATATATATAAGAATCATCAATTCTGATTGAAATGCATTGAAGTGTTCTAGTGTGGATTCATTATAAAAATAAGACGAGCTTTCCGGTAATCTCTAGAGTATTTTGGAAATTTTCTAGAAAATAATTTCTCTTTATTTATTTTTTATGCAATTGGAATTCACAATGAAGGCTTTAGGGTTAATCAATTTGTGTTTATTGATCTCTTCTACTTTTATAAGATGAAATATATTGGTCTTCATTCTAATTTTTAATACATAAAAATTGAGATTTATATTTCTCCAGTTCTACAAATCATAGGGAAGTGTACCTTTCATTTATAGTACATAATATTTAGGAATATCAAGTATCATATTCAACGGGGTTGTTAAGTACTAATATTCTATTATTTTATTTCCAAATTAGGATGAGGGTTGTGAAAATAGAAGTTATAAATGGAATTCTGAAACAACATGACCATAATTTTTATAACTAAATTAAAAAGAAAATTACTATAAAGTGAGGTTTACACTAGGAATTGGAAATTGTAATTCTAGAAATGTAAGCTCAAATATATAAGACAATAAGAAATGCTAAAATGAAGTAAAAATGATCCAATCTAAAAGCGGGGCCTAGATGCTAAACTCCTAAAAATTACTGAATTTTATAGCTAAACATTTTTGAATACACACCATCGGTAACTCCCAGGTATAGGGCATGTAAATTAGGAAAAAATGTTGAACTCCTAGATTCAGTTTAATTATATATATTTTTGATTTTCTTGTGTAGTCTTAAGCAAAGAAAATAAACTTAAAAGTGACTGAAATAATAAGTGCAAAAGAAATATAAAGAAATCAGATTTTATACTAGCGCCAGCAATAGAAACTAACACCTAGCGTTACTAATAGAGATTTGATTTTTCAGTAAAAAAATGTGTTTTTCGAGATTTTTGCTTCTAGTTTTTGTGATTGTAATTTTGTAATAAAGGGCTAGCTAATGCAGCAAAGACATCAAGAAAACACACAAAATTATAGATTTTTAGTTAAAATGTATAGAACCCCTAATTTTAGCATAAGCATTGTAAATCATGCATCAGGAAGAGGTTGGGTAATCTGCTAGTTGTGATTCAATCCCTATAACATTTACGTGAACATATTCCGTTTAATGTGATTACTGATAAAGAAATGTCTCACGTCTACGTATTTGGATCTAGAGTGATGCACCGGATTGTTCGTTAAGTCTATATCGCTTTTGTTGTCACATTTGAGTTCTATATTGATGAGATGGATGCCAAAGTATTCTATTTTTTGGGTCATCCATAAGGCTTGAGCACAACAACTTACTAGTATGATATACTCGGCCTCAGCAGTGGAGAGAACAATAGAATTTTATTTCCTACTCAACCATACCACAAGTGAATGACCTAAGAAATGACATGTGTCACTAGTACTTTTCTTATCTAACGAGTACTTCGAATAATCTGAATTAGAATAACCATGTAAAGTAAAGTAATTAGTACATGGATTCCATGATCCTAATCTAGATGTTCTGATTAAATATCTAAAATTGTGTTTTACCGCTTTTAAATATGATTATTTTGGATTAGCTTGAAATCAAGCACATAAGAAAACGTCGAATGTAATATTGGGTCTAAATGAACTAATTAGGTATAATAAGCATCCAATTATTCCTTTATATAATGTTTGATCTATTGAAATTATGGCTTCATATTTTCCTAATTTAAGTGATGCACTCATGAGCGTATTAGCTTGATTTAAGTTTTCAAATCAAAAACATTTTAGCATATCATAAATATATTTGTTTGATTAATAAAGATTCTATAATTTCTTTATGTAATTTATAAACCCAAAAAGTATGTTAGTTCTCTAACTAAGCTCATCTTAAATTCATTTTGTATCACTAATATTACCTCATTACACAACTCTTCAATAATGATTCCAAAAATAATATCATCAACATATATTTATAAATAATCAAATCAATATTAATGTGCTTAATGAAGAGTGTGGTGTCGGTTCACATTTTATATCCATTTTTAATAAAAAGGATATTAGTTATTCATACCAAGCACGAGGCGCTTGCCTTAAACCATAAAACATCTTTCATCTCTTATGTACATGATCAAGAAATTTTTCATTAATAAAATCGGGGGGTTGTTCAATATAAACGTCTTCTTTTAAAATCTTGTTTAAAAGGCACTTTTTACATCTATTTGAAATAATTTAAATCTTTTGTAACTCATAAAGGAAAGAAAATTTTTAATAGATTCTTAGCGAGCAAAGGGTGTAAATGTTTCATCAAAATCTACCCTCTCGATTTGTGAATAACCTTGTGCTACTAATCTTTCTTTATTCCTAGTAATTATAGGTTCACCATCTAATCCATTTTTAAATATCCATTTTACACCTGCAAAAGGGTGATTAGATGGTTTTTACTAGTTTTCAAACCCTATTACGTTCAAATAAATTTAATTCTTCATTCATAGTAATAAACAAAAATTCATCATTTAAAGTGTTTGAAACGTTTTTCTGTTCTACTTCAAAAACAAAGCATAAATTAGAAAATGTTTTACATGTGGAAGAACAAGTCATTACCACTCTTAAAGGCTCTCAAAAAACTAGCTCCCTTGGATGGTCCTTGGAAAACCTTAGCACACTTGGAGGCACGAAATCCTCTTGATCCGCATCTTTTTCTTCACTAACTCCAAGCGGCTCATCATCCTTACATTCCAAGGGGGAATGGGGTTCCTCTTTGTTTTCTACAAGATTAGGATCTATACAGGAACAAGCTCATCGAATCTAACATGAATGGACTCTTCAACCATTTTGACCTTTTATTATATATCCTAAATGCCTTACTTGCTGAAGAGTATCCAAGAAATATTCATCACATTTTTCATCAAGTTTACCTATTGTATCTTAGGTATTTAAAATAAAGCATTTACAATAAAAAACATGAAAGTAAGATACATTAGGTTTCTTTTAATAGTAAAGCTCATAAGGTATCCATTTTAAAATTAGGTGAAGCATGACTAGATTTATTACATAGCAAGACATATTTACTACTTCGGCCTAAAAAGATCTAGGTAACTCATATTCAGATAACAGACTGTGTGCTAGTTCCTGAAGGGTTCTATTTTTCTCTCTACAACACCATTTTGTTGAAGGGTGTGTGGAGCGAGAAACTCGTGTTTGATGCCTAAATTATTGCAAAATGTGGCAAATTACTCTTTTTAAAATTCCCCTCCATGATACGAGCATATGCATTTAATTTTTAACATAACTCATTTTTTATACAATTGCATAATTTTGTGAATTCGAAAAAAACATCAAATTTGGAGGTGAGAAAGAAAGACCAGCAAATATGGAGAAATCATCAATCAAAACAAATATGTATTTTCAACCGCCTAGGCATGAAGTGCTAATTAGTATAAAAAGGTCTATATTAATTAGTTAGAGTGGTCTAGTGGTAGAAATTTTGTTTTAGTTTTTAAATGAAGTTTTAGAAAATTTTCCCTTTTGGCATAGCGGGCAAAGTGAAGACAAATTTCCATTTAGCACTGGTAAGCCTCTAATCAATTTATCTTTTGATAGATTTATGATCAACTTGGTGCTAGAGTGACCAAGGCGCCTATGTCATAATTTTAGTTCTTCAACATTTTAAAGAAGCATGGAAAATCACTAAATACAATCATATAAACATCTTGTGTTCTGGGTGAGGGGAGCACAACTTCAATAGATTTAGAATTTATAATTTTACATAAATTTGTAGAAGATCCAAACAAAGCATTTAGACCTTTATCATAAAGTTGGCTAATGGAGATTAAATTTTGTCTTAAACCTTCTATATATAAGACATTTGTAAAGGAAAATGAGTTGTTACCCATTGTACCAATCTCCATGATCCTTCACTTTTTGTTGTCCCCGAACGTCACCTTTCCTCCTTTCATCTTTGTGATGCAAATGAACTTTGCTTTGTTGCCCATTGTGTGTTTGTAGGATTCTGAGTCCAAATACCACATGTCCTCCTTGTCTTTAGTTTTCCAACACACATAGAAAGAAGATAAGAGTAAAAATTTGGATACCTAAGAGGTCCCTCCCATAGTATAGGTAGAAACCTTATGCACCTAGATTTGCTTTAAAACACATAGTACTGTTATCCTGCAAGAGTCAATGGCGTGTCAAAAGCAGAAAGTAAGGCATTTTGGATATAGGTAGAGACTGTCATGGAATCTTGTTGGAGTGCTAAGAATAAGAAGAAATTGGTGTAAAGTTTTTGTAAAGAGTATTGCGGGTCACCAGGTTTTTCCCCGATCGGGAGAATCGGGTCTCCTTAGATCGAAATTGGACCAGAGCACTAACAGTAAATTAAAACTAACAACAAAAGACGAAAGGCTTTTTGGCATGGAAAACCCGGAAAGGGTGAAAAACCACGTGGTAGGACCTATGTCGGGCCAAAATTCACTATTTTGATTGATATTACAAATGTTTAGACAATTCTTTGGAGGTTGACATGTCATCTCTTGTTACAAGTGAAGAATATGAAAACAATGGAGAAAAAACTAAGTCCTCGGAACCTCGATGAAAGCGTTTTGATGGTACAATCTCCAAGTCCTCGGAGCCTCGATGAAAGCGCTCCTATCGAGTTGGAGCCTTGATGGGAGCACTCCTTTGGAGAAAGAAAAAACTACATTCTTGGAGTCTCTAGACATCTTCATCTAGAGAGGGAGCAAAGAGAATTTCGAGTGGAGGAATGATCTAAGTCCCATGTTCTCGTCGGAAAACCTCAGAGCTCTTTTTAGCCTTTAGAGTTACTTGTCTTAAAATAAAGTCTTGGGGGCCCTTTTTATAGTTTTTTGGAGGGATATACTAGTAATTGTATCAGGGCGCGATTTGTGTTGGTGAATAATGTCGCTCCATTTTGGTCACCTGGATCACCAATTTTAGCAAAATGATGAAAGTGCCCCCCCCCCCCCCCACCCCCACCCCCCCCCCCCCCCCCCCCCCCCCCCCACCCCCCCCCCCCGCGGTTCGAGAAAGGTGCCCGATAGAGATGGCGATTAGCGAAGGCCAGAGGTAGGGATCCTAGACGAAGTCATCATTAGAGACCAGAAGCGGCGGAGGCCGTCGGCGTGTGGGCCACAAGCGCACCTAAGAGTCACGTGGAGCACCGTCAAGCCGGCGGCCTCCGCTGATTTCGAGGGACACACGTGTAAAAGAGGTGTGTACCGTATGTACGCGTGTGTGCCTGAGGGGAGTGTGTACGTGCCCGAAGGGAGTGCGTTACGCGTGCATGCCTGTGCTTGAGGGATGTACGTGCGCCCACTCCCGAGGGGGTCACGCACCCATGGACCACGCACTGCTTCTGCTTTGGCATGTCATTCTTGTGCTTGTGTCAATTGTGGTTTTGTGCGCTCATTATTGCGCAACCATTTGGTCCTCATAGTACTGACTCGAAATTTTTAAGGGAGAACCCCATCAAATGCCCCCAAATTTTTATGAGCCATGACCTACAAATCGATTGAGCGTGGAAATTGTCGACCTTAGCTTGGGATGTCTCAAAACCTTGCGATCATCAGGCTCGGGCGTGAATAATCATTTGCCAAAATTTAGAGTGAGAAAATGGTGAAAGGCTTCTGACCACATCATGGAGAATATTATATGTCATGCTGGCGAGATATTTGGCCAAGATAGTATTTTCTTTGTTGCCTCTTTTGAGACAGAAAATTTTTGCAAGAGATAGTTTGTTATCATAGACCCCTTCCATTATGAGCCCTCTTATGAGGTCTATAAATTAGAGAGGGTTTTTTGCTTCACCTCTCATGTGGTTGCAGTATTCTTGGAGGCTTCCCTTCAAGTTTGTATAGTTGTGTCGTCGTCATGTCTCCCTTAATAAAGGTTAGAGTCTTCCATAAAATTATTTTATGTTTCAATGAGGGGGAGTAAGCGAGAGGAAAAGGGTGTGTGCAGAGTATCCTGCACGTGGTGGTACTGATGTGGGGTGTACGGATAAGGTGGTGCTCGTGCGGGGAATGCCCGGGCAACCGCGCGCGATGACAGTTGTACATGGGGGTGATTGCGCGTGCATGTGGTATCGCATGTGTGAACTGGAAGTTGTCTGCATGGGCATCTGCGAGGGTGCTCCTGGAAATGTGCCCCCACACGCTTGCGACGGTGCCTCTTCTCGAGGGCCAGCGGGCGCATGCGGTTTTGTTGGGATTTTTCCTGGTTTGTTTGTTTTATGCAAACATTCACTTTCTTCGCAGGTGCTGAAAGGTGATGCTTTGTCGCGGTTAATGCGTCTTCCATTAACTCTGAGCCTTTCTTGAGTTATTGGTTGGAGGAAACACTTCATAATCTTGGTGGACATGGAGGTCGTGATACCTTCCCCACTAGAGCACATTCAAAGTCCTCCTTCGGGTCACCTTGTATTACAGAGGGATGTCTTAAGGCGGTATTTTGGTTCCCTCTTATCGATGAAGCTATCGGAATTTTCTCGTTTTGTTGCATTCTGGTTACGCAACTCTACCTAATGGGGTTGACAAGGATTACAGAACTACTTTGTTTCTTTTGCAAGCACGGTTCCCTACAAACAGTTTGAGTTTTTCATGAGTGGTGCAAAGTTTGCCTTGGTCTTGGCAACCAAATTGAGGTGCGGAGCTACAAGAGGTGGATGTCATTCAAATACAAGACCGACTACTATCACGGGGGAATGCTGTTCAGGTTTGATAAGAACTCATAGAAGTTGCTGAGATCTGTTAGAATCCTCTGGACCGTTGTCGCCGTCTTGCGAGGAAGGAGTATGACTTTGCTTCATTGTTTGGTTTCAAGGATCAGCGCGAGTTGAGCACCGCACTCCATAAGATCAGTTCATTCATTGTTGAGAAAATATTTGTTCTTGCGGACCTTTTGACAAATGCAAAGAGGAGCTAAGTCGTGTCATTGGAGCGCAAAAAGAAGAATAAGCTAGATTTTTCACAGAGATGGGGTGAAGGCAGGCCATCTTCTACTGCTCCCGAGGTCATTATTGAAGTTATTGATGACTGATCGGGCAACCCGATCATTGATATGCCGCACGTTTAGCCTTAACAATCCCCTAAGCATCCTATGGATGAGCCATCATCTCAAGAGGACCCACAACTGCCACTAGTGGCGACGAAGGGAAAGAGTGGGAATCCTCTGCTTTTCGAGTGCTCCTCCCAAAGGTATGCTTTTTTCCCTCTATGTCTTTCCTCCATTGACTTGAGATTGTGCGTTGGAATAATCTATTGCTTGCATTTATAGCTGGACAAGATGCATGACATCGTATCTTCCTGGAATGATAGTTACATAACCACGAAGGATGATTTTCTCTCCTTACGAACGAAGTTGGTTGCATCTGAGGACTCTTTGTCGGCTGATTGGAAGAATAAGAAGAAGGAAGTTATTTCCTTGCTAGTTAATGCAGTGTCCCAGTTGTCTTCTTCTCAGGCTGAGGTCAAGATTCTCTGTGGGAAGCTGAGCACAACTGATGAAGAGTCTGGGCTCTTTGTGGGAGGAGGTGAGTTGTTGCTAAAGCGACCCTTACGGATTCTGTCTATTGTACTGAGGTGGTTGATGCTACAATGTCACAGTAGGAGGCTGAGGTGGAGCATCTGAAGAAATATAATGCTCGACTAACTATAGACCTGAAGGATGTCGAGGTCGTTCGGGTGTCCGCGGAGGCTGAGTATAAAGGATATCATGACTTTGAGATGGAGAGATCCCATATTACAGAGGAATCATGTTCTGAGATGATGGAGATTAAGGTTAAGTCGCTTGTGGAGGATGAGCGTGATGCTGCATACTGCTTGGGCTTTGTCAAGGGGTATTAGGTTGCTCGAAGGTTATCGATGTGTGACGACCTGGGCATGGAGGATGCCTCAGATGATGACACTAACGTCAACATTGAGGGACGATCCTATGAGCCCTTTTTTCCTCTATTTGTTTGCTTTTCTTTATTTTGCAGGTGCACCTTATCGATGTTGTATGTTTTTTTGTTTTTCATGATGATGTAACCGGCAGGGAAGCTTATATTTGAACATAGTCCCTTTATGTTTTTGGATTTATTGTTTTTGGTGTGTGTGGACTATTAGCAGAATTGCGCTTAGCTCGACCGCTGGTAATTTGAATAGATCACTAGTGGAAGATATTTATCCACTCGTATTTTGGGAGGACTGGAGACTTCTTAAAAGTTGGTGGTGAGGAACCTTTACTCGTTTGAGCCTTGGGAGGGCTGGAGTCTATCCAGGTGTAGGTGGTGAAAAACCTTTGTTCGGCCATGACTTAGGAGGACTGGAGTTCATCCAAGTTGAGGAGGTGAAGAATCTTTATTCATTCGTGCCTCAGGAGAACTAAGGTCCATCTGTTTAAAGATGGCAAAGAACTTTTATTCTCCTATGACTTAAGAGGACCGGGGTTCATCCAGGTGGAGGTGGTTAAGAACCTTAGTTCGTTTGCACCTCAAGAGGATCGGGCTCCATCCGAGTAGAGGTGGTGAAGAACCTTTGTCCGTTTGTGCCTCGGGAGGACCGGGGTACTCCCGGGTAGAGGTGGATAAGAACTATTTTTTCCATGCCTTAGGAAGACTGGGGTCCATCTTGGTGGAGGTGGAAAGAACCTTTGTTCATTCGTACCTCAGGAGGATCGGGGTCCATCTGAGTGGAGGTGGCGAAAAACCTTTGTTCATTCACGCCTCAAGAGGATAGGGTCCGTCCGAGTGGAGGTGGAGAAGAACCATTATTCATTCATGGCACAAGAGGACTAGGGTCCGTCCAGGTGGAGTTGGCAAAGATCTTTTGTTCATTCGTGCATCAGGAGGATCGAGGTCCGTCCGGGTGGAGGTTGTGAAGAATATTTGTTCAAACACACCTTATGAGGACCGAGGTCCATTCAGGTGAAGGTGCAGATGGATCTTTGTACATCTCTCTTGAGAGGTGCAGACAGACCTTTGTTTGTCTCACCTTGGAGGTGTAAAAGGGCTTGCTGATTGTCTCTTAGATATCTGCAAAGAGAAAATAACCAAACTAACAATTCATCAAGGCAAGTATACCTATCGAAATGCAGCTAGGGGACACAAGTGTCGTATTGAAATCCGGGAACAGTTGAGTAAGCTTACTCACACGAAATCTATTATTTTATCGACGGAAAAATTAAGTTTTTTTAGAAGAAAGCTAAACGTGCTAAAGGAAGAGAACTACTTGCAATGAAAGAGAGCTACTTGCATGAAAAGTTAAAGAGAGCTAAAAGAGCGATTAACTAAAGCTTAATAACAATGAAGGGGAAAATGCACTCGATCAGAAATCACCTCGGCAAGAGTGGTTAGAAAAATATGATAAATAAACCTAAGCTAATTAGGGTAAAGGTCCTTGACCGTGGAGGTTCCATGAATATTGACACGCTTCTCTCGAAGGTTGTGCCTAACTGAGTTTAGGAAGGTCCGACCGACTTTTGCCTAAATCGGAGGCCTAAAACTCGCTTTACGCGGTGAACCCCTCTAATGGATTTTACTCCAATCCGGGAGATTTGAACGTCTGCCTCTCTCGAGGGGTGCGAACAACTCCCTTTACTCTTGAGTGCTCATTTCAAACTTTCGGCCTCTCGGCTAGCCCAGAATGAAAGCAAAGGTGGAGAGTATATATCGATGATATACCTCCAACCCGTGATAAATCAAGAGTAATTCAAGGCTAAACCCTAAAAAGAAGAGGTAAGATTCAAAGCATCATAACCTAATCACTCGAACCTCGGATCATTAAGATCGAGTACATGGAGGATTAGTTAATCATGGTGAGGTGAAGAGAGGGGATGAGTAGAAGAAGAATAATGAAAACAGAGTAGAAACGTAAAAGAAAACAACACTTTTATTAATGGAAACAGAGATCTTACAGCTTGAAAACCGGAGATTACAAGTGCATGAAAAGGTAAACTACACTATCATTAGCATCATACTACAGAAAGAAGCTAGGAACTAATACAGGGAAAGCATAAAGCTAGAGCTACGAACTAAAAATGAAAAGACATGCTTAAAAGTTCAGAAATACAAAGGACAGAACCTCCCCTCTCAAAGCCAAAGGTGTCCCTAAACCCCTGGAGTTGGGCTCTATTTATAGAATTTTTCGGGTCGGGTCACGCCCCCCTGTCACGCCCTGGTCGGGCGTGACCCTGGGGCGTGACACATTCGGTGCGACTTTTTCGGGCTGGAATTGAATTCTGACGGAGTTGTTGCGGTACACGCCCACAGGTCACGCCCTGGTAGGGCGTGTACCTGGGGCGTGTTGTTTGCGGCGTGACTTTGTTGAGCGGAAATTGAATGCTGGAGGTGACGGGCGGAATTGCTGAAGTACATGCCCATATGTCACGCCCGGGTCAGGCGTGACCCTGGGGCGTGACACTTTCGGTGCGACGGTGGAGCGGGAAAAACGAGCGCGCTGCGGCGATTCCTCGGAACCTGGGGACACGCCTCTAGTACACGCCCGTGTCGGGTGTGACACGGACGTGACCGAGGGCGTGTACACTACGTTTCCACGGAATGCAGTTTCGGATCAATTGCTTCATTCCTCTGGGTTACACGCCCTAGGTACATGCCCTGGTAGGGCGTGACCGTGGGGCGTGTCACAGCAAACTTCGGCTGAAAGCCGTGAAAACCTGCAAAAAGCAGAAAAAATGCATTAGCGACAAAAATATATACAAAGGGGAATCAAAACAAGTACTTTACAAGACATGATTTGCTCTAAAACCCCGAAAATATCCTAATAAAATTGACTGCAAACCGTATTATCAATTTCCCCCAAGCTTAAGTTTTGCTTGTCCCCAAGCAAAGATATAAAGACAAGCTAATCATAAAAAGTGACTAATTCAAAAAGTTTTAATCATACTCACACAAGTACTATGCGAAATTCTTGGCAGGGAGAATGTAAAACATAAATCTAAAACAATTATTTAGTTATGGTTTAACTTTTATAAACTTTACTTAATAAAAATAAATCATCCAGAATTTTGACGAAATTCTTTAAATAGATTTGAGCAAGACAATGACAATAAAAAGAACGTATTGAGTTATTACTAGATCCAAGCAACGCATTATAATTATATCAATTAAATAACAAAAATCTAATTTTAAATCCAAAACTAAAACTGATTTACTTTTCGTCGTTTCTTAGTTGTTAAATAAAATTAAAAAAAGGTGTGAATCAAAAGGACTTAATAGGACCGAAACGTTTGGTTTATGAATATGAATAGGAGTGGAATTCAAATATAAACATGGAGGCTTAAAAATCACACTAAACCAAAACAACGAGTTTCAAAAAAAAAAATTTATTTTAAACAAAATATGTATAAATAAATTTATTTTTTTTTCTTTATGATTATTTATCTCTTTTGTTTTTTATTATTATTATTTTCATTCATTTTTTTTTCTCTTTTATTTTTTTTTTGCAATACATTGCTTTTGAGTACAATTTTTTCAACAATTTCTCCAAATATAACACAAAATTTCCTATGAAAAAAATTAGCGTGATTAGATAGGTAGGAATTTGAGCTTTGGTGAAAATGAAATGCTGTGTGGAGTTATCAAATGAATTTGGAAAAAAGGCTCAAAAGCGGCTAACTAGTGGTAAAAGATTTTAGGTTGGCAGGAAAGCTCAAACGTAAACAAAAAGGGCCTAAATCATTTTCACGCTTTTTTTAAATTTATTTAAAACATTGAGTCGATAAATTTCAAAAAGCAAGTTCGAGATAATAAAAAAAGATTGATGAAATTATCTTGAAAATAAAAATAATATGTGACTTGGATCATTCATATCTACTATGTTATTCAAAATTTGTTCTTACAAAAATTATCTAAACACGAAAAGGAAAATAGTGGATGATAAATTTTTAGAGAAAGTAAAGAAAATAAAGAACGAAAAACCATAATAGAAATGCACGTTTTAGAGAAATATTTTACCTTAACATGTTACCGTGAATTAGAAACACAGCATGGCCAACATTTTACTTGTGAAATATGATTAAAAAAAATGATTAGAAAAATTATAATTAACTACGTTGTTTATAAAGAAATTTGAGAAAAACAAAACATAAACATGGGGTACTTATTGAAATACCAAAATGCAGCTATATATATAATAACTTATTTTGAATTTTTTGAATTTTTGTTTTTTTTGGATATTTACAAAAAGCAAAAAGGAGTGAATTTTTGTTTTTTTGGGGATATTTACAAAAAGCAAAAAGGAGGAACTCATCCCCCAAGCTTAAAATCTACATTGTCCTCAATGGAGAAGGAGGTCGGAGAACGAGAGAAAAGTAAAGTACAGAAAGGAAAGACAGAATTGAAAAACAGGTACTTCCCCGGTTTTATTTTGCAGGGAAAGCTGAGTGATGTCGTTCCTCCATGCCTGTGCTGTGGATCTTCAGGAAACGTCGGCTGGTCGACTTTATCATGGAAGCAGAACCGGTGGAGCAGGCGATCGCAGAAGTTTCAGCTTGCCGGAGCCATTCGGGGCAAAAAGTGTAAAATAAAGAAAACAGAAAAAGATAACTTGGGTTGCCTCCCAAGAGCGCCCTTTGTTTAAAGCGTCGTTTGAGCTCGACGCATCAAAATAAGAGTGTCCCAAATATTGTTTAAAAATAAAGTTCGAATAAAGTTCAAAGTTGAGGAGAAAAATAAATTCAGATTAATCAAATGTCAGGACCGGAAAGATAGAGTTAACAGGGTTGAGACTGACATCATCACAGAAATACAGTTTAAGACGCTGACCATTCACTTTGAAAGTACCCTTATCAGGGTGGGAAATTAAAACAGTACCATAAGAAAAGACTTCTAAAACAGTAAAAGGCCCTGACCAACGTGATTTTAATTTACCCGGGAATAAACGTAAATGAGAATTATAAAGAAGAACTTGGTCGCCCGGCTTAAAGATTTTTGGGTGCCTAAGATGTCGATCGTGCAAACGTTTTGTCCGCTCTTTATAAAGTCTGTTATTTTCATACGCGTAAGAGCGCCACTCGTCGAGTTCGTTAAGTTGAAATTTTCTAAAATCGCCGACGGAGTGGGGATTGAAGTTTAAAAATCGTAAGGCCCAAAAGGCGCGGTGCTCTAGCTCTACGGGTAAATGACACGACTTTCCGTAAACCAACCGATATGGCGTACACCCGAGGGTGGTTTTGTACGCTGTTCGGTAGGCCCAAAGAGCATCGTCTAATTTGGCTGACCAGTCTTTTCTAGATGTTGAAACAGTCTTTTCTAAAATTCTTTTTATTTCTCTATTCACTACTTCGACTTGTCCGTTAGTTTGGGGGTGATAGGCAGTGGAAAGCTTATGAGTAACACCATATTTAGTTAGGATTTTTGAAAATTGCGCTTTACAGAAATGGGAACCCCTATCACTAACGATAGCGCGCGACGTACCGAATCGAGAAAATAATTTTTTTAGGAAATTAACTACGACTCGGGCGTCATTCGTAGGAAGAGCTTGGGCTTTGGCCCAACGCGAAACATAATCAACGGCAACTAAAATGTACTTATTCTCGAAGCTAGAAGGAAAAGGGCCGACAAAATCAATCCCCCAGAGGTCGAAAACTTCGCACTCTAGGAAATAATTTTGTGGCATTTCATTTTTATTCGAAATATTCCCCGACCGTTGGCAACTATCACACCTACTCACAAAGGCATGCGCGTCTTTAAACAGGGTAGGCCAGTAAAAACCTGCGCTTAACACTTTGTGAGCGGTGCGAGCAGCTTGATAGTGCCCACCTGTCGGTCCTTCATGCAAATGTTTAATAATATCTAATCCTTCATCAAAAGAAACACACCTCCTGATCACTTGGTCTGCACAGACTTTAAAAAGATGCGGGTCCTCCCAAAAATAGTTTTTTAGCTCAGAAAAGAACTTCTTATTTTGCTGAGATGAAAACTCTTTTGGGAGCACACGGGCCACTAGATAGTTGGCGATGCGGGCAAACCAAGGAGAAGTAGATGTGTTAATTATGAAAAGCTTCTCATCAGGGAAATAGTAATGAAAAGAATTTTCGTCTAATTATTCTATAAACGGGTTGTCTAGGCGCGAAAGGTGGTCGGCGGCCAAGTTCTCGGCACCTCGCTTATCACGGATCTCTAAGTCAAACTCCTGGAGGAGTAAGACCCAGTGAATCAAGAGAGGCTTGGCATCCATTTTAGAGAGAAGATATTTGAGGGCCGAGTGGTCCGTAAAAACAATAATTTTCGAAAGAGTAATATAAGGGCGAAATTTGTCAAAAGCGAATACTACAGCTAAGAGCTCCTTCTCGGTTGTGGTGTAATTTTCCTATGCAGATGTGAGTGTTTTACTAGTGTAATAAATGGGGTGGAAGTTTTTGGAAATACGTTGACCTAGTACGGCTCCCACCGCATAACTACTCGCATCACACATTATTTCAAATGGAAGATCCCACAGCGGAGCTATCATGATTGGCGCATTAACTAATTTTTCTTTTATTAAATTGAAGGCAGCTAGACAGAGGTCATCAAAGATGAATGGGGCGTCTTTTTCTAAGAGATGGGTAAGGGGCTTGGTGATTTTGGAAAAGTCCTTTATGAAGCGGCGGTAGAAACCCGCATGACCCAGGAAACTTCTTATGGCTTTTATGTTCGTAGGTGGCGGCAGTTTCTCGATAACTTCTATTTTCGCAACGTCTACTTCAATACCCCTTTCAGAAATTTTATGTCCCAAAACTAACCCTTCCCTTACCATAAAATGACATTTTTCCCAATTTAAGGCGAGGTTAGTTTCTTCGCATCGCTCTAAGACTTTTTCAAGGTTCTCTCAGCAATTATCGAAGGAATTCCCGAAGACGGAGAAATCATCCATGAAGACTTCCATAATGCTTTCTACGTACTTGTCAAAGATGGCGAGCATACATCGTTGGAATGTAGCCGGCGCATTGCATAATCCAAACGACATTCTTCGGTAGGCGAAGGTGCCGAAGGGACAAGTAAACGTAGTTTTCTCCTGGTCCTCGGGGGAGATGGGGATTTGAAGATACCCCGAGAGGCCATCGAGAATACAATAAAAGCTATGTCCGGAAAGTCGTTCTAAAATCTAATCAATGAACGGCAAGGGGAAGTGATCCTTGCGGGTGGCGTCGTTCAACTTACGGTAATCTATACACATTCGTCATCCGGTCACCGTCCGAGTCGGGATTAATTCATTATTTTCATTACTTACGACCATTATCCATCCCTTCTTTGGTACTACCTGTACTGGGTTAACCCACTTACTGTCGGATATAGGATAGATAATTCCTGAGTCTAACAATTTCATAACCTCGCCCTTAACTACGTCTTTCATGTTTGGGTTTATACGGCGCTGAGGTTGTATAGAGTTACGTGAATTATCTTCCATTAAGATTTTATGAGTGCAGAAAGATGGGCTTATGCCCTTAATATCAGATATCTGCCAAGCAATAGCTTGGCGATGCTTTTGTAATATTGAAAGAAGTTTATCCTTTTGTGCATCCGTGAGGTAGGCCGAAATTATGACAGGCAGCTTGGAGTCCTTTTCTAATAAAGCGTATTGAAGGTGCTCTGGTAGTTCTTTCAGTTCCAAGGTAGGGGGGTCATCATATGAGGTTTTGGAAATTTGTTCTTTTTTAAAAACTATGTCCTCGTACACTTTTTTATATGTAAAATTAAAAGGGGTGTTGCTAGCGGCCATGGCGGCTTCGTGCAGCGATTCAGTTGGAAAAGTAGAAGAGGAACAGAAATCAAAAAATTCTTTTTCAAAATCAGAGGGGCGGGTGGAGGATTCTTCACTTAGGTGTAGAGATTCAGTTGGAAGAGGAGGAGAGGAACAAAAATTGGAAAATTCTTTTTCAAAATCAGAGGTGGGAGAGAAGGATTCTTCACTTACGGTATCCATGAAAAAACAGGAGTCATCATTAGCTAGTATGTTCTTCATCGAGGGGGTGATAGAGAAAGTTATCTCATCGTCGCCCACTTGAAGGAAGAGCTTACCATTGCTTACGTCAATGATAGCTCGGGAGGTGGCAAGGAAGGGTCGGCCAAGGATCAGGGGAACCTCGACGTCTTCTTCGATGTCCAAAATGACAAAGTCCACCGGGAAGATGAACTTGTCAACTTTGACTAGGACGTCCTCCACTATTCCTAACGGGTATTTGACTGACCTGTCGGCTAGCTGGATACTCATGCGTGTGGGGTTGAGACTACCAATTCCTAACTTTTTAAACAACGAGATGGGCATAAGATTAATACTCGCACCTAAGTCGGCTAAAGCGTGTTTGACAAAGAGATCACCAAAGACACACGGGATAGAGAAACTACCCGGGTCACTGATTTTCTTCGGTAATTCGTTTGTCAAAACCGCCGAGCACGCGACATTTAACGTGACATGAGAAAGGTTCTCTAACTTCTTCTTGTTGGTTAGGAGGTCCTTAAGGTATTTTGCGTACTTAGGCATCTGGGATATGGCTTCGTGGAAAGGCAGATTTATGTGGATTTGTTTAAACATTTCTAAAAAACGGGTGTATTGATCATCCTGTCGTTGTTTATTAAGTTTGGAAGGGTATGGCGGGGATGGATTGTTTTTAAAGGTGGGTGGTGGAGTGAGTTGTTGTTCTAAAATAGGAGTGATACTTTCTTCGGCAGAGGGTGGAATTTTTAAAACGAGAACGGAGCTTTGATTTTTTAAAGCGGAAGCGGAGATTGCCTCGGGCTCTTCACTTATCATACCGGGAACTTTCTTCCCACTCCGAAGAGTTATAGCTTTCGCTTGCTCTCTCGGGTTGGGCTCGGTATTTGAAGGAAGAGACCCTACGGGTCGCTCAGAAATAATTTTAGCGAGCTGTCCTACTTGATTTTCTAAATTTTTAACACATCCGGTTAAGGTCCTAATCGTAGCATCATTAACATTCATGTATTTTGAAAACACTTCCTCCAAATTTGGAGGTTTTGGAAAACTTTGAGGAGGTGGTAGTGGTGCAGAAAAATCACTTTGTTGTAGCGGGCGCACAGCATTCGATGGATTGCTCCACGAAAAATTTGGATGATTTCTTAACGCAGGATTATAACTATTCGGAAAATTAAAACCAGGAGGATGATAATTCGCAGCAAAAAAATTATTAAAAGCAGTTCTAGGCATATTATTTACATAATCCAAATGTTCGGCGGGAGGAGTTGCAGATTCCCATACCTGAGGGGCGGAGGCAGCAGTCATCTCCGTAATTTTTTGCTCAATATTTCAACTTGCAGTGCGAGTTGGGAGACGTTGTCCACTTCAAAGAGACCTGCAGGTTTGTTTGGGCGGGACCTAGGCACATTCCACTGGTAAGTGTTCATGGCCATGTCTTCAAACAGCTCAAGAGCTGCTTCCGGGGTCTTATGGTTTAAAGTACCGCCAGAAGCTGCGTCTATCATTTGCTTCGTGCTTTGATTTAGCCCATTATAAAACGTCTGCACCTGCAACCATACAGGCAGAGCGTGATGTGGGCATCGTCTTAATAATTCTTTAAATCTTTCCCAAGTTTCGTAAAGGGTCTCAGAGTCTATTTGTCCAAAGGCAGAAATGTCATTCCTAAGTTTAGCAGTTTTAGCAGGCGGAAAATACTTGGCCAAAAATTTTTCAGTTAATTACGTCCAAGTAGTTATGCTATTTTTAGGAAGGGTGTTCAGCCACTGCTTAGCCTTAATTCTAAGGGAGAAAGGAAATAATCTTAGCCTAATAGCATCATTTGTGACACCATTTATCTTGAAGGTGTCACAAATCTCAAGAAAGCTGGCTATGTGTGCGTTCGGGTCTTCATCTTGAAGCCCGTCAAATTGCACATATTGTTGCACCATTTGAATTATGCTAGGCTTCAGTTCGAAAGTATTATTATTTATTGCAGGGTGAACTATACTAGTTTCTGTACCCTCGAGATTCGGTCGTGCATAATAGGACATAGGCCTATGCACGGCTTCCTCCACGTTGGGTTCTGCCATTCTTAAGGTAGAAAATGACTCGGAATCCTCAACCGGCACTTGGGTAGTAGGGCCTTGAAATCGTGATCTTCTCCGAAGAGTACGCTCAATTTCGTGGTCCAGGTCCAAAGTAACCGACGGACTTCCGCGGGTCATACACTAGAAGAAAAGAGGAGAAGAAAGTCTAGAAAATAAAAGAGCTAATGAAGTTCGAAAATTTTTTTTTTTGAAATAGATTTTTTATGTTTTAACTCCCGAACTTCCCAAGGGCTACCCGGTGAAGGGCTCGCAAGGTACTAGACAAGATAGTGGCATTTAGAGCCACTTTGCCCTTTTCGAGAGAGTTAGGTGGTGTAGAAAAATTTGTGATGTGTGTTTCTATTAAGTCGACGATAATTAAAATCCAACCATTTAACTCTGAGCGAGTAGGCGGAAAAAAAAAGCTACACTCATGCACTCGACGGAAAATTAAAACACACCCGCTCTACAGAAAGTAAACACACTCTACTGAAATAAAGCCTGCCAATTAACTCCAGTGAGTAGGCGGAAAAATAAAAAAACGCACACTTGCTTGAAATAAATCCAGCCAATTAACTCAAGTGAGTAGGCGGAAAAATTAAAAATATGCACACTTAACAAAATCCAGCCATTTAACTCAAGTGAGTAGGCGGAAAAAATTTAAGAAGGAGGCTGAGAAAGAGAAGTGATAAAATTAATATATTCGCGTTTTCAATTTATCAACGAGCGTTGCTTCCCCGGCAACGGCGCCAAAAACTTGATTGTCTCTTAGATATCTGCAAAGAGAAAATAACCAAACTAACAATTCATCAAGGCAAGTATACCTATCGAAATGCAGCTAGGGGACACAAGTGTCGTATTGAAATCCGGGAACAGTTGAGTAAGCTTACTCACACGAAATCTATTATTTTATCGACGGAAAAATTAAGTTTTTTTAGAAGAAAGCTAAACGTGCTAAAGGAAGAGAACTACTTGCAATGAAAGAGAGCTACTTGCATGAAAAGTTAAAGAGAGCTAAAAGAGCGATTAACTCAAGCTTAATAACAATGAAGGGGAAAATGCACTCGATCAGAAATCACCTCGGCAAGAGTGGTTAGAAAAATACGATAAATAAACCTAAGCTAATTAGGGTAAAGGTCCTTGACCGTGGAGGTTCCATGAATATTGACACGCTTCTCTCGAAGGTCGTGCCTAACTGAGTTTAGGAAGGTCCGACCGACTTTTGCCTAAATCGGAGGCCTAAAACTCGCTTTACGCGGTGAACCCCTCTAATGGATTTTACTCCAATCCGGGAGATTTGAACGTCTGCCTCTCTCGAGGGGTGCGAACAACTCCCTTTACTCTTGAGTGCTCATTTCAAACTTTCGGCCTCTCGGCTAGCCCAGAATGAAAGCAAAGGTGGAGAGTATATATCGATGATATACCTCCAACCCGTGATAAATCAAGAGTAATTCAAGGCTAAACCCTAAAAAGAAGAGGTAAGATTCAAAGCATCATAACCTAATCACTCGAACCTCGGATCATTAAGATCGAGTACATGGAGGATTAGTTAATCATGGTGAGGTGAAGAGAGGGGATGAGTAGAAGAAGAATAATGAAAACAGAGCAGAAACGCAAAAGAAAACAACACTTTTATTAATGGAAACAGAGATCTTACAGCTTGAAAACCAGAGATTACAAGTGCATGAAAAGGTAAACTACATTATCATTAGCATCATACTACAGAAAGAAGCTAGGAACTAATACAGGGAAAGCATAAAGCTAGAGCTACGAACTAAAAATGAAAAGACATGCTTAAAAGTTCAGAAATACAAAGGACAGAACCTCCCCTCTCAAAGCCAAAGGTGTCCCTAAACCCCTGGAGTTGGGCTCTATTTATAGAATTTTTCGGGTCGGGTCGCGCCCCCCTGTCACGCCCTGGTCGGGCGTGACCCTGGGGCGTGACACATTCGGTGCGACATTTTCGGGCTGGAATTGAATTCTGACGGAGTTGTTGCGGTACACGCCCACAGGTCACGCCCTGGTAGGGCGTGTACCTGGGGCGTGTTGTTTGCGGCGTGACTTTGTTGAGCGGAAATTGAATGCTGGAGGTGACGGGCGGAATTGCTGAAGTACACGCCCATATGTCACGCCCGGGTCAGGCGTGACCCTGGGGCGTGACACTTTCGGTGCGACCGTGGAGCGGGAAAAACGAGCTCGCTGCGGCGATTCCTCGGAACCTGGGGACACGCCTCTAGTACATGCCTGTGTCGGGTCTGACACGGGCGTGACCGAGGGCGTGTACACTACGTTTCCACGGAATGCAGTTTCGGACCAATTGCTTCATTCCTCTGGGTTACACGCCCTAGGTACACGCCCTGGTAGGGCGTGACCGTGGGGTGTGTCACAGCAAACTTCGGCTGAAAGCCGTGAAAACCTGCAAAAAGCAGAAAAAATGCATTAGCGACAAAAATATATACAAAGGGGAATCAAAACAAGTACTTTACAAGACATGATTTGCTCTAAAACCCCGAAAATATCCTAATAAAATTGACTGCAAATCGTATTATCACTTGCACCGATCTCAACTGGGAGGTATAGAAGGGCTTTTGCTGATCTTTCCCGGGAGATGCAGAAGGGCTTTCACTGATCTCGCCAGAGGGCCAGTTGGCTTGTAAATGTGCATTGTTGTCGATAAAATTGGGATTAATCAAATTATTAGTAAATAAAAGTGCATGGGTGTGCAGGTCCGACCGTACGCTTTTATCTTGATAATGAAAGAGGATAAAGTGTGGGAAAAGGTAGAGTTCCATTGGCGCACTTTGCGCGTCAAGTTCTGGCGGGTTTCCTGGAAGGTTCGTCCTGTGAGTGAATATCCAACACGGTGTCATGAGCTAGTGCATCAGTGCGGAGAACCCTCAACATTGGCCCTCAGAGGATGGTGTTGCATGTTGAGGCAGCTTGTGTGATGGTAAATTGAACGTCATGTGTGACCAATATCTGGGGGACTTCTTGAGTTACTGGCAGGATGATGCTTACCACTATGGGGATCATTAGGTGTCCTATAATGTGTGCACCTCCCGAACTAAGCTAGACATCTGTCTCCAAAATTCCTAGCTAGAGGAGAGTCGATAAGAATAACACGTGGTGGATATGTCATCATCGATTAGAATCCTATTCACCGCAACCGGTGGGATTTTGAGGGCGGCCCGAATGTGTTGTGGATTTGATAAGTGTTCTGGTATGCTAGGGGCAGTCGGTCGGACTGGCTCTTATTGCTTCCTAAGAAGTGCTTCTTTATGGCATTGCCCTCAGATGGTCATGTTCGAGGCCATAGGCTTAGCCACCCTCCTTTTATGACATTCCTTGAGAAAGTTGGGGCAGTTGAGCCGCTCGATTTCCTCCTTCAAGCATATGCACTTCTCTATGTCATGCCCGCTACCTTAGTGAAAGTGGCAGTACTGGGACTGGTCCCCGTGCCTCAGGAGAGCGTCTTGGGCCTCTAAAGTTGAGGGTGGTTTTTAAGGGTGTATAGAATCTCTATAAGAGATATGTTAAGCTGGGCGAAGTGTTGCTTCCACCTGGCTTGCAAGGTTCCGCTGGGTTGTCTGTAGCATTCTTCGGGTGCCAGGCTTAGATTCTTTTCCTTTCTCTCCCTTGGTTTCCTTGACCTTGCTGGTGGGGAGTCTCGTTGTGGGTGGTGATGTTGGATCTTATGGCACCTTTAAAGGGGCTGAATAAGGGTTATTTAAATTTTTCTTAAATTCACACAAATTTGCTTGATGAATAAACACAATATAATTAAAGAATGAAAATGTATACTAGCAAGAACAATAATGATATATTTCAAAAGTGATAAAATGAATACAAAGTATCTTTATAGAGCTAGATATAAAGGCTCATGAAACAAATAATTTACTAGTGTTTTTCATCGGTTCTTCTACCAAGAACTGGCAGGCTAAAGCGTATCTCTTCCTAGATCTTGCTACTAGCCTCCCCCTAGATCTAATCACGATCTAGACACTACACACAAGGCAACGATTTCTCCCTAAATCACACAAGGACTTGGACGCCACTCACAAGGCGGCGATTCTCTCTTAAGACTCACAAGGACCTAGACGCCACGTACAAGATGGCGATTTCCCCTTTCGATTACAATGAGAAAATAATAGAAACAAGAACAAAACAAATTGAACACTTTAGGCTAGACACTCCCTTCAAACAATGCGCTGAAGATGCCGACGAATCATTGCTAGAGTTGCTTCGAATGATGCGAACATGCCTTCAATCTTCCGCGCTTTGGCCTTCTTGAGAGTATGGTGTATCTCCGAGATCTAGAGCTCTCTGAATCATCTATACAGGAAAGTACACTCCAGGTAATCAAATTCGTTATTTCCATAAGAAATTGAATGGCTTTTATATTATGGCGATATCGGTAACTGCTGCCACGTGTCCCACAAACTCCCCATTTTCGCATCGCAGATACGTCGAGCGTCGAACATGCACTATCGCCTGGCAATACGGGATATCGTCGTTTGGCAATAGCGATATAACGGATGCCACGTCACCCACGAGCTTCGTCGAGCGTCGAACGAAAATGCATCGAGTGGTGCTATCGCCTGTCAGCGGTACTCAATATCGCCTGGCGATATCTCCCGAGCTCAGTTCTGATCTGATTCATCACCCAAAAGACATTAGAGATAGACCTGTGATATCTGCACACCAAAAACACCCAAAAATCAAATACAAACAAAAATTGTTATCAGCAAACCAGAAAGCATGGAATGCATGCTCCAACAATCTCCCCCTTTTGATAATAACAAATTCATTGAGAAACAAAATCATGAATGTTATAGGGTCCACCTAATTTGAGCATCAAGATGAAGAATGTGTATGTGCACAAATTGCACTTGGATGAAAACACTCCCCTTACATGTGATCTCCCCATAAATTGAAACATAATGAACTTTTTCGTGGTTAATATAAGGATTATGAGTGTATATGAAAATTCTTATGAGTGTATATGAATGATTTCCTTTGAAAATTCTCCCCCTTTGGTATTGTCAAAAGATAGAGCAGAGTGGGGCGGAAGCTAAAGAAGAAAAGAAAACAAAGGAGAAACTCTAGATAGGACAGATGAGCAATGTACAGTAAAGAAAGAAATGAGTAAACACTAACATTGGCAACGTTCAGCCAGCTATATCACAAATACATACACTAGTGAATAATATTTTTCTAAAATGTTTTCAGTCCAATTCTCATAAGAAGAACTTGTAGAGAGGATAATGTTGTGTACACATGATATGGTGTCGGAAACACTTATGCAGACTCTTACAAATACATGAACACGGGTATGTTAAAAAAACAACATAACATAGAGTTGGACATGCTGAGCTATACTTGTACCCAAGAGTGCAGAGCACACAACAACAAAAATATCCAGTTAAAGATTTGCACAAGACACTTTACAATTCTTTTCAAGGTGCTCAACCTCACAATGCTTATTAAGATTTATCAGGATGGTAAGTAGTGCTTGGTGGAGGTTCCTTGTCAACCCTTTATTATTTATTTGTTTGCATTTGTTTTGTGTGAAACATATCACCAAAGGTGTGCACTTTAGGGATCAGACAATTTTTTATCACATTTTTTGTTTTGCTGGACAAAGGAGTCTGAATTCACTTGTGAGAGCATATAGGATAATTCAATATTAGTGGTGCACTATACAAACTCGGATAAAGCATTAACAGAAACATGCAACACTAGCGATTATGGTAGAACATTGACAATTCACACATGTAGTAAGGTGATTGCATATGAATATTTGCACAACCGTGAGTGAAAGAACATTATCATAACTAAAAGATTTCTCATACTTAGAGGCATGCGAAAACAATTTGATGACTTTAAGAATGCTAGCACTTAAGTATGTAGAACGAATATAAGAATGTTGAACTATGGAACCAAGTTATTGGGAACTCAAAAAAACATTACACCATGCCTAAATCTCAGTAACGAAGAAAAATTGGTAGAATAGTGAATTGTCACTGTCGCCGGGCGATATCGAGTATCGCCGATTAGCGATAGTGAGAAAAATATAAAAACAGTGGCATGAAGTCGAAGGCATCAAATCTAGCAGTTTTTCCTGAAGGCAGGTCACGGAACTCGTAGCGGACAGCGGCGAAAACCTAAGACCAAGATAAGGAACTTTGATTTTTGCTTTTATACTTTAGATTTTTGTGGATCTAAGTGTTAGTATAGTGGAGCATGGAACCCTAGATGAGAAATTTTCAAGTTTTGAAGTAAGATGGATCATGGGAAATTATTTTTGTGTTGGTGAAAAATGTGCATATATTGAGGGATCTAAGTGTTTGTAAATGTGTTTTGTTAATAACAACTTTCAAATTTGGTAGTTTGGGTGAGTGAAAAACCAGATCTGGAGTCGGAAATGAAGGAAGATAATTTTCTGATATCAGTCGGCGATAGTAGGTGTCGTCAGATGGCGATATCGAAAAACGACTCTGTTTGTTTATTAAAAAAAATTATTTGCAGCAATGTCTTCCAGTTCCAAAGTCCGTAGAAGCACATGCAGTGATTCATATTCTTCCTATCAAACATTTCCAGGAATTGAAAATGCTAATATAGGGATCGGACGGGTGATCGAATTCGACCCTGCCCGTCATGCACACATCAACGATCTGTTAGCAATGGAGGGAATAATGTCTATCATTATTCCAGATACATTTTCCTCTATACTAATTAGAGAGTTCTATAATTATCTCAAAGATCCGTGGTTCACGGAACTGAATGGTGGAGTATGATCTAAGATACAAGGACCGGTAGTAGAGATAACCCACTACGACCTTAGAGAAAAGTTTGGGTTAATAGAGCATGAAAATACCTTAGATGTAGTAGAGAACTATCGGAAGGATAGAGATTGGACACTATTGAATTTGGTTTTGCATGGAAATTCCACCAAAACACTTATTCAATCTACGGCCACGTTCACTGAGGATGCATGACTAGTACAAGACATATTGAGGCATACTGTCCTACACAAATCCGGTGATACACGAAAGATGATGGCTCAACGGAGTTATGTGACATACATGATTTTGGAGCAGGAGACGTTTGACATGGCGGACTTTATCCTTTCGATAATACGCTATGTATTTAGATTAAAGAGTCCTAATTGGAAGAAACTAAATACACTACCACTTGGAGCCATCATCCAACATATTTTATATAAGAAATACACTTGGATAGACCCGGATTTGTACTTCAACGATTGTATTCCATCCATATTTTCAACAAGTAGAACACCTTCCATCGGCCGATCAACACGAGGAGGGTCATCAACGAGTAGTGAACCTGTGTCCACTATCCGTAACCCACCAATTCTAAGAGGTAGATCGTTGCGAGAAGGGTTGGACGACTTGCGAGAGTCGTTCGAAGAACATAAGAGGGAAGTGAAGAACTTTTTGGGAGTTCAGAAATTTTTTAAATTTCTGACTAAAAGCCTCAAGTTGAATCCCACTCCATCAGAGACGGAAGAATGGGAGAATCCGTTCATGGAGCCTCCCCGTACATCTACTCGCTGAGCACGCCAGACGAGGAGCAGTGAGCACAGTTCAGCTGATGATCAAGGAGAGACAAGTGCAGGTGATAGTAGAAATTTCTGAAGATTTTCGGGATTACTGGCTAAGTTAACGTTATCGCCCGGCGACAGTCACTATTGCCGGCGACAGTGAAGTTTCTTAATTTTTAAAAACAATTTGTGTTGTAATATTATATGGGACTTAGTATGTGTTGTTATGCTGCTGTAATAATATAAGACTCAGTATGTGATGTTTATATTCATGGTTTATGTATTTTTATTTTGGTTTAATTTTCATGCTCTTAGCAATTTAAGTGTTTTTCTTGTTTAGCTTACTGATGAGTCCGATTTATATAGGGTTTTTCGGACTCATCTGTGCTAGTTTTCACGCACTTGCACTTCACTTTTAGTATGTTATTATTGATATTTCATTTATATAGTTTTTCACGCTAAGTGCACTGTTTTGGTTCATGGGTGTGCAATTGTGCATTCTCTTGTTGGGGGTAAGCACATGGTGTTCCCCATGGATCTTTTTGTTTATTTTTATGATGTGTATTATTGCTGGATGCTGGTGCTCCATGTTTTGGTTTTTCTGTGCAGGTGGTGCGTTTGCCCCAAGTCTGGAATGCAGGCTTAAGGAAAATGGATGGTCGTGCGTTTTCTTAGCACACGGTCATTTGTGATCGTGCGTTTTGTTTGTGCAGGAGAAACGTCGAGCTGAGCTCGACGAACTGAGCTCGACGATCTCAACGCATGGTTAACGCATGGTTTCTTCGGAACCGTGTGCGAAGGAAACACACGGTTTTCTTGTATCTTCTTGTTATTGTATTCTGTGGTCAATCGTGTGATTTGTTCACGCACGGGCAATAGCACCCGTGTGCGAGTAAAACGCACAGTTCCACCATTTCTCCATACTTTCCTGCGCTCTGTGTTTACCCAAGTATTTTCCTTCACACACGGGCGGAATCGACCGTGCGCCAATAAAACGCATGGGTTAATGCTTCTTCTTCCGCGATCCAGATCTGGAAGTTAATAACGCGTGGTTCACACACGGTCGTGCGTTGGACCGTGCATGACCATTTTTCTGATCTTTTTTATTTAAGCGCAGGTTTTTAGCCATTTTGAAAAGACTTCTTCCAGCCACTTCCTTACGCAATTTTACGGTGAAATCTGTCGTTCCACCAAGAGGAGAAGATCCGGGCAAGCATTCTACGCCAAATCCAAGTCGGAGCTTCCCCTCAGCCTCCTCCTTCATCCTTGTGCTTCAAGAAGGGATTTTATCTAGATTTCTCCACCAAGCAAGGAGAAGCTTGTGTCATCTTCCACCAGCTCGTGACAAGAAGAACACGGATTCATTGGGAGTGAGTCACAGCCTCCTCTACCCCTGATGCAGTTGAGGACCGAGCTAAGATGCGGATTGACAACCCGGCAAATCCTATCGCGAATCCTTAGCAAGACTTCAGATCCGGTCGATTTCGCACACTTTTCTTCTCTTGTTGTTGATAGTTTAGTTGAACTCTTTGTATATGATGAAGTTGTGCTATTTTGTTAAGCTTTCGTATGTAATCATGTCAATGTGATTGTATGTGTTCGTTATTTGCTTGAGGTGCGCTTATTTTCCATCCACCATCCATCCGTTCTTACTATTCTAGCAATTGCTAGAAGCGTGCGTAGCGAAGAGGTGCTTACGACCCTCAAATCCAGGTTCTTATGCTTGCCTACTCGTCCATCCGCCCAGCAATTCGGTGCATAGCGACCCATGTAGTCTTCCATCCCGCCTGGAAAAGCATCGCATAGCGGCGTTGCATAGGAATAGTTTTTAGCATTTTATTTTCCGTTTCCGCAACCATCAAAACCCCCCTTAGTTAACTCCGACCAAAGGACTTCAATCTCAAGTCCTCCTCGATATTAACTCCCCCCTTACTGTGTTCCTTGAAGAGATCGATACTTGGGGACATCCCATTTTATATTACTTGTGCGACCGATACACTTGTCGTTTCAACGCATCAGGTTTTTGGCGCCGTTGTCGGGGAACACAGTCGTGTGAGTTTTTGGAGAGGAAGATAGTAGATCGAAGCCCTTTTCCATTTGAATATTTCCTTTTTTTTCTTTGCTTTATTTTTTTAATTTGTTTCATATTTTTCTTTTGCTCATTTCTGATTTTGCAATTTAGATAGCAGATCCGTGCTATTTTTATTCTAGCTGTGTAGCTCTTTTTTCGCAATTATTTTTGTTCGCGATGTATTCTATTATCGAGTTCCATCTTTATGACACTTTGCGTCGATGCATCGATGTCATGGCTGATTTGAAAGCCGAGCATTGTATTAGATGTTTGCTATGTCAATGTGTAGGCCACATGGTGAAGGATTGCCCTCGCTTGTGCGAGCCTTCTACCTCTGAGGGCATGTGTGCAACAGCCTCCCGTTCGCTGGAGACTGTTGTGGACAGGCCTACCAGGGTGTTGCTTGGCCTATACACTGACATCGCACATCCTACTCGTTCTTTACCCGTTGAGATTACGGAAGAATCTCTCACTGCATACAGATCCTTCATGGGTCCCTCGCTCCCTTTTTACGAGCTTCCCTTGAGTGATGATGATCACTCTTGTGGTGGCCAGCAAAAAGATGATCAGAATTCATGGGCGCTCCTGTATGGGATGCAGAGATTATTCCGGTTGACGGGATGGCGTATGCGATTGAGTTTACGATGGGGCCTGCTCATTCAGTGCTTGATATTGAGAGCAGTTCAGCCCCTCCGCAATTTTTGCCTGAGTTTGCTACTCTTTTTTCCTGTGAGTCGGATGATGATGTCGTAGTTTTGGATGATTCTGTGCCTGAGGTTGTGGCGAAGTTGGATGAGGATTCTTCTATCTCCGATGGAGAAGGTGGATCTTCAGAGCACTTTTACGCACTCCGGTGGGATGAGGAATACCCTCTTTCTGATATGGAGGTTTGCACCTCTTTATTGGACGAGGCCGTTTCTCTTGCCACCGCGGATCTCGAGTTCTTGAATTCTCCACATTACAAATCGTATGATACTGACCATGATCGCTGCTTGGATCTCGCTGAGAGTGATACCGGGATCACTCTTCCTTTTCCAGATTATTTTAGTTCTTCGTCTCTTTTATTGCTTGATCTCCCTTCTTTATCTGAGCCTGTGCAGGCTGAGTCTCCACGGGTACATTGGGATGACGATGAGCCTGGTGCCCATGTCGTTGTCATCGCTTCCTACACATCTGTGGTTGACGTCTTGCTAGGCGAGGATATGTTTTGTGATAAGTTGAGGGAGGACCAGAGCTCCTCCTCTTCTTATTTTTTATTGCCTCTACCTGTGTTGGGCAGGTATTCTTATTTAGGTAGAGGGGTAACAGCTTTATCATCGTATCGGTACCCGTTCCTGAAACGGATATTGGAACAGTTACATGTGCATTTTTTATTTCATAGGCCCATTAGTTAGAACCTTTTCCTTAGCTGAATAAGTCGTGCTGGGACGACAGTAACCCCAGTACTTATCTTTTATTCTCTGCAGTTTTATTTTTTTATGTTTATCTTAGTTTAATATTTCTTTATATATTGTATATTTTTCTTTTGTTTTTGCGGAGCTCACCCCTGCAGGTATTCATGGCAACTCGTATTGGCGGGGTTGTGATTCTTCGTATGGCGGAGCTGCTTCGATGTTTCATGCGTCTTCTGGTATGCTCATTGGCTGAGCATGTGGTAACCTCTCACCCGACTTATATTTTATTATTTTTATTGCAAATCTTATGATATGTTGCATGGTTTAAGTCTAGTGGGAGAGAGACTCGCGTTGTTATCCACTCTCGCACACATTTAATTTGCATACTAGAAGCTTTTATTATTATATCATTTGCATTTGTTTTACACCCCACAACACCCACTTGAGAGCGTGTACTTAATCGCTTGCACGCCCCGAGCTTGTTTATCACTTGTGCGTAGAATAAAGAATGTTGTGTTGGTTTAGGATTGCGTGATGGAGTAAAATGTTGACTCCAAGAGTGTTCCTAGACGTGCACTCATGATCACTTAGAGTTTGTATAGATTAAAATTCTTTATATGCTTATAGTTTCTATTTTTCTATTAGCGTAGATTTTGTTTACGGTACTCTAGTTGTGAATCGGGTTATGAATTAAATGGTGGTGTAGAATTGTGTGAGGGAGTTCAATAGCCTCATATTGCTCGAGTCGGGAGGAAGGGTTGTCTTTCTCGGTGGCTAAGAACTTGCCCCTAGCTATTCTCGAAGCATGGGTACATGGTTAGTCAAGTGCACGCGTGATGTAGGTCGTCACTTTGTCTAGTTTGAGCCTTGTACCATTCCCGACATCTATCCGTTGCTATCCCCATTGAGCCTATCCATTCCTTTGACATCCCTACGCCCCACTACCAAAGCCATATATCCTTTCCTACTCGCACATCTGAATGTGGTCGCTCGGTTAATTTGTTTTGTTGTAGTTTTTATCCGTTATGTGTGGGCAGTTATGTTGGTGTTTGTGCCACTTGTGGTGTTGTCGTGTTTTCATGTTTTGTTTTGGCTATATATATATATTTATATATATTGTTGCTGAGATGTGAAATTTTGTTGAGTTGTGTTCATTATGGGCGTGCACGCACCGTCAAAAGTCCAAGTCTGGTGGTACGCCGCACGTATTTGTCCGTTGAGTTCAGCTGTGAGTGTTTTCGGGCTATCTTATTTTGGGTGTGCGTGTCCGTCTTATTTACCTTTATATACCCCGCCTTCGCCTAAGCCTATATTATACTCCAAGTCCTACGGATTCGTGCTTGAGTCAAACTAGTGTTGTGGAGAGAGTGTGAACGGGCGAGCATATGGTTGCCGATATTGGTGGATTCCTTTGGAGATTTTCCTGAGACCTGATCTTTGGCAATGCTCACCTCATTGTTCGCCTGCTTTCATTCAACGCGCAGCCGAATGATTCACCGTGATTCATTTTAGGAGTATTCGTAATATCTTCTTTAAATTTATAGAAATTAGAAATTATTATGCATGCATAGAAACATCTTCTACTATTGCTTTTTGTATATGAGGGTATGACTTTGCATGGTACTCCATTTATGCAATTGCTTAGTCAACTAGCCTTCTTTAAACTCCGCTTAGTGATGATTTGCTCGGGACGAGCAAATGTTTAAGTCTGGGGGTGTGATGAGTCCGATTTATATATAGTTTTTCGCACTCATCTGGGCTAGTTTTCACACACTTGCACTTCACTTTTAGTATGTTATTGTTGATATTTCATGTATATAGTTTTTCATGCTAAGTGCACTGTTTTGGTTCATGGGTGTGCAATTGTGCATTCACTTGTTGGGGTAAGCACATGGTGCTCCCCATGGAGATTTATGTTTATTTTTATGCTGTGTATTGTTGTTGGATGTTGGTGCCCATGTTTTGGTTTTTTTGTGCAGGTGGTGCGTTTTCCCCAAGTCTGGAATGTAGGTTTGAGGAAAACGCACAGTAGTGCGTTTTCTTAGCACACAGTCCTTTGTGATTGTGTGTTTTGTTTGTGCAGGAGAACATCGAGCTGAGCTCGACGAACTAAGCTCGACGATCTCAACGCACGGTTAACGCACGGTTTCTTCAGAACCGTGCGTGAAGGAAACGCATGGTTTTCCTATAGCTTCTTGTTATTGCATTCTGTGGTTAATCATGTGATTTGTTCACGCACGGGCAACAGCGCTCGTGCGCGAGTAAAACGCACGGTTCCAACATTTCTCCCTACTTTACTACGCTCTGTGTTTACCCGTGCGATTTCCTTCACACACGGGCGGAATCGCCGGTGCGTGAGTAAAATGCACGGGTCAACGCTTCTTCTTCCGCGATCCAGATCTGGAAGTTAATAACGCACGGTTCTTGCACAGTCGTGCGTGACAATTTTTTGATTTTTTTCTATTTAAGAGCAGGTTTTTGGCCATTTTGAACAAATTTCTTCCAGCCAATCCCTTCCGCGATTTTAGGGCGAAATCTACCGTTCCACCAAGAGGAGAAGATCCGGGCAAGCATTCAATGCCAAATCCAAGCCGGAGCTTCCCCTCGGCCTCCTCCTTCATCCTTGTGCTTCAAGAAGGGATTTTATCTAACTTTCTCCAACAAGCTAGGAGAAGCTTGTGCCATATTCCACTGGCTCGTGACACAAAGAAGGCGGGTTCATTGGGAGTCAGTGACAGACTCCTCTACCCCGGATGCAGTTGAGGACCGAGCTAGGATGCGGATTGACAACCCGATGAATCCTACCACGAATCCTTCGCAAGACTTTGAATCCGGTCGATTTCGCATACTTTTCTTCTCTTGTTGTTGATAGTTTAGTTGAACTCTTTGTATATGATGAAGTTGTGCTATTTTGTTAAACATTCGTATGTAATCATGTCTATGTGATTGTATGTGTTTGTTATTTGCTTGAGGTGTGCTTATTTTCGATCCACCATCCATCCGTTCTTGTCATTTTAGCAATTGCTAGAAGCGTGCATAGCGAAGAGGTGCTTATGACCCTCAAATCCTGGTTCTTACGCTTGCCTACTCGTCCATCCACCCTGCGATTCGGTGTATAGCGGCACATGTAGTCTTCCATCCCACCTGGCGAAGCATCACATAGCTGCGTTGCATAGGAGTAGTTTTTAGCATTTTATTTTTCGTTTCCGCAACCATCAAAATCCCCCTTGGTTAACTCTGACCAAAGGACTTCAATCTCAAGTCCTCCTCGATATTAACTCCCATCTTACTGTGTTCCTTGAAGAGATCGATACTTGGAGACATCCCTTTTTATATTACTTGTGTGACCGGTACACTTGCCATTTCAACGCATCACTTACTATAGCGATTTATTAGTTTGAAATGTCTAGGATTCCTATTTCTAATCTTAATAATGAAAAATGGTAATCTGGAAGTGGTTTCATGAAAATATCTGCAAGCTGTGAATCAGTACTTATAAAATTAACTTTGATCGTATTTTGTTTTATGTGGTCTTTTATGAAATGGGGGCGTACGTCAATGTGTTTGGACCTAGAATGATGAACTGGATTATATGTTAAGTCAATTGCACTTTTATTATCACACTTTAATTCAATTATTTCATGAACAATTTCAAAGTCTTCTAAAGTTTGCTTCATCTACAGAGCTTGTGCACAATAATTGCCTAGTGCCACGTACTCGGCCTCAGTTGTGGTCAAGGCAACAAAATTCTGTTTCCTACTCGACCATGAAATTAGTGAAGGGCCAAGTAAGTGAAAGGTGCCACTGGTGCTTTTACAATCTAATGAACAGCCAGCATAATCAGAATCAAAAAATTCATGTAATATAAAAGTAACGTTATGAGGATACCACAAATCTAACTTAGATGTGCCAATAAGGTATCTAAAAATGCATTTAACTACTTTTAAATGAGACTTTTTGGGATTAGCTTGAAATCTAGCACATAAACATACATCGAATATAATGTCAGGTATAGAAGCAGTCAAATACAACAGTGATCCTATCATTCCTCTATATAGTGTTTGATCTATGGATATTCCACTTTCATCCTTTCCTAATTTTAATGAGACACTCATGGGGGTATTTGCTTGTTTTAGATTTTTAAACCCAAATCTTTTTAAACATCATGAATATATTTATATTGACAAATAAAAATTCCATCATTCTTTTGAGTAATTTGAAAACCAAGAAAATGAGTGAGTTCGCCAACCATGCTCATTTCAAATTCATTCTCCATAATTTCTATAACACTATCACATAATTTTTCATTTATGGATCTAAAAATAATGTCATCAACATATATTTGTAAAACTATAAGATCATCATTAATATGTTTAACAAATAGAGTACAATCAGCACTACCCATTTTTTAATCATTGTTTAATAAAGAAATAGTCAATCTATTATACCATGCTCGGGGTGCTTATTTGAGACCATAAAGGGCTTTTTCTAATTTAAAAACATGATCAGGAAATCTAACATCAACAAAGCCTAGAGGTTGTTCTACATAAACCTCCGCCATAATATACCCGATAAGAAAAGCAGTCTTAACATCCATTTGAAATAGTTTAAACCTTTTAAAACTAGCAAATGTAAGAAATATTGTAACTTCTTCTAAACATGCTACGGGTGCGAAGGTTTCTTCAAAATCTATTCCTTCTATTTATGAATAACATTTGCTACAAGTCTAGCTTTGTTCCTAGTGACCCTAGATTCACTATCTAGTTTATTTTTAAAAATCCACTTAACCCCTACAATAGGATGATTTGATGGTCTTTTAACTAACTTCCAAACCTTATTGCATTCAAATTGATTAAGCTTGTCATTCATAGCTAAAAACCAAGAATTATCATTTAAAGCAGCTTCAACACTTTTAGGTTCTATATCAGAAATAAAACATATATTAGAGAATAACTCACGTACGGATGAACGAGTACTTACCCCTCTTGATGGTTCTCCAATAACCAAATCTTGGGGATGATCTTTTGAGAATCTTAGTTCGCTTGAAGGCACATGTTCTTGCTCTTCTTCTTTTTCTTCTACTTGTTCGACTCCTTTTTTTTTATCTTTGTCTCCAAGGATTTCATCATCATCCAACCTTTGTATAGGGGAGAACTCTTCATCTTTACCTGTATTATTAGTTTCTACACAAGGGAAAAACTCATCAAATTTAACATGTACATATTCTTCAACCATTTTAGTCCTTTTTTATAAACTATATAAACTTTGCTCGTTGAAGAATAGCCAATAAAAATGCCTTCATCACACTTTTCATCAAATTTGCCTAAATTATCCTTAGTGTTCAAAATAAAACATTTACAACCAAAAACTTTAAAATAAGACACATTTGTTTTTTTTTTTTTGAAAATATAACTCATAAGGTGTTAATTTTAAGAGAGGTTGAAGCATAACACAATTAATAACATAACAAGCAGTACTAACAGCTTCAGCCCAAAATGATCTGGGTAATTTGTATTCAGATAGCATAGTGCGAGCTAGTTTTTGCAAAGTTCTATTTTTCCTCACTATCACACCATTTTGTTGAGGTGTACGAGGAGCGAAAAATTCATGTTTAATTCCTAACTCATTGTAAAAAGAAACAAATTTTTCATTATCAAATTCACTTCCATGATCTGAACGAATATATTTTATTTTTAACTCTAGTTCGTTCCGAACACTTATACATAATTTGGAAAATTCTAAAAATGCATCAGATTTAAACGTTAAGAAAATTGTCCAACTTAAGAGAGAAAAATCATTAATCAAAACAAAAGTGTATTTTCTACCACCTAGACTTAGTGTATTAACAGGACCAAACAAATCCATATGTATCAATTCTAAAGGCCTAGTGGTGGAAATGACATTTTTGCTTTCAAATGAAGGATTTGAAAATTTTCCTTTTTGACATGATGAACATAAAGACGATAAATTTCCATGCAAAAAAGGTAAACCTTAAACAAGTTTGTTTTGAGACAATTTTATAATTGGCTTGGAACTAGAATGTCCAAGACGTCTATGGCACAAATCTAACTCCTCATTTTTAGATATAAAACACTTTAATGAAGAATGTGACAAATCATTAAATCTAACCATGTAGACATGTTGAAACCTAGGAGCAGTAATAACAGTATCATTTGTTTTGGAGTTAATAATTTTGAATAATTTTGAAGACGAGTCAAATAAGATATTTAAGCCAACATCACATAACTTACTTATAGAGATTAAATTATGCTTCAAACCTTTAACATACAAAATATTTGAGATAATAAATAATTTGTTAGCTACTACTCCAATGCCGATGATTTTTCCTTTTCCGTTGTCACCAAAAGTAATCACTCCTCCTTTCTTCATCTCTAGGCTAAGGAACTTTGATTTATTGCCCGTCATGTGCTTGGAACACCCTGAGTCCAAGTACCACACGTCTTCTTTGTCCTTAGCCTGCCAACACACCTAGATAGAGGATGAGAGTAAAGATCTGGTTACCCAAGTTGTTCCTCCCATAGAATAGGTGGAAGCTTTAGTTACCCAGATTTGTTTAACAGAATAGTGTCCCGTCTTCTTACAAGTGTGTGTTGTGTGACCAAACTTATAACATTTGGCACACTTGATGAAAGAAGTCGACAGGTTTTTTAAGGTAAATTTTAACCCTTTGTTGGAAGCTACAGGGACAGTAGTTTTATTATTTTTAATTTGGAAACAAGATTTTCTGAACTTTTTCTTATCGCCGACAACAGTGGATGTCGCTGGGCGATAGTGTTCAGGTGAGTATCCAAGTTCGAATTTTTCAGAACCATAGTACTAGTTTGCCAAAATCATATTTAGTGATTTTTGGCCCACTCCAAATTTGTTAGTGGTCATTTCTAAATCACGGACTTGTCCCCTTAATACATTATTTTTGGCAACAATGGTGTCGCACCGGTTTGCGAAGGACTTTCTACTGCCTTGCACTTGAGATTGAGAAAACTTTAGAGATCTCTCTAAGGCCTCTTTCTCTCTTGTAAGAGTTTCAACCCGAGTCTGTTCTTAGAGAGATCTTTCTCAAGCTCTAGTATCTTTGTCAAGGAGGGGCAATCCTCTTGACATGTCGCTTTCTCATTTCTAAGTACTTTTACTTCATTTTTTAATTTTTTTTATTTTCTTTTACTAATAATTTATTTTCAAATTTAATCAATTGAATTTCATCCAGTTTTTTATCTAAATATTTGCAGGTTCTCAAAAATTCAGAATATAAATCATCATAAGTTTCAGGAGTTACCTCAGTGTTGCTCTGGACACTGCTTCCGTCATCATGTGATGAAATGCTCTTTCCCATCAAGCACATGTTGGCATCCTCTTCATTTTCTGACCCTGAACTGCTTGATTGCTCAGAAGTGCCTTCATCCCATGTTTCTGCCTTCACAACTTTTTTTCTCATCTTTCTTTTTATGTCACTTCTCCTTCAGCTCTTTCAGATACTTTGGGCACTTGCTTTTTATGTGGCCAATTATCCTGTAATGATAGCACTCAGGTGGTGGTCTATCTTCGTCATCCTCTCCATCATCTTGGGCTTTTTCTTTCCCATTCCCAGATTCTTGCTTCTTGAAAAAATTCCTTAAAGAATTTCTTCTTTCAGGATTTCTCATGAATTTCCTGAATTTCTTCGCAAATAGGCTTTTCTTCATCTCCATCGTCAATTTCATTGGACTCGCTTTTCTCTTCCTTCTTAGACTTCAATGCCAAAGCTTTCTTTCTTGGCTCCAAGCTATACTCTTGTTGTTGAATCCTCAACTTTACTTCATGTGTTTTTAAGTTGCCTATTAGATTCTCAATTTGGAGAGACTTTAGATCATGTGACTCCGAGATGGCAGTCACTTTTGGATTAAACTTCGGGGGAAGTGATCTAAATATTTTTCTCACCAAATCTCCATTTGAGAAATTCTTCCCTAGAATCCTTGAGTCGTTCACTATCTTACTGAACCTTGTGTATATGGATTCTACATCCTCATCAACCTCCATTTTGAACTTCTCAAACTCTGATTCTAACTAGAAAATCTTCGAGTGCTTTACCTGCGATGAACCTTCATGAGTAACTTCAAGAAGATTCCATATATCATATGCAGTATCACATGCACAAACACGATTAAATTCAGCCCTATCTAATGCAGAAAATAAGGCGTTCATTGCCTTAGCGTTATTTTTACATCAAAGCATATCAGCTTCATCCCATTTATCCTTTGTTTTTCCATTGAGACACTTCCTAGTACAGTTATGGGGGCAGTGTAGAATGTTTCTACCATGCCCCAAACATCGATGTCTAGCGTTATTAGAAAGCATCGCATTCGAGCTTTCCAATAGTTGTAGTCAAGGTCGGTGAATAAGGGAGGTCTACTTATACCTTACCCCTCAAAAAATGCGTGAGTGTTTTGCGCCATTACTCCCGGTGGTGAAACCGATTTTGGAGTAACCTCCCTCTGATACTAAGTGTTGGATCTTACGACGCTCTTAGAGGGGGGTGAATAAGGGTTCTTTAAATTTTTCTTAAATTCAAACAAATTTGCTTGATGAATAAACACAATATAATTAAAGAAAGAAAATGTATACAAGCAAGAACAACAATGATATATTTCAAAAGTGATAAAATGAATACAAAGTATCTCTATAGAGCTAGAGACAAAGGCTCATGAAACAAATAATTTACTTTTATTTTTCTCCAGTTCTTCTACCAAGAACCGACAAGCTAAAGCATATTTCTTCCTAGATCTTGCTACTAGCCTACCCCTAGATCTAATCACGATCTAAACGTTGCACACAAGACAACGATTTCTCCCTAGGCCATACAAGGACTTGGACGCCACTCACAAGGCGGCGATTCTTTCCTAAGACTCACAAGGACCTAGACGCCACGTATAACGCGGCGATTTCCCCTATCAATTACAATGAGAAAATAATAGAAATAATAACAAAACAAATTGAACACTTTAGGCTAGACACTCCATTCAAACAATGCGCTGAAGATGCTGACGAATCCTTGCTAGAGTTGCTTCGAATGCTGCGAACGTGCCGTCAATCTTTCGCGCTTTGACCTTCTTTAAAGTATGGAGTATATCTGAGATTTGGAGCACTGTGAATCGTCTTTACAGGAAAGTACACTCCAGGTAATCAAATTCGTTATGTCCACAAGAAATTGATTGGCTTTTATATTATGGTGATATCGCCTGGCGATACTGGGTATCTCCACCTGGCGATATCGGTAATTGATGCCACGTTTCCCATGAACTCCTCATTTTCACATCGCAGATACGTCGAGCGTCGAACGTGCGCTAACGCCCGGCGATACGGGATATCACCGTCTGGCAATAGTGATGTAACGGATGCCACTTCGCCCACGAGCTTCGTCGAGCTTCGAACGAAAATGCGTCGAGTGGCGCTATCGCCTGTCGGCGATACTCAATATCTCCTGACAATATCTCTGAGCTCAGTTCTGATCCGATTCATCACCCAAAAGATATTAGAGATAGACCTGTGACATCTGCACACCAAAAACACCCAAAAATCAAATACAAACAAGATTTGTTATTAGCAAACCAGGAAGCGTGGAATGCAGGCTCCAACAGGTGCCTCAAACAACCAGTGCCCCCTAAGCCCATATTTGTCATGTGGTACGTACCACTCCACTAAGCGATCTATGGCCTGAGGTAAATGATGTATGACTGTCTTCCATGGGGTACGCTCCTCATATCTGAGAGGCTCCTATCTCCCTTAGCAGATTGAGCGCTTGAGCCTCGCGATATTCCATCTGGCACATTCTCTCTTCCACTGAAGATGCTAGTGTGGCGATTAACTCTTCGAAGCGCAGCGTGGGGCTAATGGGCGAGTCACTGCATGATTGATCACTAGACTCTTTGCAAGCTATTTGGCTGGCAATGTGCGCATTTTCTTTCATCGTGCGCCGCGTGGGGCACTACCGCGCTGATGGCCTCCTCCACTTCCGAGTGCCTGCGTGTGTGTGCCCAAGTTGCATGCACCGCGCAAGAGCATGCACTATCGTGAGAGCGTATATATGCCAGCGCCAGCGCTCACGCGTGCATGCCCGCGGGAGCGCATGCACGCGGCGCAAGTATACGAGAGCGCATCCACGCTCGCGCGCGGGCGTGGCTGAGGGGCGTGCATGCATGCCCGCTCCCGAGTGGAGCATGCTGTGCATGTGCCCATAGATCACGCGTCGATTCTGCTATGGCGTGTCATGCTCGTGCTTGCATCAGTTGTAGTTTTGTGCACTCATTCTTGTTCAACAGCTTGGTCCTCCTTGACCTGACTCAGAAATTTTCAAGGAGAACCCCATCAAACAGAGTTGTGATTTCTGTTGCTAATGCCAGTAGCAGATACTATTGGATCTTTTGATGGCCTTAGAGGGGGTGAATAAGAGCTTATATTGATTTTTGAAAACACAGAATTTTTCCAAGATTATAGTTTAAACAAAAATAAATTTTCCAAAATGTAAACAAATGAAATAAACTCACAGAATGATGAAAACACTCAATTTTATTTAACATTAAATAATTTATGAACTTTGATTTCATCAGAGTTTGAATTTGAGGATATCATAAAATTTCTTTTTTATCCTTCATCGGTCCTTCTCCTAAGGGCCGACCGGATATAGCCTATCTCTCACAAGATATAGCTTCTAGCCTCCCCATATATCTCACCTAGACCTATTCGCTGCACACAAGGCGGTGAATTACTCCCTAAGCCGCACATGGACCTAGTCATCACTCGCAAGGCGTCGAATTCTCTACCGTTTACAAAGAATAAAAAAAAGACTACAAAGAGAAATTTGAAATTAAAACTCCCTCTAATGTAGATCTCTGTAGGAGATAATGGATCATCGTGGAGATCGTGGGAGGTGAAGCACATGAACATCTCATCTTCGCTCTTGAACTTTGAAGGAAGTTGGGAGTTGTCTCAATTCGGAGAGCAATGAATAGAGAGTGTGTAGAATGAATGCTTCAGTAGGTGTAAAGAATGATCACACCAACTTTCTTCCTTTTATAGAAATTAGCGCTACCATCAGTGATATCGAGATATTGCTGGCGGTATCTCCTCGTGTTGTCATGTGTCCCACATTGAAGATATTATGACTGGTTGAAACTACGATCACGACCAAACTATTGGGATACTATTGGTGATAGGTGTATCGCCCAACGATATCGCAAAAATATATACGTCGTGGCTAAATCGTGCGGGACATGGTTGATGCAAGACTGGCATCACCTAATCTATCACTAGTGATAGGAAGATATCGCCTACGATATCTCAAATTGCAGAACTTATCTTCTTTTCTCCGCAACTCATCCATAGAAGAAATATACCTGTTACTTTTGCAAACAAATTAATAAACTATGATCAAATACATTAAAAATTTGTTATTCTCAAATCATAGAATGTGAAACACATGCTCCAATATATATTACTGATGCGCGGTAGCTACATGAACCATTACCAAGCCCGTATTTAGGGCTTTCATGGCGTTGGTTGATCAGAATCATTTACAATATTTTCTAACCTATTCCGATTTTTTCTATCATCGTAGTTAAATTATGGATTCGGGCTTTTAGGGAGGTGCTTTCATCAACTAGGATTCCACACCAATTTTTGAAGTTTTTCTTTCCAAGCTCAATTTGGGTGAGATAAGTTTTTAAGCCATTTTCTTAGTCTCTCTTTTGATTTGTGAGAGTTTGCACAATGGAGTGGGCCTTAGAAAGAGCATCCTCAAGTTATTTCATTATTCCCAAGGAGTGATTGCACTCTTAGCACGATATATTCTCTTTCCTCAAAGATATTACTTCCTTATTTAATTTTTGAATTTATTTAAAAAAATCTTATTTTCAGTTTTTAAAAGACCAACTTATTTCAAAAATTTGTATATTTGCACTCTTATAAAGTTCATCATAGGTAGAATGAGGCACCTCAATATCTCTCTGGACACTACAATCATCATTAGATAATTCATGGCTCTTTCCTAAAATGCACATGTTTGCCTCTTCTTCGCCACTCGAGGTGGAGTAGCTTGATCCATCAAATGAAGAGTAATCACATGTTGTCACCTTCAAAACTTTCTTTTTCTCTTTACCTTTGTGTCCCTTTTTGTTTTGCTCTATCAAGTACTTTGGGAACTGACTTCTAATGTGACTGGTCTTCCTGTAATGGAAGCATTCCAGTTGAGGCCGCTCGTCTTCACCGTTGTTGGCTTTCTCTTTCTTTGATGATGGGCCTTTCCTCCTCGCATCTTTTTGAAAGTATTTCAGAAGGACTTTCTCCTCTCCGGGATCTTCGTGAATTTTTTGAAGTTTTTCACGAAGAGGCTTTCTCCATCCTCCTCCTTGTCTTCAGTGTATTCCTTCTTTGACATTAGTGTCAAGGCCTTCTCCTTAGACACCATATTGTATTCTTCGTCCTAGATTTTGAGTTCGATCTCATGGGTTTTGAGGTTACCAATAAGTCCATCAATCTGGTGATATTGCAGATCGCGCTACTCAGAGATGGCTTTTGTTGATGCATGAAAACGGCACCGCCTAGTCAACGGATTGTTCGATCTCACAAGCTAGTGAAGAAGAGTATTGCGGGGTTGAGGAGAGGGAGGAAGCTTCTGAGTGATCGAGAGTGAAGCAAGCACTTGTTCAAGGGTTGCGGGGATAGACGAGAGGTTTGCTGAGAGTAGCCGGGATGGATGATGATCAGCGAAGAAGGTTGACGATCAGCGGAGAAGGCTGATGATCAGCAGAGAAGGTTGATGATCAGCGGAGAAGCTTGATGATCAGCGGAGGAGGTTGATGATCAGCGGAGGAGCTTGGTGATCAGCAGAAGAGCTTGATGATCAGCAGTGAAGGTTGATGATCAACGAAGAAGCTTGATGATCAGCGAAGAAGCTTTATGATCAGCGGAGAAGCTTGATGATCAGCGGAGAAGCTTGATGATCATCGATGAAGCTTGATGATCAGCAGAGAAGGTTGATGATCAACGGAGAAGCTTGATGATCAGCAGAGAAGCTTGATGATCAACGGAGAAGGTTGATCAGGAGTTGTCGAGCAGACGGTTACTTTGATAATTGTGCTTGCAGGTTGACACCGAGAGAGTTGAGCTGAGAAGAAGAGAAGAACAGAGGGGGTCGCTAACAGCGGCAATAACAGACTTCGCCCATCGTGGCTTGAATGCCACTCTTACGATGGGCTTTTCCTTTAATCAAGAAACAAGATTACATCTTGCTAATGCACCTTTACATGAGAAAGCAATAAAGGGTACAAAGGGGGAAGCTGGCGGCTAAGGAAGAAGTTGCCAGAGGTTAAGGAAAAGAGGCTGCTAGCAGGCCACACTACTTGATGGCAAGCTGTGGAGGACTGGAAAAGTGAGTCTGCAGGCCTTGATGATCAACTGAGGAGGACTGGAAAACTGAGTCTGCAGGCCTTGATGATCAACTGCGGACTGGAAAACTGAGTTCGCAGGCCTTAATGACAGTGGCAGTTTTCCTCCCGTGCGCAATCCTCTCCCCAAATGAGAGGTATCAGGGGCTATTTATAGGCCCTGGGAAGTTCTTCTAGAAGTGGGGCCCATTGATGTCATCATGGAGACTTGGGTGGACTCGGCGAGCAGGCCGCCCGGCTGGGCGGACTGGGAGGAGGCAGGCAGAGGAGGCAGCCTGGGGAGCAGGCTGACCTTAGGGAAGCAAAGGTGGTGGCCTGGGGAGCAGGCCGCCCTCTTGGTATAGGCAGAGGAGGCGTCCTGGGGAGCAGGCCGCCCCTGGGTAAGCAATGGTAGCGGCCTGGGGAGCAGGCCGCCCTCTTGGTGTAAGCAAAGAAGGTGGTCTGGGGAGCAGGCTGCCCCTAGGAAAGCAAAGGTGGCGGCCTGGGGAGCAGGCCGCCCTCTTCGTCAAGCAGAGCTGACGGCCTGGGGAGCAGCCCGCCCTCTTGGTCAAGCAGAGCTGATGGCCTATCGAGCAGGCCTCCCTCTTGGTCAAGCAGAGTTGGCGGCTGGGGAGCAGGCCGCCCTCTTAGTCAAGCAGAGCTGGCGGCCTGGGGAGCAGGCCTCCCTCTTGGTCAAGCAGAGCTGGCGGCCTGGGGAGCAGGCCGACCTCTTGGTCAAGCAGAGCTGTAGCCTGGGGAGCAGGCCGCCCTCTTGGTGGTGGCGGCCTGAGGTGCAGGCCGCCCACTTGAGGGTGGCGGCCTGAGGAGAAGGCCGCCCACTTGAGGGAGGCAGCCTGAGGAGAAAGCCGCCCACTTGAGGGTGGCGGCCTGAGGAGCAGGCCGCCCACTTGAGGGTGGCGGCCTAAGGAGCAGGCCGCCCACTTGATGGGGAGGAATCCCTGATGCCGAGCCGGAGAGTGAATCCGCCGAGCCCGCGACGATTGAGTTGGTCCATAGGGTTGACGCCAGCTGGGCGACCTGGTGGACTGAAGGAATAGATCGCACATATAGCCCCCTGTTGCTTTAGATTGCCTTCTGCAAGGAAACATGTTGCGTGATTAGTAGGCCTAACTGCACGGCCTGTGAGGGTGAGCTCTGGGAATAGCCCGCCTTCTCGCAGGGCACGCGGTAACTATGCGACTTGGGCATACAAAGAAATCTGTCCACATACACTTGGACTTGTCGCGAACTCCAAGGAGAACCTGGAGCAAGCCGCGACTAGCGAGCTGGCTACCTTGGGAAGGATCGCTGATTTCTGTGTTGACATAATCCCCGCACTTTTTTAAGTTCTGAAGGGAACTTCAAAAAGTTGGAGACCCACGAAAATCATGATCCACCCCAAAGGAAAGGAAGGGGGCAAGGAGAGATAGAACCTGATGTCTCTCCTTAGGAGTTTGCTAATGCCTGTCTTTTTCCTGTAAAGGAAAAGTTATTGTAGGCATGTATGGAAGGTACATCCTGCGCGTATCTAGGTTTGCCTTTGTAAAACGAAGAAGATTTGTCTGCTACTGAGTTCTGAAAAATGAAGGTGAGAGGAAAACATAGAAGCATAATAACTTGCAAGTATCTGATGGAGGCTTGCAAGCACCTGTTATCCTCTGCAAAAGAAAGAGTAAGCAGCATGCGTGAAGAGAAAAATAACTTGCAAGTACCTGAAGGGGACTTGCAAGCGTTTGCTGGTTGTAATAAAAGAGAAGTTAGCGGCAGATATGGAAGTAAAGTAAGCTGCAAGTACCTGAAGGTAACTTGCAGGAATCTACTAGTTTCTGCAAAAAGGAGTTAGAAGCGGATGTAATATATGAAAGTAAGTTGCAAGTACCTGTGAAAAAACTTGCAAACATCTGCTGATCTCTGCAAGAAGAGAGTTAGAAGCAGATGTGGTATATGAAAGTAAGTTGCAAGTACCTGTGAAGAAACTTACAAGCATCTGTTGATCTTTGCAAGAAAAGAGTTAGAAGCAGATGTGATATATAAAAGTAGGTTACAAGTACCTGTGAAGAAACTTGCAAACATCTGCTGATCTCTACAAGAAAAGAGTTAGAAGCAGATGCGATATATGAAAGTAGGTTACAAGTACCTGTGAAGAAACTTGCAAGCATCTGCTGATCTCTACAAGAAAAGAGTTAGAAGCAGATGTGATATATGAAAGTAGGTTGCCAGTACATGTGAAGAAACTTGCAAGCATCTGCTAATCTCCAAAAGAAAAGAGTTAGAGGCAGATGTGATATATGAAAGTTGGTTGCAAGTACCTGTGAAGAAACTTGCTAGCATCTGCTGATCTTTGCAAGAAAAGAGTTAGAAGCAGATGTGATATATGAAAGTAAGTTGCAAGTACCTGTGGAGTAACTTGCAAGCATCTGTTGATCTCTGCAAGAAGAGAGTTAGAAGCAGATGTGGTATATGAAAGTAAGTTGTAAGTACCTATGAAGAAACTTGCAAACATCTGTTGATCTCTGCAAGAAGAGAGTTAGAAGCAGATGTGGTATATGAATGTAAGTTGCAAATACCTGTGAAGAAAATTGCAAGCATCTGCTGATCTCTACAAGAAAAGAGTTAGAAGAAGATGTGATATATGAAAGTAGGTTGCAAGTACCTGTGAAGAAACTTACAAGCATCTGCTGATCTCTGCAAGAAAAGAGTTAGAAGCAAATGTGATATATGAAAGTAGGTTGCAAGTACTTGTGAAGAAACTTGCAAGCATCTGCTGATCTCTGCAATAAAAGAGTTAGAAGCAGATGTGATATATGAAAGTAAGTTGCAAGTACATGTGAAGAAACTTGCAAGCATATGCTGATCTCTGCAAGAAGAGAGTTAGAAGCAGATGTGGTATATGAAGTAAGTTGCAAGTACCTGTGAAGAAACTTGCAAGCATCTGCTAATCTCTGCAAGAAGAGAGTTAGAAGTAGATGTGGTATATGAAAGTAAGTTGCAAGTACCTGTGAAGAAACTTGCAAGCATCTGCTGATCTCTACAAGAAAAGAGTTAGAAGCAGATATGATATATGAAAGTAGGTTACAAGTACCTGTGAAGAGACTTGCAAACACCTGCTGATCACTACAAAGAGAAGAGTGAACAGCAGATATAATATAATGAATTGAGCTGCAAGTACCTGAGTGGAACTTGCAAATGCTAACTGTTGATGAGATAGGATATATGTGATCATATAGTAGAGGAAATGCTTAATAAATCGCTGATAACTGACTGAAGATCAAACCCGAATAGTGATCTTCTTGCTTGATTAGAGATATCTTTAGCAAGAAGTCCAGATCAATAAGTCGAGCGTTGACTGTTGATCTGACAGGATAGATATGATCAGATTAGCAGAGAAGAAGCTTGACGAATTATGTCAATCTTTACCAGATTCCAATAGCAAGGTTTGATGATCAAGAAGAGTCAGATTCTTTGATCAATGATTGATGTCATTAACATTTGATAAGAGTAACGAAAAACTTTACAGATTATCATCTGATAGAGCTTTGAGCAAGCAATGTATATAAGATGAGAATAAGCAGAAATGATTGTTGTGAATCTTTTTTATAGGTCGGATTTAACCTGTTCATCTGTGAAAAATGCAATTGAAAATAAAGTGTTCTATATTCGAGGATGACCAAGAAAGGGCCGAATACTGCCACAGGAGATCACCTGTGGGCCTTATGCATCGCTTGTCCAAGAAAGGTCATTAGGAGTATAGTCCTACTTAGAGCAGACTAGCTATACTCCCTTGACAGAGCACAAAAGGGAGACATGCACAAAATCCTAAGAAGGAAATGGTAGATGCAATGCTCTCTTGCCTCGGGTACAACATCTCTGATGAATGAGACTAGTTGCACCAAGTGGCCTACAACATTTCTTGTCTGTGGAAAGATTAGCGGAGTTGTGGATCCCACGAAGGCACGGATTGAGAGTACCATAGAGTGTTCAGCATCAAAGTTGTGAGATGATCGAAGAGACAAGGCTACGCTTGAAAGTCATTGCTTGTCAAGCAAAGATCATCGTAATTGTAATGTATCCTTAACGAAGCACAACAGAGCTAACACATGGGGCCTCCCTGGCGCACACTCTGTATTAGATGCCAGCTAGGATCCGAAGTCTGAAGCCCACCATCATAGATTGAATGGCTCCTACTGCACATACATGAACACTCCCCACAGTATGTGCTCATCGCGGTCATGCCAGAGAACAATCTACAGAGGGAACAACAAGACTTGGCGATATCTCAGTGGTTAAGCGATCTCTTTGGCAAAGAGAAAATAGAGGAAGAAGCATTCCAAAAAGGGAAATGTGTCAGTACGGGATCCCTGATGTAAACTTTATTGAAATGCAAGAAGGAACACTCAGAAGTGTTTCGAGATGAAAATGTTCAAAGAGTAAGAGTAGAGATAACCCGTCATGGTTGTGAAAAAACTTTGAAGAACTGTGAAGTCCTTTGTCGGCTTAGAATAGTCTTCCAAGCGCGCCCTCGTCATCGGCATCAAAGCATTCAACAGTATTGTTAACAACATGGAGAGGGTGTTCTTCGACTAGGCTCACTCCTCTTGAGCAACAAGGAATGTCTGTAACTTCTTTGCCCTTTGTTGTTAATGGATCAGGGCGATCATCTTTGGGAAGCAGGTCACGCATTTTACCCTACTGCAGCATCTTTTGAACTAGTAGGCGGAGTGCTCAGCAGTTCTCAGTTAGGTGGCATGGCTCTTTCTGGAATTCAAAATATGGATCTGAGTCTATATATCTTTGATCAACTGGTCGATAAGGCCTTTTGTAGTTAGCCCTTTCCTTCATGACTTGGCTTACTTGTTGCATGGCCTCTTGGAGTTGACACTCATGCAAGTCATCATCCTACTGTTGATGAACTGCAACTATTTGTGAAGATGGAGCTGGTAGTAGCAGCGATTGATCTCGAGGATGATCACGGCTCGGGAAGGAGTATCGATGATGTTGAAATCTTCTTTCCCTCCTTGAGTGAGTTGGGAAATCTTTTCGAGGAGACCTCGGAGGTTGCTTGTGAGAAGGAGGATCCTTCTCTGCTATAAGTTTATAAACAAAATAGGGGTTGCTCTTTTCGCCTCGTGTGTATGAGTTGTCTAAGGCAATCAACTCTTGGTACGTTCTTGGTGCTCAGACATTGGCTTCAAACTTGAGCGGCCCTTCATGAAGATTGTGGATAAGAGCCACTCGGTACATTTCTTGACCAGCAATCTCGATGTCCAAGATTTCTCTCTGTAATCTATCAACGAACTGAGACCAAGTCTCGTTCTCATGTTGCTTGATATCAAAGAGGGCTTCTGGACCGCCCTTTCTCTTAGTTGAAGTAGAAAATCTGAACAAGAACTCCCTTCGCAGATCAACAAAGGAGGTGATGGAGTGAGGGCGAAGACCATAGAACAAAGTCCTCACATGCCCATCAAAGGTTGTTACAAGAAGCTTGCATTTGGTAGCATCTGAAAGATTCTTGAGAGCTACGGCTGATTTGAAAGCTTGAAGGTGCTTCGTTGGATCAGTCTCTCCAGTGTAGATTGGTAATAGGGGCTCTCTAAAATTAGTTGGAGTAGGTTCATGACGAACATTCTCTGTAAATGGCAAAGGCTCTTCCTATTCTCCTACAGCATAAGGATAAAATGGAGCATAAGTTGCAGCTCCAAAAGGAGGAGGGTAGAAAGGAAAAGCTGCTGCAGGAGGAGCAAAGGCAGGAGCTGATGGGTAAGGATGACTTACCTGAAAGTTGAGAAATCTTGCAGGACTTTCCCGGGCTGCTTCCCGGAAGAAGTTTTGACGAGCTACAAACTCTTCATATTGAGGTTGCAAAGGGGCTACAGGTCCTTGCGGAAAGGTTGTTGTATAAGGAGGATAGACCGGTGGGTAAGCTGGCGGATAAGCCTGTTGATGCTCCAATGTTGGCGCTGGATTGATCAGAGCAGCTCGAGCAACTGGAGTTGTTGAAGGTTGAGTGTCTAATAGCTACGTGATCATAGCAAGCATTTGGTTGATTGCTTGAAATTGCTGAGAATTTTCACGGCGTGATTACTCTAAGGCCTCCGAGAGAGGATCATCTCTGGGACTTGATTGAGCAAGGTTCTCGGTTGAACGATGATCTAACATAGCTAACTGTCGGTTTTCACCATCTGTTCGGATCTGAAGGCCGCGTGTTAACTGTTTAAGCGTGAAAACGGCACCGCCTAGTCAATGGGTTGTTCGATCTCACAAGCTAGGTGAAGAAGAGGATTGCGGGGTTGAGGAGAGGGAGGAAGCTTCTGAGTGCTCGAGAGTGGAGCAAGCGCTTGTTCAAGGATTGCAGGGATAGACGAGAGATTTGCTGAGAGCATCTGGGAAGGCTGATGATCAGCAGAGAAGGTTGATTATCATCGGAGAAGGCTGATGATCAGCAGAGAAGTTTGATGATCAGCGGAGAAGCTAGATGATTAGTGGAGGAGTTTGACGATCAGCATAGAAGCTTGGTGATCAGCGGAGGAGCTTGATGATCAGTAGAGAAGGTTGATGATCAACGAAGAAGCTTGATGATCAGCGGAGAAGCTTGATGATCAGCGGAGAAGCTTGATGATCAGCGGATAAGCTTGATGATCAGCGAAGAAGCTTGATGATCAGCAGAGAAGGTTGATGATCAACGAAGAAGCTTGATGATCAGCGGAGAAGCTTGATGATCAGCGGAGGAGGTTGATCATGAGCTATCGAGCAGACGGTTACTTTGACGGTTGTGCTTGCAGTTTGACGTCGAGGGAATTGAGCTGAGAAGAAGAGAAGAACAGAGGGTGCCGCTAACAGCGGCAACAACAGACTTCACCCACCGCGGTTTGAATGTCACTCTTGCGACGTGCTTTTCCTTTAATCAAGAAACAAGATTACAGCATGTTAATGCACCTTTACATGAGAAAGCAATAAAGGGTACAAAGGGGGAAGTTGGCGGCTAAGGAAGAAGTTGCCAGAGGTTAAAGAAAAGAGGCTGCAAGAAGGCCGCACTGCTTGATGGCAAGCTGTGGAGGACTGGAAAAGTGAGTCCGCAGTCCTTGATGATCAACTGTGGAGGACTGGAAAACTGAGTCTGTAGGCCTTGATGATCAACTGCGGACTTGAAAACTGAGTCTGCAGGCCTTGATGACAGCGGAAGTTTTCCTCCCGCGCGTCGTCCTCTCCCCAAATGAGAGGTATTAGGGGCTATTTATAGGCCCGGGGAAGATCTTCTAGAAGCGGGGCCCAATGACGTCATCATGGTGACTTGGGCGGACTCTCCGAGCAGGCCGCCCGGCTGGCCGGACTGGGAGGAGGCAGGCCGAGGAGGAGGCCTGGGGAGCAGGATGCCCTTGGGTAAGCAAAGGTGGCGGCCTGGGGAGCATGCCGCCCTCTTGGTGCAGGCAGAGTAGGCGGCCTGGAGAGCAGGCTGCCCCTGGGGAAGGAAAGGTGGCGGTCAGGGGAGTAGGCCGCCCTCTTGGTACATGTAAAGGAGGCGGCCTGGGGAGCAGGACACCCCTGGGCAAGCAAAGGTGGTGGCCTGGGGAGCAGGCCGCCCTCTTGGTCAAGCAGAGCTGGCGGCCTGGGGAGCAGGCCGCCCTCTTAGTCAAGCAGAGTTGGCGGCTTGGGGAGCAGGCCTCCCTCTTGGTCAAGCATAGCTGGCGGCTTGGGGAGTAGGCCGCCCTCTTGGTCAAGCAAAGCTGGCGGCCTGGGGAGTTGGCCGCTCTCTTGGTCAAGTAGAGTTGGTGGCCTGGGGAGCAGGCCGCCCTCTTGGTCGTGGCGGCTTGAGGTGCAGGCCGCCTAATTGAGGGTGGCGTCCTGAGGAGCAGGCTGCCCACTTGAGGGTGGCAGCCTGAGGAGCAGGCCACCCACTTGAGCGTGGCGGCCTGAGGAGTAGGTCGCCCACTTGAGGGGGAGGAATCCCTAATGGTGAGCCGGAGAGTGAATCCACCGAGCCCGCGACGGTTGAGTTGGTCCGTAAGGTTGACGCCAGCTGGGTGACCTGGCGGACTAAAGGAATAGATCGCACAGATCGCCCCCTGTTGCTTTAGATTTCCTCCTATAAGAAAAAATGATGCGCATTTAGCAGGCCTAACCGCACGGCCTGCGAGGATGATCTATGGGAATAGCCCGCCATCGCGCAGGGCACGCGGTAGCTATGCAACCTGGGTGGACAGAGAAAACTGTCCGCCTACTCTTGGACTTGTCGCGAACTCCAGGGAGAACCTGCAGCAGGCCGCGACTAGCGAGCTGGCTACCTTGGGAAGGATCGTCGATTTTTGGGTTAATAGCTATCACCTTTAGATTGAACTTCCGAGGGAGAGACTGAAGGATTTTTTGCACCAGGTAGCTATTGGAGAAAGTTTTCCCAAGAATCTTTGAGGCGTTGACGATCATGATGAACTGTGTGTACATTGAGTCAACGTCCTCATCTTTCTCCATCCAGAAATTCTTATATTCCGACTCCAATTGAAACAATTTTAAATCCTTCACTTGTGAAGTCCCTTCATGAGTTAATTCTGAAAGACTCCAAATATCATAGACTGTTTCACATACACAGACTCTATTAAATTCAGTCATATCTAAAGCACAAAATAAGGCATTCATAGCTTTAACGATGTTTTACATCTTTTTGTCTCCCTCATTCCATCTTTTATTGGGTTTATCCATGTTAACTTCTCCCACAATATATGTCAAAGAAGTATATTGAGTTTCTACTATATTCCAAACCTCAATATACAAAGTCATTAAGAAATAACACATGCATGTTCTCCAATTGTTATAAACAGTTCCAGTAAAAAGTGGTGGTGTACTTATCCTTCCCTTATCCCTCATGAAAAGCGAGATTGTTGAGCGCCATTATTCCTGGTTCTTTGAACCAATTAGGAGTAACCTAGCTCTGTACCACTTGTTGGATTTGTATGCTCCCTTAGAGGGGGAGTATTAAGGGTTTTAAATATTCCTGTACTTTAAAACAAAACAAAGAGGAAAATAGAGAAATAATAGTTTTTGTTGTTACCGCCAGCGATAATAACTACCACCTAATGTTAGTAAAAAAGATGTTGCTTTTTGTGTGTATGTGCGTGAACAAAAAAACAAAGATAAGATGTAAAGTAAAATCAATTTTATTTCTAGAATAGTGATTACAAAATTTTGACCCCAATAATGCTTGACATCGAGGTGGTAGTAAAAACCTTTTTGGTTTTCTATATCAACCCTTCTCATAAGGACTGATTGCCTCTAGCCTCATTATTCCTAGATGAGGTCTCGAGCCAACCCCTAGATCTAGTCTCCACTACCTGTAGTGAATTCCCCCTAAGTCTCGCAAAGCTCAGTCTCCACTCCATGTTATAATTTCTCTCATAAGAAAAAGATAAAATACACTTAAAATACAATAAATGAAAAAACTCCCTCAATGCGAAAAACTCAAAGATGAGGCCTTCGAAGAGTACACTTACGAGTTCCTCCATTGAGTTTTTGGTCTCTCGGCAGTAGGGAGGAGGCTCTCACAAAAGTATAAATGATGTGGCTTCAAGTTGTTATACTCCAGAAGGAGGAGGTCTGCTCTTTTTATAGGCACAAAAGCTTGTGCTGGTGCTAGGGTTACCGTCGGGGGGTAGATACTTTAGGAAATAGCTGGGCACGTGGACATAGGAACTTTTGGTAACATTTTATTCCAAAATTGAACAATCCCTGCTAATGCTCAGTGTTAGCGATAATGACCCACGTTAAATATATCTCCTCTAAATCATTAGATCTTCCTCCTTTATTGCTCCTCAATCAGCTAAAGATTGAAGTGCCTTACATATTCTAATGTCGGGTGTTAGTTCTAACACATCGCGGAAGCACTTGCTTTATTTGGCTCATCCCGACCTTCCTTTCTTGGAAACTTTCCTTTCTAGACGTTATTTCCTTTCATGTATTTAAAATTTGCGCGAGCGATAGAGTTAATGCCCTGCGGTAGCACACGATTCAACATTCTTTGCATTGCTCTAGATTGCAGGTGCTAGCGTCGGCGATAGTGATAATGCTCTGCATTATCAATCAATGGAGTGACATCTTCATCATTATGAGTTGTAGTCCAAGGAGTATTCAACTTGTGGCTCTTGCACACTATAAACACACAACAAACAAGATCAAATACAAACTAAGATTTGTTATTCTCAAATTAAGAGTGTTGAAACCGAAAACTGGCTTCTGTGGAGTTCGAACCCGTGGGGAAGGGGTGATCGCACACTTACTTCTCCCTAGCCAGCTTGAACGACCAAAGACTTAGAACCGGAAACTGACCCAAGGCTCCATCACGGAGGTCCCACCACACACCCGGAAGATCTTAGAGCGCTTCCCCTCCTTAGCATGTTCTGAGCTAAGGGCACCTCAGAAAGCACTAGAAGATCAGAGAGGAAGAGAATTGGAATGTTTGAAAGCTTGCTTTCTCAGGTACCCCCTTAGTTCTATTTATATCTTTTAAAATCTGGCCTACAAACAGCGTAACTCCGCTGTTCTGAATGGTTATATGCAGCCAAAAGTGGTCTGCCAACAGCATAACTCCGCTATTTTGAAGAGCTAAATACATACCTAATTAGGTTAACCATGTGATACCTGCACCCCACTCTTAGGGGAAATCGAGACCAACCGGCCACTAGCCTGGTCGGACGCGAGCTGGCGAATGTAACTCACCGCTCTCGTTAGGTGACCGCGAGCTGGCTTGCGCAGCTCGCCTGCCGTTACTGGCAGAAGCGGGTTCGCAGTCCTGGCTCGCCAGCCTGCCTGGCAGGTGCAAGACAGGTGCCCTGGCTCGCTCGCCTACCTGGTAGGTGTGAGTCGGCTGCCATGGCTCGCTCGCTTGTCTTGTGGGTGGGAAACTAAGAGGAACTTGGTCTTAAGTTTGGAAGCATCGGATGAAGCCAGTTCACTAATGCCTTGGAAATGGTGTCCAAACCTCTATACTGGCCCGCAAGCCTGTCTACCCCGCCCGCCTGGTGGTCCCACTTGGGAAACACTAGGTTGTACACAATCCCCGCTCATTTTGAGCTTGGCAAAGCTCAGAAAGAATCATATAATCCTACAGGTTCGGTGACTGCTTGTTGAGCTGTAGGGAATCTTTTGGAGGGTCCGACCAATATACTTTAAATATGCCACAGAGCCTACGATAAAAATCTCCATTATCCTTCGTTTAGCTTTCTTGCATACTATAGCTGAGTGATGCCCATGTTAAAAGAGATGTGAGCTCGCCTAGAGGCCGCGAGGGAGGGGATGCGGGAGCAGGTCCTCGATGCTACTCCTTGGCTTGCACGCTGATCACCCAGTCCCATCTTTAGGCTGAAAAAATGAAGATGATCAGGCGGTCTCCCCCGAACGGCGCCGCTGCATCCTGTTAGGCAGCCGGTGCCGAGGCTACCCATGAGGTATGCGGGTCTCTTTCCTGATCTGTTACTCCGCTTCTAATTTCTCTTTTTCCACAGGAGGCACCCCACGATGATGGAGGTGGGAGAGTGGAACTGGGGCATTCCTCTCCAAGGATAACAGAGCGGGTCTCCCGCTGACGGGCCTATGTTTGTTTTATATTATTGTCATAGCTTGTCATTGCTTGGCTTTCTCTAGGCAAATGCGGATGAGGTACCCTTGCTTGCTAAGCCCGTGCCGAGAGGGCATTACAACTTTGGCTGCGGCATGCGGCACCTAGACGAGCTCGGCGAGCCCCTCCACCAGTGGGACAAAGAGACGAACTAGGCCTCTATCTCGACCCTATTGTCGAGTTGGTTGGAGTACGACTTCGTCAGCGAGGAGGCCCATGCCTTCTCCTTCGGCCTCTATACGTGGGAGTACGCAGCGATCTTGAATGAGGAGGCCACGCGAGTCCTTGTGCACGAGAGTGTGTGGGGCCAGCTCTGTGGCTTGGAGATGGCTCACATGGTGGGTCGTCGGTGCACGCAGGTGGAGTGAAATTCCTCCTCGCTCCAAAAGATCATTGATTATAAGGAAGAGGCCCGACGTATTGCTCAGGAGGAAGCGGAGCACCAAAAAAAGCGGGCAGACGTAGCCAACGCCATTCTCGTCAGATAACTGGGGAGGGGGTGGTAAGTCCCATAACTTGCATGCGATGCCTTAAGATTGCTTCCAATTTTCTTATGCTCCTTTTATTTCTTCTCGCAGGATGAGATGACGGTTAAGCACCATGGTTTCCAAATCTCGACCCTCGAGAAGGAGAACGAGGCGTTGTGGGTGCGGGTGTGAGAACTGGAAGTTGCAGCTCCGTCGCTGCCCTCTAGTAGCTGCTGCCAGCTCGCCCACTATTTCAAGTACGAGCTGGAAGAGATGATGCAAAAGAACGCCTCCAAGGTTGCGAAGTTAATGCTCCAGACTAGGCAGCGGGCCAGCCTTGTCATGAGCGAAGGATCAGGACTTTTAGCGGGCGATGTGGTGCCGGAGCTGTTCCTTCCGGTATTGAAGTCGGGCGACGAGTCCTACCAACCCCTTTAGGAAGGCTCGCCGCCAGAGAGCTCGCTAGCTGAACCCCCCGCGTCGTATTTCACTTTCTTTTTGTAATATGCTCTTTTATTTCTAAAATGCAAATGCGGGTTGAGTCCCCTCCTTATAACCCTTTGCGGTTAATAATAAATGTTCTTTTCTGAAATGACACTACCTTTATTTTTCTCTTTTCCTTTTTTTCTTCATACTCACAACCTGGATCGACCCTCTCTCTCATTGCCTCCGGGCCCGCTTTCGTTAATGAGATCGTGCATTCCTTAAGGACTTAACTTTGGGAATGTCTGGATCTTAGATAGCTGACCTATGAGTGGCGATCCGCCTCCCAAATCCAGTGTAAGACCCCACTCCTGGAACACAAAACACGGCACGAGGGGAGTCTTATGCCCAGAACAGCCACCTTGCGGTAGCATTAGTACTCGGGCTAACCTGTACTACAAGACGCCTATTCTGCCGGCTATAATCAATATCAAACATTGCCAACCGAACCAAGATATTATAATAGAAGTCAAATCCACACATAAGTAAATAGCCCAAAAGTACAACAAATAAAAGAAGCATCAACAAGATTCTATGATATTAGAGTACGAGTAAAACTTGCCCAAAGGGGCTACATCATGAGTCTCTCAAAACTCACATCAGTCAACGATGGTAGCGATGGCACCGTCCCTTCAGGCCCTGTCGTCCTGTCCTGGCTGTCCTGCTGCATAACCTACTGCTGCTCTGTCTGCGGGATTTCCTCCTAAAAAGGAAGACGTAGCAACCATTAGTCATAAGACTAAGTGGCTATCACATTCTCTCCCCCGGCGACTCCTCGGCACCGGGCGGAGAAAAGAACAAGGGTACAATATATATAAATAAGATAGTAGTACAAACAGGTGGTAAAGGGTGAGTAATATCAAGTATATCAGTAGTATAATAAATGAGTAAACAATCTACTCTAGCAGTTATATCATCTACAACATTATATGAAAAATGTAAAGCTACAATAGAAAGTAACTCAACTTATATGAATGCCCATACAGACATATAAGTCGAGGATCGGCTCAGCAGTAAAGTAACTCATCGTATTAGAGTACCCATACAAACTTATACGATGAGGATCTTGTGTATGAAATGTAATGTAATGTCATGAATACTTTGCAATGACTCGCCCATGATCACGCACATATAACTGTTATGTCGACACATACTTGTAGTTCCCACTTTTCGAGCAGGTAGTTAACCTCTCAGGCGTCAATCGTCGTGGCCAGGCGGTGACAGTGGAGTGGGCTTCTCACTACTAGGCGGGCATCCACACTACCAAGCCTAGGCCTCCATACGCCTCAATGCTAAGAACACAACAACGAAACCCACATACATTCTACGGCTCAGCAGGAGTCTCGGGTAGATATGCACCAAGAACCAAGCCCTGAACTGGCCTATGTTGTGATCCAGAAGGAGCCTCGAAAAAAGCACTAGGACCAGGCCCAACCGTCCACTTGGCACGGAAGGAGCCTCGGAAATGAGCACCAAGGACCAAGCCCAATCGCCCAAAGTCTATCTGTCAACTCCCGTCGGTATGACGACTGGCGAGCCCGTAGACCGGTCACACTATCCTTAACCCGGGATTACGACATCGCGTGTCGACTCACATCACATGCATTTCACATATGGGGTTCCTCATTGAGCCCCTTTTCATTATTCACATTTCATGCTCAACAGCACGCAAGATCTCCACACTGAGTCTCTTGCCAATACATAATTCCAGTGCAGCAACACTCACGCCCTTTCAACCCTTCCATATTTTCGTGAATCCAAGCACACAAAGGGTTCACCATCAACATAATGGTACTCCACGCATATTCACCAACCATTTGGTTATCATAATCACATGTATACTATGATCACATGACTTTAACATTACTGGCTACAATTCTTTTACCAAGTTCGAACTATTCGTGTACATATGGATCTACCAACTAAAAGCTATCAACCATTTGTTCATCGCAATTGCTACAAGTTATGTACAACAAACTTCAAGTCAACCTCATCATTATTCAATGTATTTCCATTATCAAGTACATCCTTAATGATTCACATATTTAAGTCATTGCTACCATCCCAACTCGTCAATACATTCATTCAATAACCTCCACTAAATCACCTCGATCAAGTACACTTTACTACACCATTTGTTCCTTAGGGATCTATCCAACAAATGTCATTAACATATTTTATCACAATTACTTATAGACTATATTCAACAAAACATTAATGTTAATGTGCTCTCTACCCAACCCAAAGCCAATACATAATGAACACGAGAACTATATATGCAGGAATGATTACTGTACAACAACTTCAAATGGGGATTCCTGAGGCTACATGAATCCGATAAAGGAGTGTAACTGCTCGTTGGAAAGATATTTCCAAGGGCTACGACTTTTGTGTTTTGTCGAAAGCCCAGATCTGGCTGCATCATGTCTGAAAATGGCCTCGAAGGTTGTTGTGCACAGAAAATAGATTTTTGCGTGCATCTTAATGCAGATCGAACGTCATCGGTTCGTTTTCTTCCTCCAACCAAACTTTCCATATAACATCCAAAATTTCTCCTCCCTTATTCACCCTCAAAAGGCCACTTCTCTTCACAAAACCAGTCCACAAACTTCCTTTGAAGTGAGTAAAGGTTGAAGACTCTTATTCCTGGGACATAAGTCCTAGCATGGCCTCTTCATAGAAACCTTCTTCTAACAAATAAAGACCCTTTTGAGTCGATATCTCTCCTAGCAATAACTAGAGATCTAGCACCAAGGGAGAGGGTTGGAATCTCACCTCATTTCTAGCATTTCCACCATTTCCAGCCATAGATCTTGTCACCCTTCTTGGTGGCATCTTCTTCTCTTTGGTTGGTCTTCGTTTTTCACGGAAAAGAAGATCGGCTCCAGCAATCTCTTCCTCTCTGACGGTTTCTTACAGTGACGGCTTGCCAAATGAGATAAAAGAAAGCAGTCTAGGGTTTTCTCCCCTTTTTATAGTGAGATATTAGGGTAACTGCCTCGCCACGTGTCGGCCTGACATTGGACTGCCAAACATTGCTTTAAATAAGTCATTTTGAAAAGATGCAGCCCATTTAAGTCAATTTGGCGCAATTCCCGAAAATTCCAGGAAATAGGGCCGAAAATTCGCCAAGGCAGAATTATGGCATTCGACGAATTCTATTGGAACCCCAGTTATGATTTGGGCAAGGATCACTATTAGGTTTGTTTAGTCTGACCCAACATGTATAGCTAGGGTCATGGTTGTGTTCTAGAGTCTAGGCCAAGTTAGTCAACATCACCTAGCTCAACCTTCAACAGTTTGCCAAAGACTCAGCCAGATTGTGTCGACACCAGAAGAAAGTCTATGTCAACACTAGACAGCAATTGTGTCGACAATTGGGAAAGGTTGTGTCGACACCAAATAGATTGTGTCGACACTTGGGATATGTTGTGTCGACACTTGAGCAAGATTGTGTCGACACCAGATAATAAGACTGTGTCGACACCAGATAGCCAGGCAGTGTCGACACCAGAAGAAGTTGTGTCGACACACAGATCATCTGTCGACACCGACTGTGTCGACACCATAAGCAACTCTGTCGACACCAATTGTGTTGACACCAACTGTGTCGACACCAGCAGTAATTATGTCGACACACAGGACTTGTGTCGACACACTCCACAAAAACTGTGTCGACACTAGAAGCTTAAGCAGAACTACTGACTCAGCTCGACGAAGTAAAAACTGAGCTCGATGAATTCTGTACAGTTGGCAGAATTAATTACAGTCAATATTCAGACAGAAATATTTACAGCTAGCAAAATTAATTAAAGCTTAATTAAAGGAGATTACAGCTAGCAGATTTAATGAAATATATTCTTATGAATATAGTTGTTTGGAGGCTGTATTAAATATGGAATAAATCAGGATTTAATACTAAATTAGTCCCAAAGCAATTACCATTCTCGGTAATGATTTAGCCAGTGCATACTATGAATCCAAAGGTTTTGAATCAGATATAAAAAAGATTTTACAAAAAGAGATTTATAAACAGTGACAGACAGATAGAGACACAAGTAGAGACAGAAAGAGAATAACAACAAGACAGTGAACAATAACAGTGAAGGCTTTTCAGTTTTACAGGAAAAGGAGGAACTCAACATCAAATCAACATATACACAGAGCTATTCATCTGCTCCAGGCTTCTAAAGAGACACTCAATCAATATCAGTCTAAGAAGCTTGCTGGATACATTTAATCTGAAGGTCTATCACCCTGCATCAAGGCTTCCATATTTCCCTGAACCACTCAACATCTCAGGGGGAGCTCTTTTGCTAACATCATATCCACTTGAGTCTTCTCTAACACTATTGACAGTGAAGACATCATCACTATTTCCCCCCACTGTATAAAGGGTTGTCATCTCCCTTCAAAAGTGATTCTTGGTTACAAGTCACCTGACCAAAAGACTTGAGGATTGGTTTTTGAGCACCTGATCAAAAGCTCATTGGTGTCAGGCACCTGATAAAAAATCTGAGTGGATTCCTACCAGGGTGGTAGAAGAGTGGATGTACCCAGGTTGGGGAACCACTATAAATCCTTGTGTCTTCTGTGTTGCTTGGTATTCTTGCTTTATTTTTGTGTTGTGAATTGCTTTACTTAGTATATAACTCTAATTAGTTAAGTTAAGATCTATCTCCATAACTTTCAATTGGTATCAGAGCATGTTACTTTAGTTGTACAGGCTAACACCTGAACCAAAACGATCTGATAGATCTTAAATATCTTTAGAGTTTATCATGGCACAAATTGAAGAATTTTCAAGCACAGACTACCAATGTGCAATCTTGATAAGTTTGCATTATGGAAAACAAGGATTAGGTTTTATATGGACACCATTGATGAAAACATCATTAAATCTATTTTGTCAGGTCCAACTCAATCTCAGGCAACATCAAGCATCAATGTTGTTCTATCATATCAATGGACAGATGCCCAAAAAAGCTGAAGATTGCTGATACACAAGAAATGAACATCCTGGCACAATCAATGTCTGTGTTGAAGTTAGTGACCGGGCGGTCTGGTGGTCTGTCTTGGTGGGTTGAAGACCGCGCAGTCTGGCGGTTTCCCTTCAGTGGTTTGGTTGCTGTGTTGTTGTTATCTAGAGTCCGAGCATTCTAGCGGCTTGCCTCTAGAGACTTGGAGACAGGGCAGTCTAGTGGTCTCCCATGGTGATCTCTCTCTCTTTCTGGTGGTAGCCGAGCGGTTAGCCCTTCTATCTAACCGCACGGCTTGTTCGAATTGTTCTGTATAAGTCCGCTTAGTCCTGTAAATTTTTAGTCCCACGTCTCTTATTTGTATTCTCTCATCTCTCCTCCATTCTATATAAGGGAGGTCATACCTTTATAATAGATACCTTTTTTTAGATAATAAAGTTTCTGTTAAACCACTTCCAGTTTGTTTCTGTTGGTTTCTAACATGGTATCAGAGGGAACGATTTTTTCCTCCTGATTCTTTTTCTCTTCTTGTTCGCGCGGTCTCTTGCCTCTGCCCTTTTTGTCCACGGCCTCTGTGTGTGATCTCTGTTCGGCTCGTACGCATTGGTCTCTTTCGCGCGGCCTTCTCCTTCTCCTTCTTCTTATGTTCGCGCGGGCTACCTTCGAGCTGCTCGACTTCTTTCCCTCAGCTTGTTCTACGGCTTGGTCGTGGCTTTTCTGGCTGCTGGTGTCAATCATCGTGACTGCTGCAGATCTCCTTCTCCTGCCACTGCGATATCTACCTGTTCGCGCGGCTTGTTTCCTAACCGCGCGGCTTGTTTCCTAACCGCTCGTCTTATTTTCTAACCGCGCGGCTTCTTGTTGTTTTACTCTATGGCTCTTTCTGATGCTTCTACTACCACCACTCCTGTCGACAATTCGGCTCTGCCCCTTCCTACTACTCCTTCCGGGAACCTTGGGACCGTTTCCAAGCTTGTCGGCTCCAACTACCCGGATTGGAGCGTCTCCTTCACCTTCCTCCTTCGCTCGCAATGCAAACGCCACCATCTAGTTGATGACCCTCCTCCAACCACTTCACCTCTCTTTGATGACTGGGATGCGAGTGACGTGCTTGTGCGTACTTGGCTTGCTAATAGACTACCTGATGAGTGTCTTCCCATCATCCCTCATGATGAGACGGTTAAGGCTACTTGGCTTCATCTTGCCGCTCTATACTCCAAGGGGGCTCAGACGTCCCGCATCTATATGTTGTATGCGAAACTCTTTGACCGTCCTACCTTGTCCCCTCCTGCTGCCTACCAACAGGTTCAGGCTCTTGGGGCTGAGATTCTTCAGAATCGCCCCTTTTCTGCGGATTTGGCTCAATAACACAAGCACTTCCAGGAGCTTTTGGTTGTATGTTATCTGCTCCGGCTTCCTGATACTTATGATATGATCCGCCAGCAAATTCTGGGTGAGGCAGAATCTCCTACCTTAGATGCCACCGCTGCCAGCATCGCCGATGTCACCTCTCTCCTCCAGCACCTGATTCTGCCCGCTCCTCCTCCACCGGCCAACTATGCTCACCAAACTCAGCGGAGTAGCTCTGGTAGCCGCAGTCAACAGTCTGGCGGACGTGCTCTTTCCCAGTACCTCTGCTCTCACTGTGGTTGCACCAGCCATACTTTTGACCACTGTTGGACGAAGCATCCCCATCTTCGCCCCTCGGGTGACTCTTCCGCCTCCTCTTCCAAGCCGTCTGCCTTCGTGGTCACATCATCAGGTAGTGTCCACGTGGTAACTCAAGGTAAATGGCTTATCGACTCTGGAGCAACTAATCACATGACGGGTAATCCTCACTGCTTCACTCTCCTCGAACAGCATGATCGGGTGCCCCCGGTTCTTGTTGCAGACGGTTCTCCCTCCCCGGTTCATGGGTCGGGAGTGGTCCATGTTACTCTGTCTCTTCTCCTAGCGGACAATCTCTATGTGCCCAAATTTCCGTGCAATTTGTTGTCGGTTACCTCTTTATGCAAGCAGCTTCAGTGCTCTATAACGTTTATTCCGACTTCTTGTTCTTTTCAGTATCCGAGCTCCCAACGAACGATTGATTACTACTGGGACTGAGAGCGACGGCCTCTACTTCCTCGAACAATGTTTCTGCCTTGTCCGCCTTCCCCTCCTCTCGTAGGGATCTTCTCCAGTGGCATCTCTGCCTCGGTCATCCTCCTCCACGGCTTCTACATCAACTTCTATCCCCACCTCCCTCCTTCCAGTCCCCCTCTCAACTGCGACGCTTATCAGCTTAGCAAGCATCACCGTTCCTCCTTCCCGCCAAAGCAAGGTCGGGGCTCTACCCGTCTGTTTGATCTCATCCACTCCGATGTCTGGGGACCTGCTCCTACCCTCACCATTGGTCGGGGTAGTTCTTATTTTGTTACTTTTATTGATGACTTTTCTAGATGTACTTGGGTTTATCTATTACGATATCGCTCTGAACTTTTGGATGTATGAGTTTCTTTTTATCAATTAATCAAAACTCAGTTTGGTGTTTGTATTAAAACCTTTTCGCTCCGACAATGCTACAGAATATTTGAGTCATGCTTTTACCTCTTTCTGTGTGCAACATGACATTATTCATTAGACTAGCTGTGTTTATACCTCCCAGCAAAATGGGGTGGCAGAACGCAAAAACCGTCATCTCCTCGATGTCGCTCGCACCTTGATGACCCAGATGCATGTTCCTCACTCCTATTGGGGATATGATATTCTCCTTGTCTGCTACCTCATCAATCACATCCCCTCAATGGTTCTCCATGGGAAAAACCCCATTTTCCATTCTGTATCTGGACAAGGAGCCTTTTCCCCTCCCTCTCTGCATCTTTGGGTGCACTGCCTTTGTGCATGCCCCCTCCACCACCTGTGATAAACTCTCTCCTCGCTCCACCAAATGTGTCTTTCTGGGGTACTCCACCACTCAAAAAGGATATTGTTGCTTTGATCTCATTCTTCGTAAGCAATTAGTCTCTGCTAATGTCACCTTCGTCGAGAATGCCTCCTACTTCTCAGATGCCTCCTCTCCTCTTCCCCCAGCTTCTGATTCTCCTGCTATTCCCTTTGTTCCTTCGTCTCCTACTGCGATCTCCACCCCTCCACCATCTCTGTCCACTCCTCTCCCTCCACCTCTCTCTCCCTCTTCTCCGCCACCGTCTCCCGCATCTCCGTCGCCGCCGCTCTCTCCTCCCGGGCCAGCTCTCTCTGCCACGGATGCTCCGGATGCCGAGGGACCTGCTGACCTGGATCTTCCTGTGGCTCTTCGTAAAGGGATGTAGACGTGTACCCTACACCCCTTGCTGTTGTTGTTTCATATGATCGCCTCACCTCTTCTTGCAGGGCCTTTGCACTGGCTTTCTCCACTACCACACTGATTGTCCAGATATCTAAAGAGAAAATACCACACAATTCCAAGGCAAGTTCCTACGAAATGCAGCTAGACACAAGGCGTATTGAAATCAACAGTTGTAAGCTATCACACGAAATCTATTATTTTATCGACGGCAAAATAAGGTTGGCATTGGAAGAGAACTACTTGTGAAAAGTAAAGAGAGCAAAAGAGCGATTAACTTAAGCTTAGAACGATGAGGAAATGATGACAGAAATCCTCGGCAAGAGTGGTTAGAAAAATACTAAATAAACCTAAGAATTAGGGTTAAGGTCGACCGGGAGGTATGAATATTGACCTTCTCTCGGGCCGTGCCTACTGAGTTTAGGAAGGTCCGACCGACTTGTAAATCGGAGGCTAAAAATCCTTTATGCCACTCGATACTGATGTCGTTGGCTGTCACTGGGTCTTTGTGGTAAAATTTGGCCCAGACGGCACTGTGGATCGTTATAAGGCTCGCCTTGTTGCTAAGGGCTTTACTCAGACCTATGGGGTTGATTACTTTGACACCTTCTCTCTCGTGGCTCGTCACGCCCACCGGTCAGCACTATTGAATGCTGGAGGTGATGGGCGGGTGAAGTACCGCCCATTCTCAGGCGTCTGTGACACTTTCGCGGCGGTGGAGCGGGAAAGACGAGCGCGCTCGGCGATTCCTCGGATAGAGACACGCCCGTTGGGTGTGTCCGGGCGTGACCGAGGGCGTTACACAAAGTCCCAGCTTTCGGATGTCATTCCTCTGGGTAGAACACGCCCTGGTAGGGCGTGACTTGGGGCCACAGCAAACTTCGGCTAAAGCCGTGAAAACCTACAAAAAGCAGAAAAAATGATTAGCGACAAAAATTCAGGAATCAAAACAAGGCTGTCTACATGGAGCAACCTCCTGGGTATGTTGCTCACCCTATCTGGGGGAGACACGAGTGTCGTTGGCTGTCATGCTTTGTGGTAAAATTTTGCGGCTGAAGAAGGCAATCTATGGCCTCAAGCAGGGTCCTTCTCTCTGTGGCGGTCAGCCCTCAAGCTTGGTTTGACAAGATTAGTGGCATCGTGGCAGCCGTTGGTTTTCTGCAAAGCTCTGCCGATCACTCGCTATTTATTCGCAAAACATCCTCGAGACTGGTGGTTCTTGTTGTGTACATCGATGACATCCTTCTCACTGACGATGACCAGGAAGGGGTAGCCTTGACAAAGCGGCATCTTCGTCAACATCTGGTCACGAAAGATATGGGCTCTCCGAAGTACTTTCTGGGGATCAAAATCTCTCGAAAGCCCAACTCCTTAGTCCTCTCCTAACGTAAGTATGCCCTTGATCTTTTAAAAGAGGCAGGATTGAGTGGAGCTAAACCTGCATGATGCCCCATGGCAACTTGAGAAGACAAAACCGGGACAGATGATTCGCCTCCTCTTTCAGATATTACGCGGTACCGGCATCTGGTTGGTAAGCTCATATATCTCACCGTGACCAGGCCTGACATTTTCTATGTTATGGGCAAAGTGAGTCAATTCATGCAAGCACCTAGGGAGTGTCATCTACAGTCCGTCTTGAGGATCTTGGAATATGTCAAAGCAGCGTCTGGGAAAGGATTACTCTTTCAGAATAATGGTCATCTTAGGGTTAAAGCATACTCAGATGCGAGTTACGCTGATGACAAATGGTATTGCAAGTTAACCTCGGGTTTTTGCACCTTTGTTGGGGGAAATCTGGTGAGCTGGAAGAGCAAGAAGCAGTCGGTTGTTTCCAAGTCTAGTGCTGAAGTAGAGTATCGTAGTATTGCATCGACCACTTGTGAGTTAAAGTGGATACGGGCTCTCTTGCTGGATTTAGGAGAGGTGTACAACCATCCTCTACCTATGTTCTGTGATAACAAGGCTGCCATATACATCTTCAAAAATCCGGTCTTCCATGAAAGAACCAAGCACATTGAGGTCGACTGTCATTTCATTCGTGAGGAGATTCTGAAGGAACAAATTTGCACTTCCTTCGTCACTTCTGATAAAGAGCTGGCTGACATCTTCACCAAGCCAGTCTCCGCCTCGTTTCTTCATATTTGTGACAAGCTGGACATGATCGATATATATGCTCCAGCTTGAGGGGGAGTGTTGAAGTTGGTGACCGGGCGGTTTGACAGTCTGTCGTGGCGGGTTGAAGACCGCGCGGTCTGGTGGTTTCCCTTCAGTGGTTTGGTTGATGTGTTGTTGCTGTCTGGAGTCCGAGCGGTCTAGCGGCTTGCCTCTGGAGACTTAGAGACCGGGCAGTCTAGCGATATCCCATGGTGATCTCTCTCTCTTTCTGGTGGTAGCCGAGCAGTTAGCCCTTCTGTCTAACCGCACGGCTTGTGCGAATTATTCTATATAAGTCCGCTTAGTCCTGTAAATTTTTAGTCCCACATCTCTTATTTGTATTCTCTCATCTCTCCTCCATTCTATATAAGGGAGGTCATACCTTTGTAATAGATACATTTTTTCAGATAATAAAGTTTCTGTTAAACCACTTCCGGTTTGTTTCTGTTCATTTCTAACAGTCTGATGACATCTTTGAGGAACATGCTGAATGTTCATGTGCAAAAGAGATATGGGACTCTCTTACAACATTGGCTGCAGGATCAGCTAAAGAAAGACACCTTAAAGCTGCAACCTGGAGTGACTCAGATGCTTCATCCTGCACAACTGAAGATGAAGAAGAAGCAAGAGCAAGAGCATTTTGCCTAATGACAATAAATGCTTCTTGCAGCAACACTGATGCATAAATAGACTCCGAAGAAGAATTAGAGTGTGAATCAGAAAAAGAAGATCAGGTAATCTCTACCCTTGATCTTTCATCAGAAGAATTTAAGTTATTATGTAAAGATTTAATTCAATCTGAGAAGGAAATAAAACTTCTCAGAAAGAAATTAAATATTGTATCTTCAGAAAATTTAAAACTTAAACAGGATTTACAAAATGCTTTTGAGAAGATAAGTCTTTTAGAATCATGTAAACTAAAAGAAAAATTAGAGGTGATAAGTAAAAATACTGAAGAATTGCAAGAAAATAAAAATCTTCAGAAAACCTTAGTTCAAAATAATTCGTCGAACGGAGCTCGACGAAATCAATACTATTTGTCGAACAGAGATTAACGAAAATGGAATACAGAAAGTCATTCTGTGAACAGAGCTCGACGAACTCAATACCATTCGTCGAACTCAGCTCGATGAAAGTACTTTAATTCGTCGAACCCAAGATTCAAGAGTTAAGTTAAGATCTATCCCCATAACTTTCAAATTCTGCTCGACTTTTGTCGAGGTCTGCTCGATGATTCGTAGAGCTCTGCTTGACGATTTTCATCGAGCTCTGTTGGACAATTTTCGTCAAGCTCTGCTCGACGACTCGTCGAGCTCTGCTCGATGATTTTCGTCGACCTCTGGTCACTACCCACGTCACGGATAGTCTTGGATTGGGCAGATGTGGGTAGGGACATGCCCATATCACTACCCATGTCCTTATCTCGAAAGATCACAAAGAAGGCGCAAAATCTACAAGAGTGTCACACGGGTAGGGACACGCCAGTGTCACTATCCGTGTCCTTCTTTGGGTTTGACAAAATTACCTCATCTATAGCCAGAAACATTCTAAGTCATATGGCGTCGAGAGTGTTGAGTCCACTCAGCGCTCTTGATGCGTCAAATCAGCTAGGATGAACTCCAAGTTATATGGCGTCGAGAGTGTTGAGTCCACTCAACGCTCTCAATGCCCCAACCACCAGAAGCTAAGTTATATGGCGTTGAGAGCGTTGAGTCCATTCAACGCTCTCTACACCATCCCACCAAAATCTCTAAGTCAATTGGCATCGATAGCGTTGAGTCCACTCAACACTCTTTACACCTATCCAACCAAAATCTCTAAGTCAATTGGCATCGAGAGCGTTGAGTCCACTCAACGCTCTCAATGCCTTATCCGCCAGAAAATAAACTAAGTTAAATGGTGTCGAGTGCATTGAGTCCACTCAACGCTCCCGACGTCTAACCCGCCGGGATATCTAAGTCAAATGGCGTTGAGTGCGTTGAGTCCACTCAACACTCTCTACACCTATCCCACCAAAATCTCTAAGTCAATTGGCATCGAGAGCATTGAGTCCACTCAACGCTCTCAACGACTTAGCCTACCAGAAATTTTCTAAGTTAAATGGAGTTGACTGCATTGAATCCACTCAACGCACTCGACGCCACCGAACTTGAGTCAATCTTCTTGACTCAGAATACGTACGGGGGATCTGGCACGAAATGGGACGTTACAAATCCTATAAACAAAATAAAAGATTTTGTCCCCAATAAGTCGCCTGCTTCAGGCGGACTGTTCTATTCGGCATCGCAGCTTGTGCGGTCTGGCGACTAGATGACCTCACGGTTAGGTGGCTTGCAGACTGGCGGCTAGAGCTAGCATTGGAATAAGGGGTGGTTCGCACGGCTTGGGTTGCGGTCTGGCGACCTGGCGGACTGTGCGGACTCCACAGCAGTAGACCGATGGATTGGTGTTTGAGTCTGTGTTGCTTATTTGTCTTGTCTTGTCTTGTATTTGTAGTTCTCTGCTTTCCCTTTGGTGTTTTTTGTGAAGCATGTCTCGCCATGTATGTCTCACGTTGTAAAGAAGATTGTTGTTAATCAATAAAAACTCTTGTGCTGCATGTGTTTCTGGTTGTGATTATCTTTGGTTGAGATAACCCCTGCTAACTCCAAGGTCCGGGAAATTTCAACATGGTATCAGAACTGGATTGGAGTGGATAAGCAGTGTTCAACTGAAGTGGTTGTTGCTCTTGTGAAGAGGGAACCAGCGGTTGAACCATGGCAGTGGAAGATGCAAGTTTTCTTGGAATTGAACTCCTTATAGAGACAAACTTTGATAGGTGGAAGTCTTGTATGAGAGCTTTCTTCTTGGCGAGGACCTTTGGGAGGTAGTATGCGGAGCAAAAAGACAAGAGGCTACTGCTGGCAATGCTGAAGAGATGAGAGTTTGGAAGGAGACAAATGTGAAAGCGAAGTCTATTCTCAAGCAAGTGATCTCATTGGAGCTCTTGGACCACATCAGTGGATGTCGGTCAGTTGCGGAGGTTTGGACTTCCCTTGATGGGTTGTTCAGGAAAGATATGAACGTGGCTGCAGAGGATGGTCCTTCTAATTCATATCAGCAAGAGAGGAGAGTTTCTCCTAGGCATGATGGGAAGAGGAAGGAAGGACCAAGGTGCTATAAATGCAAGCAGCATGGTCATCTCAGGAAAGAGTGCAAGGTTTTCTTGCTCTCGGCAAACGTAGCCCATGTTGGGAGTAAGGAGAAGAACTTAGTTGGGACTTCAACAAGTACAGGTGCTGATCAGATGAAGGCCAGTGATAGTGCAGCTATCTGGCATGAAAAACTGGGGCATGTAGGGAAGGACAAACTGAAAGTAATGGCGGTAAGAAGACTCGTAAGAGGATTGCTTAGATTGTCATCCTATGGAGATGGTCAGGGGTGTGCGGGATATCAGCATGGTGAAGCTTATCGCTTTATGGTTTATAAGGCACAATCCAGATGTAAAGCACCTTTGGAGGTTGTCCTTTGTGCTCTGGTTGGACCGACCGTCACCGCTAGTCTTGGAGGCAGCAAGTACATGTTGATATTGGTTGATGACTATTCAAGGTATACTTGGGTATACTTCATGAAGGCGAAGTCAAACATGATGCGCTTGTTTGTGTAGTTCAAGAAGTTTATGGAAGGTCAGCTTGGCCTGCGGATCAAGAAGATGAGGACAAGCATCGGTGGTGAGTTTGGCTCAACCGAGTTCTCGAACTTTTGCAAAAAGCATAGGATCCGGAAGGAGCTTTCTTGTGGACATACTTCACAGCAAGGTGGTATTGCGGCTCGGATGATCCGTTAGTTGATGGAGACCTGCAAGTGTTGGCTTCGGAGCAAAGGCGTTCTTAAGGATTTTTGGGCGGAAGGAATGACATGTGCTGCTCATGTCATCAATTGGATGGCTCTTAGTCTGATCAATGTGAACACTCCTTATAAGCTGATGTTCGGGGTGAAGCACAGTGTAAAGCACCTACTGGTGTTTGGATCTACCTGCTACGTACAGACTCTGGATGTTCTCAAGACAAAGCTTATCTTTGTTGGGTATGATGAGCAGAGGAGAAGATGGAGGTGTATGGATTCTACGATAAAGAGGCTCATCCTGTTGAGAGATGTTGTCTTCGATGAGTTGACGTCGTATTGGGATAGCTCTTATGTGGAGCTAGAGATGAGCAGGTCAGATGGTGGGCTAAAGGAGGCTGCTGCTAAGGTTCAGGTGGAGCTGGCTGAGTCACCAGGAGCTCCAGGTTGTTCTAGCTCCGGAGCAAAGGCGTTAGGGTCAAGAAGCAGGTGGAGCGATGCTCCAAGAACTTCTGGCATAAAGGCGGAGGCTTCCGGTTCAGGAAGCAGGGGGAGCGATGTTCCAGGTAGTTCTTGTTCGAGCACGGAGACTTCTGGTTCAGGTAGCAGGGGGAGTATTGCTCTAGGTGCTCCTGGTTCCAGTGAGGTGCCGTCTTATTCAGGAAGCAAGGGGAGTATTATTCCGGGTTTGCCCGGGAATGGAGCTGGTTCAGGAGGAGCAGCGGAGGTGGTTAGCCATGATCAGGTTATTCGGAGATCGAAGAGGAACAATAACACACCAGCTCGATATAGAGAAGGGAACACAGCGAGCTTGGTCCCATGTTTCTTTGCAAGCCCTCAGGTCGAGCGAGTACCTTCTATCTGTGACGACCCGACTAGAATCAAGGAGGTGACGTCTCTCAGAGGTCCAGAGGCTTGGGCCCCTGTGCTCAAGGTTGTTGGTGATACTCCTATGATGCATGAGTGGAGGTTAAAGCTGAAGAAGAAGGCAGAGGGATGCATGGCTCCTTTCGGGAGATGCTGGAGGACTCCCTCGTGGTCTATGATATGCAGGGCGAGGACTATGTCTTGGACATATCTTCGTAGATGCTATCGGAGGGACCAGGTGCAAGATTACGAGAGCTATTGGAGTTATTAACCACTTCTCACTTCAAGGGGGAGTGTTGAAAATTGTGAAGTGAAAGTGGGTGAATGGAAGACTTGGGCAACCTATCCGCGCGGACTATGCAGACAGGGTTGGCGAACAGCCAGGTCGGCGAGGCTGGTACAGACGGCTTGTTCTATGGCGGCCTAGGCGGTCTATTCGCGCGGACTACGAGGATAACAACGGTGGTTAGCCAGGCTGGCTTATGCTTTGCAAGCAGCTGAATCCCAGAAGGTAACCGGGGGATAGCAATTCTATCCACGGTGTCTGGCACGAATTGGACTGAAGAACTGGAGCTCGGTAGATCGGCTTGACAGAAGGCTTGGTCTTGCTTTGGTGAAGCGGCAAGTGGAAGCCACGCAGATCGCCAGTTAGTGCGGACAGGTGCTGGAGGTCGTCGGGTTTGGCTGACTGGATCCAGCATCCGCCAGTAAGTCTAGACTGGCCCTTGTGGCTAGTGGTGTGGACTTGGTTGGTTCTGAACCAGGTCCATGTTTGGCTCAGTCCGGGGAGATCGCTCAGTGGAGCGCCGACTGCTTCTCAATCCGCTGAGATCGACAAAAGAGCAGTGTGCCTTGGTTGCGAGTTTGGGAGAAGCGGACTGGAGATTGTGTCTGCAACTATGTGCGGGCTGGAGCTGGGTCCGCTGAGTCCGACGGCTGCCTTGCTGGCATGGTCGTGGACTCGAGATATGCGTACTGGAGCACTATGTGGAAGGTGCGGAATTGAGGTGTCTGCTGTGTAAGTAGACTGGAGCAGTGTCCGCTGAGTCCGGTAGGTGTCTTGGTGACGGCTATGGACTCAGGGTATGCGAACTGGAGTTGTCTGCAGGGATATGCATACTAGAGCTGTCCGCAGTATGTGCAGACTGGAACGGTGTGTCCGCTGAGTCTGGCAGTTGCCTTAGTGGTAAAGCTGTGGGCTCGGGATGAGCGGACTGAAGCTGTGTGTCCGCTGAGTCCGGCATTTGCCTTGTTGCGAGGCTGTGGGCTCGGGATAAGCGGGTTTGAGCTGTGTCCTCAGATTGGTGGATAATGTTGCTGCAGAGTCCGACTGTGGTGGTCCTGGCTTGGCCTCTGGCGACAAGGCGGACTGGAGTTGTGTCTGGCCCTGGAGAAGCATATGCGGACTAACTATCTTGCACAGGCAGCGGCGGACTGGTGTGTGTATTTGCGGGCTTGCGGATACACTTGTTCTTGCTACGGGATGTGGCGGTAATTCTATCAGCTAGGGAAATGACCACACTCATCATCGTGTCTATAAATAGGACTCATGTCACATCAGGAATAGAGAGAACCGAAGTAAGTGAACAGTAACTTGAGCCTACAACAGTTGTTGCAGACTGACTTTTGCTGTCTACGCGGTTTGATAGAGTTGGCCGGTTTGTGCTATGCAGGTTATGCGGATAGTGCTGGAAAGCTAGATCTTGGCTCTGATTACAGTTAGGGACAGTGCAGACTCTGCGATTAAGCAACAGGTGGAAAACAGCAGGACCGCGGACAGCAACCAGACGGTCTTCTCTTTGGCAATTTGGTTCGGGGTTCAATAAGTCACCTGCTTCAGGAGGATTGTTCTATTCGGTTGTAACACCCCAAAAATAGTTTTGGGTTTCAGGTCGGTTGACACGGCCTGGGACACGGGCGTGTCCCAGGGCGTGTCGTGTTTGGTTGAGCAGTTGGTCGAGGGGTCGACGAAATTCGGTCAACGAAGTTTTGGGAGGGAACACGCCCAGCGACACGGGCGTGTCAGAGGGCGTGTCCCCCTCACCATTCGACGAAATGTGCTCGGCGATTGTCGAGTATCGTGTGTCGAGTGTCGAGTGCAGAGAACACGACCTGTGACACGGGCGTGTCACAGGGCGTGTCAGTTGCAAGATTCAGCCGGGAATGCATGTGCCTGAGGACACGGGTGTGTCGGAAGGCATGTCAAGTGACACGGCCAGCGACACAGGTGTATCGAAAGCCGTGTCAAGTGACACAGCCAGTGACACAGGCGTGTCACATGACCATGTACTGGCTGGATTGAGCCGGTTGACTACCGCTTGCGGGACACGGCCTGTGACACGGGCGTGTCACAGGGCGTGTCGGGTCGTGTTCAGGCTTTTCTGGACAACTCTGAGCCGTTCGATTCCCTTATCCTAGATCCAAAGGCTGGGCTGCTTCCAGGTGGGTCATCTTCTCCTTCTTCTTCTCATTCCAAGAGAGAGAGAAAGAGAAAGGGAGAGCAAGGGAGGAAAGGAGGAGGAAAGCCCGCTGCTGGAGGAGCTGCGAAGTGTGGATTGAAGATCCGAGTTCGGATTCGTGGAGGCAAGGCTGAGACGGTGATTTCAATCCGGCTGATTCATGGCTCCGAAGCGATCTTCAAGGGTAACGATCTCCGCTTGCGTGCCGATGTACGAAAATGTATTTGTGAAAAGAGAAACTTGTAAGACCTTAAGGCCAGTGTGGGTTGTATACATTCCTGGTTTTGATATATAAATGTGGAGTTTATATAGTAGTGGACATTCTATGGGTTGAGTTCATGTTAACGTAAAATGCTGCGCTAGAATGTTTTGAGATAGGATGCGAGTAGATTTTGATTTCCACAAGTAATTCGCTTGTCTGTGACATATGGCGTGGGGCCCCAGCCGGATCCACCGTTATATGCCATGTGACGAGTGGGGGCGTTACAAAGTGGTATCAGAGGCAGGTTTAGATTGTTTGGGAGGAGAGAACATAATTGAACTCACGAATGTCCACTAGGAATGTATTTCATGCACGTAAGGGGCATGAGTGTGTAGTCAATGTATAAGTGGCGAGGAGTGGTGCGGGGCAGTAGGAGCTCCAACAATTGGATGAGAGTGTAGCACCAGTTGAAGCGCATACACCTCCCTCGGCGGAGACCATACAAATGGTGACAGAGACAGTACTTGCGGTGTTACAGGCACAGGCTACTGGGCAGGTAAGGCCTGCAGGAGTGCCAGTATGGACAGGTGCAAGGCAAGGGTGTGCTGAAGTTGTAATGGCAGAACAAGGGACAGATGAGCAGTTGAAGCGGTTTATGGACTTTCATCCACCTACGTTTGGTGGGGCGATCTCCCCAACGCAGGCGGAGGATTGGCTGGCAAGAGTGAAGCGGATCCTGACTGCCCTCAGGACTGCGGAGGCACAGAAAGTGACTTTAGCCACATTTCTGTTAGAAGGTGATGCACGGCTGTGGCGGGATGAAGTGGAAGTGCATCACTTGGTGGGACGAAGATTGGAAGAAGTATTGATCGAAGAATTCTCACAGTTATTTCTGGCAAAGTATGTGCCAGTAGCACAGCGGATTGCCATGGAGAATGAGTTTCTACATCTGGTACAGGGTGAGCGGGATATTGATACTTACCTGCATGAGTTCACCAGACTGGGGCATTATGCGGGGTCTACTTTCGCTGAGGAAGCATGAAAGACGAATCGATTTTATGAGGGATTGCGCGACGAGTTGCAGTTGGCACTCCCGAGTTCGGTGAGCCAAGGCTTCCAAGCGTTGGTAGATACAACCCGTGCGTTGGAGAAAGATCTAAAGCAGGTACAAGAGAAGAGGAGTTTGGCGGTGGAAAAACAGGAATTTAAAGTTCCGCAAGCAGAACAGTTGGAGTTTAAGAGACAAGAGAAGAAAAAGTTCAGGACTGAACCGAATCCGTCTACTGTTTCGTCTGGGGCAACCTATGGGCAAGGACGAAGTAAAATACGCACATGTTTTAAGTGCGGAAAGCCGGGACATATCGCCCGTGATTGTTGGAGTGGACCTTCCAGAAGTGAGAAAAAGACAGGCGCGTCTTATTAAGAAAAAGGTAAAGCAATGGCCGAATCATCTGCAGCCCGGACGCAACCTCGATTGTATAATTTGGAAGTACAAGAGCCGCAAAGCTCAATTGGTGAAATTCAGCCACGCGTGTTTACTTTTGCTCTTTCACGAGAAATGCAAAATCGAGAGGCTGAGCGGAAGTAAGGATAGTGACTTGTAAGGCCTTAAGGCCAGTGTGTGTGGGTTGTATACATTCCTGGTTTTGATATATAAATGTGGAGTTTATATAGTAGTGGACATTCTCTGGGTTGAGTTCATGTTAATGTAAAATGTTGTGCTAGAATGTTTTGAGATAGGATGCGAGTAGATTTTGATTTCCACAAGTAAATTCTCCGCTTGTCTGTGACATATGGTGTGGGGCCCCGGCCGGACCCACCGTTATATGCCATGTGACGAGTGGGGGCGTTACATCGACATCGCAGCTTGTGCGGTCTAGCCGCTAGGTGACCTCGCGGCTAGGCAGCTTGCAGACTGGCGAGTAGAGCTAGCATTGGAATAAGCGGTAGTCCGCGCGGCTTAGGTTGCGGTCTGCCGACCTGGCGGACTGTGCGGACTCCACAACAGTAGACCAGCGGCTTGGTGTTTGAGTCCGCGCGGCTTGTTTGTCTTGTCTTGTATTTATAGTTCTCTGCTTTCCCTTTGGTGGTTTTGGTGAAGCATGTCTCGCCATGTATGCCTCGCGTTGTAAAGAAAATTGTTGTCACTACAAGAAAACGGACTTTTAGCCACGACAAATTGTCGTGGCTAAAAGTCCAAAACCATGGATAAAACCTTTTAGCCACAGCCTACCCACGACAAATGGGCATGGGCAATGCGAGCGTAGCTAATAGTATTAGCCACGCTGAATCCGTGGCAAATACCTTTTAGCCACGAATTAAAATCGTGGCTAAAGAGCATGTTTTCAACAATTATTAGTCACAGTTCAATTGTCGTGGCTAAAAGCTCCTTCTTTGCCACGGTTCAATTGTTGTGGCTAAAGGGCCTGTAACAAACGATAATTTATTACATAAAAAAGATTCTGCTGGCGCGCCCCGCCGCCGCCCGCCGCCCTCCGCCCGCGAGCCCAACTTAATTCAAACATTAATTGCGGAATGGGCAATATAAACCCGAAATTGATATTTTAATTGGAGGCGTGGGACTAAAAATACCCTTTTTGCCACGAATTAGGCTTTCGTGGCTAATACTAGTTTATTAGCCATGAAATAGGTAGACTGTCGCAAAAACTTTTTTATTTGCCACGAATTAGTCATCCATGGCTAATATTAACTTATTAGCCATGAAATAGGTACCGTGGCTAATACTTCATTATTAGCCACGGTTTTCCCCCATGGCAAAAAAACCGTGGCTAAAGGTCATTTTTCTAGTAGTGTGTTAATCAATAAAGTCTTTTGTGCTGCATGTGTTTCTGGTTGTGACTATCTTTAGTTGAGATAACCCCTGCTAACTCAAGGTCCGGGAAATTTCAACACCATATGCATTTCGCATAAGGGGTTCCACATTGAGCCCCCTTTTCATTATTCACATTTCGTGCTCAACAACACGCAAGAGCTCCACACCGAGTCTCTTACCAATACATAATTCCAGTGCGGCAACACTCACGCACTTTCAACCCTTCCACATTTTCGTGCATCCAAGAACACCAAGGGTTCACCATCGATATAATGGTACTCCACGCATATTCATCAACCATTTGGTTATCATAATCACATGTATACTATGATCACATGACTTTAACATCACTGACTATAATTCTTTTACCAAGTTCGAACTATTTGTGTACATATGGATCTACCAACTAAAAGTCATCAACCATTTGTTCATTGCAATTACTACAAGTTATGTACAACAAACTTCAAGTCAACCTCATCATTATTCAATGTATTACCATTATCAAGTACATCCCTAATGATTCAGATATTTAAGTCATTCCTACCATCCCAACTCGTCAATCCATTCATTCACTAACCTCCACCAAATCACCTCGATCAAGTACACTTTACTACACCATTTGTTCCTTAGCGACCTATCCAACAAATGTCATTAAGATATTTTATCACAATTACTTATAGACTAAATTCAACAAAATATTAATGTTAATGTGCTACAATCTCTCTACCGAACACAAAGCCAATACATAACGAACCCGAAAACTATATATGCAGGAATGATTACTATATAATAACTTCAAACGGGGATTCCTGAGTCTATAGGAATTCGATGAATGTGTGTAACCCCTCGTTGGAACGGTATTTCCAAGGGCTACGACTTTCTTGTTTAGTCGAAAGCCAAGATCTGGTTGTATCATGTCTGAAAATGGCCTCAAAGGTTGCTGCACGCAGAAAATAGATTTCTGCGCCCATCTTAAAGCAGATCGAATGTCATCGGTTTGTCTTCTTCCTCCAACCAAACTTTCCAGATAACATCCAGAATTTCTCCTCCCTTATTCACCCTTAAAAGGCCACTTATCTTCACAAAACCAGTCCACAAACTTCATTTGAATTGAGGAAAGGTTGAAGACTCTAATTCCTAGGACAGAAGTCCTAGCATGACCTCTTCATAGAAACCATCTTCTCACAAATCAAGACTCTTTGAGTCGATATCTCTCCTAGTAATAACTAGAGATCTAGCACCAAGGGAGAGGGTAGGAAGCTTACATCATTTCCGACATTTCCACCGTTTCCAGCTATGGATCTTGTCACCCTTCTTGACGGCATCTTCTTCTCCTTGGTTAGTGTTCGTTCTTCACGGAAAAGAAGATCGGCTCCAGCAATCTCTTCCTCTCTGATGGTTTCTTACAGTGATAGCTTGACAAATGAGATAAAAGAAAGAAGACTAGGGTTTTCTCCCCTTTTTATAGTGAGATATTAGGGTAACTGCCTCGCCACGTGTCGGCCTGACATTGGACCGCCAAACATTGCTTTAAATTAGTCACTTTGAAAAAACACGGCCCATTTAAGTTGATTTGGCGCAATTCCTGAAAAATCCGGGAAATAGGGCCGAAAATTCGCCAAGGTATAATTATGGCGTTCGACGAATTCTGCTCGACTTTTGTCGAGCTCTGCTCGACGATTCGTCGAGCTCTGCTCGATGATTTTCATCGAGATCTAGTCACTACCCACTTAACGGTAGTCTTGGATTGGGCACACGCGGGTAGGGCTATGCCCATGCCACTACCCATGTCCTTCTCTGAAAAGATCATAAAGAAGGCGCAAAATCTACAAGAGTGCCACATGGGTAGGGACACGCCCGTGTCACTACCCGTGTCCTTCTCTGGGTTTGACGAAATTACCTCAGCTATAGCCAAAAACATTCTAAGTCATATAGCGTCGAGAGTGTTGGGTCCACTCGGCGCTCTCAACGCCTCATCTCGGCCAGGATGAACTCCAAGTTAAATGGCATCGAGAGCGTTGAGTCCACTCAACGCTCTCAACGCCTCCTCCACCAGAAGCTAGGTTATATGGCATCGAGAGCATTTAGTCCACTCAATGCTCTCCACGCCTTATCCGCCAGAAAATAAACTAAGTTAAATGTCATCTAGTGCATTGAGTCCACTTAACGCTCTCGACGCTTAACCCGCCAGGATTTCTATGTCAAATGGCCTCGAGTGCATTGAGTCCACTCAAAGCTCTCGACGCCTATCCTGCCAAAATCTCTAAGTCAGCGTTGAGTCCACTCAACGCTCTCAACGCCTTAGCCCACCAGAAATTTTTTAAGTTAAATGGAGTCGACTGCGTTGAGTCCACTCAACTCCCTCAACGCCCCTGAACCTGAGTCAATCTTCTTGACTTAGAACACGTGCAGGGGGTCTGACACGAAATGGGACGTTATATCCAGAGACTCTCCTATGCTGCTCATGAGATATAGGGGGCCGACCCGACTCATCTTGTGCCTGAGGCGCTCAGCTTCGCGCGAGCTAGGCCTCATGAAGTCGCGGCGCGGCCTGAGTGCTCGCGACCTTGGCCGCTTTGCAGGTGCTGGGCTAGATGCATGTTGGGCGGGCGCTAGAGGTGTGAAATCCAACTCCCATGCGATCTTTTCCCCGTGGCGATACCGTTAGGAATATCTACTTCCCTTCTTCTTATCAGCCGGTAGGAGCCTAACGATGTGAGATGAGTGTCAACCAATCCTTTGCTTTGGCTGAACATCGGGTGCCCCCACCGGCCTATTCAGCTAGATGGGAGCCTGACGGCGGGTATTGGGCTTCAACTGTACATATTGAAGCTTCCTCCCAGAGGCCCATCTACCCTGCCGGCTAGTGAGAGCCCGACCAGCGGAACCATCTCAGATCCCATCATTTCAAAACTCCACCGAGTGACATCCATACCTGCTTGGTAGATGAGTGCCTGGCAGCAGGATCTGCTTGGGGTCTAGGAGATGCTCTCGAGTGACATCCAGCCCTGCCATCTAGTGGCAGCCATCACTTGAGCCTTGATCGAGAGGCAGGTAACAAAAGACATATAAAATTCACTCAACTCCACTTACCACTTTGCCCACCTTCCCAAATGCTCCACCCCCTCAAAAATGTTGCAGAGGGGATGGTCAGTCACCACTCAGATGGAATGAGCATGAAAGTAGGGTCGGAGCCTCCGAGCGGAGATGACCAAAGCAAAGGCCAGCTTCTCTAGAACCATATACTGTAGCTTCGCCTTCCTCAAGACCATGCTCACGTAGTAGATCGACAGTTTCTTCTTTCCCTCTTCTCGGACTAGGACATAGCACAGAGCCTCGACCCCGACCCCAAGGTAAAGGGATAGATCTTCCCCCTATTTCGGTCCATGGAGTAGAGGGGCTTGGGTCAGCTACCTCTTCAAGGCTGGAACTCCTCCTAGAATTCCTTAGACCATTCAAACTTCTGATTTCCTCTCAGTGCCTTGAAGAAGGGAGAGCACTTCTCTCCTGCCTAAGAGAGGAACCTGCTCAACCCTGCCAACTTCCCCGTTAGCCACTGGACCTCCTTGGTATTCTGAGGCGATCCAAGCTCCATGATCGCCCTCACCTTGTCAATATTAGGCTCTACACCTGCGAGAGTAAGGAGATGACCTAGGAACCTACCCCTGTTTCCCCGAAGACACACTTCAAGGGGTTCAACTTTATTTTGTATTTTCGCAGGGTGCCGAAGGTCTCTTCCAGGTCCTGGAGGTGAGAGTCAACATCCCAACTCTTGATCATGAGGTCATCCACGTAGACCTCCAAGTTTTTTCGCTTTTGCTCTCAGAAGACCCGGTCCATCATCCTTTGGTAAGTTGTCCCTGTATTTTTTAGCCCCAAAGGCATTATCTTGTAGTAGTAGCACCCGTCTCTGGTGATGAAGGACACATCTTTGATATCGGGTGGGTGTATTTTGATCTGATGATAACCTGAAAAGCACCTAGAAAACTCATTATAAAAAAACTGACGGTTGAGTCAACAAGCGCGTCGATCCGAGGCAAGAGGTAAAAATCTTTAGGACATGATTTATTTAAAAGGGAGAAATCTACACCATTCTCCAACGGCCATCCCTTTTTTTAACCATTACAACATTAAAGACTCATCCTGGATACTGGATCTCTGAAACAAATCCGGCCTTGAGGAGCATACCCACCTCCACCCTGATGTGCTCCGCCAGCTTGTTCGTGGTAGACCTCTTATTTTGACGGATGGTGCGAGCCTCGGGATCCAGGTTGAGGCGATGACTGGCGACGTCCGCATCGATCCACAACATGTGTGTCACGCTCCATGCAAAGATGTCCACATTCTTTTGTATGCACTCTAACATCCTCCCCTGGTCCTCTGGACTCAGCCCCCCGCTAACTCGCACCTTCTCCACCCCGCCTTCCTTGGTGAGAACCTCCATCTCCACCACCTCTTCCACTACTTCCAGCCGGGACTGATCTCCCCACTTTCCTTCAACCCCCTCGCCTAGGGCCATAACTTCTTCCTCAACTTCCTCTGTGACCATCACCTCCGCCTGCTCTTCTAGCAATTCCTCCGCCGCTTCCGCCTGAGTGCGGATCTCTTCCTCCTCTACCTCCATCTCCTTAGCTACCTCTCCATCCTCCTGCCTGGATTCTTCCTCCATCCTCCTCTCCATCTTCTCCGCTCCTCCTTATTAGGAGATGGAGTTGACCGTGGTCACGTAGCATTCCCCCGCTGCCTTGGGGTCTCCCCGAACCAGGACCTGGATGCCCTCAGCATTGAACTTCAAACACTGATGGAAGGAGGAGGGCACGCAGCGAAATGCGCTGATGAGGGTCAGTCTGAAGATGGCATTGTAACTGTTTAGAGCGTCCACAATGACGAACCTGCAGTTTCGGGACTGCCCCCCTAGAATCACATGAAGTCCAACTACTCCTTTCACCTCTTTCCTCTCCCCGGAGAATCTGAATAAAGGCCCATCTGAGGCCAACACCCTCCTAGCATCCACCTTCATCGCTTCGAACGCCTTCTTGAAGACGACGTTGACTGAGCTCCCGTTATCATTGAGGATCCAAGAGATAGTGAAATTTTTGACCGCGGCCTGGATGACCAGCGCGTCGCAAAATGGATCCTCATGATACCACATATCCCTCCTTGAGAAGGTGATCTTATCCTCTATGGGTGGAGCTAGAGACGTCAAAGCAATGCTCCAGCGATACATAGTATGGAGACTTACCTTTCATGCGGCTTCAACTCCCACCCCTCGTGAATCACCCCGATCCCTTCGCGACCTCCAACATCAGCCCGGTCCACGCACATGTCCTCCTCTGCCCCGGGCAGGACTTCCTCAATCCGTATTTTCTGTGGGGGTTGCTATTGCTGCTGCTACTCCCTCTGCCTGGGCTCGGGCCTCCGCACCTCCTAGCCCTTGCCACCTCTCGGCTCCTCCTCCGTGGCCCACCTGGCCAACTTTCTTGCGAAATCGGGATTTGATGTCTCCCCGTCGACTTCCATTACTGCCCTGACATCTCCTGGACCTGGAGGACCTCCTCTTGGAATCGGTCCACGTAGCTCCCCAAGGTCTTGTTCACTCCTTTCTTGATGTGGAACAAAGACACGAACTCTTTCTTCTGCTTCTTGGAAGTGGTGAAAATCAGCATAAACCCCCGACATAGGTCCTCAAAATAATAGATGGAGCTAGTCGGCAGCTGGTGGAACCAATCTCTTGCCTTCTCCTTGAGGGTGATGGCGAAGTGCCTGCACTTAAACGCATCCGACATCTGTCGGATAGAGACCACATCCTCAAACCACTAGATATGTTGAACTAGATTATCCTTCTCAGTGTAGTAGGACATCTCCGGCTCACGAAACCCCTCTGGAACTGGGGCTAATGTAACCAACTCGCTAAAGGGGCTTCCACCCCCTACTTGGCGAGCCGAGCGATCTCTCACCTCCGCCTCTCCAGATCGGCCCGCACTTGCCGAGCCAGGAAACAAAACTCGCCACGGTAGATCTCGCTCGCCCCTCTCCGCTGCAGCTTCCTTCCCTGGTCGCTTGACCGTAGCGTCCTCGCCTAAAGTTGGGGCTGAGGCGGCTAGGGTCGAGCACTCGGCGCGCGTGCCGAGTGCGCACATGACAATATTCCGCATCTCTTGCCATAAATCCTCGAACATCCCGAGGGTGGCGAGAGGGGGAGGGGGTGGCGAGTCGACCCTGTCAAAAGCCTATCCTTCACATCCAGTCAATGAGCTCACGAAGGATTTTCGGTGCTGATCACCATCCACGGTCACCACACCAAAATGTTGAAACCGAAATCTGACTTCTATGGAGTTCGAACACTTGGGGAAGGGGTGGCTACACACTTACTTCTCCCTAGCGAGCTTGAACGACCAAAGACTTAGAACCAAAAACTGACCCAAGGCTCCAGCACAAAGGTCCCACCACACACCCGGAAGATCTTAGAGAGCTTCCCCTCCTTAGCCCATGCTGGGCTAAGGGCACCTCAAAAAGCACTAGAAGATCAGAGAGGAAGAGAATTGGAATGCTTGAAAGCTTGCTTTCTGAAGTACCCCCTTGGGTCTATTTATAGTTTTTAAAGTCTGTCCTGCAAATAGCGTAACTTCGTTGTTCTGAATGGTTATATGCAGCCAAAAGTGGTCTGCCAACAACGTAACTCCGCTGCTTTAAAGAGTTAAATGCAGACCTAATTTGGTTAACCACGTGATACCTGTACCCTACTCTTAGGGGAAATCGGGACCAACCCGCCACTAGCCTGGACGGACGCGGGCTGGCGAACACGACTCGTCGCTCTCGTATGGTGAGCGCGAGCTGGCTCCCGCGGCTCGCTCGCCCTTCCTGGAGGAAGCGGGCTCGCTGTCCTGGCTCGCCCGCCTGCCTGACGGGTGCAGGCTAGGTGCCCTGACTTGCTCTCCTGCCTGGAGGGTGCGGGCCGGCTGCCCTGGCTCGCTTGCCTGCTTGGCGGGTGGGAAACTGAGAGGAACTTGGGTTTAAGTTCGGAAGCGTCGAATGAAGCCAGTTCACTCAACGCCTTGAAAATGGTGTGCGAACCTCTGTCTTGGCCCGCAAGCCTGCCTGTCTCGCCCGCCTAGTGGTCCCACTCGGCGAATACTGGGTTGTACGAAGAGATGTGAAATGCATGTTCCAACAATCCCCACCAACAAAAACTGCATGATTTGGACACTATAAAATTCAAAAATGCCGAGAGTCTCCTCAGCAGGAGGGATCCAGAAGCTCGCCTTCAAACACCCCTCCGAGATCTCAAAATAACCACGAGGAGGGTTCTTCACAAACTCCGTCAGAGAAGGAATTTTGATCTCCACATCCTCCATAATTCCAAAGTATTTCTGCCACGCGCCCACCCATTCTGCACTTAAAGTCAAAGGGAGACGCATCGACCTTGAAGGAATGCCACGCCTTGAAGCCTGAAGAAAAAATAGACGTCAGCATTGTTAGAAAAAACTCCAAAATAACATGGCAGAGAAGTAATTTTTTTGAGGAAGAAAGCTTCCAACTTTTCTTGATTAATTTTGTTCAGCAATACAACTCCATTATATAGTTGGAGATATACAAAGAAACACCCAAACAATTAACACCTAATTAAATCATAACTCCTAAACCATTTAAGGGAAATAAACTCCAAAAAATCGCCGCAACATTATGGCCCATGAAAACAAAAGTAACGGCAAAAAACAGTCCAGACAATTAAAAAAACTAATTATTAACATTCAACCCCTAATTAGTTTGTTCTTCACGTCACGCACTCGAAGTCTCTCTCGCATTTCAACGAACTTGTTCCTTGCGAGTGCCTTAGTGAATATGTCAGCAAGCTGGTCGTTAGTATGTACATACTCGACCTCGATCATCCCACGCTCCACGCAGTCCCGAATGTAGTGGTAACGAGTATCAATGTGTTTTGACCGATCATGATACACGGGGTTCTTGGTTAGTGCAATTGCCGACTTGTTGTCAACAAAGAGAGTTGCTTTGCACCTAATCCGCTTCCGAATATCATCGAGTAGATTGAGTAACAAAACTCCTTGTTGTGCCGCAATCGAAGCTGATATATATTCGGCCTCGCAAGAAGATAAGGCTACAACCCGTTGCTTTTGCGACATCCAAGTGATGATGTTCTGGCATAGGAAGTATGCAACTCCTGTAGTGCTCTTCCTATCATCAATGCTCCCTCCATGATCACTGTCGCAGTAGCCAACAAGCTTCGTTCCTCCACGAAGATTCCTCTCATAAGAAAGACCAAACCCGCTTGTACCTTTCAGATACCGCAAAATCTGCTTCACCACCGCAAAATGTTGGGTATTGGGCTTCTCCATGAACCTGCATGCTATCCCAACGGCATATGCAATATCCGGACGTGTATTCACCAAATATCTCAAGCATCCTATTGCGCTCCGATACTCCGTAGGATCCACCAAAGGATAATCGCCCGTCTTGCTCAATTTGAGCCTTGGTTCCATCGGAACTTGAGAGCTATTGCAGTCTCCCATCCCAAATTTCTCAAGAATTTTTAATGTGTACGAAGACTGAGAAAGGGTGATTACCTGAGGTGTTTGAGATACCTCTATCCCCAAGTAATAGGTGAGCAATCCGAGATCGCTCATGCGGAACAACTCCTTCATCTGAGCTTTGAACTTGATGCCGCTTGATCCGGTGATGATGAGATCATCCACATAGACTCCAACCAGTAAGATTGAATCTCCCACAACTCGCTTGTACACAGCGTGCTCAATCGGACTCCTCTCAAAGCCCAATGAGGATAGACTTTGATCCAGCTTGAAGTTCCAAGCCCGAGGGGCTTGTCGAAGGCCATACAACGCCTTTTTGAGCTTCAACACCTTGTGCTCTTCACCAACAATGACAAAACCGGGAGGTTGAGATACGTATACCTCCTCGACTAGATCCCCGTTGAGAAAAGCCGATTTTACATCCATGTGGTGGATGTCCCATCCTTCTTCCGCTACCAAAGCAATGAGCAGACGGACCGTCTCCAATCTCGCCACAGGTGCGAATACCTCGTCGAAATCAACCCCATGTCGCTACGCATACCCCTTCGCCACAAGACGAGCTTTATGTTTCACAATGTTTCCCTCCGGGTCCCGCTTCGTTTTGAAAACCCACTTGAGTCCAATGGATTTTTGACCATTCGGGAGGGTGGTGATCTCCCAAGTGTCATTGTCCCGGATGGAAGTTAGCTCCTCTTCCATAGCTCGTCTCCAACGAGGATCGACTTTAGCTTCCTCATAATTTGTTGGTTCTCCTGCAGCGAAGAAACAAAGACCGACCTCCTGTTGCAATTCTATTTCTTCAGTTTCATCATAGATCTCCTCAAGGGACCGGTAGCGAGTCGGACTGCTGGAGCTTGACGTTGCCTCGGAAGTGGGGAAGGCACTGGCCGCGGGTGAGCCGCGGTGGAGAGGAGTGCATGTCGCAGGCGAGCTGCTGGCTGCAGCGAATGAACTGCGGGCTGCTGGCTGCAGCGGGCTGGCTGCTGCGGGCGAGCTGCGGGCTGCAGCGGGTGAACTGCGGGCTGCTAGCTGCAGCGGGCTGGCTGCAGCGGGCGAGCTGCTGGCTGCAGCGGGCGAGCTGCTGGCTGCAGCGGGCGAGCTGTTGGCTGCAGCGGGAGCGGGCAAGGCGTAGGCCGCAGGTGAGCCGCGGTGGGGGGAGGATGGCCCGTCGCCGGGGGCGGTGGCTGGTACGAATGCAGCGAGAGGGGCTGCTGCTCCATTTGTTGGCAGAATATGATCGCTGACCGAGATTTCTGCAGGATCGTTCTCTTCCCAATCCCACTTCGCTTCTTCACAAAAGACGACATCACGGCTGATTACGAGCTTGCCCGTCTTTGGATTGAACAGCCGGTATGCCTTAGTGCCCGCCTCGTAGCCGATGAGTACCATCTTGGTGCCCCGATCTTCTAGCTTTGCAAGGTTGGGCTTTGTAGTCTTCGCGTACGCAAGGCAACCAAAAGTGCGAAGGTAGTGCACTTTTGGTTTCCTTCCGTAGAACGCCTCGTAAGGCGTCTTCCCAACAACGCTATGTGTAGCCGCCCGGTTGAGTAGATGCACCGTGGTTGCTAACGCTTCTCCCCAAAACTTCGCCAGCACGTGTTTGCACTTTAGAAGACTCCGAACCATCCCCATGACAATTTGATTGCGGCGCTCCACCACGCCGTTTTGTTGCAGAGAGTAAGGGGCTGTGAGAAATCGTTTGATCCCGACTCCCTCACAATAGGCATCAAACCCCTTGGAGGTGAACTCCCCACCTCGATCGCTACGGAAGCCCTTTATTTTGAACTCCGTTTCCATCTCCGCTCGCGCCTTTAGCCTTTTGAATGCATCCAAGGCTTCGTCCTTGGATCTCAATAACTCCACCCACATGAACCTGCTATGATCATCCACTAGCAAGAAAAAGTATTGTTTACCTCCCGGAGTGGCCGGAGTGATGGGTCCGCACAAATCTCCATGTACAAGTTGAAGAGGCTTTGTTGCACGGCCCGCCGCAACACTCGGAAATGGTAACCTTAGTTGTTTTGCCACCAAGCACCCGTCGCAAAGTTCCTGTGAGTGCTCAATGGAGGGCATTCCCTCCACCATCTTGAAACGCCCCATGTCATGAAGTGCTCGAAAGTTGAGATGTCCCCATCTAGCGTGCCATAGCCACGCCTCGTCTTTGTATTGTTCCGCTAGCAAGGCCACCGGAGAATCCGTCTTCATGTTTAGGATGTAGAGACGATTCTTGGACCTCTTCACCTTCGCCAAGAGACGCCTCTCTTGATCGAATAGACACATGAATCCGTCCTCCATGACGATCTTGCATCCGTTCTCCTCCAATTGTCCCAAACTCGCAATGTTTGTGCGGAGTTTCGGGATGTAGTAGACGTTGGTAAAAACTTTGTGCTGCTCCTTTTTGTCTTTGAGGAAGACTGCTCCCCGACCACATATCTCCACCGAGGAGCCATCGCCAAACTTCACCTTGCCTCTCACCGTCTCATCTAGCGAGGAAAAGAAATCCTTGCAACCCGTCATATGGTTGCTAGCCCCCGTATCAAGGTACCAATCCGATTTCTCCACGTCGCCGGGAAAAATGCCCGGTTGTACATTCTCTTCATTAAGGAGAAAATTAGAACATACCATTTTCGGGTGATCTTCTTCGCCCTCCGCCAATAAAAGAGCCGGTTCGATATCCTCGAAGGCTTCGGCCATGTGCGCTCTCTCCTCGTTGTCCTTCTTTTTCGAGCGGCACTCCTAGGCATAGTGGCCCATTTTGTGGCAATAGAAGCACTCAATTTTTTACTTGTCTTTACCACTGTCGTTGCGATCTTGACCGTCGCGTCGATCGTTGTTGCGATGTTGTCCGCCGCGCCCTCGTCCACGGCCGCGGCCTCCACGGCCTCCGGTTTGGTGTCCTCCACCATTATATGGCTTCTTGTCACGAGCCATAAACTCCCTCATCATCAAGAGGAGTTTTTCCTCGTCTTTGTTGGTAGCCCCACCAACACGCTCTTCATGAGTCTTGAGACGGCCGACAACCTCCTCCACGGTCATCGTCGTGAAGTCGCCAAATTGCTCTATCGTCGAAGCAATCTGGGCGAACTTCGATGGGACGGATCGCAAGAATTTCTTCACAACCGCAACCTCCGCTACCTTTCCTCCCAACGCCCTTTGCATGTTGACGTTTGTGGTAAGCTTCATTGTGAAATCATCTATTGAGTCCGTCTCCTTCATGCGAAGCATCTCAAACTCCGTTTGCAGAGTTTGGATCTTTGCATCCTTGACGCGGTCCGCGCCTTGGTACATGATCCGAAGCATGTCCCATACCTCCTTCGCAGTTTTCTTCTCCGCAACCATCTGGAGAACGTCATCTGGAAGAGCTTGTTGGATGACCGAAAAAGCTATTTTGTTCTTTTTCTCATCCACCTTCGCCGTCGGATCGATTGGTTCCACCACCTCCAAGACGTCCTGGACATCGAGGATCCCCCTCATTCTGATAGCCCAGACGCCGTAGTTGCTCCTCGTGAGCACCGGGTATTTGAAGTGTCCATGGAACCCATCCGACTTTGAAGATGTCTCCGCCATTGAAGAAACAACGTTTCTTCCTCACAATGGAACGATCTCCTCCTTGCTCTGATACCAAATGTTAGAAAAAACTACAAAATAACATGGCAGAGAAGTAATTTTTTTGAGGAAGAAAGCTTCCAACTTTTCTTGATTAATTTTGTTCAGCAATACAACTCCATTATATAGTTGGAGATATACAAAGAAACACCCAAACAATTAACACCTAATTAAATCATAACTCCTAAACCATTTAAGGGAAATAAACTCCAAAAAACCGCCGCAACATTATGACCCATGAAAACAAAAGTAACGGCAAAAAACAGTCCAGACAATTAAAAAAACTAATTATTAACAAGCATAGGGGCAATAACGATAAAAACTTGAGATCAAACAGAACCAACTCGAATTAGCCTCCCTAACACACCGTGAATTCAAAGGCCACGTATTCGTGTGAGTGTCATGCGCCCACACGGCCGCAAAGCTAGGTGTCACGCATTGCGCGGGCACCGTGCTCACGCGCCGGCATCCTGCGTCCGTACGCGCACGACTCGGGCACCATGTGGTCGCGCGGGCACCCCGCGCTTGCGTCAACTTCGAACAGTCGCGCAGGCCACCCCATGCTCGAGCTGGCACCATGCGGTCGTGCGGGCACTGCGTGCCCGTGCCGACAACGCGCAGCCGCACAAGCGCCGCACGCACCCATGCAGATGATGCGTCTAACCATGCAAGCGCCCCACCATGTGCGGATGTCGCACACCTGGTGGACCGCACCCGCGTGATTCCTGTGCAGGCATGCGTAGCACCGTGTTGGCATTCCCCGACATGCTCGTCCTTCTCTCCTCCCCGACTCTTGTTTATCAGACTTGAATTATTTTCGCGAAAAAGCACTGGCCTTCTTAGGAGGAGACATGATAAGGAAGAACCTCCATAAACTCCAACTCCAAAGAATCCACAACAACATAAATAAGAGGGCCATAGTGCTCTCCGATTTATAGGACACTAGGGGACTTATAATGGAAGGTTTCTTTTAGTCTGGAAAATATCCTGCAAATTCTATTCCCCCTAAAAGAAAAACAGAGCAATCATAACTCAATTAAATATATGGCGAAAATGGTTGGAAATATCCCTCAATCATGTCGAATATTCAACCCAATCAAAAAGATTCCCTTAATTTAAAATAGCTTTATAGCTTGCGAGTGATAATTCATGACGCGAACCCAAAATTATGCAGCTTGAAGTATTCACGAATGCAAGAAAAATTTTCTACGCTCGTGACTTCGCGGATCACAATTTCATGAAAAATTGGGGACATTTGATAAGGTCCTCCTTAAGTTTCCCGAGCCAAACTGATAGAACTCTGAATGAAGCACTTCAGCAAACGGTTCGACTGGGTAAAGCTACACGCGCAAGTCGCGTTTGCTCGAGGGACCCAAAATCACCTTGGAAGAAGGGATCAAACCAAACGCCCGCACGTGGAAAAGCGTGCCAGCTCCACTAAGCTGCATCCATGTGTGCGGGAGGCGCACATGCTTGGCAAGCGCCCGTGCGTGCGCGCACGGTCCGTGCGCACGCACACCCCGCCTTGGGCGTGCACGCTTCTCACATTCTTGCGCGCTGGCAACTGTCGTCACCTCCGGCCACTGCCGGGCAACTTGCCCGGGGTCGCCCTGGGGGCGTGTTCGTTATTTTGGAAAAATCTGTCATCAAAGTGACTGAAATGGAGCAATGTCATTCGTTAACTCAAGATTCAGATGATCATAATTGCTATTATGTCCCCTCAGAAAGCTATAAAAAGGCCCCTACGCCTTCATTTGAGGACAAGTAGCTCTAGAGACTAAATAGAGCTCCAATGTTTTCTGGCGAGAACGTGAAACTTAGATCGTTCGTTTACTCGAGATTTGCTCTGCTCCATCTCTAGTTCACTCAACGCTTAACGTTCACTTAGATGCTTCAATGAACTAAGAGAAAGAACCAAGGAACGCTCTCACGGAATTTTCGAGGAAGCTCTGCGAGCTTAGTTTTTTCCTCCTTTCTTTGTACTCAAAACTTAGAACAAAGAGTTGACCTGTCAGCCACCGAGGAACGCAAACACTTGTAAACAAAGAAAAATAATGGATTTTAGCCCGACACAGATCCGACCATCTGATTTTCCCCCCTTTTCAGATTTTTAACGTTAAAAAAGTCTCTTATCATCGATACGTGATTTCTCATTTGACTGTTTGCACGCCTGATCATCAAAACTAAGTCTGATTCACGCGAAAAACTGGGCGCCTCACAATAAAAATAAAGAGGGATATGCTTTTAATAATTTGAAAACTCATAAATATATTGTAGATGCTCTTTAAATTTTTTTTGACTTTGATTTGTTTGTTAAAAATGCTGATTTGTGATTAATAACCTTTTTTAAAGAATACGATTTGTGTTAAAGAAAAAAAGCGGGGATACCTAAAGAAAAACAACATATATTTTGGGTGCTGCTATCAGTGCTGTAATTTTGATTAGTCGTACCGCAATTTTATCTAATTTTTAAGGGCTTTTTGAAATATATCTTGTGCATGTATTTTTGGGAAAAGTGTTAAACACGAAAATTGTAGATTTCGACGAGATGTACAACTTTTGTGTTGAACATTTTTTCTAAAAATCCATGTACAAACCGTACTTTAAAAATACGTCCTGATTTTTCGCCTTTTGGAAATATGCATTATACATGCATTTTAAAAAAGAGTTCAACAAAAATTAATAGACCTATCGGAAACCGGCACCCCGGGTTTTGTTGAGGCCGCCGGCGGCCGCACTGGAGGCACGGTGAGAAGGAAGACCGTGGCTAGGAGAACAAGAGAAGACAAAGATGCCTTTATATGATTGTATGCTGCTAGCGAAGCCTACGGTGAATAAACAAGCGATTCAGAATCTGGTTTCGCGGCTGGGGGAACGCGTTTTCAAGTGCAAAGGAGTCATCACCGACATCAAATCCTTTGGCACCGTGCAACTCGGCTACGGTATCAAGAAGCTCGACGGCCGCCACTACCAGGTTCCACTTTCTGCTCCTCAACCTTCTCTACTGGAACTTTATTTGTTTCCTTTTTCGTTTTTAATGGAGTAATTTGATAGCAGTGTTTTTTATCGTCTAATTGATTGGAATCACCTTTACTGGTAAGATTACATGTAATATCCAAAAGACATGTAGTAGAATAGCAGTTCGGTAAAAGCATTAGTTAGTGAACCAAGACTGCAGTTCTAAAATGGGCATGCATGATTCGAGATTCAAATTCTGTGATGGAAGGCTACCTTGAAGCAATTATTAGGTTGCATGTCATTATCTGCCAAATTGGTTATGAAAATTTTGTTAACATTGAAGACAAGTATATTCAAAATCAACATCAATCAAGCAAGTAAACCTCAACTTCCATTCAATTTATTCATAACCAGTGTGTGATCTAGTCGCCAAGGGTCCATTTAACGCTGTGTTTTTACTCCTATGCTTTTTGATAGAAGTGCCCCTGTCATAAAGTATATGTTTGATATGACAACGGTTATGACCGCCACCAAGAAAAAACTAGTTATGAACATAAAAGCGGATGTGGTTCCTTAGGTGAAGTCAGGCATTCTCGAATGAGGTTCATCACCACCGTGTTCACGGCTTCCACCACCGTGCCAAACAAACTAAGACGATTCTTAGTTCTTACGATAATTGTGATCACCCCCAACTATCCTAACTCACATTGAGAACTACAAGGAAAGTAATGTGCTTTGACATCACAGTCCATGACACAATTACAATATACCAATTAAGAGATTTAAATTTGACATATGCTTTCCTTTTCACATTATTGATAATAATTATGAATTTTCAACATAGTATGTACATATCAAAAGAAACTAAACCGTTCATATTGTTAGATCTCGTGGCCAACCTTAGAGGAGGGAGGGAGGTGAATAAGGTTTGGAGCGTTATTTGAAATTTCAAATATTTCGTCTCAGGAAATCGAGTTCAGGAAGCTACCGCGTGGCGTTAGGCTCTAATACGCGGTGGTAATACACAGAGCTCGTTTTCCTATGCAGATCTGAGTTCAAACCCTACAAACACACACACTCGCTAAATAATCACAGCACACACCCAGAAGTAATCAACACAGAAATAAAAGATTTCATTGCATGAATTCAAAACAACAATAGTTCTAGATGAGTATAAAAAGAGTGCTCTCTGTGACGCCGGAGATCTAAGGCGGTGAGTAAAAACGATCTTTTGATTTCTATACCGATCCGCTCCACGGACCGGTTGCCTCTCTCCTTTTCCCTCCAAGAAAAGTCTTCGAGCCGGCTCTTCACCTACTCACAAGGAAGTGTCTTAGTGCCCCACTAGATCCTCCCGATCTAGACATCCTTATCCCCAGGACGATTTTCCACGGAGTCCTACCCAAATTCCGACGACCCTTACCGGTCGATTTTTCTCTCCACAAGATTTAGAAAACAAAAAAAGATTACAAGAGTAAAAGATGTAAATATTTAAAGATGAAGTTCTGCCTCTTAAAGACTACTCCGTAGAGCGATCCGCGGCCGGTGCTTGAAATCTCCGTTTGCTGGCAACCGATCGGCTCTTCGTATTCGATATAGATCTTGGATCACCCGAGTCTTTTGGTCACGAGCGGGAGGGAGACGACTGTCATCTTCTTCGACGGAGACTTGTGGAACATACCGCAGGAAAGATCGACCGAACCCTTGAATTTACGAACTCTCGTCCTTCCTTTTTTTCTTTAGATGTGCAGACACAAAAACCAAGACGGCTTTTTATACGTCTTCATGAAAATAGTCTACCTCCGGCGGTTAAGACTAGCGCCCGGCGGTAGTTTCGCGCGCTTGTTGTGCCAACTGTCCTCCAAATCTGGAATAATATTCAAATCGAATATTTGCCATTTTATCGTTGCTAGCGCCGCACGGTTACAGCTACCGCCGCGCGGTAATATAGGACACGACGATTCAAAACAGTCATGTTGATGCTCGATGAAGGATAACGCGGAACGGTAAGAGCTATCGCCTGCGGTAGAATGGTTTCTCAAGAAAAATGTCTCAACAATCATCGAGAGGCTAGCGCAGCGCGTTAGCCTCTATCGCCTGACGGTAGATTGGTTTCTCGAGAAGTCCTGCCTGACGTTCGTCGAGAGACTAGCGCGGCGCGGTAGTAACTACCGCCTGCGGTAATTTCCCGAGAGCATTGCCAAAATAATTCCTTGCGTTAGCGCGTGCGATAGGACTAGCGCGACACAGTAACTTCCCGAGAGCTCTGTACAATTAATTCACGGCTATCGCTCGACGGTAACTTCTATCGCTCGACATTAGTGTCCACAGGAATCTTCTTCTTCGCTTGCACTTGTCAACCTGCACACTCTGTCAACAAAAGACGTGATCAAATACAACTTGGAAGTTGATATTCTTAAACTCAGGAAATATGAAACATCAGTTCCAACAAACTTCCCGTTTTGATAATATCAACTTCCGTTCATGAGAAATAACAATGAGATAGAGTGCATATATAAAAAATAAGAGTTATAAGTTAACATTAGGTTGTAGGTTCTCTATATGGCTCCCTTACACGCACGCTCCCCCTATCTACATGTTCGACATGCTCCCCCTATCTATGTGTACACATTGTTAACATGCTCCCCCTATATGTGACCTCTCCTAACCCGTGACTCATACTCATGAACATACTCATGAACAATTTATTCTCCCCCTTTGATAGTATCAAAAGGGTGGGCAAGACCAACCAGACATGCACGATGAAAAATAGTGGAAATGATGAGCGTTAGACAAACATCAGATAGTGCACACAAAAGGTAAAGATAAACATGACACGCATAAATGTGACTCAACAAAAATACATATCAGAGAATTGCATGCGCATGGGCCACAGAATGGAGCAAAGTACACAGTCAGAGACTTGTAATTTTCAGAGGTAATATGATTTGGACAACACAGACTAAACTAAGCACACAACGAGTACGTTTACAATGCTATAAGAGTTAGGAAGTAATCAAGTTGAACAAACATTGAGAACGTCATGAGTGTAAATCGTGTACTAGTACGTATTGTGCTAAAGAGAGATAATGTAGTTGCAGTCCAATTCTTATATGCTGAAGTCTTAGACAAGACAATGACATGTGTTCTTGTAGCATCAAAAATGAGATAACACCAAGGGAAAGATAACTTATTGTCCATGGATATCTCGATCGTCTAGAAATCTAACACGAGAAATAAAGTGAATAATCACCTCACATGTCATTCTGTGTCATATATAGACAAAAACTGAGGGCACTAAGCTAAAGATACAGTTGATGCACAAGTTCGAAGTGACTCTTTAGCCAAGGTGCTTATCCTCACAATGCTCATGAAGACTTATCAGGAGAAATGAATAGTGCTTGGGGGGACCGTGACAAGAGATGTGATAGTTTGCATAAGGTTATTTTGTTAGCGTAGATCTATCACTTTGATCGTTTTGTTTTTGTTTTTTTTTAAGTTCACGGAGCCCCAAGTCAATCAAAATTTATCTATCTAGATAGATACACTTTAACTTGTATACATACGACTTTTGTACTAGAGTTTTGACCCAAAGTTTCACACCTAGCATAATCACAAATGTATCGTGACATTGATTATTCAACGTATTTCCAGCGTGTTAGAATATAGTGTCACGAGTTATATCTTGTACGCATAATATTTTTCATCTTGAGTGCACCGGCTAGGGATGTGTGTATCATGTGAAGTCATTCACTTCTCTAGATCCTCACACATACCTAGAGGCATAAACAACAAACATGACCTCGTCTTGTCGCACTCAATAGCTAAGCACCTATAAATTCAGCCCACTATGACCGGAGGATAATATTTACATAAATTACGAGTCTAAACTCAAAGATTGTACGTACGCGTTAAGGTCTAAGTCACAGTCATGTGGGCCCTTAGAAATGAACACTCCATAGTTTTTTTTTGTTTATATATATATATATATTTTGATTTTTTTGAAAGAACAAAAACGACAAGGAAACTCAAGTAAACAAAAAATATGCGAAAAAAACAAATACAAGAGTCACAAAAAAAAATCAGACACACACGACGATGACTAGGATGTGAGATCCAGAACTCCAAGCTCGAGTCAAAGTAGTGAGAAACGTGCATCAAGAAGTGGTTTAGTGAATATGTCCGCTAGTTGGTCATCGGTGCCAATGAAGCTAACACTCACGTTCTCCTTTTTTATATGATCTCGAATAAAGGGGTGACACACGTTAATATGCTTTGATCTAGATTGGTGCACTGGATTATATGTCAGGTCTATGACACTCTTGTTGTCGCACCAAAGTGTAACGTTCCTACAAGTTAAGCCAAAGTCTTCTAACGTTTGAGACATCCATATTGCTTCAGCGCAACAGCTTCCTAAGACGATATACTCGGCTTCAGCGGTGGATAGTGCAACCGAGTTTTGTTTGCGGCTTGACCAGGAGACTAGTGCAGGGCCTAAGAAATGACATGTACCACTTGTGCTCTTGCGATCAAGTGAACACCATGCATAGTCAGAGTCAGAGTACCCGTGTAGTGTGAAATCGGTGGTATGTGGGTACCATAGTCCAAGGTTCTGTGTTCCTATAAGGTACCTAAAAATATGCTTTAATGCTTTCAAATGTGACTCTCTAGGGTCGGCTTGGTACCTAGCACACATACCTACCACAAATGTGATATCTGGTCTAGAGGCACTCAAATATAACAATGATCCTATCATACCTCTGAACACAGTCTGATCGACAGAAATGCCACCTTCATCTTTTCTTAATTTAAGAGAGGCACTCATAGAAGTTTTGACTTGTTTCAGATTCTCATACCCAAAACGCACAAACGTATCTTTGATATATTTTGATTGATTTATAAAAATATCGTCTTTGCGTTGAGAAATCTGAAATCATAGGAAATAAGTTCTCCTACTAGGCTCATTTCAAATTCAGATTTCATTAAGGTGACAATTTCTTCAAACATCTTTTCATTTGTGGCCCCAAAAATGATATCATCCACATAGATTTGTAGTATAATTAGATCTGAATTCTTGGTCTTTACGAATAACGCGGTGTCCGCACTACCCATCCTAAAGTCATGATCTAAGAGAAAAGTGGTGAGCCTATCGTACCAAGCACGTGGTGCCTGCTTCAGTCCGTACAAGGGCTTCACCAACTTGTATACATGGTTTGGATAGGCGACATTCATGAAACCGGGTGGTTGCTCGACATATACCTCTTCTTTAATATATCCGTTTAAGAAATCACTTTTAACGTCCATTTGGTACAATTTAATTTGCTTATAACTTGCAAATGACAAAAACATACGAATGAACTCAAGACGAGCAAACGGTGCAAATGACTCCTCAAAATACACACCCTCTATCTGAGAATACCCTTGAGCCACCAACCTAGCTTTATTTCTTGTTATCCTAGACTCACCATCAAGTTTATTTTTGAAAACCCATTTAAAGCCTATGACTGGATGGTTATCTGGACGTTCCACTAACACCCATACCTTACTTTGCTCGAATTTGCTCAGCTCCTCATTCATCGCCAAGAACCATGATTCATCTTGTAGGGCTTCTGAAACGTTCTTGGGTTCAATATCAGATAGGAAACACAAGTTTGAGAATAACTCATGAAGTGCAGATCGAGTTCTAACTCCATGAGATGGCTCTCCCATGACTAGTTCACGCGGATGTTGCTTTGAAAAAGTTAAGTTACTAGGAGGCCTATATCCTTGTACAAGAGTTGGAGTTTCACTCGCCACTACTCTCTCCTCATCATAATCCCATATCGTTACACTCTCATCAACCTCCTCTTCATTCGACTTGGGCTCGCTAGATGGGGAATTTTCATCAAAATGCACATGAGCCGATTCTTCAACCACTAAAGTCCTCTTATTATAGATCATATAGGCTCAACTCTTGCTCGAGTATCCTAAGAAGATGCCTAGATCGGATTTTTTGTCAAATTTTCCTAGATGATCGTTAGTGTTTACAATGTAGCACGGGCACCCAAAGACCCTAAAATACGATACAGAGGGTTTCTTTGCGAAATACAGCTCGTATGGAGTTCGCTTTAAAAGTGGGCGAAACATGATTCAGTTCATCACGTAGCTTGCCGTGTTAACCGCTTCAGTCCAAAAGGACCGTGATAAGTCGAACTCGGCGAGCATAGTGCGGGCTAATTCTTGAAGAGTGCTGTTTTTTTTTCTACAACCCCGTTCTGTTGTGTAGTGCGAGGGACATAATTTGTGCTTAATTCTTAAGGTGTCACACAGGTTTGAGAAGTCCTCATTCTAAAACTCTCCTGCATGATCTGATCTAATACATTTTATATTTAGCTCCTACTCATTTTGTAGTCGCGTGCAGAGTTTGGAGAATTCACTAAAGCTCTCAGATTTATTTGCTAGCAAGATCGTCCAGCAATAACGTGAGTAATCATCTATGATAACGAAGGTGTATCGTTTTCCACCTAAACTACACGTACTTAGAGGTCCAAACAAGTCCATGTGAATGAGTTCGAGTGGTCTAGACGTGTAAACTTCAGTTTTGCTTTTGAAAGAGGTTTTAATAAATTTGCCTTTTTGACACGGACCGCATAGGACATTCAAACTACCGCTTAAGTTGGAAAGTCCCCGAACAAGTTTCTTTTTCGATAGTTTTACAATAAGCTTGCTACCAGTATGTCCTAGTCTCATATGCCAAAGGTCTAATTCTTCATTCTTAGTAACTAGATATTTCAAATTTGATGCAGAAATATCATCAAAATTAACAATGTACACATTATGATTTCTGTGAGCTACAAGTAATATACTAGAAGTTTTGACATCAATAATTTTGCAAGTGTTTGTAGATGACTCAAATATGACATTTAGACCTTTATCACACAATTGACTAATGAAAATAAGATTATGCTTGAGTCCATCTACATATAGAACATTAGAAATAGAAAATGCTTTGTTACCTATAGTGCCGCTTCCTAGTATCCGTCCTTTGCTGTTGTCCCCAATGGTCACCATGACACCCTTCTTCTCCAGTTTAAGGAACTTGTCTTTATCTCCCGTCATGTGCTTGGAGCATCCAGAGTTCAAGTACCACACGTTTTTTGTGTCCTTAGCCTGCCAACAGACCTAAAAAGAAGATGAGAGTAAAGATCTGGTTACCCAAGTTGTCCCACCCATATGATAGGTAAATGACTTTGGTAGTCAGACTTGCGTATTCCTCTTGACACCTTTCCTCAAACACGAGCCAAATGTGTGACCAAACGTATGACAGTTTGCACACAGTGTAAAAAGTGGATGCTGCCTTTATCGAGTTGCTTAAGCTCTTGCTTGAGGATGGGGATAACCCTCCAAAATTCTTAACCTTGTCTTTAGACTTATTAAGGTTGGACTTAGGCTTGTAATGATATTGATTCCCGCTCGGTGGTGACGTTGGACTCACGTATCCTAATTCAAACTTTTCAGATCCATGACACTGTGCACCCAGTAGCATATTTAGGCTCTATTTGTTTGGGCGTTTCGCTGCTCCGTTTTGAGCAAACGCCGCCGGAAGGAGGGTAAACAAATGAACCTCCGGCGGCGTTTGCTCCGTTTCCACCCTCCCGCCTTGAGAAACGCCCCAAAAAGCTCCGTTTGGAGCAGCCACCTTTTTCGAACACTCCGTTTCCACCCGCCGGATCGACCCGCCACCGCCGAACCAAATGAAGCCTTAGAGACTTTTGGCCCTTTTCAAACTTTTGGATGACACAATTAAGATCATGGATCCTCGCCTTTACGGCGGTGTTTTTAGTCACAAGCATTAGACACCGATTGGCAAATTGTTTTTTCCTTTCTCTACCTTGGCAAGCGACAAGTGAAGTCTTTTCTCCAAGACATTCTTTTCATTTATGAGACTATTCATTTTCACCGACAACTTGGAGAGACTTGCTTTTTGTTCTTCGATCGTTGTCATCAAGTGAGAGTACTATAGACACTCGATCTTTTCTTTGCCACTTCTAATAACTTCATCTTTTAATTTTTCCAAGTACTTTTTGATTTTCTTGTTTTCGCCTCTCAAGGACTTTTTCTGAGAAATAACACTTTCTAATTTATCAACTAAATTTTCATAGATTTCAAGAAGTTCAGTATAAGTAGGTGAAGTTATCTTAGTGTCGCTCTGGACACTGGACTAATCGTCAGATTCTTCTTGATTCTTTCCCCATGAGACATAGATTTGCCTCATCTTCACTCCCAGAGTCTGTGATGCTTGATTTATCAGAACCATCCTCATTCCAGGTGAGCGCCTTTAACACATTCTTCTTCCTTCTGTGTCTGCTTTGCTTTTCTTTTTCCTCCTTTTGGAGTCTTGGACATTCTCTCTTTAGGTGTCCAGGCTTGTGGCCGTGATAACACTCCGGCTGGGACTTCTCATCATCGCTTTCCATCTCTTTCGATGGCTTGTTCCACCTGCTGCCTTCTCCAGCTCCTCTCTTCAGGAATTTCTTGAATTGTCTCTGTTTCTTGGGATTCTTTATGAATTTTTTGAACTCCCGAACGTAGAGGCTCTCCTCCTCATCTTCCTCAGAATCTTCAGCAGCTTTTCTCTCTTTTGCGGCCTTCAGCGCCAGTCCTTTCTTCTTTACTTCCCTGAGATATTCCTCTGCTTGAATCTTCAATTCAAGTTCGTGTGTCTTCAGATTGCCGATGAGACTCTCTATCTCTAGGGTGCTGATCTCATGATACTCAACAATAGCTGTCACCTTCGGGTTGAAGCGAGGAGGCAAAGATCGCAGGATCTTCCTCACTAGGTCACAATTTGGAAAGTTCTTTCTGAGAGATCTTGAGGCGTTGACTATCTTAGTACATCGCGTGTACATGCTGTCCACATCCTCGTCAATCTCCATCCGGAACTGTTCATATTCAGATTCGAGTCGGAATAGTTTCGACTCCTTCACCTGCAAAGTACCTTCGTGAGTGAGCTCAAGAAGACGCCATATATCATAAGCAGTCTCGAAGTTACATATTCTATTGAATTCAGTTTTGTCCAAGGCACAAAATAACAAGTTCATGACCTTGGCATTATTTGTACATCTAAGTTTTTCTGCGTCATCCCACTTATCACGTGATTTTTCTAAGACTTTATCCCCAACCGTGACAGTGGGTGCAGTGTACTTTATCTCTATCATGGCCCATACGTTCATGCTTTGAGTCATCAAAAATATTCTCATGCGTGTTCTCCGGTGACTATAGTCACTCCCCATAAAGAGTGGAGGTCGACTCACACCTTGTCCCTCATTGAATGCGTGAACAGCGTTGACCATCTTACTTCAGGTTTTTAAGTCTTATTGAAGTAACCTCCCTCTGATACTACTTGTTGGATCTCGTGACCAACCTTAGAGGGGGGGGGGGGTGAATAAGGTTTGAAGCATTATTTGAAATTTAAAATATTTCGTCCCAGGAAATCGAGTTCAGGAAGCTACCACGGGGCGTTAGGTTCTAACACGCGGCGGTAATACACAGCTCGTTTTCCTGTGTAGATATGAGTTCAAACCCCACAAACACACACACTCGCTAAATAATCACAATACACACCCAGAAGTAATCAACACAGAAATAAAAAGTTTCATTGCATGAATTCAAAACAACTATAGTTCTAGATGAGTGCAATAAGGGTGATTTCTGTGACGCCGGAGATCTAAGGCGGTGAGTAGAAACGATCTTTTGATTTCTATACCGTTCCGCTCTACGGACTGGTTGACTCTCTACTTTTCCCTCCAAGAAAAGTCTTCGAGCCGGCTCTTCACCTCCTCACAAGGAAGGGTCTTAGAGTCCCGCTAGATCCTCCCGATCTAGACTTCCTTATCCCCAGGACGATTTCCCACGGAGTCCTACTCGGATTCTGACGACCCTTACCGGTCGATTTTCCTCTCCACAAGATTTAGAAAACAAGAAAAAATGACAAGAGTAAAAAATGTAAATATTAAAAGATGAAGTTCTCCCTCTTGAAGACTACTCCGTAGAGCGATCCGAGGCCGGTGCCTGAAATCTCTGTTTGCTGGCAACCGGTCGGCTCTTCGTATTCGATGTAGATCTTGGATCGCCGGAGTCTTTTGGTCACGTGCGGGAGGGAGACGTCTGTCTTCTTCTTCGACGGAGATTTGTGGAACGGAGCGCAAGAAAGAGCGACCGAACCCTAGAATTTACGAACTCCCTTCCTTCCTTTTTTTCTCTAGATGTACAAGCACATAAATCAAGGCGGCCTTTTATATGTCTTCATGAAAATAGGCTACCGCCGGCGGTAAGAATAGCGCCGGACGGTAGGTTCGCGTGCTTGTTGTGCCAGCTGTCCTCCAAATCTGGAATAATATTCAAATCAAATATTTGCCATTTTATCGTTGCTAGCGCTGCGCGGTTACAGCTACCGCCGCCCGGTAATATAGGACACGACGATTCAGAACAATCGTGTTGATGCTCGATGAAGGATAGCGCAGAACGGTAAGAGTTATCGCCTGCGGTAGAATGGTTTCTCCAGAAAAACGTCTCGACAATTGTCGAGACGCTAGCGCGGCGCGTTAGCCTCTATTGCCTTGCGGTAGATTGGTTTCTCGAGAAGTCCTGCCTGACGTTCGTCGAGAGACTAGCGCGGCGCGGTAGTAACTACCGCCTGCGCTAATTTCCCGAGAGCATGACCAAAATAATTCCTTGCGTTAGCGCGTGCGATAGGACTAGCGCGGCGCGGTAACTTCCCGAGAGCTCTGTCCAATTAATTCATGGCTACCGCTCGTCGGTAACTTCTACCGCTCGGCGTTAGTGTCCATAGGAATCTTGTTCTTCTTCGCTTGCACCTGTCAACCTGCACACTCTATCAACAAAAGACGCGATCAAATACAATCTAGGAGTTGATATTCTCAAACTCAGGGAATATGAAACATCAGTTCCAACACATATAAGATCCAAGGTTGCCGATGTCGGATTAATGTCGGTTTGAGTTTGAAATGTCGGGTGTCGGATTACGGGGGTTATACCAGAGATATTTTATAATTTCAGATTTTAATATTTAAATAAATTTATTCAAAACTGGGCAACCCAGTGCACAAAGCATCCCCGCGCAACGAGGGTTCGGGGAAGGGTCCTAGCACAAGGGTGAAATGTAGGCAAACCTTACTCTGCATTTTTACAAGAGGCTGCATGCAGGACTCAAACCCGTGACCTCAAGATCACACAGCGACACCTTAATCGGTATTTGGTCTATTCAAAAAATGGAAAATATTTTTAATACTCTTGACAATATATTGGTCGCGAAGTATCGCCCGATATATCGGGCGATATTTTTTTTTTTAAAATGACATTTTTGCTTTAAATATCGATGTCGTGGTGTTTTATCCCCAAAACTTTTATGTCATCCGACATGTCAGATATGTCGACCAACATCTATAACACTGATAAGGTCAAGTAATAATATAACATGGATATCCAAAATCACATTTTGAATCAACTTTAACTAAATGTCATGAATAAATAGTTTAATAACAAATCGTGGTCTTCTTATGTTGAAATCATCTCTCTCTTTATATATATATATAAATTATATATAAGACCAAATACAAAATATACTGGATTGATTGGGCCAAAAGACTCGTTCGGAACCAATCATTTTTTACGCTATATAATAAAAAAGGTTCACTGTTGGAACTAGGGCTATTCTGGTTCACGAAAAGTAGGGCCGATTGCGACAAAAAAGTTACTTGTCTAGCGGTTGGGTTGGATGAATGTAAACTAAGGGGTGATGGAGAACACAAGAAGGGATTGCCTGTAAACAGGATCTTGCGATCTACAACGAGAAGGTCCCGCCACTTACCCAAAAGCATATAGAAACTTCCCCTCCTAAAGCGGAGCTGTGCTCGACACAAGGGAATTCAAAGTTTCAATGAACCTATGAAAACTAAAATGCGCAAACACGTGCACTACAAAATAAAAATACTGCAAATAAAATAAAGAGGTAAACTTGGGTTGCATCACAATGACATCTCAAAAACTTGGAGTGGTGACATCTTAAAGAGATATGTCTCCTAAGCCTTTTATATCCTTCATATGTCTTTTTTCGTATGTTTCAAAAATCAACTCTTGAAGAGTTTTTCATAACACTTGTTTGTAGCTCCTTATACTTGCTATCTCAAAGTCTAATCCGACGATAGGCTTCAAGCATCAATATTCTATCAAAAGGATCACTTATACTCCCTTGAATTGAGTTCTCGGGATTCAATCTCGCGGAGAGCTTTGAACGACCATGCCATGATTAAAGAATGCTTACTTGTACCCCCCCTCCTTGAATTGAGATCTGCAGATCCAATCTCGTGGAGGGATTTAAGCAAGGGTAATTGATGGAGCTTACTTGAACCCTTATTGATTTGAGATCGTTGGAGTATCCTGATCCAATCTCTTGCGTAGGTATTTAAGTTTCGGATCTCTCTGTCGGCATCTGTCACACTCTTCAATCGCTGTTGTAAAATCTACTACCATTGCTCTCATTGGAATTGTTCGTGACTTGTGCTGATTAAAGTGACAGTACAACCCTGCCGTGCATCAACAAAAATATCGCTGCTACTAGGATGCCTTTATGAGGACAAGCTTCTGGTAATAGATGCCTTTATAAGGTCAAGCTTCCGGCAATGAATATCTTTCTGAGGACAAGCTTCCGATAACGGATGTCTTATGCCTAACTAGTTTGCCTTAGTTGATAGTTTTTGAGATCCCCTAGATCCTTTGTACATAATATTTGGAAAATGGGAAATCACACTAAGGCAAAATCATATATTCCGTATTCACCTGCCAGATATTCAGTACCCGTTGATCATACAACTGGTATTCACGAAACCATACAAGTGGTATTCGCTGGGCATATAATTGTGGTTCACATAATGCAAATTCTTGATCTGCTGAAATCTATAAAGCGCAGATACTTTCCCGAGGGATGCGAACCCGTATTGGTTATGTTTTCAGTATCGGTACATACCCGATACTCGACGAATACATCTGCTATTCTAGTATGAGGATAAGCTTGAATTTGATAGATCGTTTTGCATTTTGTGATATGACTATGTTTTTTTAAAGTAAACAAAAAACTTCTTCATGTATTTTAGAAAAGAAAAAATGACTCATAAATGCAACTAGCGGTATTTGTTTACCGTACTAATAAAATGTGATTCTGACTTAAGTTTTTTTTATCATTAAAACTATGAAATTTTTTTGATTTAAATTTCATTATATTTTTAATTTACTATGTATCTGGGGATTAAATGTTTTTTCTACTTAATATGAACTTTTTTTTGTTTTATATTCTCCCTCTTTTAAAAAAGTAGAAATATATACATGTACGTACATATATACATATATATATATATATATATAAATCAATTTTATTAACATTGTGACCTGAAAGTACCCATATCTTTTTTTTATCTCTATGTGCCACCGTACCGGATACGTATCGTACTCGATATGTGTACTTGTGATTTATAAGCTGAAATTCATTACTTATTCCGAAGAATTTTTTGCTATTCGATGTTATATATAGTGAAAGTTCTTATTTTCAAGGTAGCTAGCAATTTAGAGGGGGGGGGGGGTAAATATGTTTGTCTAGGTTTTTTGAGTTTCTTTTGTTTCTTCTCGAGTTACTTTGTGATTGAATAGATGAAAGCTTTTTAAGAACCTGCAACCTGAAAGCAATCACAGAAAAACACACAAGTGTTTTTATAGTGGTTCCCCAAAATTATGTGTACATCCACTCTCCTCCCACCTTGTTAACTTCCTGTTAGTCAAGGCACTTCTCCAAAACATTGCTCCAAGGAGCTTACACCTCAGATTCCTTAGGATCTCTCAGTCTCCTCCAAGACTTACACCTCAGGCACAAGGACCTACACTCAGTGATACAAGTATCACCTACCTCATGCAATTAAGCCCTACCACTCAGGCTATGGAGGATAGCCCTACCTCAGAGCAAATTAGCTCCTACAACTCAGAGATATTCACTCTTCTACAGCTCATGCAATATTGCCCTACTTCTCATTGAGTACAACTCACCTACCTCAGATCCCAGCAGGATCATACACTCAGAGAGGAGCCCTCTCCTACAGCTCAGACAAATTTACCCTACCTCAGGCCTAAGACCCTACAGCTTAGATCCAGAAGGATCCTACAGAAAGAAATGTTTTAATTAACTTTGACACAGAGAAATTTTTTTGTGTCAACAACTATAGCAAAGAAATTTCTGCTCTAACTCTTCTCACAATAGAGAAAAATTTTGCTGGAGAAACTCAAAAGCTGACTCCTGAACTTACTATAGAAGGCTAAAGATCTGTTGATCTTGAGTCTTCAAGCAGCTTACTGAACTTGTCGAAAGATGAAGGTTTTTCTTTCTTCAGAACTATTTTTGATTCTGCTGTGCTAGATGGAGATTGCACAACTATCCGAACTTTTTCTTGCTGGAGAGCTTCAAGTTTTTTACATGCAACAATGACGTGGAAGATGAAGTCCGCTCCTAACTTTTGAAGTTGATGAAGTCCTAAAAGTTATCTTGTGTCTTAGCCCATCTCATACTTTTGTATTTCGCTGATCAACGACTCTTAGAGATCAGTGGGTCCCACCTGCAGCTTCCAGTTGCGCCTTGCTTTAATGCCTAACTGTTGTACAGTAGGCCTGCGGCTCCTTTTGTCATGTATTGTGGCTTTGCGGCTCACAATTTGAATATGTTTGACTTTTTGACTTGCTGACATCAACACCTGTAGACTTAGCAAAAATCGAGCATTAGTAGAATAGACGTTGAGTGAATGAGCTTCACTCAACGCCAAAGTACTTAGACAAATCTGTCTATCTAGACGTTGACAACGTTGAGTGAGTAATGAACACTCAACTTTTTTTACCTTAACCCTTTCTGCAGCCTCTTCTGCATGCATGACGTTGAGAACGTTGAGTGAACACACCTCACTCAACGACTTGTGCATTAGTCATTTCTGCTTCTTCAGCGTCTTAAGCGTTGAGAGCGTTGAGTGAGCATGACTCACTCAACGTTTTTTGCTTTAACTAATTCTGTATCATGGCGTTAAGAGCGTTGAGTGACCACGCCTCACTCAACGCTTTCTGCCTTAGCCAGATTTTTTGTTTCAGAATTCAGTTTGAGTTTGACAAACTCAGAACACAATTCGACGAACTCAGAACACAGTTCAACGAACTCTGAGCTCAGCTCGACGAATAAGTAAAAACTCAGTTCGACGAATTTAGAGTTCAGCTTGACGAATAAGTGAAAGCTTAGATCGACGAACTCAGGGATTAGTTCGACGAACTCTAAACTCAGCTTTTCAACAAATGTGAAGCTAAGGCGTTGAGTGAGTGAACTACACTCAACGCCTGTGGACTTGACCACTTTTCATCTCATTTCTCTTTAGACTTTGACTGTATTAGACTGACTCACAACCTTTTGCTGTATGGCGTTGAGTGAGTTGACTTCACTCAACGCCTGTGGACTTGGCCACATTTTAAGCTTGCCACTTCATAGATTTGACTAAATAGGCTTCACTCAGTGCTGTACGTCATCTGGCGTTGAGTGAATGATATTCACTCAACGCCTGTGGACTTAGACAGCTTTACACTACTTAGGCAAGAACTTACCCGACTTAGCCACTTAGGCTACCTGACTCATCACTGTCAACTACAACTATCTGTATATCATTGACATGACTAACTTTCTCAAATCTAGGATATTGCGGGCAATGGACTGAACAATCTCCCCCTGAGGAAGTCAAAACTCCTAAGCAAGTGAGTGAGTTGACTTACACAGTACTATGCATCAATAAGAAAAAAAACTATATAACTGATAAGTGATCTATAGTTACCACACTCTCTTGCCTGCTACCATACTTGAACCTGATCATCTGATCATCATCTCTGATCATCTTTTTCTTCCCCTTTTTGACTTCAGCAAATAGCAGGTAGGACTCTTATCATCTGCTCTCCCTCAAATAGGCAGCAGTGAACTGTTGGAGTTGTGCTGGACATGCTCCCCCTCTATTGGAGAATCTTCATTTCTTTAAAGAACAAATCCATTTGCAAAATACCAAATAGCTTGCAACCAGATGAGGAACTACTAAAGCTATACAAAGTTTAACATACCCAACTCAAATTTGAAGGTGTTAAACTTGGCTTCATCTAGTGGCTTAGTGAATATGTCAGCCACTTGCTTGTCTGTTGGAACAAATTCAAGGGTGATATCTTCACATTACACATGCTTCATAATGAAATGATATCTAATCTCTATATGCTTAGTCCTGCTATGTGAGATAAGATTCCTAGTAATTGAGATTGCACTAGTAAATCACAGAATAAGGAAGTTCTACTTATCTGGAGGTTGTAGTCTTGAAGCTGATTCTGGATCCACAACAACTGAGCACAACAGCTACCTGCTGAGATATACTCTAACTCTGCAGTTGATATTACAACACTGATTTGTTTCTTGCTGCTCCAAGATACCAGTCTCCCTCCCAAGAACTGACAGATGTCAGATGTGCTTTTCCTGTCCTCTTTGCAGCCTGCAAAGTTTACATCTGAATAGCCTATTAGTTCAAACTACCCATTCCTAGGGTACCATAGACCAAGATCTGAAGTGGCCTTAAGATATATCTCAAAATTCTCTTAGCTGCAGAGTAGTGAGATTCTTTAGGGCAAGCCTGATACCTAACACAAACACATGTAACATACATGATGTCTGACCTACTTGCAGTCAAATAAAAAAGTGAGCCAATTATCTCTCTATACAAAGTTTCATCAACAGGTTTCTCTGCCTCATCTTTGCCCACATGCATACTTGACCCCATAAGAGTTCTCATGGTGTTCTCTATGCCAAATTTTTTTTCAACTCCCTAGTGAACTTACACCGAGATATTAAAAAAACATCATCTGTCTGCCTTACTTGGAGACGCAAGAAGAACTTAAGTTCATCCATACTGCTTATCTCAAACTTCCCCTGCATAAGTTTAATAAACTTTTTGCAGAGGTTGTCATCAGTAGATCCAAAGTTGATGTCATCTACATATATCTGAACTATGATGATCTTATTCTTAGATTCTCTTAGAAATAAAGTCTTGTCTATTTTCCCACTTGAGAATTTATTCTCAATGAGAAAACTAGACAAAGTCCCATACCATGCTCTAGGGGCTTGCTTCTGCCCATTTAAAGCTTTCATAAGTTTATAAACATAATCAGGTGAGTTAGGAACTACAAAATCAGGAGCTGCTCAACATAGACTTCCTTTTTTAATTCACCATTCAGGAAGACTGACTTCACATCCATCTGGTAGACCTTGAATCCCTTGTGTGCAGCATATGCAAAGAATAATCTGATGACCTCCAATCTTAGTACAGGGGAAAATGTTTGATCAAAGTCAATGACTTCTTCTTGCCTGTACCCCTTAGCCACTAATCTGACTTTGTTCTTGATTATATTGCCACTTTCATCAAGCTTGTTTCTGTAGATCCACTTGACTCCAATGACATTATATCCTTGTGGTCTGGAAACCTGCTTCTAGACCTTGCACCTCTTGAACTGGTTAAGTTCCTCCTACATAGCTCCAATCCAATGCTGATCTGTGTTGACCTCCTCAAACTTTTTGGGCTCTACTTGTGACAGAAAGCTTGAGTACATGGCTGTGTTCTGACTTCTGCTCCTTGTTATTACTCCATGCCTTGCCTCACCCATGATCTGGTGTGCTGGATGATCTCTTATGTGTCTGACTGCTGGTGACAGTCTTCTTTCAGCAACAGGTTCAGCTTCAGGTGCAACCTCTTGTTAATCTTTATCCACTCCCAGTGTACCTGGTAGATTTTCTCGAGTATCCACTTCATCTTGTATAACTGGCGATGCTTCCTTGATGGTCATTTTGTATATCATCTGTTCTGTACCTGCAGTACTATAAGAGGAGCTTGGCAGCTCACTGTTAATTATAATAGACTCATCAAAGACTATATGAACTGATTCTTCTACAATTTGGCTTTTCAAGTTGTAGATCCTATAGGCTTTACTATGATTGCTGTATCCAACAAAAATTCTATCAGAGGATTTGACAACAAACTTAATCACATAAGACTTTCCATTCTGAAACACATAACACTTACTACCAAAGATTTTGAGATAGCTCAGGTTTGGTTTTCTGTCTTTCAAGATCTCATAGAGAGTTTTCTTGAGGTTCTTGGTGATAGATGCTCTATTGAGGACATGACATGTAATGTTAACTGCCTCAGCACAGAAATATTCTAGAAGAAATGTGTCATTCAGTAGGGTCCTTCCAGCCTCTATGAGAGTTCTATTTTTCCTCTCAACAATCCCATTTTACTGGGTTGTCCTAGGTGAAGAGAATTATTGATGAATCACATGTTCTTCACATAATCTTGTCATGCTATCAGACTGTAATTCAGTCCCATGGTCACTTCTGATTTTGACCACAGAGCTGTTTAACTCATTTTGAATTTTCTTGACAAACTTAGTGAAGATATCAAGGGTTTCATTCTTTCTCTTTAGGAAGAATACCCAAACAAACCTGAAAAAGTTATCAACCAACACAAGGGTGTAGACCTTTCTACCAAGACTATGAACTGACATAGGACCAAACAAGTTCATATGTAGAAGGTATAAGCACCTCACATAATCATTGGTCCCAATGCTCTTGAAAGAGGCTTTTGTCTGCTTGCCCTTTTGGCAAGCAGAACAAATGCCCTCTTTGGAGCACTTCACATTGGGACCATTCCTAACTAGCTCTTGAATAAAGAGCTTACCAATAGTCTTGTAATTTATATGGGCTAGCCTCTTGTGCCATAGGACACAATGCGAGGCTTTCTTATTTGCCACTAGACAGATATGAGAGTCTGTATCTAAACATAGAAAGTTTAAGTAATAAACATTTCCACTCCTAGTGCCTGTCAATATGACCTCTTGGTCACTTGACCTCCTGATTATGCACTCATCCTTGTGGAAGACAATAACATAGCCAAAATCAGAGAGCTGACTTATGCTTATAAGGTTGTGTTGCAACATTTCAACATAAGCCACCTTAGAGATGGTGACTATGCCATTGGTGATCTTACCATAGCCCTTTGTCACCCCTCTATCTGAGCCACCAAAGATTACTTTGGGTCCATCTTTTACTGGAGTGTACTCCTTCAAGTTGCCCCTTGTCCCAGTCATGTGCCTAAAACAACCACTGTCCAAGTACCATATAGAGGTATGACAACTTGGACTAATCTGCAATACACAATTTACTTTACCTTAGTGCCCCAATATCTATTGGGTCCTAGATGCACATTAGTATGAAACTGAACATGTCCACCAACAGAATTTCTGACTGGTGGACTGACCCTAGCTCTGGTCACATTGGGATTGTGCCAACAGTCAATGACAAAATGCCATATTTTACCACAACACCAACAGTCATGTATGCTATATCTTCTCTTATGTGTAGGCCATGCAACTTGGTTAATAGCACCCTTAACATGAGGAGGATGTGCTGCAACCCTTTTCTGATTTATTTCAGCTAGAATTTGACTGAAGACTAGTCTTCTAGCTGGCTTGTTTGGTCTGCTCTGAGTGCTATCAGCAGCAAGCTTATTTTCAGAGAGCATGCTTTTGATGACATCAGAAATGCCCAATTCAGCCTGACTGTTAGACTTGCCCTTATTCTGAACCTTAGTTGTCAGATTCAGAGTCTTGACTGCTGCAACATGTTTGAGTGTTGGAGTTGAAGCACCAAAAACAAATGGTCCAGTTTTGGCCATTTGAGTTTTCACATGGGCAGCCATAAAGTCACTCACCCGGCTAGAGCTTTCACCATAACAGTAAACATCTTTGTTCACCCCTGAGGAACAACCATTCTCACAGTGACCACATGAGCTCTCCTGGTCATACCTGTTAGAAGGTAACATATCTTTTCTAAAGAGAATGAGAGGCTTGGAAACAATAGGCTGAGCTGGAGCTGGAGCTTTCCCCTTCCTTTTGGAAGGAGCAGCTCTTGTGCTTCCCTTGAATCCCAACCATTTCTTACCCTTTTGAGAGAAGATGTCTATCAAGGGCAGTACTGTACTTGGCTTAGAATAGCTAGCCACTATTCTTTTCTCTTTCTCAAGCCTATCTTCATGCTCCCTGATGAGACAGTTCTTATGCTTGATGAAGGCTATCTGGATATCCAAGAGGGACTTCAGTTGCCTTATTTCCCTAGTTTTCTGATCCAGCAGATTAGATGTTACAGTCTGCTGGGCAACTACAAGCTTAAGAGATGAAATCTCTTTAGCTTACTTCTTAGACAACTTCTTGAACTTCTTAAAGGCATTCAGAAGTTCTTCATACTTGTCAATCAGTTGATTGACTTCTCCTTCAGATCCAGAATCTTCTTCACCACTGGGCGAAGAGGTTTCTGAGCAAGGACTGGTCTCATACCCAAACATAGAAGCAGAATTGGGTAAAGGATGTACCTTGCTTTGACCAGACTGATCTTGGTTGTCCTCTTCATCTGTCATTGCCATCAACCCTCTGTAGCTACGAGCATCTTCATCCTCCTCTGAGTCTCTGTCTGATAGTGTCAGAGGGGCCCTGATCCCTATCCTCACTGGAGGATTGACTTCTCCTGTTGCAACAAATCTATCTTTAGCAGCAGCAACAACCAGCCCAATATAGGCTTCCTCTTCTTCAGACTCAGATGATGATGAGTCTGTCCAACTCTTTTCCTTCTTAACAATGAAGGACTTCTCCTTCTTCCCTTTGTATTGATGCTACTTCTCCCCGGCCTCCTTCCTCTACTCTGGACAGTCATCTATCATATGCCAAAGCTTGCTGCAACAGTAGCAAACTAATTTAGAAAAGTTATATTTATTTGGTTTGGAACCATACCTGTCAGTCTTGGATTTATTCTTCCTGTGATGAGTGGAATTGGAAGACCTCTTCTTCCAATGCTTCTTCTTCATCAGCCTCTGGAGTTACCTAGAGAAGGCTGCAAAATCCGCATGAGACATGCTGCTATCTGATGTTTCTGTTTTTGAGCTATCTAACTCTGCTGGTCTTCTTGGAGGAGAGGGAATCCTCTCCTTGCCCTTCCTTGTGCTTTCTGCACTGATGGCCAGGGACTTTTCCTTGGCTTGGAATTTGCGGGTCGCCTCCTCCTCTTTCCTGGCAGCTAGCTGCATCTCATAGGAGAGCAGCTTTCCAAACAATATTTGGGGAGGAGTTTCAGCAAGCTTGTCCACCTCTCTTATGACACAAATCTTAGTATCCCAGTCTGTAGTGAGAGATTTGAGAAACTTGTCATTTATTTCATAATTATTGAAGACCCTCCCATAGGTCTTCAACTCATATATGATCTTGAAAAATCTTTCATAACAGACAGCTATGTTCTCTTTCAGATTTTTCCTGAAAGCCTCATACTCCTGATTGAGCAGAGACTTCCTATCATCCCTCACCTCTTCAGTACCTTACATGTAGACTACATGAGTGTCCCACATCTACTTGGAGGTCTGGCAGTGAACCAAGTTCTGAAAAGTTTCTACTGCACTGACAATGATGTTCTGTGCTCTCTTGTCCAAGCCAGCTAAGAAGACCTCATCTTTTGTCATTTCAGAGTATGTTTTAGGTGTCTTGATGTTGCCTTCCAGAGCAGAGACCTTCATAGGAATGACAGGTCCCTCCCTGACCGTTGCAAAGATCCTAGGATCATAGGCTTCCATAAATAGCCGCACCCTCTCTTTCCATATTCCAAAATACTCCTTCCTGCAGATGAGGAGTTTTATGGAACTCAGCTCTCTCTGGCTCTCTCCAGAGCCCATGTTCACTTAACTGCAGCTACCTTTAGAGATCACTCAGATTGTTAAATACTTTTTTGAGGAATCTTCCTCTGATACCACTTGAAAGTTCTTATTTTCAAGATAACTAGCAACCTAGAGGGGGGTGAATATGTTTGTCTAGGTCTTTTGAGTTCCTTTTGTTTCTTCTTAAGTTATTTTGTGATTGAATAGATGAAAGCTTTTTACGAATCTACAACCAGAAAACAATCACAGAAAAATACACTAGTATTTTTATAGTGGTTCCCCAAAATTATGGGTATATCCACTCTCCTCTCACCTTGCTAACTTCCTGTTAGTCAAGGCACTTCTCAAAAATAATGCTCCAAGGAGCTTATACCTCAGATCTCTCAGTCTCCTCCAAGACTTACACCTCAGGCACAAGAGCCTACACTCAGTGATACAAGTATCACCTACCTCAGGCTATGGAGGATAGCCCTAACTCAGAGCAAATTAGCTCCTACAACTCAGAGAGATTCACTCTTCTACAGCTTAGACAATATTGCCCTACTTCTCAGTGAGTAAAACTCACCTACCTCAGATCCCAGCAGGATCCTACACTCAGAGAGGAGCCTCTCCTACAGCTCAGACAAATTTGCTCTACCTCAGGGCCAATGCCCTACAACTTAGATCCAAAAGGATTCTACAAAACGAAATGTTTTAATTAACTTTGACACAGAGAAATTTCTCTGTGTCAACAACTAGAGCAGAAAAATTTCTGCTCTAACTCTCCTCACAACAGAGAAAAATTTTGCTGGAGGAACTCAGAAGCTGACTCCTGAACTTGCTGTAGAAGGCTAAAGATCTGTTGATCTTGAGTCTTAAAGTAGCTTATTGAATTTGCCGAAGGCTGAAGGTTTTTCTTTCTTCAGAACTATTTCTAATTCTGCTGTGACAGATAGAGACTGCACAGCTATCTGAACTTTTTCTTGCTGGAGAGCTTCAAACTTTTTACGTGCAGCAATGACGAGAAAGATAAAGTCGGCTGCTAACTTTTGAAGTTGATGAAGCCCTAAAAGTTGTCTTGTGTCTTGGCCCATCTCATCCTTTTGTAGTTCGCTGATCAACGACTCTTAGAGATCAGTGAGTCCCACATGCAGCTTCCAGCTGCGCCCTGTTTTAACGCCTAACTGTCGTACAGTAGTCCTGCGACACCTTTTGTCATGTACTGTGGCTTTGCCGCTCACAATTTCAATATGGTTGTCATTTTTACTTTCTGACATCAACACCTGTGGACTTAGCCAAAATCGAGCATCAGTAGAATAAGCGTTGAGTGATTGAGGTTCACTCAACGCCAAAGTACTTAGACAAATCTGTCTATCTAGGCGTTGACAACGTTGAGTGAGTAATGCACACTCAACGCTTTTTTGCCTTAACTCTTTCTGCAGCCTCTTCTGCATGCATGACGTTGAGAGAGTTGAGTGAACACACCTCACTCAACGTCTTGTGCCTTAGCCATTTCTGCTTCTTCAGCATCTTAAGCGTTGAGAGCGTTGAGTGAGCATGCCTCACTCAACGCTTTTTGCTTTAACTAATTCTGTATCATGACGTTGAGAGCGTTGAGTGACCACACCTCACTCAACGATTTTTGCCTTACCCAGATTTTCTGTGTCAGAATTCAGTTTGAGTTTGACGAACTCAGAACACAGTTCGCCGAACTCTGATCTCAGCTCGACGAATAAGTAAAAACTCAGTTCGACGAATTTAGAGTTCAGCTTGACGAATAAGTGAAAGCTTAGATCGACGAACTCAGGGCTTAGTTCGACGAACTCAGGGCTTAGTTCGACGAACTCTGGGCTTAGTTCGACGAACTCTGAACTCAGCTATTCAACAATTGTGAAGCTAAGGCGTTGAGTGAGTGAGCTACAGTCAACGCCTCTGGACTTGACCACTTTTCAACTCATTTCTCTTTAGGCTTTGACTGTATTAGCCTGACTCACAGTCTTTTGTTGTATGACGTTGAGTGAGTTGACTTCACTCAACGCCTGTGGACTTGCCCACATTCTAATCTTGCAACTTTATGACTTTGACTAAATAGGATTCACTCAGCGCTGTACGTCATCTGGCGTTGAGTGAATGATCTTCACTCAACGCTTACGGACTTAGACAATTTTCTGTCTTTCCACCACTTGGGTAAGAACTTACCTGACTTAGCCACTTAGGCTACCTGACTCATCACTGTCAACTACAACTATATGTATATCATTGACAAGATTGACTTCCTCAAATATAGGACATTGTGGGCAATGAACCCAACATAGAGTTCAACACTCGCAGATCACATACTTGAGCTATATTTGGCATACATATATACTTTAGACGCGATGTCATTTATTTCTAAAGGAGTTCATAGACACCTCTGACATCATGTATCCCATAATGGGAAATTCCTGGACAAACATCTTCAATATTTGACGGTCTTACATGAACCCCATGTTCTCGGAATATACGTTTCTCATATTCTCCGCATAATGAGAGATCATACGTCTCATATTCGCACGCCATATTTAAGGTACTTTATAAATATCATCTATGAAGGAACTCACTAAAAACAAAAAGGGTATTACCCGGCGATGATTAAACTATTATCAGAAGTGTTCGTCAAAACATGATGATCGAAGGATATTCACAAGACAAAAACATGGCAAAAGATCTTCCATTCAAAAGTTTAAGAATATTACATGATTTCTATGACACAGGTACCCACAGTTACAAAAAACGTCTGCGAGTTCTCAATAGAAAAAACAAAATACATCATTTAGTTCAGATTTCGTGAGTTCTTCCTCCCTGAAAGTAGTAATCATTGATAATATGAGGTTAAACTCATTCCTTGTGACAGGCGCTTTTGAGTTATCACTTGTCCATTTTTTCTCATTATGTGAATCAACGAGGAATTTGCTATTTCTTTGCCACATCTCGCGACTCCCCTTCTGAATTACTTCCATTTATATGATTCAGGGGGAGTGTGGAGCTCTCCACCAGGTGATTCAGAATCGCCATTTCAGAACTGCTAGTCTTCACAGATGATCGAAAGCCTCCATAGCCGCTACTCCATTGCTGGATCATTTCCTTTCAGGTGATCTCCGAGTCCAACATGCACGTAATAGGGAGAGAAAATGGATAACCCAAAATCGATGGCTTGTACCCCTTTTTCAGTCTGTTAATTTCATGTCCTCGACCTGGGAGAGGACTCACCGATGTCCAGTATCTCTCTTCGCAGTTTCTTTGAATACCATCTTCTCTGGTTCCTTTGTGCATGGTTCTTGGCGATCTCTGCCAGATCATTCTCAGGATCTAGATATCCCTCGTGGAGAAAAGGATGATTTTTCTGAATGACAAGGATGGCTATATTAAAGAGATAAACATTAGATCTCGCAACATCCGAGTCAACAAGTACTCACAGAACAAATTCTCACCTTCCACAGGATCAAAATTGATAAATTCGCTCGTACATGCCATATAATGGTTCAAGTTCAGCGGGTTGTTTGCTATGAAATCCACTCTCTCCAATTTAATTCCAGTGGGAGCATTGGTCACGAACATTTTCTTGGCTCTCTCCGAAGATTTGAAGACAAGGGGGTCGAGTTCTCCTTTGAAGAAAGTAAAATGTTGCCCAAGAAGGAATCTTATTGGGAGCTTTCAACACTAGCTCTCGCTGCCTCACGAAGAAGATGGTCCCGTCTTTGCTGGACCTCACCAAAACAGGTTTCGAAAGACATTAACCTTCTCTAGGAGAAGGTATATCACAAATGCCATCAGGACCCGCAGCGAGACCGAGACAACTTGAGATTGAACGATCCTATAAAGTTTGAACACCTGATCGAGTTCTGGCCATAACGAGAGTCAGAGACCAAAGATGATGGCGTCAAAGGGAATGTCAACCTATCCCTCTGGCGGCATATCCCTCTCGCTGTCACCCCTGGCTGTAAAGGATATCTTGTGAGATGTGAAAAAGAGCTAAATAAAAGCAAATTTTGTTGCTCAAAAAAGATAATTATTACATAGGTATGCCCCTTTTTTTAGAAAATGGGGGAGTAGAGAGAATACAACAAGCGATGTGAGACTAACTACAAGCCGCGTGGGCTGGGCGGTTTGACATAGTCAAACCGCTAGGCTACACAATACACAACAACAAAACCTCATAACCCGGGGGCGGCTAACACTAAGACCGCTTCGGCTAGCATCAGACTGCTGCGGTCAACCTCCAGGCCGCTGCGGCTAATCATCCGGGCCACTGCTGCGGCTAACATCAAGTCGATGGAAATGCTGACTAGATAGCCTGCTAGTCCAAACCGCCAGATTGCAGAATAGGCAGGCACTGGTCCAAACCGCCGGATATCAGACCAGACAGGCCGCTGCTCCAAGCCGCTAGATCGCTGACCAGACAGACCGTTGGTCCAAACCCCCAGACCGTCTGCACAAACCGCCAGTTTGCCCGAACAACTATACGGTCGACTAGAAAGTTAAACCGCCAAACTTTAATACTCCCCCTCAAGCTGGAGTGTATATGTCAATCATGTCCAACTTGCTACAAACATCTGAAGCGGAAACTGGTTTCGTGAAGAAGTCTGCCAGTTCTTTATCAGACGTGACGAAGGGAGTACAGATCTGATTTTTCAACACCTATTCCCTAATGAAATGACAATCAACCTCAATGTGCTTTGTCCTCTTATGAAAGACAGGATTCTTTGATATGTAAATTGCGGCTTTGTTATCATAGAACATAAGAAGAGGATGATCATAGACTTCTCCCAAGTCAAGCATAAACGTTCGTAACCATTTCAACTTACAGGTAGTTGAAGTCATGCTCCTATACTCTGCTTCAGCACTTGACATTGAAATCACTGTCTGCTTCTTGCTTTTCCAGCTAACAAGGTTTTCTCCTGCAAAGGTGCAAAAACCTGATGTAGACTTTCTATCTTCTTTGTTATCAGCATAACTGACATCAGAATACGCTTCAATATTCAGATGATTATTCTTCTGAAACAACAAATCCTTTACTGGAGATCCTTTCACATACTCTAGAATTTTCATGCCAGATCGAAGATGACACTCTCTAAGATTCTGCATAAACTGACTGACCTTTCCAACCGCATAACAGATATCTGGTCTAGTAACAGTCGAATATATGAGTTTGCCTACAAGTCGTCTGTACACAGTGAAATCTGGATGAAGAGGAAAATCTTCAGTCCACACCTTATCATCTCCAACTGCCATCGGACAACGAGCTGGTTTCGTGCCAAGAAGATCGGTCTCCTTTAAGAATATAATGCATACTTCCGCTGTGAAAGAACCACCGAGTTCCTCTTTCGTGAAATCTCAATTCCCAGAAAATACTTCGGAGTTCCCATATCATTAGTAACAAAATGTTGTCAAAGCTGTTGTTTGGCTAGATCAATGCCTTTTTTATCATTACTAGTCAGAAAAATATCATCAACATAGATAGCAAGAATCACAAGGCCTTTAGTAGTCTTACGTATAAACAGAGAATGATTAACAAATCTTCGATTTAACCCAATAAGAGAAACAACCCCACTAAACTTTCAAACCAAGCTCGCACACTCTGCTTTAAACCATAAATCGCTTTCCGAAGCTTGCACACCTGAGACTCCCCCTGAGCAACATACCCAGGAGGTTGCTCCATGTAAACCACCTTTTGCAAATCATCATAAAGGTAAACATTCTTCACATCTAACTTAGACATCTCCTAGTCTCTATTAACAACCACAAAGAAAAGAACACGTATAGTGCTGATGCGAGCAACGGGTGAAAAAGTATCAAAGAAGTCTACCCCATACGTCTGAGTAAACCCTTTTGGCACAAGCCTTTCCTTATAGCGAGCAACAGAACCATCTGAAAGATACTTAACAACAAAGACCCACCGACAGCCAACCACATCAATGCCCAGAGATGGGGGAACAAGAGTCTAAGTTCTTCTCTCAGTTAATTTGTTTATTTCTTCATCCATAGTGGCTTTCCACTGAGAAATGTCAAGAGCTTCTTGATACATAGCCAAACCGTAGAAGAGATAGCATGAGCAAAACGCTCGTTTCCCGGAGAAAGCTGAGCATATGAGATAACCACATCAATAGATGCTTAGTGCATTGTCGAACGCCCTTCTGCAGGGCAATGAGAAGGTCAAGATCACTGCTGTCCGAAGAAGGCAATTCACTGCCAGAAGAAGGAAGAGGCTCGGGAACAGGTACAAAAGGCTTCAAGGGCAAAAAATCAGTGTCGAGAGAAGGAGACGACGCAACAAGAACAGTTATAGAAAGAACCGGTTCCGACATAGGTGCCAAGACAATAGACATTGAAGAAGTATCAGAGGGCAAGAGAGAAGAACCAGGAGAAAAATACGGTATATCTTCAAAGAAGGTAACATCAGCAGACACATACTGTTTGCGTAGAAGAGGATCAAAACAGCGATAACCATTCTGAGTCGGATAATAACCAAGAAATATGCATTTAACAGAACGAGGAAAAAGTTTGTCACGACTACGAGAAGGTATGTGAACAAACGCCGTACATCCAAACACTTTTAAGAGTTAAAGGAAATGACTCGACCTTGAGATCCAAAATGGAAAACAGAGTCATGCCTTGAAGAACAGACGAGGGTACCCTATTAATGAGATAGCACGAGAGAAGAATAACATGACCCCAGTAGGACCGAGAAACTTTCATTTGTAACAGAAGGCTGCGAGCAACATCCAAGAGATGACGATTCTTGCGTTCAACAACGCCATTCTGTTGAGAGGTATATGGACAATAAGTTTGATGAATCAAACCATGGTTCGCCCAAAAATCAGAAAATTGTCGGCTGATATATTCTTTGACATTATCAGTACGAAGAACTTGAATAAACACCTTAAACTGTGTCAAGATCTCATTATAAAAGGCCGTAAACACAGTGTAAAGTTTAAAACGATGTTTCAGGAGATACAACTAAGTACACCTGGAGAAATCATCAATGAAAGTGACAAAGTATAAGCTACCTCTACCAACAGTGGCAGTAGGAGCATGACCCCAGATGTCAGAGTGAAGTAGTTCAAAAGAACGCGAACAACTACATCCCGTTCGTGCTGGGAAAGAAGAACGATGATGTTTGCCAAACAGACAGCCTTCACAATTCAAAAGGGAATCCTCTTGAGGAAGATCTGAAAGAAGTTGGTGGATGAGGCGAGAAGGAGGGTGACCAAGACGAAGATGCCACTGCTGAAGGGATGAAGAAGCAGAAAGAGCAACGTCATGGTCAAGAAAGAAGAGGCTACCACGCGCAGCCCCAGTAGCAATTGTAGCGTTTGAGGCAGAATCAAAGAAAGAACAAGTGGTGCCAGTAAAAGTAACCGCGCAATGTAACTGTGTGCAGAGAGCATGGACAGAGAGTAAATTGCATGGGAAAGAGGGAATATAAAGAGTGTCCTCAAGCAGCAAAGACGGAGTGAGGTGCACAGTGCCAACACCACGCACAGGAGCAGAAGTCCCATCTGCAATAACAACAGAAGACACCCTGTTCTGGTCGGTTAAGGAGGAGAACAAATGAGAGTTGCCAATCATATGACAAGTGACACCGGAGTCAATAAGCCACTTATCAGAGGAGCCCACAAGAGCACGAGCGGTAGAGGAAAGAAGATAAGCCATCCTCAAGAATGGAAGAAACCGGAAAACGGAAAGACTAACCGCACAGTTAGAATCAAGCCGACAAAAGAGGTAAAAGAAGAGCGCAAGAAGAGAAATCGCAGCGGCCAAGCAGCGTAAAAACCACGCGAGAAGACCGCAACGACAAGAGAGAAGATCGCACGGTCAAGGTGACCACACACCAACGACTTGAAAAAGAAGCCCAGACCAGAATGCGAAGCTCGCAGCGGTTAGAAAAGCCACAACGACAAGGAAACCGCGGGCACAAGGAAACCGCGCCTGAGAAGAGAAAAGAGGAGGTTAAGCAATGAGAGCGCGCACACAAGAAAACCGCGCGACCAAGAAGGGCACAAGCCGAAACAGAATAAGATGACAAACAAATCGCAGAAAGACAACGACCAAGAGAAAGAGAAAGAGAAAGAAATCGACAATCTCAAACCGCACGGTTTGAGTGAGAAGCCGGAAACCGCGTGGACAGAATAGAAGCCGCATGAATTGGAGCAAAAGACCGATTAGCTCTGATACCATGTGAAAAAAAGCTAAATAAAAACAAATTTTATTGCTTCAAAAAGATAATTATTACATAGGTATGCCCCCTTATTTATAGAAAATGTGGGAGAAGAGAGAATACAATAAGCGATGTGAGACTAACTACAAGCCGCCCGGGCTGGGCGTTTTGACATAGTCAAACCGCTAGGCTATACAATACACAACAACAAAACCTCAGAACCCGGGGGCGGCTAACACTAAGACCGCTTTGGCTACCATCAGACCGCTGTGGTCAACCTTCAGGCCGCTGCGACTAATCATCCGGACCACTGCTGCGGCTAACATCAAGCCGATGGAAATGCTGACCAGACATGTCGCTGGTCCAAGCCGCCATATTGCAGACCAGACTTGCCGCTGGTCCAAACCGCCAGATTGTAGACCAGACAGGCCGCTGCTCCAAACCGCCAGATCGCTGACCAGACAGACCGCTAGTCCAAACCGCCAGACCGCCTGCACAAATCGCCAATTCGCCCGAACAACTAGCCGGTCGACTAGAAGGTTAAACCGTCAAACTTTAACTTGAGAAGAGTCTATTGTTTTCCCAATTTCACTTCTGAAGTTTGGAGGTGTGCTTCATAAAGTGTTCAACAATCTTTGTCCTCTCAGAGAGACCTTTCACCTTCTCCTGTTTTTTCTTCATCACAATAACCGCATGCTCACTATACGTGGTCGAACGCACTCGTCGCACGTGGTAGAACGCACTCGCAGCAGCAGGGTGTCGTGGAAAGTTGAAGGAAACGTCAGTTCAAAGCGGTGGGGAACCCTATTTATAGGGTAACTGCATCAAAAGCCAAAACTTAGGGGCACGCGTATTCACCGTCCATCGATAAAGACTTCGTTGTACCAGATTATTCCCAGCTCAAGAAAATGAAAGTCCTAGTGATTTACGGCCCAGACCCGGCTCGAGGAGTCTTAATGGGGCCAGACTGGTCTAACCGTGAGGGCTGCAACCAGTGTTGTAGATGTCGGCCGACATGTCCGACATGTCGGCCGACATAAAGGTTTTGGAGGTAAAATGCCACGACATCGATATTTTAAGCAAATATGTCGTTTTTGAAAATATCGCCCAAAATATTCGTTTAACCCAATATATCAGGCGATATTTCGCGACCAATATGTCGTTGAGAGTATGACAAATATTTTTTTAAATTTTTTGAATAGACCAAACACCGGTTAAGGTGTTGTCGTGTGACCTTGAGGTCACAGATTCGAGTCCTGGAAGCAACCTTTTGTAGAAATGCAGGGTAAGACCTTCCTACATTTCACCCTTGTGGCGGGATCCTTCCCAGGACCCTCGCCGCGCAGGGATACTTTGTGCATTGGGTTGTCCCTTTTGAGGAGACCAAACAAAAATAATTTGTTTTGTACTTTATTTTGTGAATCTCTCTAAGTGTAATATCGATTATTTTCTCATCTAGCTCTCATTTAATGATCTTTATCTCGTCTATTGCAGTGGACGGCTCTTTCTTATGTAATTTATAACATACACTATTTGTATATATGTTTATTGTATAATTTATAAACATACATTATGTGTATAATTATACATATTTATAAAAACCGTGTAATATATATGAATAAATTTATTTAAATATTAAAATCCGAAATTGTAAACTATCCCTGATATATCTCCCGCAATCCGACATCCGACATTTCAAACTCAAACCGACATAAATCCGACGTCCGACATTTACAACCTTGGCTGCAGTCCAAGTGACCCCAACCCTTTTCTGGTCTGTTTATCAACGCAACACGGTGTTGGCATTGGGTCTCGAACCCGCAACCCTTGATAAGGAATCTTAATATCACTCCTCATCACCAACTGAACTGCAGCTGAGTTGGTGATGAGTAGTGATATTGAGGCTCCTTATCAAGGGTTGCGGGTTCGAGACCCAACGTCAACACCGCACTGCGCTGATAAACAAGCCAAAAAAGCATTGGATGTCATTTGGACTGCAGCCCTCACAGTTAGTTCAGTTGGGTCCCTTTAAGACTATTCGAGCCGGGCCTCGGCCGTGACATGATTGAAACAACGTGCTGTGAGTATGCAAAAAAAGTCCGTGAGCACAAAGTGACATTTCAAAAAAAATGAGCAATCGCAAGAAGAGGAAAAACATCCAAGAAGCAACAAAAAAAAGAAAAATAAAAAAAAACGTCCACAAAATACAAAATATCTCTACCCCATCAAGTCAAAATATACAACAACCCGTGGGTACCCATTCGCTTAACAAAGAAAAATATACTCCAAAAATTTGGTGATGTGCGCCACGACATTGGTAATTTGACATATCACGTCTTTGGGCCTTTAGGTGATAGTTTATTGACCATGACATAAATCTTTCCGGCCTTCCTCTTTTGGTGAGTACTCACCGACGCACTTGGAGGAGCTGTGTTTGCGATATGAACTGTCTGAGGCCGCTTTTCTAGGAGATGTCGCAGTTCCGCAATCTCGTTTTATTGAGATTTCTGCTTGCGTTCAAGCCGCGTGATCTCCCTCATGATCTGCCTTCCTCTTCTCTTGATGATGCATGCCCATGATTTCGACAGATTAAACTACGCGTTTTTAGGTTCGGTAATTAAAATAATTACGTAGCGAGCGGTTTCTCTAATTAACACTATCGATTACTCAAGATATTAATGACACAATTTTCAATATCAAACAACGCAAAGAGTCGTTACCCCTTATAGTGGTTGAACAAGGGCTATATGCCAATGTTCGCTCAAGCGAATAAGACCTACCCGATCCGGACAATTAGCAATTCAAATTAAAATTATTCGCTAGCTTTCACAAACCCAATAAGAGAGAAATCCGGGCTAAAACATGTAGCGACGGCGTCGAGCAAAACATGTAGCGACAGTGGCATTGGCGAAGAAACGTCGTGGTAGAATTTCATCTTCGATCTTGCGGCATCGATCTCCCAATCCACGAACTCTCTATGACGGGGATCCACGACCGCATCAGCATCGTCGCATCAATCCTCCCCACTCAAAATTACTCATCACCGATGAGTGGCCCGTGAGGGGAGAACAGTCAAAAGCAGCAGCAACATGAGGCAAATCTGGCCCCACTATCCATGTCGTAGTAGCATGAACATCCATCAGCATTGAGAACCTGTCTGATAAAGAAACAACAATACTTTCGAGGAAAATCAAAAGGGTGTCGAGCAAAAGAAATAAAACTTGAATCTTACCATCCGATTCAAGATGCATGGAATCAACGTGAGAAATAGACACGACAGAACTAACACTCCCCAACCTAAGGGAACATTTAGTGGGAGGAAGAAACGACGGAAAAAGCCACTCAGGTGGAACAGAGACGAACAATAAAATGTCCGGAAACTTGAAATAAAGTGAAACACCCTGTGCTATATAAAAATCTGAAATAAAAACATGAAATCCGACGTTCTTCATAATCATGGATGGGTCGGCGTTCCTACGTATTAATTTATTAACGGAGCCAGAAGGTATCTGCTCGGGGATTGATCACACTAAACCCAAATCACTAATTCTAGCGTAGGACGGTCTCAGCATGAATTGGAAGTGCTTACGACATAACTTAAGATGAACGGCTAACGTCCTAGATACATGTAGGACATATAAGTAATAAGACACAAATTGATTGATTAACTTTGTAATAGTGCGCCAAAGTAACTTACGAACATGAGGAGTGAAACCATGTGCAACATGACTAGACCCAAATGCGTATGATAAAGGGGTTATGTTGGGTGACACGGGAGCCTTATAATCAAAGATGATTTTAATGGGCTCCAAATTTGCAGTTTTAATTTTATATTTTAAATACTCACGCTTTATATTAAGATATGCCAAAGAGAACCGCTCATCATGAACAATAGAGTTGGACACTCCCGGATGTGACGGGATGTGCGAGCGATACAACTCAATGGACCCAGCTATAGTCACTAACATGTGAAAATGAGGGTCATCAAAAGGCGGTGGGTAAATGCGTGTAACCGGGTGTGGTATATAAGTATTTCTAGGGGGCACCACATCCAAAGACACAATAGCCAAAGGGTCATAAACAGTCGAGGATAGAACCGTAGACGTACAAACAAAAAAATGAACTGTCAAAAGTGACGCGTAGTCAGATCTACGAGGTGCGGTGAAAGACCAAATACTAATGCGCTCAACCTTGTAATATCTATATGCTGAGACAACGCCAATGTAGGATCTAATAAAGTGGGCGTCACACAAAAACTTAGACTAGGACTACCAGTTCCACGTCCTAAAATGTCATCTAAGATAGACAAATAAACAGGAGGAAGGGTCGGTAAAATCAATCCCGGAATAAAATCTGATTCAGTATAAATTTCACCCAACGGTGACGACATCAAGGAACTCTCATCCGGGTGTACAACCAAAGAATCGTCCAAAAATACCATTCCCACAGATGGTAACTCATCCACAATAATAACAGTGACATCCTCACTCTCAGGTTCCTCAGATAACTCAGATACACTATCAGTGAGAGTAATTGTAGGCTCTTTCACAATGGGGGTCGTATCCTGGAGAGGACACTCAATACCATGGTGATCAGTCACAATACTAGCAGAGCATGTAATAGGCAACGTGATACTCTCACAGATCAGACTGTCATCATCCCATGCATCGCCTTCCAAATCACTAGGATATCTAAGCTCCTCAACGTCGGAATCATCCGAATCGTCGGGCATTATCGTACATGTCGGAATACTCTCACCTAGCTGGTCATCTTTAGAATCCAGAGATACCACATCTACATCAGAGTCCTCGGGCTTTTCAGTCATAATCTCAGGAGGCTCAGACGTCAGAGCTAAAGGAGATAAAGCTCTAGTAGTAACATCTTTCGAGTCCAAGACATATGACCTATTAGGAATGGTTTCCCTAAAGGTGGTAGTAGGTACACTATGGGCAGACCGACCTTTGGGGGAAAATGATCTAGCTTTAGGTTTATAATCATTCCTATAGGAAGGTATGAGACTAGCGCCATAACGATAATCACTCACAGGCTTGGTGTCAGCAGTGCGGAGGTAGGCAGAATCAAATTGATCCGAGAGTAGGCTACGCATTGCCGACCAAGCATGTTTATAACTACCAACACGACGCTCTTCGTTTAGCCAAAATACTTGGGCTTGATCTACTAATCGTTCTCGGGCTACAATAACCTTGCAGTGGTCATCCCATTCGTGACAATAAAATTCAATTTATATTCCCTTAAGACAGTCTCTAAAAATTTTGGGACACCCATAACCGTCATAAGTGAGCACCTATCTTCTAGTGTCAGGATAAGCGTTGGGACGGTTGGTATTCCTATGGTATGAAGGCAAGGCTGGGGTGTGTTTAGCCATGGTTTTATCATACCAATAGTCTAAACGGGAAGCGTAAACGTCAGAGGCCATATCAGTGAGAACCAGAGAGAAAACTCACCCGGATCTGGTGCACATGCAATGAATAAAAGGACTCTGACCCTGTATAAATTGCAACAGATGGATTTGTTCCCGCTATCTAACTAAGGTAATAAATATATGATTTTGATTTTCTTGCTGGAAATATTATGAAGATTACTAATTTTTTTTAATTTTTGCAGAAAAAAATAAAAACTTTAGGCCGCTATTTGCAGACCAAAAATAAAAAATTTATTTTTATTGTTTGGCAATAAATCGTGCAAGTGCGTGACGACGTACTAATAAAAGGGGGAGGATGTCAATTGGGAAATTGACGTGAACCTCTCTCTGATACAAAATTGATGCAGACCCATGTTTCGACGGATTATACTACGCGTTTTTAGGTTCGGTAATTAAAATAATTACGTAGCGAGCGGTTTCTCTAATTAACACTATCGATTACTCATGCAATTAATGACACAATTTTCAACATCAAACAATGCAAAGGGTCGCTACCCCTTATAGAGATTGAACAAAGGCTATATGTCAATGTTCGCTCAAGCGAATATGACCTACCATATCCGGACAATTAGTGATTCAAATTAAAATTATTCACTAGCTTTCACAAACCCAATAAGAGAGGAATCCGGGATAAATAGCGATTTAAAATAAAGTCCAAAATCAATTCCCAAATTAACTAAAACAAGGTTGACCAAATCACTTGAACTCAAGGGGAAATCAATGGTGATGAACCCGATTTCTTCTAGTGTTCACGAAATTTACCCGCTCCAATTTATACGAAAAATATTCAGACAATTAACGCTTAAAATTTAGATTTTAATTAGCACGATTTCAATATAAATCAGGACAACTAACTAGCCTTCTATTTCCACCAATTCTCACAATAATGTAGAAGAAACACACGAATAGTTAGTTTTAGAAATCGTTATCCAATCCCAAGAAGTCCGTCCGCAATATTAAGTGGAGAAAACGCTCAGGACGGTGGTTGATTTTCTATTTCCACGCAAACCCACGGATCCGCTCCGGACGATGAAGACGCGAGCCGTTTTCCCTTTGCAATAACCCTTGGAGTGAGAGAAACCTTGATGGATAATATATATGGAAAGAGGAGAGAGAAAATGTGGTGACTATGATTTTGGCCGAAACCTAAGGGAAATATGAGCGGGTCGGTTTTGGTTTGGAAGGAGGAGGTTGGCAAGGATTTTGGAGGGAGAGAGGGAGGAGGCCGAGAGAGAGAAAAGGAGGGAAAGAGGGTGGCGGCTTGGGCTAGGCCGAGCCCTAAGGGGTGGTGGGGGCCGGTTTTCCCTTATAGGGGCTGCTTGGTAGGGGCTGCTTGGTTTTTCTTTGATTTGGAGGGAGGTGGTGCTCGGGTTGGGGGCGAGTGGAGGTGGTTGGCCGAGAGAGAGAAAGGGAGGGGAAGGGTGGCGGCTTGTAGTTGGCCGGCTAGGGTTGGCACGAAGAAAAGGACTCGGTTTTGGGTGGTGAGAAAGAAGGGCTGTTTAGTGGAGAGCTAGAGGAGGAGGAGGAGAGGGGGGCCGAATAGAGAGAGGGAGGAGATAGTGGACGGAGGCCAAAGAGAGGGGAGGAGGAGGGCTAGCCGAATTTTTCAAGAGGGAGGAAGCAAAGAGGGGGAAAACTCAATTAGAGTTTTTTTTCTTTCATTCATTCTCTTTTTTAAATCCTACAACAACATGGCCTTAAATAGCCTACACCACTCAGCTCCACCCTTCATGAAAATTAAAACACTCTTGATGGTTATATGCATCCATCTTACATATGAAATGAAATAATTAAAAACAACACATGATGGTTATAAGCACCCATCATTACACAAGAAATGAAATTATTAAACATGAAATAAACACTAAATATAAAATTGCTTAAAATATAAATTGCTAAAATATATAATTATAATTATTTAATTTATAATTATATATTTTATTTAATGACGGCGGACGTCGTGCAAAACGTGTAGCGGCTATGACGACGAACGTCGTGGTGGACTCCCATCCTCGAGCTTGCGGCAACGATCGTCCCATTTCATGAACTCTCTATGACGGGAATCAACGACCGCATCTGCATCGTCGCCCTCACTTGGGTCTCCTGCCCCTTCTCTTTAGCCTCCTGCTTCTCCTCCAATGAGCCGAACTGGCTCCATAGCTTATCATTGTCATCAAGTACCTGTTGGAACTCTTCCTCAAAACGATCAACATGACCATGCTGGTGGATGCTCCCTAGAATTGATCTCGCACCTGCTAAGGAAAGAAGGTCAGCTCAAAGTAGAAGAAAATTCATCCATAGCATCTAGAGGCAACCAGAGTATACAAAGTGAACCGAAAGTACTCACCGGATGGCAAAAATTAGCGGGTGGGATACCTCCTTCACCCCTTGATGGTTCCACGAAGGTGTCAGCCTAGAGACAACGGGATAAGTAGCACAACTAACGACGAGATCTATTTTTTAGATCCCGGAGCACTCTCACTGTACTTAGAGGATCCCGCAGATGGAACATCCTTGGCAGACCCCACATGAAGCACAGATTCGGGGATGGCAGGATCGATTGAATCAGTAACAACAAGATCTTTCTTCCCTGATCCCGTAGGGAGTGCATTCTTATAAGCGGAGGGATCAACAACACCAATGGCAGCAAGATCCTTCTTCCTTGATTCCACGGGATCTGCTGGGTTAGAGGCAGCGAGCTTTTTCTTTTCGGGTCTTTCCATCTTCAAGAAACTACGCTTCAGCTCGTCTGCCTCCAAGATTTCGCTCTCCTACACGTATGCGCTGCCCCTCTTTGGAGGGGGCTTGGGCGCTCAGGAACGCAACACCTACTCAGATCGGAAGTGCGAGATCACACTTTGCTTAATGTCATTCTCGCATATCCTCCTTTTCTACACCGCCACCTCCTTGTCGGTGAGCTTTTTCTAAAGCGCAGGGACCTCAACCTTCGTTCGCAGGTCCTCGCTTCTCGTAAAAGGAGGATGAATCCCCCAAAACTTCTTGCCTTTCTTGGCCAATTGAATGATGCTGGAGAGACCTGCGTCCATGGTGATCCTGGACACGACCAAGACATTGAAGGTTTTTCCCGCCCATTTCTCGCACGGAACTGCCGGCTCTCCGGAAGGATTAGTTGCCGACCCCTTGGTGAATTGACTTGCCACAGTCGCACTGACCATCTTTGAGGTCACCGTCTTCTTCTTCGAGGACTTCGTCTTCCTCATCTCTTTCACCACCTCACCTGAGCTGGCGACACGTTTTCTTTTGACACTCGCAACTTCTTCTTTGTCTCTCTTCATCCTCTTTAGCAACCTTATATATGCCTCTGCATCCTTGATGCAATCAAGGACACCCTACTCCCTTTGGAGTTTCAATGCCTCGACCTGCACCATAATCTCCTCCTCTTCTCGCTGCAGGGCTAAGAACTCTTGTTCCACTCGAGCGAACTCCGCGGCCTCAACGTCAACCTTCTCCTTGGTATGGGGTCATGGGGATGGTTCTTTTAGAGGATGGAAGATTTGGGAGAGGGTACTTGGTGCTCGCCCGAATCCACGTTGTTCCCACTAGTCTTTGCGAGGTCTTCAGCCTTTTCCTGTTCAGGATCGCCAAAGCAAAGGTCGTAAATTTATTGAACGAAGCACTCAGGCTCGCATTTGATTCTGCAATCTCGCAAGAAGAGGTGTCACCTCAAGGGACTTAGAGGTAGTAATGTAGACTAGCGAAAGACTCACTGCAAGTCTGGAAGTGCTCATCTCGCTAGACTTCCCAACCATGGGAGATTGTTTTAGTCTCATCTTCTCCTTGGACAAAATGTTCTCGGGAACGCTAGCAACAAACACATACTTTCTTCTCGCTATCTCCAAAGAGAGTCCTCACACAACTAAGGGAGAATATGGTTGTTGTCAGAAATGGTTAGGAAACCAAAGAACAACCTATATATGACGTGAAAAACATTGGTGTTGAATAGGTTATGCAGACACTATATTTTCGAAATCTCAAGCCGTAGATTTGAAAAATGCGGGGATTCTATCTACCCAAATTCCTCCAACCTCACCGTCAGCAGGTCAAGGGAGGAAGCAACTTTCTCTGCCTTAACATGAGGGTCTCGCAGATTCCCAGATTGGATCTTGCCAACCCTCGTGCAAGATATCGCCATCCCTCACATTAGATCTCGCCGGCCATCTCGGCTTCTTGTACATAGTATTTTTTCTACACTTTGTAAGCGGGCAGCTAGTATTTTCAAAGGTGGCCTGCGGACAAATCCCCCACGTCTGTACTTAGACATGTACAATAATTAGAAAGACATCTGGAAATCTGAGCCGAAAGACCCGTGAGATCACGTAACCTAGGAATGGTTCCTGCGAGTACTCTCGGTTCAGGGCCTTCGAGCTCTCGTGTAGTTTGGTTGTAACCATCCTTTTCAATCAATACGATCATGCACACCTAATGTTCGCGTTATGTGAAGCCTGGCTTCCCGCAAGAGATATCCTTTTTTCTCTTCTCTCGGAGGCCTTAGTTGTCCGAGATTCAACAATATTCCCTTAAGATATCTCGACTCCGTCCGGTAGTCAAAGATGCTGCGGTTGCTCGCTTATCCCCTGATCTAGCTATACCTCTTCTAGAAATCTCGCATCTCCATTCACAACTTAAATTTCTGAACATTCCACACTCCTTTGATTTGTGTTGTCGGACTTGGGGGACAATTTCACCCCAACAACATGGGTAAATACAATATTTAAAAATTGACCCACAAGGCCACAAGTACTGTCACAGATTGAATCAATATAAAAACACAAGTGAACTGCAAAAAATTAGTAGACATAAATTTATAGAGATTCCCCAAAATATGGTACGTCCTCTCTTCCATTACAATGAGAATCCACCGTCTTTCACTAGGTCCGAGTCTTTTGATAAGAAACCTATTAAATTCACTGACTCTTTTGGAGATATTTTCAGAAATCTTTTAGAGCAATTTGATAGTTAATAATGCATTTTTTTCACAAAGACATCTCAGAACGAGACTGAAATTTCTTATTGATTGTCTAGGTCTGGTTTCAGTTATGAGAGTTTTTCTAATTTGTCTCACAGGAGCTAGAGAAAAATTAGGGGTTGAAGGAGAAATGAATTAGAGAATTAGAGTACGAAAATGAGTGGAGGAGAGAGAGAGAAGTATCTATATACTTCCATTACAATCCTTTTCGTAAAATGACAAAAGGGATACTTCCGTGAACTAATATCTTGGGAAGGAATGATATTATGTCAGAAATGTCCTTAAACTTCTCTGAACTTTCCAAAACTGCTAGAAAGAATTCTCTAACGACTATTCTTTTAGAGTTTGTCTCCAAGTTTCACTTATTAGTGGAATAGTATTCGACTATTGGCTTCTATCGGTAGCTCTTGAATAAGACTTTATTCAAAGATCAGAATCATTAGGCTGAAAGGAATTCGACTAATGAATTCTTTTAGCCGCCCCTTTAGAAGCCAACAATGAGATCCATTTAGCTACCAACTTCTGAAATTTGTTTTTAGCGCATCTTCTTTTTCATTTTTCATTAACTGAATAGAATTCGACTACTGCCTTCTAATACCTGTCTTTTAAGAACATTCATACATCGAGATGTATTCAAGGATCGACTTCTGAACTATTGTTATTATCACAACTTCTTTATTTGTCGAATAGAATTTGACTACAACCTTGTAATTGACATTTAGTATTCAATACACTACTTGAGAGTTCAGAAAACTTATCGACTACTACTCAATATTTTCGCACACGCGTGCGAAAATAGCCCACGCGCAAATTCAGATTGTTTGAATTCGTCAATCTAAGGGGAAAAGAGGCGCACGCGCATGCGGAAATTCCCCATGGCCGTGCGTGAGCCAATTTTGACATAAAATCCCTTGAAATACAGGAAAAGTCCACACCTAATAAAAGGAATTCGTCCATGCAGTCCAAATAAGCAATATATATCAATATGAGCTAAAATCCTACATATTTACCACATACACGCATGAAAACAATGAGACATACAAGGTGAAAACATGATTTAAATAACGCTCATCATAGGCCCATAATATACAATCCGAGAATCACAGTGAGACAAGCAGGATATATTTTCGCTGGATACGACGGACATTGTTGCAGCAGAGGAGACTGAGGGCAGAGGGCTGCAAAGACTTCAAATAATGTCTTCTTGCTCGGGATTGATTGGACTGTGTGGCAGAGATGCATGAGCTGAATGAATGATAGCATGGGCAGCAGGTGGTGATGCTCATTGGTTAGATTAACAATGACTCCGGAAACAATGCTTCAATATGTTAGTTTTCCATAAATTGAACAAACACTCTGGGGGGTGCCATGATTGCTAGGACCATTATTGCATCCATCTCGGTGATGAGATCTCTTGGGGGTGACGTGCTAGAGTTAAACAAAGGACAAGGTGCCACAATATCCTACTGAAGAATGGCCTGAGGAGGTTGATCGGATGTTTCTGTAGGAGTAAACTTAAGGAGCATGGAACAGACATTAGGCGGTGAGAGCATAGTGGTAGTAGAGAGAACATTCGAGAAAACAGTATGGAGATGCGATAGTAGATGAGCCATCATCATAACATTAATGACCCTATCGTTGAGATCTTTGGGTATTAAGATTGTTAGTCACCTGATGATGGCGAGCCTTGAGGACGATGCGATGAGGTGATCGGAACAGGAAGACGCTTGATTGCATGAGTCGACATGCTCGACTGCGGGAGGAAGAGTCAAAGCTCTTAAAACACTCTTCACTTGATGTCACCGCCGTCTTGCTCCGATACTATAAATAAATTAGTTTTTTTGCTATTCAGTTGCAAAAGAATGAGTTACAAGAGTACATATAGTTGAAATCAAGTCGTCTTATTTCTAATCTATTGTATTTTACCCATAAGGGTAGTTTTGTCCTTTGTATTTTGTCTCCCTTCATATATATGTGTGGGGAGCTCTCTTTCAATTATTATTAAGCCTTTTATTTCTCTACTTGGTATCAGAGTCGGAACTCACCCGAACCCTAATCCTCCTCGCTCGACGCTGCCGCCCGCTCCTTCTTCCTCGCCTTTCGTCGCTCGGCCGCTCCCCCGATCCCGCTTTGGTCTCCTCCTTCTCGCATGGCGACCAACGGCCCTCTCGCGGGCAGCGGTGCATGCTGAAGGAGCTGGCCGTCTCCTCATGAAGCATCGCACATCCTCCGCTACCTGCGCTCCCGTCCTCTGCTGCCCGACATCGTTGCTATTCGCGCTCGACAACGACATCCAGCCGCGTCTTCTTGCTGCCGCTGCCGCTCTGCCGCACCTCCAGCCGCGTCTACCTGCCGCTGCTCCCGCATAGCACGGTCGACATCGACATCCTGCCGCGACTACCTGCTGCCGCTGCCGCTCAGCCGCACCTCCAGCCGCGTCTACCTGCCGCGGCTCCCCCTCTGCCGCACCTCCAGCCACGCTTCTCTGCTGGTCTTCGATTGTTCTCGGCTCTGCTTCTCTGCCGATGTCTTCTGATCGCTCCTGCTATCAAAGTAATCTTACTCTCTCCTTGTGGGATTAGCTCTTTGTCCTTTCTCGACGGGCTGCTCCTTCGTCATGGATGATTCCTCGACAGCGGTTGATTCTACCTCCCCGGTGATTATGGCTCCCCCGATGGGTGAGCCTCAGCGGTCCTCTGGTCATGCTGGCTCCTTGAAAATTACCACGGTTCCACTGGATGGAACGAACTATCTCGAATGGTCTCGTGCAGCTCAACATGTTATCCGCAGTCACCAGTTGTTTGGGTACATTGATGGAACTAAGGTGACACCATCTAGGGCCGATGCTTCCTGGTCGCGATGAGATTCAGAAAATTCTCTGTTGGTATCCTGGCTTCTCCATTCTATGTCCCCCAAGGTATACCGCAGTTATATGTTAATGGTCTCAGCTTACGAGATTTGGACTCGTGCCCGGGATACCTATTCTCAGATTGGAAACTCCACTCACATTTATGAGCTCACCCACCGTATGTTTGAGCTACGACAGGGATCTATGACTGTGTCCACCTACTACTCCGAGTTCGAGCGTATATCTCAGGAGTTGGATTACTTTGACCAGTTCACTCCCTCCTGCACTGCCGATGCAGTCCTGTTGCAGAAGCATGACGAACGATTCCGCCTACATGTGTTCGTGATGGGTTTGGGAATGGAGCTAGATATGGTTCGCACCTGTTGAAGCCAAAAATGACCTCTGTGGAGTTCGGGGTCCCAAAGGAGGGGTGACCGCGCACCTACTACCCTCAAGCGAACGATCTAGGCACAATATTAGAAACACAAGGCACAGACCCAAGGTCTCAGCGTGGAGGACCCACCGCATACCCGGAAGACTAACAAACTCTTCCCCTCCCAAGCCAAAGGCTGAGCTAAGACACCTTCGGAGGGCACTCTCGGCCGACCGGAACATCTAAGGAGGATCTCAAGACCAACTCTCTCCTATCCAGATGTGTCTCCTTGGGTCTACACAAAATGCTCCTCACCCGCCCTACTGATGGCGCAAACTCGCCGAGCCATTCCACGACACGCTGCCCAAACTGGGCCACGAACAGCGCGACTCCGCTGTCCTAACAGGCTGCCAATAGGCCATTAGGGGCTTCCCGACAACTATACCTCGGGGCCCCCACGGGGCGAGTGGTTCACGAGCACACCACTCGCCCAAGACGGAAGGAGTAAACCATACATAAACAGAGCATCACAAATATTAAAAGAATATTACAGGAATATGAATTCCATACTTCGGCACGCAGGCCGGCAATATAAGAAAAAATAGGCCTTCGAGGGCCGGCACAAGCTTGGGCTTAAGCCCGCTATTCCCCGCTTGGAACTGCAACACCTGTACGTCAACGTCTCAAATGGCGGCGGTCAGCTAAACGCCAGTCGGCTAACATGAGCGGACCAAATATATTGCACCCACCCCTTTTTCGGGGGCTGTGACGCCCATTCCCTGCAAACGGATAATATACAACTTCCTCGGAGTCTTCTCCGGGAACCCCAGAACATCACCAATCCGGCTCACACGTCCGGATGGGCTTCACACAGCATGCCTAAACCCGTACTCACACTTCCGGGCGCTAACACAGTTAATAGCGGGGATGTGAACATCAACCCGTCGGAGAACGCCCTTCCCCCACCCGTCGGTGGAGAGGAGCTTCCATGCAAATATGTAAACTGAGGGCTTCAACTGGCCAAGTAGAAACTTCGTTACCCATGACGCGTGTTTGGCGGAGCCGTAACTGAAGATCTTGCAAGAGGCTCGGCGTCTAGTGGGCGTAACTGCTGTCCACGCACGGATCCGGCCTCTACTCGAGAGTTGGAGGCTCTAGACAATTTCTCCTCCATGGTCGAGCCTCTTCATGGCCGATCGTACTCCAATTAACACCGAGGAAGTCGATCCCGGCCTCCACAACTTCAGGCGGCGTCGGGGAAGCTGATCCCGACTGGACTAGCTCCAAACGGCGCCGGGAGAGGAGCTCCCAGCCTACCTAGCTGTAGGCGGCGCCGGGAGAGGAGCTCCCGGCCGGCCCTGCTGTAGGCGGCGCCGGGAGAGGAGCTCCCGGCCGGCCTTGTTTTGCCCTAGGCGGCGGCGAAGAAGAGAGAGAGAGAGAGAGAGAGAGAGAGAGAGAGAGAGGTGGGGGTTGTTGCTCCAGGCCAACGGGAGAGAGGAAGGGCCGGGGTCAGCCTTGCTGCTCCAGGACGACGGGAGAGAGGAAAGGTCGGGGTCGGCCTTGCTGAAGAAATAACTTCTCATCCTCCTCCTTGATGGCCGAGTATTTGCTGGGAGAGATGGAATCATCCCCCCTCTCTCTTGGTAGCTGGTTCGAGCTCCAGGCGGCGCCAGGAGAGGAGCTCCCGGCCGGCCTTGCTGTAGGCGGCGCCGGGAGAGGAGCTCCCGACCGACCTTGCTGTAGGCGGCGCCGGGAGAGGAGCTCCTGGCCGGCCTTGCTGTAGGCGGTGCCGGGATAGGAGCTCCCGGCCGGGCTTGCTTTACCCTAGGCGGCGGTGTCGAAGAGAGAACTGAGAGAGAGAGAGAGAGCCGAGCTCGGGCTGCCCCTAGTGGCCGGCGACGAGAGAAGGGGAGTAGAGCTCGGGCAACACTCGCTAGAGGCGGCCTGGACAGAAAAAATAGGAGGAGCCGGGCTGCGCTCCTCCTTGTTGCGGCGACCTTGACTGAAAGAGGTGGAGGCTCGGGCTGATCTCCAGTCAGCGGCCTGGACTGGAAGAAATGGAGGGGCTCGGGGGTGCTGCTCCAGGCGGCCGGAGAAAGAGAAGATTTGGCGGCCCTTCCTTGGCCGACGACGGGAGAGGAGATCGGGCGGTTTTTTGCTCCAGCCGACGAGAGAGAGGGAGGGGGCGGGCGGCTCCTCCTCTAGCCGACGAGAGAGAGAGAGGGAAGGGGCGGGGTCCTGCTCCTCCAGCCGACGAGAGAGAGAGAGAGAGAGAGAGAGAGAGAGAGAGAGAGAGAGAGAGAGAGGAGGGGGCGGGGTCCTGCTCCTCCAGCCGAACCCTAGCCTGGACTGCCGAACAGGAAAAAAGAAAAACCCCCTGCCTTTTGCTGTACCCCCCACCCCCCTGTACCCCCACCTTCTCCCTTTCCTCTTTTTTATTTCCTTCCTTTTATTTCTCCATCCTGACCCCTGTACCCAACCCATCCCCCTCCTCCTTTTCTTTTTCCTGCTGCCTGTACCCCCCTCTTACTTGCTTTCTCCCTCTTCATTGCTGTCTTGTACCCGAGCCACCCTCCCCATTTGATTTCTCTCTTTATCTTATATATATATAATAAATATATATATATATATATATATATATATTATAATTTTATACTCTAATCCACTTAAAACCTTTACAAATAAAATCTCCACGTGCCTGCACGAGTGCTCACACGTCCTCGAACGCGGCTGCACCAAAACATCGTTCACAGCATGCCCCGAGCGCGCCGCTTGGGAAGGATCCTGCTCGACCGGATACGGGGTTGTACACAATCCCCGCTCTTTTCGAGGTTGGTACAAGCTCGGAAAGAAATGTCCAACCCCAAGTATCCGGCGAGTGGGAGCCGACCCAAAGAAAATTTTTGAGAGAAACTGAAAACTACACTTAGAACACTAATCTCTTTATGCCATTTTGATCTTTTTCAACCACTCGATACCTGAAAATGCTCCCTGCTATTGGGTTGCCCTTATACCATTACTTACAATAAGTACATAATTCCTCAAGATATCGTGAAATAATAAAGCCAAATATTTTGCAATCTCTTGAACACATGGAGCTAATCCTTTCCCTTCTGGCGTGCCTACCGCCCTGCCCAGCTATTGAGAGCCTGAGCAACGAGTCTACCTGGAGCCGAGCCGAGCTCGGGGTGCCGATGACGATCTCAAACCAAACCTATCCCCCACAGGCGAGCCTTCGGACCTGCCAGCTAGATGAGAGCCTGCGCAGCGGGTCTACCTGGGGCCGAGCCGAGCTCGGGGTGCCGATGACGATCTCAAACCAAACCTATCCCCCACAGGCGAGCCTTCGGACCTGTCAGCTAGATGAGAGCCTGCGCAGCGGGTCTACCTGGGGCCGAGCCGAGCTCGGGGTGCCGATGGAGTTCTCAAACCAAACCTATCCCCCACAGGCGAGCCTTCGGACCTGTCAGCTAGATGAGAGCCTGCGCAGCGGGTCTACCTGGGGCCGAGCCGAGCTCGGGGTGCCGATGAAGTTTCCGCAAACCAAACCAAACCTATCCTAACATATCCCCCGCAGGCGAGCCTTCGGACCTGCCAGCTAGATGAGAGCCTGCGCAGCGGGTCTACCTGAGGCCGAGCCGAGCTCGGGGTGCCGATGAAGTTTCCGCAAACCAAACCTAACCTATCCTAACCTATCCCCCGTAGGCGAGCCTTCGGACCTGTCAGCTAGATGAGAGCCTGCGCAGCGGGTCTACCTGGGGCCGAGCCGAGCTCGGGGTGCCGATGAAGTTTCCGCAAACCAATCCTAACCTATCCTAACCTATCCCCCGCAGGCGAGCCTTCGGACCTGCCAGTTAGATGAGAGCCTGCGCAGCGGGTCTACCGGGGGCCGAGCCGAGCTCGGGGTGCCGATGAAGTTTCCGCAGACCAAACCTAACCTATCCTAACCTATCCCCCGCAGGCGAGCCTTCGGACCTGCCAACTAGATGAGAGCCTGCGCAGCGGGTCTACCTGGTGCCTAGCCGAGCTCGGGGTGCCGATGAAGTTTCCGCAAACCAAACCTAACCTATCCTAACCTATCCACCGCAGGCGAGCCTTCGGACCTGCCAGTTAGATGAGAGCCTGCGCAGCGGGTCTACCTGGGGCCGAGCCGAGCTCGGGGTGCCGATGGAGTTCTCAAACCAAACCTATCCCCCACAGGCGAGCCTTCAGACCTGCCAGCTAGATGAGAGCCTGCGCAGCGGGTCTACCTGGGGCCGAGCCGAGCTCGGGGTGCCGATGAAGTTTCCGCAAACCAAACCTAACCTATCCTAACCTATCCCCCGCAGGCGAGCCTTCAGACCTGCCAGTTAGATGAGAGCCTGCGCAGCGGGTCTACCTGGGGCCGAGCCGAGCTCGGGGTGCCGATGGAGTTCTCAAACCAAACCTATCCACCACAGACGAGCATTCAGACCTGCCAGCTAGATGAGAGCCTGCGCAGCGTGTCTACCTGGGGCCGAGCCGAGTTCGGGGTGCCGATGGAGTTCTCAAACCAAACCTATCCCCCACAGGCGAGCCTTCGGACCTGCCAGCTAGATGAGAGCCTGCGCAGCGGGTCTACCTGGGGCCGAGCCGAGCTCGGGGTGCCGATGGAGTTCTCAAACCAAACCTTTCCCCCACAGGCGATCCTTCGAACCTGCCAGCTAGTAGGAGTCAGGCAGCGGGTCTACCTGGGGCCGAGCCGCGCTCGGGGTAGTGCATAACCAAGAACCAAGACCTCTCCCCCACAGGCGAGCCTTCGGACCTGCCAGCTAGTAGGAGCCAGACAGCGGGTCTACATGGGGCCGAGCCGCGCTCGGGGTAGTGCAGAACCAAGAACCAGGACCTCTTCCCCACAGACGAGCCTTCGGACCTGCCAGCTAGTAGGAGCCAGGTAACGGGTCTACCTGGGGCCGAGCCGCGCTCGGGGAAGTGCAGAACCAAGAACCAGGACCTCTCCCCCACAGGCGAGCCTTCGGACCTGCCAGCTAGTAGAAGCCAGACAGCGGGTCTACCTAGGGCCGAGCCGCGCTCGGGGTAGTGCAAAACCAAGAACCAGGACCTCTCCCCCACAGGAGAGCCTTCAGACCTTCCAGCTAGTAGGAGCCAGACAGCGGGTCTACCTGGGGCCGAGCCGCGCTCGGGGTAGTGCAGAACCAAGAACCAGGACCTCTCCCCCACAGGCGAGCCTTCAGACCTGCCAGCTAGTAGGAGCCAGGCAGCGGGTCTACCTGGGGCCGAGCCGCGCTCGGGGTAGTGCAGAACCAAGAACCAGGACCTCTCCCCCACAGGCGAGCCTTCAGACCTGCCAGCCAGTAGGAGCCAGGCAGCAGGTCTACCTGGGGCCGAGCCGCGCTCGGTGTAGTGCAGAACCAAGAACCAGGACCTCTCCCCCACAGGCGAGCCTTCAGACCTGCCAGCTAGTAGGAGCCAGGCAGCGGGTGTACCTGGGGCCGAGCCGCGCTCGGGGTAGTGCAGAACCAAGAACCAGGACCTCTCCCCCACAGGCGAGCCTTCGGACCTGCCAGCTATTAGTCGCCAGATAGCGGGTCTACCTGGGGCCGAGCCGCGCTCGGGGTAGTGCAGAACCAAGAACCAGGACCTGTCCCCCACAGGCGAGCCTTCGGACCTGTCAGCTAGTAGGAGCCAGACAGCGGGTCTAGCTGGGGCCGTGCCGCGCTCGGGGTAGTGCAGAACCAAGAACCAGGACCTCTCCCCCACAGGCGAGCCTTCGGACCTGCCATCTAGTAGGAGCCGGGCAGCGGGTCTACCTGGGGCCGAGCCGCGCTCGGGGTAGTGCAGAACCAAGAACCAGGACCTCTCCCCCACAGGCGAGCCTTCGGGCCTGCCAGCTAGTAGGAGCCAGTCAGCGGGTCTACCGGGAGCCGAGCCGCGCTCGGGGTAGTGCAGAACCAAGAACCAGGACCTCTCCCCCACAGACGAGCCTTCGGACCTGCCAGCTAGTAGGAGCCAGGCAGCGGGTCTACCTGGGGATCTCCTCTCCAATGCAAATATAAAGAAAACAAAAAGGTAAACAAATAACTCAAGTCAATGTCCGACACGGGGCATCTCTACCCACTACGTCCACCCTCCTGAGAACCAGAGTCGATCATATAATATTCTCCCTAAGGCACGTTTTGATCTCCAAGATCGAACATCCTAGCGACAAGAGGGGAATGGGAGGGGACTTCTTTCATCACATGACCATGGTCGTCACTTGGTTCCTCTTCTGTAGCCACGACGTTCGACTGCGTTTTTCTGTACTGGTCACTCTCCACGCTCACCGTACCATAGTGTTGAAGCCAAAAATGACCTCTGTGGAGTTCGGGGTCCCAAAAGAGGGGTGACCGCGCACCTACTACCCTCAAGCGAACGATCTAGGCACAAGATTAGGAACACAAGGGACGGACCCAAGGTCTCAGCGTAGAGGACCCACCGCATACCCGGAAGACTAACAAACTCTTCCCCTACCAAGCCAAAGGCTGAGCTAAGACACCTTCGGAGGGCACTCTCGGCCGACCGGAACATCTAAGGAGGATCTCAAGACCAACTCTCTCCTATCCAGATGTGTCTCCTTGGGTCTACAAAAAATGCTCCTCTCCCGCCCTACTGATGGCGCAAACTCGCCGAGCCATTCCACGACACGCTGCCCAAACTGGGCCACGAACAGCGCGACTCTGCTGTCCTAACAGGCTGCCAACAGGCCATTAGGGGCTTCCCGACAACTATACCTCGGGGCCCCCACGGGGCGAGTGGTTCACGAGCACACCACTCGCCCAAGACGGAAGGAGTAAACCATATATATACAGAGCATCACAGATATTAAAAGAATATTATAGGAATATGAATTCCATACTTCAGCACGCAGGCCGGCAATATAAGAAAAAATAGGCCTTCGAGGGCAGACACAAGCTTGGGCTTAAGCCCGCTACTCCCCGCTTGGAACTGCAACACCTGTACGTCAACGTCTCAAATGGCGGCGGTCAGCTAAACGCCAGTCGGCTAACATGAGCGGACCAAATATATTGCACCCACCCCTTTTTCGGGGGCTGTGGCGCGCATTTCCTGCAAACAGATAATATACAACTTCCTCGGAGTCTTCTCCGGGAACCCCAGAACATCACCAATCCGGCTCACACGTCCGGATGGGCTTCACACAGCATGCCTAAACCCGTACTCACACTTCCGGGCGCTAACACAGTTAATAGCGGGGATGTGAACATCAACCCGTCGGAGAACGCCCTTCCCCCACCCGTCGGTGGAGAGGAGCTTCCATGCAAATATGTAAACTGAGGGCTTCACCTGCCCAGGTAGAAACTTCGTTACCCTTGACGCGTGTTTGACGGAGCCGTAACTGAAGATCTTGCAAGAGGTTTGGCGTCTAGTGGGCGTAACTGCTGTCCACGCACGGATCCGGCCTCTACTCGAGAGTTGGAGGCTCCAGACAATTTCTCCTCCACGGCCGAGCCTCTTCATGGCCGATCGTACTCCAAGTAACACCGAGGAAGTCGATCTCGGCCTCCACAACTTCAGGCGGCGTCGGGGAAGCTGATCCCGACTGGCCTAGCTCCAAACGGCGCCGGGAGAGGAGCTCCCGGCCTACCTAGCTGTAGGCGGAGCCGGGAGAGGAGCTCCCGGCCGGCCCTGCTGTAGGCGGCGCCGGGAGACGAGCTCCCGGCCGGCCCTGCTGTAGGCGGCGCCGGAAGAGGAGCTCCCAGCCGGCCTTGTTTTGCCCTAGGCGGCGGCGACGAAGAGAGAGAGAGAGAGAGAGAGGTGGGGGTTGTTGCTCCAGGCCAACGGGAGAGAGGAAGGGCCGGGGTCGGCCTTGCTGCTCCAGGCCGACGGGAGAGAGGAAAGGTCGGGGTCGGCCTTGCTGAAGAAATAACTTCTCATCCTCCTCCTTGATGGCCGAGTCTTTGCTGGGAGAGATGGAATCATCCCCCTCTCTCTCTTGGTAGCTGGTTCGAGCTCCAGGAGGCGCCAGGAGAGGAGCTCCCGGCCGGCCTTGCTGTAGGTGGCGCCGGGAGAGGAGCTCCCGGCCGGCCTTACTGTAGGCGGCGCCGGAAGAGGAGCTCCCGACCTGCCTTGCTGTAGGCGGTGCCGGGAGAGGAGCTCCCAGCCGGGCTTGCTTTACCCTAGGCGGCGACGTCGAAGAGAGAACTGAGAGAGAGAGAGAGAGCCGAGCTCGGGCTGCCCCTAGTGGCCGGCGACGAGAGAGGGGGAGTAGAGCTCGGGCAACACTCGCTAGAGGCGGCCTGGACAGAAAAAATAGGAGGAGCCGGGCTGCGCTCCTTGCGGCGGCGGCCTTGACTGAAAGAGGTGGAGGCTCGGGCTGATCTCCAGGCGGCGGCCTGGACTGGAAGAAATGGAGGGGCTCGGGGGTGCTGCTCCAGGCGGCTGGAGAAAGAGAAGATCTGGCGGCCCTTCCTTGGCCGGCGACGGGAGAGGAGATCGGGCGGTTTTTTGCTCCAGCCGACGAGAGAGAGGGAGGGGGCGGGCGGCTCCTCCTCTAGCCGCCGAGAGAGAGAGAGAGAGGGAGGGGGCGGGGTCTTGCTCCTCCAGCCGACGAGAGAGAGAGAGAGAGAGAGAGAGAGAGAGAGAGAGAGAGAGGGGAGGGGGCGGGGTCCTGCTCCTCCAGCCGAACCCTAGCCTGGACTGCCGAACAGGAAAAAAGAAAAACCCCCTGCCTTTTGCTGTACCCCCCGCCCCCCTGTACCCCCACCTTCTCCCTTTCCTCTTTTTTGTTTCCTTCCTTTTATTTCTCCATCCTGACCCCTGTACCCAGCCCATCCCCCTCCTCCTTCTTTTCTTTTTCCTGCTGCCTGTACCCCCCTCTTAATTGCTTTCTCCCTCTTCATTGCTGTCTTGTACCCGAGCCACCCTCCCCATTTTATTTCTCTCTTTATCTTATATATATATAATAAATATATATATATTATAATTTTATACTCTAATCCACTTAAAACCTTTACAAATAAAATCTCCACGTGCTTGCACGAGTGCTCGCACGTCCTCGAACGCGGCTGCACCAAAACATCGTTCACAGCATGCCCCGAGCGCGCCGCTTGAGAAGGATCCCGCTCGACCGGATACGGAGTTGTACAACACCAATATTCTTCATCGGTCTCCTCTTCCATCTTTTCGTGAGGCCTTCAGTATGGTTCTTGGCGATGAAGATCGTCGTCGTTCTCTCAGCAATACGACTCCTCTTCCTGACCGTTCTGCCTTTACAAGTACTGTACGTGGTGGCTCCAGTCATAGCAGCACGATTCCCACGTGCGCTCATTGTGGTCGCCGGGGTCATTCTCGTGACGTGTGCTTCAAGCTTCATCCTCACCTTTCTCCACCTAGATATGTCCGTGGTCGTGGACGTGGTCGTGACCCTGGACGTGGTGGATCCCGCCCGACTGGTACCCGCTCTCATGATGCTGCTTATTCCACAGAGATGCAGGAGGGTCATCATAGCCAGCCCCTGGATCACCTCACTACATCAGAATTGGATGCTCCACGACGCCTGCTTCACTCTCAGTCTGATCCGACTCCCAGTGGTACTTCTTCATTGTTTGCTACTGCTGCGATGCCCAGTGCCCATGCCGCTATGCCTCCCCCGTCTGAGTGAATCATCGACTCCGGAGCCACTGATCATATGACCGGGTCCTCTACAGGTTTTTCCTCCTACACTCTCTTGTCTGGTAAGGATAAGGTTGTCTCTGCTAATGGTACCTTGTCTTCTATTGCTGGCAAGGGATTTTTTCATGTTCCTCTTCTCTTCCTCTCTCTTCCGTCTTGCATGTCCCTTCCTTTCCCCGCAGTTTACTTTCTATTAGCAACCTTACTAAATCTCTTAACTGTTCTGTAACCTTTTTCTCTGATTCTTGTATCTTTCAAGAACTGGGTACGAAGCAGATACTTGACAGTGGTAGGAATCGTGGTGGTCTGTACTACCTGGATACCACACCATCATCCCTTGCTCTTTCCTCTTCGGCTGCTACTCGTCCGCTGACACTTGCATCTTGGTCATCCATCTCCTGTTAATCTCCAGAAACGTTTTCCTGCTTTATCTCAGTTTATTCCTAGTTTAAAATGTGATGTATGTGTAAAGTCTAAACATGTTCGTCATTCGACATCTCATGTATCTTCTCCTAGTAGTACACCTTTTGCTGTTATACATTTTGATGTTTGGGGACCTTCCCCAATTGTGTATTTAACTGGCTATAGATAGTTTGTTACCTTTATTGATTGCTTTTCTCGTACTACGTGGGTTTATCTTTTGAAGAAGAAAGGAGAAGTTGCTTCTGTTTTTCAAACCTTTCATAAGATGATACAAACACAGTTCAATGACACAATTCGTGTTCTTCGGAGCGACAATGGGGGGGGGGGGAATATGATGATCGTGATGCTTTTGGGGCCTATCTCTCGAGCAATGCCATCCTCCCCCAAACTACGTGTGTCTATACTTCCACCCAAAATGGTGTGGCCGAACGAAAAAACAGGCATCTTCTTGATGTTGCCCGTTGTCTCCTCACGTCCATGCACCTTCCGAAACCCTATTGAGGGGATGCCATCATGACGGCCACTCATCTTATCAACCGCCTTCCTTCTCGGGTTCTCGAGTATGCTACCCCTATCGCGCGCCTTTCTTCTACGACAATTGTTCATACCTTTTCGCTTCCACCCCGCGTGTTTGGGTGTGTCTGTTTCGTTCATGTTCATCAGCCACTCCGTGACATGCTCAATCCTCGAGCTCTCCGTTGTGTTTTCCTTTGCTATTCTACCACCACCAAGGGGTATAGGTGCTATCACCCACCCTCAAGACATACTTACTGTACCATGGATGTGATGTTTCACGAAGATGGATCATATTACTTAGCTTCGACTCCTTCTCGTCAGGGGGAGGAAGATAATGATGTTAGTGGTGTTGCTCCTCTTCCTGTTATCCCCCCCAGGCGTAGTAACACTCCCACTTCCACTATGCCATCCACTACAGATCTCTCCCACTTCCACTATGCCATCCACTACGGATATCTCTCATACACCCTTCTCTCATCATCCATCTCTCATCACGCCGCTACCTCATGTTTATCATCGTCGAAAAACAGGTGAACAACCCGTCATTGTTCCGCCACTGCCAATGCTGCCTTTGGACTCAGATCCTGATGCTGATTTACATGTTCCTATTGCTCAACTAAGAGGTAAGGCCCGGTGTACCGAACACCCCATTTCTAACCATGTTACTTATAATCATCTCTCTAAGCCTCACCTGTCTTTTATATCCTCTTTGTCCGAGATTTCTATTCCTAAGACATGGAATGAGGCACTTGGCATTCTAGTATGGGATCAAGCAATGAAGGAAGAAATGTCCGCTTTGGAGAAGAATCATACATGGGATGTCACCCCTCTTCCTCCTGGCAAGAAACTCATTAGTTCAAGATGGGTCTTCTCTGTCAAGCAGAATCCAGATGGGAAAGTCGACCGCTATAAAGCTTGGTTGGTTGCTCGTGGTTATTCCCAGACTCAGGGGATTGATTATCAAGAGACCTTTGCACCGGTTGCAAAGATGGACTCTATTCGTGTGATCATATCATGTGCTGTGATTTTAGACTGGGAGTTTCATCAACTGGACGTCAAAAATGCATTCTTGCATGGGGACCTCGACGAAGAGGTGCACATGGTATTTCCTCCAGGCTTTGTGAGTAAGGGACAAGAGAGCCTTGTTTGTCGCTTACGAAAGTCCTTGTATGGGCTGAAGCAGTCCCCGTGGGCATGGTTCGGTAGATTCCACAAGGCCATGATCCAGTTTGGATACAAGTAGAGACACTCTGATCATACTCTATTTGTCAGGAGGAATGAAAAGAAAATCGTTGTTCTAATTGTCTATGTTGATGATATTGTGATCACAGGAAATGACATTGATGAAATCTCCAAATTGAAGGCTCGTCTCTCAGCTGAGTTCGAAGTAAAAGACCTGGGAAGGCGACGCTACTTCATAGGAATTGAAGTAACCCGTTCTGACAAAGGTATTTTTATCTCCCAACGCAAGTATATGTTGGAACTGCTAACGGAGACCGGTCTGCTCGGTTGTGCCCCTGCAAACACTCCTATGGAGGAGAACCATAAGATTGATGAGGATAACAATGGTGATCGTAGAGATCCCTCCAGTTATCAAATATTGGTGGGAAGGCTCTTATATCTTTCGCATACTCGCCCCGACATTACATATGCTGTTGGGATCCTGAGTAGATACATGCATGCTCCAAGAGTCAGACACCAGGAGGCAGCTTACCGTGTCCTTCAGTATTTGAAGAAGTCCCGAGGACGGGGGCTAATGTTCTCTTAGAACAATCACTTGCAGATCAATGTTTTCACTGACGCAGACTGGGCTGGATGCCACGATGACCGGAAATCTACAACAGGCTATTGCACATTCATTGGAGGAAACTTGGTCACATGGAGTAGTATGAAACAGAATGTGGTGGCCAGATCAAGTGCCGAGGCTGAGTACCGGGCAATGTCCCAAGGCCTCTGTGAAGGCCTGTGGTTGCGTACCCTACTGCATGATCTTGGGCTTCAGGAGGAAGCTCCCATATCCCTGTACTGCGATAACAAAGCTGCCATCAGCATAACACACAATCCAGTTCAGCATGACAGGACTAAGCACGTTGAGGTGGATCGCCATTTCATCAAAGATCATCTTGAAAAAGGGAACTTAGTCATACCCTTTGTCAGAAACGAACAGAAACAAACCGGAAAAGGTTTAACAGAAACTTTATTATCTGAAAAAGGTATCTATTACAAAGGTATGACCTCGCTTATATAGAATGGAGGAGAGATGAGAGAATACAAATAAGCGATGTGAGACTAAAAATTTACAGGACTAAGCGGACTTATACAAAACAATTCGCACAAGCCGCGCGGTTAGACAGAAGGGCTAACCGCTCGGCTACCACCAGAGAGAGAGAGAGATCACCATGGGAGACCGCTAGACCGCCCGGTCTCCAAGTCTCCAGAGGCAGACCGCTAGACCGCTCAGACTCCAGACAGCAACAGCACATCAACCAAACCACTGAAGGGAAACCGCCAGACCGCGCGGTCTTCAACCCGCCAAGACAGACCGCCAGACCGCCCGGTCACCAACTTCAACACTCCCCCTCAAGCTAGAGCATATATATCGATCATGCACAGCTTGTGACAAATATGAAGAAAAGAGGCGGAGACTGACTTGGTGAAGATGTCAGCCAGCTCTTTATCAGAAGTGACGAAGGGAGTGCAAATTTGTTCCTTCAAAATCTCCTCACGAATGAAATGACAGTCGACCTCACTGTGCTTGGTTCTTTCATGGAAGACCGGATTTTTGGAGATGTATATGTCAGCCTTGTTATCACAGAACATAGGTAGAGGATGATTGTACACCTCTCCTAAATCCATTAGGAGAGCCCGTAGCCACTTTAACTCACAAGTGGTCGATGTCATACTACGATACTCTGCTTCAGCACTAGACCTGGAAACAAGCGACTGCTTCTTGCTCTTCCAGCTCACCAGATTTCCCCCAACAAAGGTGCAAAAACCCGAGATTGACTTGCGATCCCCTTTGTCATCAGCGTAACTCGCATCTGAGTATGCTTCAACCCTCAGATGACCATTCTTCTGAAAGAGTAATCCTTTCCCAGACGCTGCTTTGACATATTCCAAGATCCTCAAGGCGGACTGTAGATGACACTCCCTAGGTGCTTACCAACCAGACGCCGGTACCGCGTAATATCTGAAAGAGGAGGCGAATCATCTGTCCAGGTTTTGTCTTCTCCAGTTGCCATGGGGCATCGGGCAGGTTTAGCTCCACTCAATCCCGTCTCTTTTAAAAGATCAAGGGCATACTTACGTTGGGAGATGACTAAGGAGTTGGGATTCTGAGAGATTTCGATCCCCAGAATGTAATTCGGAGAGCCCATATCTTTCGTGACCGGATGTTGACGAAGATGCCGCTTTGTCAAGGCTACCCCTTCCTGGTCATCGCCAGTGAGAAGAATGTCATCGACGTACACAGCAAGGACCACCAGTCCCGAGGAGGTTTTGCGAATAAATAGCGAGTGATCGGCAGAGCTTCGCACAAAACCAACGGCTGCCACGATGCCGCTGAACTTGTCGAATCAAGCTCGAGGGCTCTGCTTGAGGCCTTAGATTGCCTTCTTCAGTGGTCATACTCGTGTCTCCCCCTGAGCAACATACCCGGGAGGTTGCTCCATGTAGACAGCCTCCTGAAGATCACCATAAAGGAAGACATTCTTGACATCCAGCTGGGAAATCAGCCAATCTCTATTGACCGCCACAGAGAGAAGGACCCGGATAGTGCTGAGACGAGCCACGGAGAGAAGGTGTCAAAGTAATCAACCCCATAGGTCTGAGTAAATCCCTTAGCAACAAGACGAGCCTTATAACGATCCACAGTGCCGCCTGGGCCAAATTTTACCACAAAGACCCAGCGACAGCCAACGACATCAGTACCGAGGGGAGGAGGAACAAGAGTCCAGGTACCCCGCTCAGTTAGGGTCGCCATTTCCTCATCCATGACCATCTTCAAATGAGGAATAACAAAGGCCTCCTGGTAGGAACAGAGTGTGGTAGTGGCAGAGATAGCCAGTGCAAAGTCCCTGCGAGAAGAGGTGAGACGATCATATGAAACAACAACAGCAAGGGGGTGTATGGTACACGTCCGCACCCCTTTGCGAAGAGTCACAGGAAGATCCAGGTCAGCAGGTCCATCGGCATCCGGAGCATCCGTGGCAGAGAGAGCTGGCCCGGGAGGAGAGAGCGGCGGCGGCGGAGATGAGAGAGACGGTGGCGGAGAAGAGGGAGAGAGAGGTGGAGGGAGAGGAGTGGACAGAGATGGTGGAGGGGTGGAGATCGCAGTAGCAGACGAGGGAACAAAGGGAATAACAGGAGAATCAGAAGCTGGGGGAAGAGGAGAGGAGACATCCGAGAAGTAGGAGGCATTCTCGAAGAAGGTGACGTCAGCAGAGACGAATTGCTTACGAAGAACAGGATCAAAACAACAATATACTTTCTGAGTGGTGGAGTACCCCAGAAAGACAAATTTGGTGGAGCGAGGAGAGAGCTTATCACGGGTGGCGGAGGGGGCATGCACAAAAGCAGTGCACCCAAAGATGCGGAGAGGGAGAGGAAAAGGCTCCTTGTCCGGATATAGAATGGAAAATGAGATTTTCCCGTGGAGAACCGTGGAGGGGATGCGATTGATGAGGTAGCAGGCAAGGAGAACAACATATCCCCAATAGGAGCGAGGAACATGCATCTGGGTCATCAAGATGCGAGCGACATCGAGGAGATGACGGTTTTTGCGTTCCGCCACCCCATTTTGCTGGGAGGTATAAACACAGCTAGTCTGATGAATAATGTCATGTTGCACACAAAAAGAGGTAAAAACATGACTCAAATATTCTGTAGCATTGTCGGAGCGAAAGGTTTTAATACAAACACCAAACTGAGTTTTGATTAATTGATAAAAAGAAACTCATACATTCAAAAGTTCAGAGCGCTCTCGTAAGAGATACACCCAAGTACATCTAGAAAAGTCATCAATAAAAGTAACAAAATAAGAACTACCCCGACCAATGGTGAGGGTAGGAGCAGGTCCCCAGACATCGGAGTGGATCAGATCAAACGGACGGGTAGAGCCCCGACCTTGCTTTGGCGGGAAGGAGGAACGGTGATGCTTGCTAAGCTGACAAGCGTCGCAGTTGAGAGGAGGACTGGAAGGAGGGAGGTGGGGCAGAAGTTGATGTAGAAGCCGTGGAGGAGGATGACCGAGGCGGAGATGCCACTGGAGAAGATCCGTACAAGAGGAGGAGAAGGCGGACAAGGCGGAAACGTTGTCGAGGAAGTAGAGGCCGCCACTCTCAGTCCCAGTAGCAATCGTCCGTTGGGAGCTCGGATCCTGAAAAGAACAAGAAGTCGGAGTAAACGTTACAGAACACTGAAGCTGCTTGCATAAAGAGGTAACCGAACAACAAATTGCACGGAAAATTTGGGCACATAGAGAGTGTCCGCTAGGCTAAGAGACGGAGTAACATGGACCACTCCCGACCCATGAACCGGGGAGGGAGAACCGTCTGCAACAAGAACCGGGGGCACCCGATCATGCTGTTCGCGGAGAGTGAAGCAGTGAGGATTGCCCGTCATGTGATTAGTTGCTCCAGAGTCGATATGCCATTTACCTTGAGTTACCACGTGGGCACTACCTGATGATGTGACCACGGAGGCAGACGACTTGGAAGAGGAGGCGGAAGAGTCACCCGAGGGGCGAAGATGGGGATGCTTCGTCCAGCAGCGGTCAAAAGTATGGCCGGTGCGACTACAGTGAGAACACAGGTACCGGGAAGGAGCACGTCCGCCAGATTGGTGACTGCGGCTACCAGAGCCACTCCGCTGAGTTTGGTGAGCATAGTTGGCCGGTGGAGGAGGAGCGGGCAGAATCGGGTGCTGAAGGAGAGATGTGACAGCGGCGATGCGGGCAGCGGTGACATCTAAGGTAGGAGATTCCGCCTCACCAAGAATTTGCTGGCGGATCATATCATAAGTATCAGGAAGTCGGAGCAGATAACACACAACCAAAAGCTCCTGGAAGTGCTTGTGTTGTTGAGCCAAATCCGCAGAAAAGGGGCGATTCTGAAGAATCTCAGCCCCAAGAGGCTGAACCTGTTGGTAGGCAGCAGCAAGGGACAAGGTAGGACGGGCAAAGAGGTCCGCATACAACGTATAGATGCGGGACGTCTGAGCCCCCTTGGAGTACAGAGCGCCAAGATGAAGCCAAGCGGCCTTGACCGTCTCATCATGACGGATGACGGGAAGACACTCATCAGATAGGCTATTAGCAAGCCAAGTACGCACAAGCGTGTCACTCGCATCCCAGCCATCAAAGAGAGGTGAAGTGGTTGGAGGAGGGTCATCAACGAGATGGTGGCGTTTGCGTTGCGAGCGAAGGAGGAAGGTGAAGGAGACGCTCCAATCCGGGTAGTTGGAGCCGACAAGCTTGGAAACGGTCCCAAGGTTCCCGGAAGGAGTAGTAGGAAGAGGCAGAGCCGGATTGGCGACAGGAGTGGTGGTAGGAGTGATGGCAGTAGAAACATCAGAAAGAGCCATAGAGGAAAACAACAGGAAGCCGCGCGGTTAGAAAACAAGACGTGCGGTTAGGAAACAAGCCGCGCGGTTAGGAAACAAGCCGCGCGAACAGGTAGATATCAGAGCGGTAGGAGAAGGAGATCTGCAGCGGTCACGATGATTGACACCAGCGGCCAGAAAAGCCACGACCAAGCCGGAGAACAAGCTGAGGGAAAGAAGTCGAGCGGCTAGAAGGTAGCCCGCGCGAACAGAAGAAGAAGGAGAAGGAGAAGGCCGCGCGAAAGAGACCAATGCGTACGAGCCGAACAGAGATCGCACATAGAGGCCGCAGGACACAAAAGGGCAGATGCAAGAGACCGCACGAACAAGAAGAGAAAAAGAATCAGGAGGAAAAAATCGTTTCCTCTGATACCATGTCAGAAACGAACAGAAACAAACCGGAAGAGATTTAACAGAAACTTTATTATCTGAAAAAGGTATCTATTACAAAGGTATGACCTCCCTTATATAGAATGGAGTAGAGATGAGAGAATACAAATAAGAGATGTGAGACTAAAAATTTACAGGACTAAGCGGACTTATACAAAACAATTCGCACAAGCCGCGCGGTTAGACAGAAGGGCTAACCGCTCGGCTAACACCAGAGAGAGTGAGAGATCACCATGGGAGACCGCTAGACCGCCCGGTCTCCAAGTCTCCAGAGGCAGACTGCTAGACCGCTCGGACTCCAGACAGCAACAGCACAACAACCAAACCACTGAAGGGAAACCGCTAGACCGCGCGGTCTTCAACCCGCCAAGACAGACCGCCAGACCGCCCGGTCACCAACTTCAATACCCTTCGTTCACTCCAGAGATCAGTTGGCTGACATCTTCACCAAGAGTCTAGGTTCCGATGTCTTCACTGATGACACTCATAAGCTCAGAATGACGGATATCTACCGTTCGACTTGAGAGGGAGAGTTGAAATCGAGTCGTCTTATTTCTAGTCTATTGTATTTTACCCATAGGGGTAGTTTTGTCCTTTGTATTTTGTCTCCCTTCATATATATGTGTGGGAAGCTCTCTTTCAATTATTATTAAGCCTTTTATTTCTCTACTCATAAGTAAATAAACACATTACTAGACATTAATTACAAAAATACAGAAAGTGCCTCACCATTATTTTTTATAATCCTCTATATCACTAGAGAGATCTTATGGAGAGTCTTAGAAAAGAAAAGTGTAAATGTATCATACATTGACATAATAAAAGATATGTATACAAATTCAGTGACAAAGGTAAGTACATCTAGAGGATTAACACGAGAATTCTCTATCACTGTGGGCTTACATCAAGATCCAGCTTTAAGCCCTTATTTCTTTACCCTTATCTTAGATGAGCTCTCCAGACATATCCAACAAGCAATATCGTGTTAATCCTACATCTAGAGGATTAACACGAGAATTCTCTATCACTGTTGGCTTACATCAAGGTCCAGCTTTAAGCCCTTATCTCTTTACCCTTATCTTAGATGAGCTCTCCGGACATATCCAACATGCAATACCTTGGTGTTTATTGTTTGCGGATGATATCATTTTGGTCGATGAGACGCGCGAGGGTGTAAACGCAAAACTTGAATCTTGGCGAGACATAAAAAAGAAGGGTTTTAGGTTGAGCAGGGCAAAGACGGAGTATATATAGCTTAAATTTATCAGTGTAAGAAGGACGGATGACTTCGTTATTAAGTTGGGTGATCAAGATATTCCTCATATTGAGTGTTTTAAATATCTCAGATCGATAGTTCAGAAAGATGGAGATATATATAATGATGTGACACAGAATCCAAGCGGGTTGGTTGAAGTGGAGAGGCGCGCCAGAGATCTTATGTGATTGTAAAGCACCATTAAAACATGAAGGCAAGTTTTACTGTACTGCAATAAATCCTGTAATGCTCTATGGCTTTGAGTGTTGGGCAGTGAATTATGTACATGAGCAAAAAATGGGAGTTGCGGAGATGATGATGCTTAGGTAGATGTGAGGACACATGAGACTGGATAAAACTAGGAATGAATGTATCAGGGATAAGACATGCGTAGTACCAATTACAGAGAAGATGCGAGAAGCTCGACTAAGATGGTTTGGACACGTACATAGGACACTATTAGATGCACCTGTTAGGCATTGTCAGAGTCTAGTCACTAGGCATGTTAAACGAGGGAGGGGTAGACCAATAACGACTTGGAATGAAACTATAAGGAAATGCATGATGTACTTAGGCATTAGTTAGATTATGACTAAAGATTGGGCACAATGACGACAAAAGATCCATATAGCCGACCCGACTATAGTGAGATAAATGCTTGAGTGTTGTTTTACTGTATATCACTAAAAGATCCGTGATATTCAACTTTAACTCTGTCCTAACTCTTAAATATTTGAATGTATTATTTGATGATGTATTCTTCAAATTTATCAGTGACAGCTCACTAAATTACCCTTATTATGTACATTACCCATTAGTTTAAAAAAGTTTATCATAAGAAAATTATGACCATTCATTCATTACTTAATGATAAATACTATATTTCACTAAAGGAACCTTGATATTCCATGTAAAATTTCTGCCAACACCTGAATATTTGAATTCATTAAAAATAGCTAAATATGCGAAATATTTCAAAATTTTTAATCATCTAGGTTTTAGAATTATGGAGATCTCTGTGGAGCTTAATTATGCCAGTTGGACTAGTTTGGAAAAAGAGAAGCATTCAAAATATTTTTCTGGTTTTTCATCACTTTATAATTTTAAAAAGCTTATTGTAGTTGGAAAACATTAATAAACATCTTTGCTACTCCATTTTCTTCAAAGCATGTTGGCGGCAGACATACCCGGGCACGCGCCCGGTGTGCGAACAGAAAACGGAAGTCCGGAAAATGGACAAACAGAAATTTTTGTATTTCAAAAAAGGTATCAATTACATGGTATAGCCTCCCTTTTATAGAATGGAGGAGATGAGAGAGATTACAAATAAATAATGTGGGACTAAAAAATCTCATATACAAGCGGTTTAACATAAAAACAAGTCGTCAAGCCGCGCGGTTTGGTGAATGGGCAAACCGCCCGGCAACCATAAGAGAAAGATACCAAGCCACCACACTAGACCGCCAGGTCGTCCGGTCTCCAAGTCGTCAGGGACAGAATGACAATCCGCCAGAGCACCAACAACAACAAGACAACAACAAGCTGCAGGAGAGAACCCGACAGACCGCCCGGACTGCAGCCCGCCATAGTCAAACCGCCAGACCGCCCGGTCTCTACTCTGTAACACTCCCCCTCAAGCTGGAGCATATATATTGATCATATCCAGCTTGTCGCAAATGTGATGAAAAAAGGCGGATACTGGCTTGGTGAAAATATCAGACAACTCTTTATCGGAGGTGACAAACGGAGTACAAATCTGTTCCTTCAGAATCTCCTCTCGAATGAAATGACAGTCAACTTCTATGTGCTTGGTTCTCTCATGGAAGACCGGATTTTTAGAGATGTATATGACGGTTTTGTTGTCACAAAACATAGGTAGAGGATGGTCGTAGACCTCTCCTAAGTCGAGCATAAGAGCCCGTAACCACTTCAGCTCACACGTGGTCGATGCCATACTTCGGTATTCTGCTTCTGCACTGGAGCTGGAGATTACCGACTGTTTCTTGCTTTTCCAGCTCACAAGGTTCCCCCCCCCACAAAGGTGCAAAAGCCTGAAGTAGACTTGTGATCTCCTTTGTCATTGACATAGCTAGAATCAGAGTACGCCTCAACCCTTAAATGACCATTCTTCTGAAAGAGAAGCCCTTTCCCGGGAGCTGATTTAATATGCTCCAATATCTTTAGGGCCGACTATAAATGACACTCCCTAGGAGCTTGCATGAATTGACTAACCTTGCCAACAGCATAGACAATGTCCGGTCTGGTCACTGTGAGATATATGAGTTTACCAACCAGACGTCTGTACCTCGTAACATCAAAAGAAGAGGAGAGTCATCTGTTCATGTTTTATCTTCTCCAGCCGCCATGGGGCATCGGGCAGGTTTAGCACCTGTCAACCCTGCCTCTTTTAACAATTCAAGAGCATACTTCCGTTGGGATAGGACAAGAGAAGCCGGCTTCCGAGAAATTTCTATCCCCAGAAAGTATTTTGGAGAGCCCATATCCTTAGTAACCAGGTGTTGCCGAAGATGCTTCTTGGTTAAGAGTATCCCGGCTTGATCATCTCCAGTGAGAAAAATATCATCCACATATACTGCAAGCACCACTAGGCCCAGAGAAGTTTTACCAGTAAATAGGGAGTGATCAACAGAACTCCTTGTAAAACCAACAGCCGCCACAATCCCGCTAAATTTGTCAAACCAAGCGCGGGGACTTTGCTTTAGGCCATAAATAGCCTTCTTGAGCCGGCAAACCTGTGCCTCCCCCGGAGCAACATACCCTGGAGGTTGCTCCATGTAGACATCCTCTTAAAGATCCCCATAAAGAAAGACATTCTTCACATCCAGTTGTGAAATGAGCCAATCTCTGTTGACAGCCACAGAGAGAAGGACCCGAATAGTGCTGATACGAGCAACTGGAGAGGTGTCAAAGTAATCCACGCCATAAGTTTGTGTAAAGCCCTTGGCAACAAGCCCAGCCTTGTAACGGTCCACACGGCCATCAGGGAGGAATTTCACCACGAAAATCCAGCGACAACCAACAACATCGGTGCCAACAAGAGCAGGAACCAGTGTCCAAGTACCCCGTTCAGTGAGAGTAACGATCTCGTCATCCATGACAACCTTCCAATGCGGAATGGTAAGGGCCTCCTGATAGGAACGGGGGGTGGAAGTGGAAGAGATAGCCAGTGCGAAGTCCCTACGAGCAGGCGTCAGACGATCATATGAAACAACTGCAGCAAGCGGATGCTGGGTACAAGCTCGAACCCCTTTGCGAAGGGCAATGGGGAGGTCCAGGTCAGCAGGCGCCTCAGCATCCGGAGCATCTGTGGCGGAGAGAGCTGGCCTAAGAGGAGAGAGCGACGACAACAAAGAGGAGGGAGATGACAGAGGTGGAGAGGAAGGAGGAGAGGATGAGATGTAGGAGTAGGAGGAGGAAAGACCTCAGTAGGGTGGGATGGGGTGGAGGGAAGAGGAGGAAGATTAGAGTCGACAGGAAGAGAAGAGGAGCCAGTAGAGAAATAAGGAGCATTTTCGAAGAAGGTAACGTCTGCGGAGACGAATTGTTTGCGAGGGATGAGATCAAAATAACAGTAGCCTTTCTGAGTGGTAGAGTAGCCTAGAAAGACACATTTGGTAGAGCGAGGGGAGAGTTTGTTGCGGGTGGCAGAGGGAGCATGCACAAATGTCGTGCAGCCAAAGATACGTAGAGGAAGAGGAAAGAGATCCTTTCCAGGATAGAGAATGGAGAAGGGAGTTTTACCGCGGAGAACAGTGGAGGGAATGCGATTGATGAGATAATAAGAAATGAGAACAACATAGCCCCAATAGGAGCGGGGGACATGCATTTGCGTAAGGATGGTGCGAGCAACATCAAGGAGGTGACGGTTTTTGCGTTCCGCCACCCCATTTTGTTGGGAGGTGTAAACGCAACTTGTTTGGTGAAGAATTCCATGTTGCGTACAAAATGAGGAAAAGGCTTGACTAATGTATTCTTTGGTATTATCAGAGCGTAATAATTTAATAGAAACATCAAACTGATTTTTGATTAAATTATAAAAGGATTGCCATACATCAAAGAGTTCAGAGCGTTCTCGTAAGAGATACACCCAGGTACAACGAGTGAAATCATCAATAAAAGTTACAAAATAAGAGCTACCCCGACCAATGGTGAGGGCAGGAGCAGGACCCCAGATGTCGGAGTGAACAAGATCGAATGGTCGGGTAGAACCACGACCTTGCTTTGGCGGGAAGGAGGAACGGTGATGCTTGCCAAGCTGAGAGACATCGCAGTTGAGAGGAGAACCGTCCGGAGGGAGGTGAGGTAGCAGCTGATGAAGAAGCCGCGGGGGAGGATGAACAAGGCGGAGATGCCATTGTAGGAGATCAGTAGAAGAGGAGGAGAAGACGAAGAGAGCAGAAACGTTGTCGAGGAAGTAGAGGCCGCCGCTCTCAGTCCCAGTAGCAATCGTCCGTTGGGAGCTCGGATCCTGAAAAGAGCAAGAAGTGAGAGTGAATGTGACGGAGCATTTAAGCTGCTTGCATAAAGATGTAACTGACAACAAATTGCAGGGAAACTTGGGCACATAGAGAGTGTCGACCAAGTGAAGAGATGAAGTGACATGAACCACTCCCGTTCCATGAACCGGGGAGGGAGAGCCATCCGCAACAAGGACCGGATGCAACCGTTCATTCGTTTCTAGGAGAGAAAAGCAGTGCGGATTACCCGTCATGTGGTTAGTTGCAGCAGAGTCGATGAGCCATTTACCTTGAGTAACCACGTGAGCACTACATGAGGAAGTGACCACCGAAGCAGATGACTTGGAAGAGGGGGTGGAAGTGTCACCAGAAGGGCAAAGATGGGGATGCTTCATCCAGCACCGATCCACAAGATGCCCGGTGCGGCCACAGTGAGAACAGAGGAAGTGGGAAGAACTCCGACCACCGGAATGATGGTTGCGACCACCAGAGCCGCTACGTTGAGTCTGGTGAGCATATTGTTCTGGAGGAGGAGAAAAGAGAAGCAGACACTGAAGAAGAGATGTAATCGCGGCAATGCTGGCGGCCGTGGTATCCAAGTTGGGAGAGTCCGCTTCACCCAAAATTTGTTGGCGAATCATGTCGTAGGAATCAGGAAGCCGGAGGAGGTAGCAAACAACAAGCAGTTCTTGAAAGTGCTTGTGCTGTTCGGCAAGATCCACAGAGAAGGGGCGATGTTGAAGGATCTCAGCCCCTAGAGCTTGAACTTGTTGATAAGCGGCAGCAGGAGACATGGACGGACGGGCAAAGAGGTCCGCATACAAGGTATAAATGCAGGACGTCTGAGCCCCCTTGGAGTACAGAGCAGCAAGATGAAGCCAGACCTTCTTGACCGTCTCATCATGACAGATAACAGGAAGACATTCATCGGAAAGACTGTTTGCGAGTCAAGTGCGGACAAGCGCATCACTAGCGTCCCAGTCATCAAAGTCAGCAGAAGAGGTGGCAGGAGGATCATCGGTAAGGTGGTGGCGTTTGCGTTGTGAGCGGAGGAGGAAGGTGAAGGAGACGCTCCAATCCGGGTAGTTGGAACCAACCAACTTGGATACGGTGCCAAGATTCCCGGAGGGAACGGGAGGAGGTGGAGTGGTGACCGGAGTAACGGTGGTGGTAGAAGAGATGGAAAGAGGCATGAGAGAAACCGCGCGGGTAGATGGAGGAGAGAAAGGCTGCGCAGGAAGAAAGAGGCCGGTGCGGAAACAGAATACCGCAACGGACAGAGGAAGAACCCGCAATAGAGAAAAGGAAGAAGCCGCGCGGGAAGAGAGCAGGCCGCGCGGACAGAAAATCGAGAAGCCGCGAAAAACAAGCCGCTGAGAAGAAGAAGGCCGCACAAACAAGGAAGTAGAGCAGAGTGCGCGAACAGAGGGCAGCGACAAGAAAGAGAGGCCGCACGAACAAGAGGAAAGAAGGAAACAGGTCGCGCGGGCAGGGAAAAGCATTGAATCAGGCGGCCAAGATCGCGGGCTCTGATACCATGTGCGAACAGAAAACGGAAGTCCGGAAAATGGACAAACAGAAATTTTTGTATTCCAAAAAAGGTATCAATTACATGGTATAGCCTTCCTTTTATAGAATGAAGGAGATGAGAGAGATTATAAATAAACAATGTGAGACTAAAAAATCTCATATACAAGCGGTTTAACATAAAAACAAGTCGCCAAGCCGCGCGGTTTGGTGAATGGGCAAACCGCCCGACAACCATAAGAGAAAGATACCAAGCCGCCACACTAGACCGCCAGGTCGCCCGGTCTCCAAGTCGCCAGGGACAGAATGACAATCCGCCAGAGCACCAACAACAACAAGACAGCACAAGCCGCAGGAGAGAACCCGACAGACCGCCCGGACTGCAGCCCGCCATAGTCAAACCGCCAGACCGCCCGGTCTCTACTCTGTAACACCCTGGTTGGAAATTTGATGAATTTGCATGGTGGTCTGCCCCTCAAATCTAAAATTGAAAATATCTAGCCCAATTTCCACTTCCGCATTCCCGCAAAAGGGTTCCTAATTTCCGAATTTTCGCTTTCCGCCATCCGCAATCCCGGCTTCCCGCTACTCGCCCTAAATCTCGATTTTCCGCCACCTTTCCAGGGACGATGCCTTCTCCAGTTCTCTCATTCCTCCTTCTCTCAACCCATTCTTCCGCCTTCCCGCCGCTGGCTGCTCGCTTGACATTTTCTTCTCCCACGAGTCTTCTTAGTTCTTCCGTAGACTGCAAAAAAGGTAGAAACTGGCCGCAAATGAGGATTTCCTTATTCCTAATTCCATTAATAATATGAAATCATGATTTCATTGCCCATCATGAATGAATGCGGCCAATCGATCATGAATCTTAATATTATTTTTGCTAGATTTTTTAATATTTTTTTGTATGCACAGTTTCCACCTCCTTGCTTTCTAAATCTACCTCCAACCCTCCGTTTCGTTTAAGCTTTTGGAGCCGCCACCAACTGTTGCTTCACCCTTCCTCCTGATGTGAATTTTCTCCCCTCAATCGAACCCCTCCTGCCCTTTTACTCAGGTAAGGAGGCTAGATAAGAAGCACATAACACCAAGTTGTTTACTTTGAGCCACCATTTCAAGAGAAGTGGGAATCAACCACAAGACATCAAGTTCATCAAATAAGAATTGAAACTCAGTATAAAGTTCCTGGTTAGATCGGTCCTCCTGATTCAATTGAAACAACTTCTTCAACAGATGTCATATTCGAGATTTGTTATTGGTATTTGAATACATAAGAGTTAGTCGGTCCCACACATCCTTGACTGTAAAGCAATTAACAATTATGGCATTGACCCTTCGATCCATGGAATTAAGAAGAAGACCAGAAATACGATTCTCTTCAATTTCCCATATGGGGTACCCTGAATCGCCCGACTGAGGAGGAGGATCTGTAAGGTGTTTAGCTTTTCCTATGCCTTTCAAACATACAAGAACAGTCTTCTTCCAAATTTGAAAGTTTTGGGGACCTTCTAGCTTCTCATCCGTGAATCTAGTACGAAAATGTATAGAACTATGCTTAGAGTCCTATATGTGCCCTCTAGACCCATCACCAATTGAATATTGTTTTAGATAATCTTCTTTCGACATCCTTCACGACACTGATGTGCACACAAAAGGCCAAAAAAGCACAAACCACACTGAGATCAGGACAAGGACTGGACGAAGATTAGAATTGGACGCTGAAGAACTGGATCAGAAGAGCTAGATCTCCCAGCAAGTGGATTAGAAGGACAGGAACCTGAATTGTTCAGAAGGTTTGCATTTGACAAGACTTTGACTGCACCACAACTCTCCTATCTTCAAGAACAGTTTGCATTTGACAAGACTTTGACTGCACCACAACTCTCCTATCTTCAAGAACAGTTTGTTTTGCTGGAGCCTAACAAGAGCGGCTACAACTCCTTACACAACTTCAAGACTGCACTGGAGAAGAGCTCAGCTGAAGCGATGAAGGACTGGAACACAGCAGAAGCGCAGATGCGAATAGGACAATGCATGCGGAAGAAGATGCGCGAAGGTGAAGCAGCGCCAGACAACTCATACGGCGGAAGAAGAAGCACGCCCGACCCAGGCGCAAGGGACGTGCGGCAGGAAACCTTGACACGGGCGGAGGGAAGCTTCGACTAGGCGGGAGAACGAAAACAGAGGCCTCGACGCAGAAGCAGCGATGCAGACGCACACGACGCGCGGCAAAAAAACCTCGATGCAGGCGAAAGAACTCACCCCCCCCCCCCCCCCCCCCCCCCCCCCCCCGACGGCTTTGATACCATGTAAACTATCGAGGAAGAAAAACGACGTACTTCTAAATGCTCAATAACCGTAATGAAGCCTCCTCTGGGATATAAATGTGAAGGGCTGAACCGAAAAAGAATACCATAATCTAACATGGCTGAAATTCCAGAGATGAGTGATGAGGAATTTCAGAGATATACTCAATTTCAAGTTGAAGGCCAGAACTATATGGCTACTTATGCTCAGACAGGTAAGTACACTGCTTACTTTTCTATGTCCCAAGGGAAGTGGATTGTAGATTCTGGGGCTTCAGATGACATTACTGTGTCGACAGGTACTCTTAAAACCTTCTCTTCATCATCCCCGGTCAGTGCTATCACTGTGGCTGATGGCTCTTCAACAAGTTTGAAGGGAAGTGGGACCTCCCACCATTCTATAGATTTAAAATTATCATCTGTTCTTATGTTCTAAATTCACCTTTCAATTTAATATCTGTAAGTCAAATTACAAAGCAATTAAAATATCTGGTCTCATTTTTTCCTAGTGGTTGCATTTTTCAGGATCTTTTGATGAGGATGGCTATTTGTAAAGGGAAGGTTGAAGGAGTGTACGTGATTGAAGCTGCTTTTCCCCCTGTTGCTCACCTTGCCACATCCACATCACCTTATGACATTCACTGCCGTCTTGGTCATCCCTCATCTACCACTTTTCATCAACTGTTTCCTAAGTTTAGAGGCATTTCTTTTGAGTGTGAGTCATGTCAGTATGCTAAGCACCATCTTGTGTCTTATGCTCATAGAGTAAATAAACGGATGTCTTCTCCGTTTGAGTTGGTTCATTCTGATGTTTGGGGCCCTTCCCCTATTGTATCAAAACTGGGTTTTTGATATTATATTACTTTCGTTGATAACTGTTCTCGTATGACATGAGTTTATCTTATTAAAAATCGCTATAATTTTTTTCAAATATTTTGTAAATTTTATGCTGAAATTTAAAATCAATTTTCTTCTAGTATCAAGTGCTTACGTAGTGATAATGGTCGTGAATATCTTTCTCAATTTAGGAATTTCCCTTCCTGCAAAGGAATTGTTCATCAGACCTCTTGTCCTGACACACCCCCAACAAAACGGGGTGACTCAGCGTAAAAACAAGCATCTCCTTGAGGTTGCTCGTGCTATTTTATTTAGACATTATGTTGCTAAAATGTTTTGGCAGATGCAGTTTTAACGACTTGTTATCTTATCAATCGTCAACCATCTACAATTCTTAATGAAAGAACTCCCTTCCATGAATTGTTGCCTACCCGTTCTCTATTTCCTATTGTGCCCAAAATCTTTAGGTGTTTCTGTTTTGTTTGTTATATGCGACCTAATATGTCTAAACTTGATCCTTGATTTCTTCAGTGTATCTTTGTTGGATATGCCCGACATCAAAAGGGGTATCGATGTTTCTCTCCTGATCTCGGTAGTTATGTTGTGTCTGCTGACGTCACTTTCAAGAGTCTACACCTTATGTCCTCAATGAGGTTACTCCGCCGCATACAATTGAAATTCAGGTGCAGAAATGTGGTCTCCTACTCACCTCCCATGTACAGCTTCTCCAGTGTCGGCTTCTCCCACTCAATCACCTTCTACCAATACATCTTCCAATGACTCATTGGATCCTCAAGTGGGTGACCAGTTGGATTCTTCATCTCATTGGGGTGATATTGGGGAATCTCCTGATACTAAGTGCCTAGTTGATGATGAACCTATTTCCCTTCAAAAAGGTGTTTAGAATTGCCGAAATTGGCTAGTTTATACCGACTCATATAAAGGATTATCTATTCAAACAACGCATTTGATGACTACGTTGAATACCATGCAAGTTCCCAAGTCAGCCGTGGATGCCTTGGCTCATCCCAGTTGGCGTGCTGCTATGATTGAGAAGATGAAAGATCTTGTTCAAAATGGTACATGAGAGCTGGTTACGTTACCTAATAATAAGCAAACTAGTGGGTGTAAGCGGATATTCACACCCAAGATCAACCCAAATGGGTCTCTTGCTCACTTAAAGGCTCGGCTTGTTGCTAAGGGATATGCCCAACAATATGAGATTGATTATTTTTAGACGTTTTATCCAGTAGTTAAAATGGCTTCCGTTCGTTTATTTCTCTCTAGCTTCTTTGAACAAATGGAAGTTGCATAAACTTGACGTAAAAAATGCATTTCTAAATGGGCATTTAAATGAGGTCTACATGGAGCAACTACCGAGGTTTATTGCTCAGGGGGAGACTGAAAAGGTTTGCAGATTACGTCGCTCCTTATATGGTCTTAAACAATCTCCACGTGCTTGTTTTGACAGACTTACTGCAGCTGTGGTTCGAGGGTTTGGCATGAAACAGGGCATCAAGGATAATTTCATTTTTTACTAGACTACTACCGATGGTTGCATATATATGATTGTGTATGTTGATGATATCTTGATTACGGATAATAATACGGTTGACATTTCTAAGTTGAAAGTGTTCCTCCACGGACAATTTCAAACCAAAGATCTTGGACCACTGGGGTACTTCCTTGACACTGAAGTTTTTGAGCATGAGAATGACATTTTTTGTTGCAAAGGAAATATACTTTCGATTTATTACAAGACACTGAAATGTCAAAGGCAAACAGTTGTGAATCTCCTACGCTTCTCGGCGAGAAGCTTATGCCCAAGAAGGTACTCACATTCCTGAACCTGAGAAGTATCAAAGACTTGTTGGAAAATTAAATTACTTAACCATGACTCGTCCTGATGTTATTTTTTCCATTAGTGTGGCTAGTCAGTTTATGATAGATCCTAGGATCTCTCATTGGGAAACTGCCTTAAGAATTGTTAAATATCTGAAGAAGGATCCAAGAAAGGGGGTTTTGTCCCAGAGTCATGGACACTCACACATAAAAGAATTTTGTGATACTGTTTGGGCAGGTTCTTAGTTTGATAGAAGGTTTACTTCTGGTTATGCTATACTTACGAGAGGTAATCTAATTTCTTGGAGGAGTAAGAAACAAGATGTGGTGGTCAGGTCAAGTTGTGAAGTCAAATACCGCTCTATGGCAAGTAGTAAGAAATTATGTGGCTTCATCAATTTTTAAAAGAAATTAATTATCATACTGAAATCCCCTCCAAGTTGTGGTGTGATAATCAATCTGCGCTGCACATCCGAAATAATCCTGTGTTTTATGAGAGAACTAAGCACATTGACGTGAAGCGGACTGTCATTTTATCAGGAATGCAAATCTCGAGCAGGTTATTGAATTCGGATACACTCGCTCAAGTGACCAATTGACAAACATACTTGCAAAATTTGTCACTGGAAAAATATTGGAGTTCATTTATAACAAGTTTGGTATAATCAACATTCATGATCTACCTTGAGGAGGGGGAGGGGGGGGGGGGGGTTAGATTATGGTATTATTTTCCGCTCCATCTGGTTCAACCCTTCATATTTATATCCCATAGAAGCCTTCGATTAGTGTTGCGGAGTATTCAGAGGTATGCCATTTTTCTTGCTCGATAGTTTACAGTTTTTTTTCACCAGAAGGACAAGGGCTGCTTATCTGCTTCATTCTTCAAGGATCAACAATTCAAGGTCAATCATCTGATTCACCTCCAGACTCTAGGTATAAACATGAATTAAGTTGTTGAAATTTGTGCATTTACACCACTAATTTTAGGGCTTTTAACTGTAGTTATTCATGAAATGTGATTAGGTATTCTTCAGTTTTTTTATAGGACTTTATTCTTTAGATTATTTGACTTTTAATCGGTTTGTCCTCTTCATTTTACAATCAATTGGTTATGGAGAAATTTTTTGCAAAAGTTGTTCAACCTATTCAAGAAACACACAAAAAAGAGCCGCCTTCATCCTCATGTAGTAAGAGACGACGACTAAATCGTGTTGAGGAACTTTCTGATCTTGGGTTAAAACTATCAATTTTGAGTTTTGATGTCAATGATCACGATAGAATTAGAAGATATTATCTTCAAAAAGGGCCTTGTCAACCGCAATTAGAAAATTTTTCCAAACTGAATTCAGAACAAAAGCTCGGCGATTCAACAAAAAATGGTTTCTTGAATTTAAGAGTTTGTTGGAGTATAGTCAAAATAAAGACGCCGTTTTTTACCGTTATTGTTGTCTTTCCTGTTACTCTTGGCTTTAGATATTGGAAGGATAAGACTATTCTTGAAAAACATATTGGCAAACATGATAGCGATCATAATGCTCAAAAAATTTGTGAACATTTGATGAATCAAAAACTGTGCATTCAAATTATTTTGGCTAAACAAGGAGAAACTCAAGCCGTTGAATATCATTCATGTTTAAACGCCTCTATCAAGTGTGTTCGTTTTCTGTTGGGACAAAGATTGACTTTTTATGGCTATGATGTGTCTAATGGTCCCTAAATAAAGGAAATGTTTTGGAGCTTTTGGAGTTCTTGGCGTCAAATAATAGTGATATCAAAGCAGTGTCTTAAAAATGCTCCAATTAATTGTCAGTTAACAACTCTAAAAATACAAAAAGATATTGTTCTTGCAATTGCAAGTGCTACAACATGTGAAATAATTAAGGATATTGGACAAGATTGTTTTTTATATTCATTGTTTTACTCATCAACTACAATTGATATTAGTGACAGTCGCAGAGGGGCATTCTGAGATAACAGAACTTTTCATACATTACCAATGTATTAAATGTTGTCGGGGGCTCTTGTAAAAGACGTGATTGTATTAGAGGTTTAGAAATTGAAAGAGTTGCTAAAGAAATAAATAGAGAGTGTGAAAGAGCTCAACCAACCACTTGAAATCAAGAGAGCAGGAGATACAATGTGGAGTTTGCATTATGACATTGTTTTAAATTTCATTCATATGTTTTCATCTATTATACATGTTCTCAAAATTATTACACGGGATAGAGCTGATGGAAATCAAAGGGGAACTACAAGTAGTCTTTTGAAAAATATTCAGTCATTCGATTTTATGTTTCTCTTACATCTGATGAAAAACATTTTATCAAAAACAAATGAATTATCACTAGCGCTGCAGAAAAACGATCGAGATATCATTAATGCAATGATTTTTGTTAAAATATCAAAATAATTATTATTCAATATGAGAAATATTGTCGTTCATTGGGAGAATTTCATCATTGAAATATCATCCTGTTAGGTTAACGGTACTCCTAAGCAAAAGAACGAACAATACTTGATGATCTTCGATGCCCTAAGGGGGTGCGCTACACTCCCCCATATACTCAGCCGCATATTTGGACCTCCTGGGCCCGCCTGGTTTGATTAGGAGGATGGCGGGACTGAACCGGATGGTTCAGTCCCGCGGTTCTTCGGTCCCTTCCAATGATAGACCGGGTCGAAGCGGCTTTGAGTCGTATCATTCCCGCCGTCTTCAAAAAACTGTTTGTCCTCAAGCTGAAACTCTGAGTTTGTCTCTTTGACCTCATCATAATCCACCCAAGTCCGGTCGAACTCGGCCATGCCATTCCAATGAATTAGTAGTCGTACGATGGATTTTCCTTGCATGGTCTTGATCCTTGCTTCCAGAACTCGCTCTACTTGGGGTCGAACTTTTCCCAGCTCCGTCACTTCTGGCAAGGGGCTAACTGGTGGAGCGTCCTCCGGTGCAGCCCTCTTGAGTAACGACACATGAAAGGTGTGGTGGATCCGTAAGCTACGTACCCCACCTTACTCAGGATCTGAAAGGGCCCGTGGTAGTGGGGTGCTAGCTTCTGGTTCTTCACTCCTGCCACTGACAGCTGTCGATAAGGTTGTAGCTTGAGGTATACCCACTCTCCTACGTCAAAGTGTTTCTCTCGCCGTGCTTGTCTGCTTGGGTTATCATGCTGTGTTGTGCCTTTCAAAGATTCTCCTTAAGCTGTTTTAAGGCGTCGTCCCGCTTTTGCAGCGAGGACTCCACTTCCAACACCACAAACAACCCCTTTTCGTAATTTCGTAGAGTCGTTAGTGCTCTGCCATACAAACTCTCAAATGATGTCATCTTTACGGCTGTTTGGTAGGTCGTGTTGTACCAGTACTCAGCCCAGGGGAGCCACATACTCCACTGGTGGGGTTTAATCGCGATAAAGCACCGCAAATATGTCTCCACGCTTCTATTAAGGGACTCTGTCTGCCCGTATGCCTGTGGATGGAAAACTGTACTCATACCTAAGGTTGTCCTCGTGAGGCAATAAGCTCCTTCCAAAACCTATAAGTGAACACGGTGCCGCGATTGAAAATAATGGAAGTCTGTATCTCATGCAGTCTAACCACCTCCCTGAAGAAAGTCTCCGCCACGGCTTCGACGGTGCAAGGGGGTGCTAGCGCAATAAATTGCCCGTACTTAGAATGGTGGTCCACCACCACCAAAATGATCGACTTGCCGTGAGATTTGGGTAGCCCCTCAATGAAATCCATCGCAATACTCTCCCATGTAAGCTCCAGAATGTCAAGCGACACCAACAACCCTGCTGGAGTGGTGGTGTCGTACTTCTGCCTCTGGCATTCCGAACAGTTCTGCACATGCTGTGCTACATCTCCCTTCAACCCCTTCCAGTATACATTCTGTTTGGTACACTGATAAGTCCGCAGTATGCCTGAGTGCCCGCCATTGGGCGTGTCGTGGAACTCATGGAGTAGCCGCCGCCATAATGGGTATCCTGGTGCCACCACCAAGTGTCCCTTGTCGTACAAGTGGCCCTTGTCGTACAAGTGGCCCTTGTCGTACAAGTGGCCATTGATGACCTGGTAGCCCGCTTCAATCTGCCTACTTTCAGCAATATCCGTCAACATCTGTCGCAGTTCCGTATTGGCTAGCATCTCCTGATGAACATCCTCCACTATGCTCAAGACCGGCGCTGAAATAACAATGATGGAGCTCGTAGTGGGCAAGCGCGAGAGCGCGTCGATGACCTTGTTCTCCCTCTCTTTTCTGTACTCAATCTCGCAGTCATTCCCCAACATCTTGGTCACCCATTTTTGCTGCTCGAGATACGAGACCTGCTGCTCCAAGAAATACTTTAAGTTTTGATGGTCGGTCCGTATTTTGAAATGCCTCCCAATGAGATGCGGCCACCATTTTCCCACCGCGTGCTGGATTGCCAACATGTCCTCATAAACTTATAGTCCCAAAGCCTTCCCCTGTATTGCCTTGATGTAGTACGCCAGCAGTCTCCCCTCATGCATCAACACCGCCCCCAAGCCGGCTCCCGACGCATCCGTTTCCACTATGAACATTTTGGAAAATTTAGGTAGGTCTAACACCGAGGTTATTACCATGCCCTCCTTCAGCATCTGAAACGCAAAAGTCGCATTCTGTCCCCAAACAAACTTTCCCTTCTGCAGTAAGGTAGTAAGAGGCTTAGCGATCTTCCCATAGTCCTTCACGAACTTTCTGTAGTAGCCAGTTAGCCCCAGAAATCCTCTCAACATTTTGAAATTGGTGGGCGTGGACAACTCCATCACGCTTTGGATCTTCCGCGGGTTTGGCCCCATCCCTTCTCTATTCCACCTCTTGTTGCCCGAAAGAGCACTTCGATCTCTTTACTTACCATTTCTGCTCTTTGAGGGTTTGCAACACTATTCGTAAGTGTCGTGCGCCTCCAGACTCAGACTGTAGATGAGGATGTCATCGAAGAAGACCAACACAAACTTTCGCAACCATCTCCTGAAGGTTTCGTTCATAACTGCTTGAAAGGCCGACAGTGCATTCGTCAACCCGAAATGCATCACTAGGAAATCGTAGTTCCCCCTTGTGTGTTCGGAATGCCGTCTTTTCCACGTCACCCTTCTGCTCGCGGATCTAATGGTACCACTACCGCACTTCCGGGTTTGTTGCAATATGGAGACCGGGCGGTCTGGCGGCTTGGAGACCGGGCGGTCTGCGGATTCTCTCCAGCGGCTTGGAGACCGGGCGGTCTGGCGGCTTCTCTCCCGCAGCTTGGAGACCGGGCGGTCTGGCGACTTCTCTCCAGCAGCTTGGAGACCGTGCGGTCTGGCGGTCTGCTCTGGCGGTCTGCTCTGGCGGCTTGTCTTCTCTTATCAGTATGGTCGGACGCTTAAACCTCCTTGTCTAACCGCGCGACCTATGCGGTCTGGGTTTGTCTAGCCGCTAGTTCCATAAATTTATTTAGTCTCACATTGCTTATTTGTATTCTCCCTTCTCCTCTATTCTATAAAAGCGAGGTCATACCTTTGTAATAAACATAATTTTTAGAAATAAAAATTCTGTTATTGTCCAAATTTTGGTTTCTCTTTTTCTATTCGCACATGATATCAGGGGACTCGATCTTTTCCGCTTGATTCTGTGAGCGCTTCTGTCTGCGCGGTTTGTGCCCTCATTCTTGCGCCCTGTCCGCGTGGTTTCCTTCTCTTCCTTGTCATTGACCTCTCTGTTCGCGACCTGTCTTCGCGACCTCTCTTTTGCTTTCGCGCGACCTCGTCCTTGTTTGTGCGGCTTCTCGCTTTCTGCTCGCGACCTGTTTTCGTGGGTTCCCTTTTGCTCCTCGATTTGTTTCCATGATTTGTTTTCGCGATCTGTTTTCATGATCTGTCTTCGCGACTTGTGCTCGCGACCTGCTTTCGTGCGGCCTCTTGCCTGTCCGCGCGAACTGTTGCCCGCGAACTGTTGCTTTCGTGCGGCCTCTTGTCTATCCGCGCGACTTCTTTTTCCCTGTTCGCGCGGCTTCCTTTCTGTTCGCTATGTTCTTCTCTATGGCTCTCTCCGACACCTCTACTACAACTACTCCCGTGGCCCATCCTCCTGCTCCGTCGGGCAATCTTGGAACCGTTTCCAAACTTATCGGCTCCAACTACCCGGACTAGAGTGTTTCCTTCACCTTTCTACTTCGCTCACAACGCAAACGCCATCATCTCACCAATGACCCACCTCCTCCAGAGTCCGATCTCTTTGCTGACTGAGATGCTAGTGACGCTCTTGTTTGCACTTGGCTGGCTAACAACCTTTCTGATGAGTGTCTCCCCGTCATCCGCCATGATGAAACGGTAAAGGCTGCTTGGCTTCATCTTGCTGCTCTTTACTCCAAGGGGGCTCAGGCGTCTTGCATCTATATTATCTATGCGGACCTCTTTGCCCGTCCCTCCATGTAGCGCTCACGACTAGATGAAGGACAACATAAATTAAGTATGCACAATGCTATCTTTGTAAGGTTAACATTCGGTCCTCCATGTGCACCCCACCAATCCACTATTCATTTAAGACAAATATAAATTATTTGACTTATAATTAATTTAAGAAAAAATAAAAACTTAATCAACACTTAGATTTAAGGTGGTTCGTTGTCTAATAGTCATAGGCTTTCCAAAACTATTTTGATATGATTTGTCGTTAGTACCTTGCTCTGCAATCTTATCTTGCATTTCTTGATCGGACACTAGTCTTGCAATAACATCATTGAAAATATCTCAAAATTTCCAGGCATCATCATTATGGTTTTCCTCGTATTCAAAATATTTGTTTGGATTTATAAACAAAGCCGCTCTATACAATTTTTGCTTAATTTGATTTGTTCACCTATTTTCAACAATGTCAATAATATTTTTAAATAATCTTTCTTTGTTATCAAAATGTTCTTTAATCTTTTGTTTAGCTTATTCCATTACCACATATACTTCAGACATAATCGGCCTTTCATCTCCATCTAGTAATCGCAAAACGACAATCAATGATTTTTCACCTTTTAGGCAATCTCTTATTCCATTACAAAAAATGGTTGAAAGTATTATTTCAACTTGTTTTCCGACTTCAGTTTTTATCAAATTAGCGACATTCCACGAAGGCCACAAAAAGAATAATTTCAGCTTTTCCTTATGCATAAGCACATTTTGTAAATTAATGAATGATGTTGCAAATCTAGTCACCAAACGCCTTACTAGATCACCACCTATAGTAGTCTTTATTATATCAAGTAAACGAGTGTCTGTAAATGAAATTTGTAATCATCATTGTCTTTCTTATCACAATTTTATTCTGTTGTAGCTTGCATATATTTTCTAGCATAAGATCAATGCAATGAGCTGTACAAGGAGTCCAAAATAATATTGGTCTTCTCTCTATTAAAATTTTACCAGCTACCTTATAATTGGAAGCAAACATGCATACAACATAACTTTGTATATATTGAAACTTGTAGACTATTAACTTGAAATATGAAAATTAGTGAAACCAAAAAATTTACCTGAACAACGTACTCTGCTCTCATCTGTCTAATCTTACTATCAAGCAACTCCGATAATATTGTCACATCTTGAATATGACTGGATGCATCTACGGAACCTATAAAATAGGATCATTCTGGACAGTTGACCAGAAAACTAATTAAATGCCTCCCTCTCTTATCTGTCCAACCATCTGACATAAGTGTGCAACAATATCTGCTCCAGTACGCTTGATAATTTGTCTTCATCTCCTTAACTTTATCTTTTGTATTCAATAACAATAAGACTCTCAAATCATGATAACTAGGGCCTTTATAACCAGACTCATACTGTTCAACTGCTTTAAGCATGACTTCAAAACTTCGTGCCTTTGGAGCATTAAATGAAATTCCACATTCATAGAACCAATCAGCAACATAACTATCAACTCTATTTTTTTCTTTAGGTGATCTAAAACATCACTCGATAGTAGTTTGTGCAGCACCTTTAGCACATCTATCATCAAGTACATCTTAAGGAGCACGCCTCACACGAGTATCCATAGGATCTGAAAGGGGAAACTAGATCTGATATACTCTAGAGGGGGGGTGAATAGAGTATATGGTGCTTTTTAAAACATAAGGAAAAACTTTTGCAAAGCTTTACAACAATTGTTGTAATGAGTGTAAGCAGGGAAGCAGAAATAAAATAAACCACAAAACTAAGCTATGCAGAAACTAAGCACAAGAAAATCTAGGCCAGAAACAAAAAGAAAACATGCAGAACCAGATGACACAAGGAAATATAGTGGTTCCCCAACTTGGGTACATCCACTCTTCTACCACCCTAGGTAGGAATCCACTGCAGGATGAGTTGATCAGGTGTCCTGGGCACCAATGAGCTTTTGATAAGCTGCTCAAAAACCAAAACAGATTTTTTGATCAGGTGTCTTGCCACCAATGAGCTTTTGACAAGGTGCTCAAAAATCAGATTCAAACTTTTGAAGGGAGTTTGAAAAACCCTTTACAGAGAGGGGATTGAGAGAGTTATGACAGTCTTCTCTTTTCTCAATCAACTGAGAAGACTAAGTGGATTGATTTCAAAGCTCCCCCTGAGTCCTTGATCTTCAGGAAGATGAGCTTTTCTGAGGGTGATAGGCCTTCAAAGATGGATCTCCAGCAAAAGATGATTTCAGCAAGCTGAAATGTTGAGTGTCTGGAGTCTTAAAATGATGTTGGCCTTGAACACTTGAGAGCTGAAGAGATCTGAAGAATGTTTGAAAACTTGATCTCTTTTTGATGAGTGTTCTTCTGAATTCTTGTTGACAGAATATTTTTCAGAGTCTTGTATGTTGAGAGGTGTCCTTATTCTTGTCTATTCTATTCTCTTCTCTTTTTGTTCTTGTCTGTATTATATCTGATTCAAAAACATTCTCTCTTTTATTCTCTGAGTCTGAATAGGAAATTGCTCTGTCAAAGATAGCCGTTGGTCTGAATTAATTACAGCCTTAATTGCATAATATGTTCTGAAGGAAAGTCCACTGAATTGTTCCTTGAAAAATCCCTTGAAACTTGCTCCAGAAGTAAACGAAAACGGCTGGCAGATCTTCTGAATTAAATGCAGAATAACTTCTATCTGATTTGAATTTGAATTCTGAAAGATAACTGAAATCGTCGAACTGAGCTCTGCTATCGTCGAGCTGAGCTCAGCGAACTGGAAAATGCAAGCAGCAAAGAAATCGTCGATCTGAGCTCAAAGATCGTCGAACTGAGCTCAGAGATAAGGATCCAGTGCAGAGTCAAAATCGTCGACCTGAGCTCAGCGATCGTCGAATGGAGTTCGACGATATTATGAGGCTTGAGCTCAGCGATCGTCGAATGGAGCTCGACGATCTGGCAAAGTTGAGCTGGACGATCGTCGACCGGAGTTCGACGAAACGTCGTGCTGAGCTCGACGATTTGGACTTGGTCTCCAGACAAACTTGGGTCTTCAGAGCAGCTTCCAATCCTAACCTTTTAACCCTTAGACTCAATTCTAATTGACCTATTAAGCTATACAAAAGGTCAAAACATAGATTCCTAGAGACATAGTGATCCTGACCCAAATTAGTAATAGAGTGTTCCAACAATCTCCCCCTATTTGGGTTAGGAAAACTATTTACAGACATATGAAAAACAAACAACATCATACAGTCAGAGAAACATAAAATCAACAATAGCAAGATACAGGCAGAACCATCACAGAGAGATATATATATGTGTTATCCAGATATCAGTTAGAAGAACCAAAAGTTGTCACCTTACAGAGTTACTCTTTTTCTTTGCCTTTTACCAACTTGATTTCTCTGTTAGGATTTAATGCTTCCTTGTTGGATCTTGTATCATCAGCTGCTCCCAGATATGTTTGCTTAGAAGTCCTTGGAACCACTGCAGCAGGATGCAACTCCATGTATCTGTCTGCATCAAAGAACTTACTGGAGGCATATCTTTCTAACTCTTTTTGCCTTTGCTCTGACATGGTAGAGATATTGGAAGTGTCTAGCCCTTGTTCTTTTGCTTTCTTTATCTGATCCAAAGCAGCCAGCTCTTTCATTCTTGCAGTCCAAGCCATAGGATTTTTCTCAGGATCCTCAAATGGAACAGGTGGCTCATACCTGTTGGAAGTAGTATCTTGAGGAGTCCTGGCAGTCACAGTATCTTTGAGCTTGTAGGGAAAAGGACCAGAAGATGTGTCAGATGGAACATGTCCTCCCCTAGAGTAAGGGTGCTTCCTGGAGTGTCCTTTAGAGTAAACCTGAGTTTCTCTTTGGTTTCCCCTATATCCTCCCCTTTTGGAGTAAGAGCCCCTAGAATGGCTTTCCCTTTGATATGTTCTTGCATGGGGTTGGTAGGGAGCCTGGCTTCTAGCAGGGCCTGAACTTGCAGAGCTGCCACCTGCACCTGCATCAGGTGGAGGTGGTGGAGGAGGATAAGGGTGCTTGAACTGAGAGGAACCTTTCTCATATTTCCTCTTCTTCTTCATAGCCTTCAACTGGTTCTTAGAGAATTGCATCCAATGCTCAGTGATTGGGCAATTATGCAGAATATAGTATGGAACATCATTGTCATCTCTAACCTTGGCAGGAGGAACTCTTTTCAAAGCCTTGCTTCTTGCTTTCCTTTTCTTTGCAATTGTGGCAGATGAGTCATCAGAAGCAGTGTCATAATCCTCAGATTCAGAACTTTGTGCATCATACAAGGCATCAATCCTTTTCATCAAATCCTCTTTTAGTTTAACAGCAGCTGATGGGGCAGAAGATACAGAAGCAGGAGGAGCAACAGAAATGATTTCAGGAATTTTGGCAGCAGCAGGTTCAGAAACAATAACATCTACAGCAGGCTCAAAATCAACAGCCTCTGTCATCAAAAGATCCTGGGATGAGGGTATATCAGAAACATTCTCTTCAGCAGCAGATATAACTCCAGAGGCAGATACAGCCTTGTCTTCAGCAGCAGCAGCAGCAACATCATCAGAAGCAGTAGTTACTGACAGAATAAAATCAGAAATGATTCTGGGTTCACAGCAAGAGAAGGGCACTAGAGCCTTGGACAGATCTTCAGAGGGCTGGACAACATTGGGCTCTGGGAGGCAGCAGTAGTAAGCAGTATCAAAAGTAGATAGCAAAGACCTTAGGTCTATTGCTAGTACTGGAATAGCAGGAGCAGCTGGAGCATAGGAGGCAGCAGGCACAGGAGCATCAGCAGTCACAAGAACAGCATCAGTATCAGCAGAAACAACAGCAGGGGCAGCAGCAGCAACAGCTTCATAGGGCATCTCCCCCTGCCTGGATGCAGATGCCTGTGCATCAAGGCACACTGCTGGGGGTGCTGCTAGAGGAGGAAGGAAGGAGGAAAGCCTGGCAGAGAGAGCTGCCACTGACTATTGTAGAGGAGCTAAAGAGGCCTCCATGAGAAGAGAGAGCCTGGGTGCAAGGAGCTCATACAACTGGTCAGCAAGGGCTGGGAGATCTACATGCTCAATGAGAGGAGCAGAGGTAGAGGGTACAGGGATGGCTGATGAAGCTGGAGGAGGTGGGCTGAAGGGTGGAATGAATGGTTCAGGAGAGGGGATGGTAGAGATGGAGGATAGAGGGATGGATATGGAGGGAGTGAAGGTGGGTTGATCAATTATGTGGTGGAGAAGGTCTTGGAAAGTTGTGGAGGAAGATGACAATTCTGGAGGAGAGGAGGGGGAATCATCCATGTAGGATTCATCCAGTAGTGTGAAGGATGGAAGGGATGGGGATGAGGTTACAGCTGGTGGGGGATATGAGAAAAGGGGGTGGAAGTGGTCTGCTGGTGGAGAAGAGATTGTTGCTGGAGATGGAATAGAAGTTGGAGAGGGGCTGGAGATGGTAATGGTGGAGGTTGCTGGAGTGGTGGATGGAATTGGTAGGGTTGGACTTGGAGGAGGAGAAGCAGCAGCACTAACAGCAGGCAGGTCCTCTGCAGGGGCAGAGGCCTGGGGTGGAGTGACTCTTAGAGTCCTGGTGCCTGAAGGGGCAGAAGAAGAGGGCCTGCTGGGCTTGGAGATTTGCCTGTCCCATTTCCCAAAAAGGGCACAGGTGAGTCTCTTGGAGGCATTAATGTGCACTCCAGAGGAGACTAGCAGAGAAGGGCACTTGGCCTGGAGGAAGACTCCCAGAATTCTTCCATAATTCACAAATGTTTTGTTTATCTTTTTCTTCAGCAGATCAAAAAAGATTTCTCCCCAGTTCAAGCTTTTTCTGTCCACCAGAGCTCCCATGAGGCAGAGCTGATATCTGGAGATGGTGTCATGAGCAGAATGCTTGGCCAAGAGAACCTTGCCTACTACATCAGCCAGAAACCTGTATTCCACTGACAGGTTCCTCTTAAACAACTTGCTAGGGTTTCCCTCAGGATGACCCATCCTGGCAAGTACATCTGAGAATTCATCTCCAGAGAGTTCAGCAGAATCTTCACCATTCCTTAAACCAAAAACCTCTGTCAATACTGTTGGGGTCAGAGGTACCTGGGTGCCACCAATAGAACCAACTATGGTATTGTTGTCAAGGTTGTGGGCAGTGTAAACCCATTCTTTAATTTCATCAGATGCAAGTTTGATTCTGGTTGTCATCAGGGCAGATAGTTGCTGATCTTTGAATAAATTGAGAATATCCTGGAAGATTTGATCGGTTGTGTTGAAGGAGTCGAGATCGATGTCAAAGCCTGCATCAAATTTCATTGCAGCGAGCACAGCAACTGAAACGGCCATGATACCTGCAAAAAATCAACAGACAAAACGACCAAGTGTAGAACTGCTTGGAGGGAAGAAAAGTTTGCAGAGAAATTGAAAGCGCAAGAGAGAACGACGACGAAAAAAGAGTTTTATATTAGGGTTCGACGCAGAAAAGGAAAGATCGTTGAACTCAGTTCGACGATCGAGGCTTCTAAAGGAATCTGAAGAGACTCCAAAATCGTCGATCTCCGTTCGACGATCTGGAAAGGCGTCGAGCTCCGTTCGACGATCGTTCAGTGAACAAAATCGTCGAGCGCCGTTCGACGATCGTTGACCAGAGGAGATAGTCCATACTATCAAAGGAGCGCTGAACTCAGTTCGTCGATTCAGAAAATCGTCGAACTCCGTTCGACGATCTTTGGGGAAATCGTCGAGCGCAGTTCAGAGATCAGAAAACTCTAGACACTAAAAAAAATCAGAAATTTTGCCTAGTCTTGGTCAATTTTTAGCTTTCAAAATCTTGAGTATTATTTAAGACTTCCTCCATCTAACATTCCTAACTGATTTAGGAAGAAAGTATGTTTCTTTTCATCCAAAGGCTTGGTGAAAATATCTCCCCTTTGTAAATCAGTTGGGATATATTGCAGTTCAATTTTATTCTTTTCAACATTATCCCTTAAGAAGTGATGCCTAATCTCTATGTGTTTTGTCCTACTATGGAGAACTGGATTTTGAGCTATGGAGATAGCACTTGTATTGTCACAAAAGATTTTTGACTTCTCTAAGGTGTAACCATAGTCTAGGAGTTGATTTTGAATCCACAGTATTTGTGAACAACAACTGCCTGCAGCCATATATTCAGCTTCAGCAGTTGAAGTTGACACAGATGTTTGTTTCTTGCAAAACCAAGAGACAAGTCTATCACCAAGGAACTGACAAGTTCCACTGGTGCTTTTCCTGTCAATTCTGCATCCAGCATAATCAGCATCAGAGAATCCAGTTAACTCAAATGCTGAATCTTTTGGATACCAGAGACCTAGATTTGGACAACTTTTAACATACCTAAGAATCCTCTTTACTAATGTGAGGTGTGACTCTCTAGGGCTAACTTGGAATCTAGCACATATACATGTAGCAAACATTATATCTGGTCTACTAGCTGTAAGGTACAGTAAAGAACCAATCATTGCTCTATATGTTGTCTGATCAACATGTTTCCCATGTTCATCAGCATCCAATACAGCATTGGTAGGCATGGGTGTTTTCATGCAAGATGCCTCAGACATGCCAAATTTCTTAACCAGCTCATTAGCATATTTGGTTTGAGAAATAAAGATGCCTTCAGCATGTTGTTTGACTTGCAATCCTAGGAAGAAGGATAGCTCACCCATGCTACTCATCTCAAATTTAGAATGCATTAGGTTAGAAAATCTTCTGCACAATTTTGAGTCAGTAGAACCAAAAATGATATCGTCTACATAAATTTGTACTAGTAGGGTATGAGACTTATGGGTTCTAATGAAAAGAGTTTGGTCTACTCTACCCCTTATAAAACCATTTTCCAAAAGAAAGCATGCTAGGGTCTCATACCATGCTCTAGGAGCTTGCTTGAGACCATATAATGCTTTATTTAATCTAAAAACAAAATCAGGATGAGTTGGAGAGATAAAACCTGGAGGTTGTCTGACATAGACTTCCTCTTTGATGTCTCCATTTAAAAAGGCACTCTTGACATCCATTTGATAAACCTTGAAGCCTTTGTGAGCTGCATAAGCTAAGAATATCCTGATGGCTTCTAATCTTGCAACAGGTGCAAAGGTCTGGTCGTAGTCAATTCCTTCTTCTTGAGAATATCCTTGGGCAACTAGCCTTGCCTTGTTCCTTATTATTACTCCTTGATCATCCAATTTGTTTCTGAATACCCATTTTGTTCCAACAATGGAATGATCCTTAGGCTTGGGCACTAGTTCCCATACTTTGTTCCTCTCAAATTGATGCAACTCCTCTTGCATGGCAATGATCCAGTGTGGATCTTGCTCTGCATCTTGAATGGACTGAGGTTCAATTTGAGAAAGGAAGCAGGTGTGCAACAGGTTTTGGTTGACCTGATTTCTGGTTTGCACACCAGCTGAGATTTCTCCAATTATCTGGGAAATTGGATGGTCTCTTGATGTTACTAAATCAACATGGGGTGTTGATTGTTCACCAACCTGTGTTGTTGTTTCCTCTTGTGGTACAACAACTGGCTCTTCAGGTTGTGCTTCAATATGTTGAGCATTGCTTTCATCTTCACTGCTTTCATCCTCTTGAGCAACTTGTAGCTTGTTCATATCTTCAACTAAAGAGTGTTCCTGCAAAGGTTCTATGGTAGAAGGGATCTTCTCCTTGAAAGACATGTTAGTTTCATCAAATGAAACATGAACAGATTCCTCAATTTTCAATGATGATTTATTGTAAACCCTATAGGCCTTGCTGATCATGGAGTATCCCAGAAACACTCCTTCATCAGCTTTGGCTTGAAATTTTGCTAGATGTTTCTTATCATTATTGTGAATATAACAAATGCAACCAAAATTTTGAAATAGTCAACTTTAGGTTTCTTCCCTTTGAGTAATTCATAGGGAGTCTTTCCCTTCAGTTTATGTATCAGGCTTCTGTTCAGCACATAGTTGGAGGTGTTCACTGCCTCTGCCCAGAAGGATAGAGGTAGATGAGCATCTGACAACAATGTAGTGGCAGATTCAATAAGGGTTCTATTTTTCCTTTCAGCTACCCCATTTTGTTGAGGAGTTCTAGGAGCTGAGAAAGTATGCCTGATCCCTTCACTCTGACAGAACTCTTGCATAAGAAGAGAATCAAACTCTGTCCCATGATCACTTCTGATCAGGGCAATGTGAGTATTGAACTCAATCTTTATACATTTGAGAAACTCTGTCAGACACTTAAAGTTATCAGACTTCTTCCTTAGAAAGAACACCCAAGTGAATTTAGAGAAGTCATCTACAATCACTAAAGTGTAGGATTTCCCTCCTAGGCTTTGTACTGTGATGGGTCCAAATAGATCCATGTGTAACAGATACAATATCCTAGGTGAATCACTCTTATTAAGTGACTTAAAACTGTTTTTAGTTTGCTTGCCTAATTGACAAGCCTTGCAGAGTCCTTCCTTCTTGTAGGGGCCAGAAGGTAGTCCTCTAACAAGATTGTCCTTGGAGAGCCTAGCAATGGTCCTAAGGTTTAGGTGTCCTAATCTCTTATGCCATAAAACATTTGGTCTACAAACTGAGTTGAATAAACAGATATCTATAGTAGTTGAAAGAAAGTCTACTAGGTAGATGTTACCTTTACTTTTACCTGTCAACACAGTTGTGTTGTCCTCTGATTTGATTTTGCATGAAGTTTTGCTAAAGGTCACTTGGTAGCCTTCATCACATAGCTGACTGATGCTGATTAGGTTGTGCTTCAGTCCTTCCACATATGCTACCTTCTTGAAGGTTACAGAGCCAATCTGGACTGCTCCATATCCTTTAGTTTGTCCAAAGTTGGAGTCACCAAAGATAACTTTGGGTCCAAGCTTGGCTCTAAAGGAATTTAGGTTGTCCTTGTTCCCTGTCATGTGCTTGGAGCACCCACTATCCAAATACCATTGTTGGTTAGATGTTGGATAGGTCTTCACCTGCACATAAAGCAATTCACTTGTTTTTGACCCAGTTTACCTTGGGCCTAGGGTGATAACCTTTAAATTCAGAAATGAAAGATATCCCTGGCTGACTCTTATATCCTTCAGGATGATATCTCCTTAGAGGTATAATCCATTCAGTATAAGGGTTAAAGGTTTGGGATGAAGAACCCTTAGGATTCAATTTTGACTTGCCTTTGAAAAAATTTCCAGAGCTCTGACCTCTGTTCGACGATCGTGGAGCTGCGTTCGACGATCGTGGGTCCGATCGTCGAGCTCCGTTCGACGGTCGACTATGGCTGAGGTCAGGTATATGGGATCGTCGAGCAGCGTTCGACGATCTTGGCTGAGATCGTCGATCTGCGTTCGACGATATTCCCTGAGATCGTCGAGCTGCGTTCGGCGATCGTCGATCTTCATTCGGCGATCGTCGATCTCCGTTCGACGATTTGTACTGGACTTTGGTTTTCTGAGGCAGATCAGAATTTTTCCTGGCAACCTCTACAACTCCCTTTCCCTTGTCAGAAATGAACTTGATAGGAGTTGTTAGAACAATAGGTTGGCTAGATGAGGCACCCAAGCCCAGTGTACTGTTGAATCTTGAGTTCACTGTGCTTGTGATGTCCATCAGCTTGATGCTTCTCCCATTGAGAGATTCTTCAAGCTTCTTGGCCTCAGAGAGCTCACTCTTCAGTGAAGCTATCTGTTCCCTATAGTTCTCCAACTCCTGAGAGAGTTTGAGGTTTTCTGTTTTTAAAGCATTTTGTTCAGATAATTGATTTCTGAGAGAGATGATCTCTTTCTCAGACTTTAGCAGGTCTAAACATAGTGCTTTAAATTCAACTTTGAAATCTTCTGAAGTGAAATCAAAAGAGCTGATTACCTGATCTTCCTCAGGCTGGGTCTCTGAGTCTGACTCTGACTCCTCTTCCTCTGAGTTGTGTTGTGAGGCATTGATTGCCATCATGCAGAATTCTTTTTCCTCTGCATCATCCTCATCATCACTTGAGCTGGAAGAGGCCTCTGACTCCTCTTCAGTCTCACTCCAGGATTCAGCAACAAAACCTTTCCTTGTGTGCTTATTTTTGCTGGTGGAAGGTTTGCTACTTCCATGCCTTTTGGAGTCCTTCTCCTTTCTTCTTTCTTTTCTGTCTCTTCTGTCTTTGTTCTTGTTTTCTGGACAGTCAGGAACCATATGCCATGGTTTCCTGCAACCAAAGCAAATAATGTTTTTGCTATTGCCAATGGACTTGTCATACCTTGGCTTATCCTGCTCCTTGTATGATCTTCTTCTGAAGTCCTTTCTGGCCATCTTATAGAATCTTTTGGCCAACAAGCTGAGAAGTTCATCATTGGCTGTTCCTTTTTCTTCAGGCAGATCCTCAGTTGCCTTGAATGCTATAGTCTTCTCCTTTCTTGTGGCTGGTGAAGCAGCCTTCTGTTCTTCTTCTCTGTTCTTGATGAGTAGCTCATAAGATTTGAGCTTACCCAACAAGGCTTCAGTGGTGATCTCATTCAGGTTTCTGGCATCTTTAATTGGCCAGATTCTTGAATCCCAAGTGCTGGGGAAGCACATTAAGATCTTGTCATTAAGTTCTGTTAGTGAGATCTCTTTGTCTAATGTCCTCAGTTCACTGACAATTAGACTCAGTCTGTTGTACATGTCTCCCACTGACTCAGTTTCTCCCTTCTTGAAGTTCTCATATTGGGAGATGAGATGAGATCTTCTGTCCTTTCTCTCATCAGCTGATCCTGAAACTATTTCTGAGAGCTTGTCCCAGATCTCCTTGGCTGAATTACATTCAGCTACCTTCTGAAAAATGTCATCTGACATTGTCTGAGCTAGAATGTTCATTGCCTTGGCATCAGTCACTTTCCACTTTTTGATGTCAGCATCTGTTCCTGATGGAGGTGGAACAGCATTGGTGCTTGTGCTCTCTGGAGGCCTTGGACACACTGTTAAGACAGAATTAAAAATATCTTCGTCAATAGAATTCATGTAGAGTCTAATCCTTGCTTTCCAAAGTGCAAACTTTGATAGATTGCACACTGGAGGTCTGGTGCTAGCATAATCTTTGTTCTGGGCCATGATTTGTGCAAGCTAAATCTAATACTAGAATACAAAAGAAGGATCTAGTTTGGGATCTTGGGGTTCAGGTGTTAGCCTGTACAACCAAACAGATATGGTATGTTTAACCAACCTGGCTCTGATACCAATTGAAAGGGGAAATAGATCTGATATACTCTAGAGGGGGGGGGGTGAATAGAGTATATGGTGCTTTTTAAAACATAAGGAAAAACTTTTGCAAAGCTTTACAACAATTGTTGTAATGAGTGTAAGCAGGGAAGCAGAAATAAAATAAACCACAAAACTAAGCTATGCAGAAACTAAGCACAAGAAAATCTAGGCCAGAAACAAAAAGAAAACATGCAGAACCAGATGACACAAGGAAATATAGTGGTTCCCCAACTTGGGTACATCCACTCTTCTACCACCCTAGGTAGGAATCCACTGCAGGATGAGTTGATCAGGTGTCCTGGGCACCAATGAGCTTTTGATAAGGTGCTCAAAAACCAAAACAGATTTTTTGATCAGGTGTCTTGCCACCAATGAGCTTTTGACAAGGTGCTCAAAAACCAGATTCAAACTTTTGAAGGGAGTTTGAAAAACCCTTTACAGAGAGGGGATTGAGAGAGTTATGGCAGTCTTCTCTTTCTCAATCAACTGAGAAGACTAAGTGGATTGATTTCAAAGCTCCCCCTGAGTCCTTGATCTTCAGGAAGATGAGCTTTTCTGAGGGTGATAGGCCTTCAAAGATGGATCTCCAGCAAAAGATGATTTCAGCAAGCTGAAATGTTGAGTGTCTGGAGTCTTGAAATGATGTTGGCCTTGAACACTTGAGAGCTGAAAAGATCTGAAGAATGTTTGAAAACTTGATCTCTTTTTGATGAGTGTTCTTCTGAATTCTTGTTGACAGAATATTTTTCAGAGTCTTGTATGTTGAGAGGTGTCCTTATTCTTGTCTATTCTATTCTCTTTTTGTTCTTGTCTGTATTATATCTGATTCAAAAACATTCTCTCTTTTATTCTCTGAGTCTGAATAGGAAATTGCTCTGTCAAAGATAGCCGTTGGTCTGAATTAATTACAGCCTTAATTGCATAATATGTTCTGAAGGAAAGTCCACTGAATTGTTCCTTGAAAAATCCCTTGAAACTTGCTCCAGAAGTAAACGAAAACGGCTGGCAGATCTTCTGAATTAAATGCAGAATAACTTCTATCTGATTTGAATTTGAATTCTGAAAGATAACTGAAATCGTCGAACTGAGCTCTGCTATCGTCGAGCTGAGCTCAGCGAACTGGAAAATGCAAGCAGCAAAGAAATCGTCGATCTGAGCTCAAAGATCGTCGAACTGAGCTCAGAGATAAGGATCCAGTGCAGAGTCAAAATCGTCGACCTGAGCTCAGCGATCGTCGAATGGAGTTCGACGATATTATGAGGCTTGAGCTCAGCGATCGTCGAATGGAGCTCGACGATCTGGCAAAGTTGAGCTGGACGATCGTCGACCGGAGTTCGACGAAACGTCGTGCTGAGCTCGACGATTTGGACTTGGTCTCCAGACAAACTTGGGTCTTCAGAGCAGCTTCCAATCCTAACCTTTTAACCCTTAGACTCAATTCTAATTGACCTATTAAGCTATACAGAAGGTCAAAACATAGATTCCTAGAGACATAGTGATCCTGACCCAAATTAGTAATAGGGTGTTCCAACAGGGTCCCTTTTTTATGGCAAGTGAATTACTTTTCTTTTTTTGACACTTGTCCCAAAACTTTGGACAAATGACGATTTAGCAGTAAATAATGTCGGTGTTACATTATGTGATCCTGTTGGTTCTTTCTTGTTCACTCTCATTGTCATCATCAGCAGTCAGATGCACATTGTCCTTTTTATCGTTTAAAGCTGAATACATCTCAGCTGCTATTTTAGAAGTAGTCTTAAAAGACTTTGAAATATCTTCATACCCGCCACATAAGTGTTGCTTCAACCTTTTGATACCACCTTTTATTAATCTATCACATAAATTACATTTAACAGTATTTTTATCTTTTAGGTCGGGCCAATGTCCATACTTCCGACCAGGATTCTTTGATTTTGCTTTTCATTTAGGATCTGTTTTTTGATCAAGATCATTGCTATCAATGAATGAAGTAAGACTGTTGTTGTTTTGATCTATCTTTCACAAACATGACCTATAGAATGCAGAGTTAGGTCGAGACTCGGGACAATGAAATAATCAGCCATGCTTAAGCTACAGAAATCATCACAATGAACAATTTTAAAAACTATCAAATGAACTGTAATATGCAATTATTCTACAAAAAGAGCAATATAAATATCATTTAAAGTACACAGAATTAAAGAACATGCTCATTTACAAGAGTCAACAAGATCATTTTCATTTGTTATACTTCTATACAAGTATAAAGTTAGTTAAGTAACTCAATGTATTAGTGTGCTACATAAATAGATATGCAATTAAAAAATACATTTGTCAATCATGAATCATTCAACACAATTAGTGATTATATAATCACAAATCTTATTTCGCATATTATCTATTTTCTCTGCCGAAAATTTTGTCACTACATCATAAAACTATAATAATTTTTTTTTGTTTAAATCAATTCAACATTATTATTATCATTTATCAATCTACATGCACTTAACTTATCAATGATGACATGACACACTTCGAAGAGCATCAACTATGTTAATCATGTAGCATATGATATAATACCCACATTGAATACTATCTGGTTATTTTGGGCACAAAAAAATAAATAATTGGTAAGTATTTTAATTACGAATTTTTAAATATTTAAAAAATTGCAATAAATATACTCAAATATAGGTTATAACTCACTAGCTTCCACTTTAAAAATTTTGGTTTATGAAAATTGGCATGTCGATCCTTTGCTAAACCCTTAAATGCACTTCATAAAATATTAAAATTTTTAGTTTATAATCAAATCTGAATTCCAAAATCCAAATAGGAAAATAACTAATTAATAAACTTACATTATAATGTCTTTTTTTAATATCATCACGAATGTCAAGGTTTTGGGGATCAAGCTAATAAATTGTATTATTATTGTAATCAACAATAGTCAACATCCAATATTCTCTGTGAACAAAATGAATAATTAATAGCTTAATTAAAATAAAAATAACAATAATCATTGTTACAATGATACTTCATAGTTACGATCTATGATAGAGCATAAATAATAAAGACTCAGATTGGAGTTGACTAAGCCCGGTTTTTAGATCCTCAGTCCGTGATTTTGATTGTGCCTTGACATAGTTATCATCAAAAGCAAAAATGGCTGTTGGATTATGAAAATATACACCTCTATTGTATGTAAATTTCTTTAATTGTGAATCTATGTACCTGCAAAAAACATGTGAACTCAAAATCAATTTATATATTAATAAAAAATCGTAAATTTTAATATTTGATATTCAGTAGTCAGTGCTCACCCAATCCATGTTAATATGATGTTAACTCCAATTTTTTCCATATTTAGAAAATCTTACAACTCTGAAATTTCAAAGTATGTACTTGTTGATTCAACACTCGCAAATACTGTTGAATCTAATACTAGATATATATTTTATTTTATTTTTTTTCTCTATCATAGTTATGAAACTGGTAACATAACAATGAATTCATTTGTAGTCTCACTAGTCCGTGGAAATAAAAGAATTAGTATTTTGGACATCAATATTTAATTCAATGATTGCATAAAAGTCAAAAATAATATTATAATACCACCACCGGAGAAGGTAAACGTTCGTGTGATGTCTCAGGTTCATATGATCTGTATTCAGCCTCCGGGTGATAAACCAAAAATACAAAACATTTTTTATTATCTGAGCAACAAAGACAAAGCATAATATTTCATAAAAATATAAATATTTAAACATAATAATACTTGAGATATGTATTGAGAAGTTTCACGCGCAACACTTGTTTCTGTTCCAACATTAAACATGCGCATAAGCTCTTCAATTTGATTCTTCATACTACTCATCTTGGCTTGATGCGCTTGTTGTTGTTGACTTATATCAGCTTGACGCGCTAGTTGTTGTTGACTTATATAAGCTTGATACTTTCGTTGTTGTTGGCTCAATAATTCTTATTGCTGCCTCAGTTTTTCTTGAAGTATAGCTTCCACATCTTCAATATGAGCTACTGATCTCCTCTCGCTCCGCCTATCATTCTTGAAAAAACTTTTATTAGTGAAAAACTTGCCACCTGCTCTAATTCTACCCGAATGTTCTTGGCCTAAAACAGATACATAGATGTCATTTCTTCCCTGTGACACTTTTTCAATATTCTGGGACTCTTAGCTCGACAACTCATCTTATACAAAAAAAATAAATATTAACGCAGAATTGCAGATACAAAATTATACTTCACAAACTTTTTTAGTATATTACTATTGGTAATTTACAAATGATGAAATGATACATTTACATTTACAATTTTGATGCTTACTCAGCTGCATCTTTACTAATGTATTCACCAGTGTTTTTTTATGACTGACTTTCCATAACTCCGCACGTGAAATTGGTGCAGTTGCACCTTGTTCAAACTTGACAATAAAATAAAAATAAATTATTATTTAACTTATTAAGAAAACCAATTTTTAAAATAAAAATAGGAGTGAGAAGTAGAGAACTAATATCATTTTTTTTAATTCAGAATAACTCATTATGGAAGTCGTATGAAGGTTTTTTGTGTTTTTGCTCTCTCAGTATTAACCTTACCTTTCTGCTGCACAAATAAATATTTGTTAATACTTATATTTTTTATAAGTTATAAAGTTAAAAAATAATATAAAATATTGAATTTAATAAGAATTAAGAACACATAACCATATATTCAGAAGTGGTGTGATGGTCGACGAAAACTCTCTAGTTTTTGACAGTAATAAAATTATATTTGACAGGAATATTATATCGATGCTACAAATCAATATCTTTACATAAGTGACAAAAAATTTGGACTTCCAAGACCTCCAACTTTCACCTATGTTTTTCATTAATGTATTGCGAAGACCATCGATATTATCAAAATAATTCTGAAAATAATAGACAATATCAATTAAAAATTAACTAAAACACCACAGTTATGTAATCACTGATGACAAATTTACGTACATTTAATTCTGCCCATATTTGATCTTTAATTTGTTTATCAACTTTTTTCCATGCAGTGTATGTAATTTCCACATAGGAGCTCACAAGAGGTCTCATAAAACTCATCAATTTATTTGTTTCAGGCTCGAGAATAATGCGACCATCATCACTCACAGAAATAATAAGCTTCTTCCCCTCTAGCCTAAGCTTATTCAATTCATTCATTTTAATGAACCCTCTTGTGGACTTTGATGAAGATCTTTTATCAGTCATTTTCATGTAATGAGAAAATCCTAAAGAAAACCCTAAACCATCCAAAAATCCTAAACAAAATTCATAAAAAAACCGCAATGATATTGAGCTACTATGTTGGTGCTAAATAGTAATATGAAACTATATAGTTAGGTGGTTTAGACATGTATAATAAGAGTTAAAATGCAATAATTAGGCTAATATATAGAGTCAGTGTGTTTTTAGGCTATCAAATACAAATACACATTGTGTTGTTTATATACATTTAGCATAGTCAATACATGAGATTGAAAGATTCTGTGGGTGCCTGCTAGACAGCTACACAAATAACACAATGTTTATACTACTATAATACTACTATTAGTATTGGGGTCGGGTGAGGCAGGGGACGACTGGACGGGGTGGGGAGGATGTGGATCTGGAGGGCTGGGTGACCGGCGGAGTAGGCTGGGGTCAGGGGGACGCCAGGAGTTATGGGGAAGGTGAGGGGCGGCGATGTAGGTTGGCCGAGGATTGGGGAAGCGGCACGGATTTGGGAGACAGAATGAGGTGCGGGCTGGTTGGGTTGGTGAGTGGCGGAGCCTTAGCTGAGACGGTGGGGGAAGGGGAGAGGAAGCATGGCGTAAGGTCGGGGAGAACTTACGGGAAGCGGCGGAGCAGAGTCTCTAGAGTCCACCGAAGGCAGACCGGTAAGTTGCAAAACCGCAACTCCGATCCTTTTGCCGGCCCTGATCGTGCATATTTATAAGAGGAAATGAAAGAATCAAAATTAGGGCTCCCGATCAGGCGGCTATAATTTATTATGCCCGGCCGAGGGACAAATACATCACAATAATAAAAACAAATATATGAAACTGACTCGCAACGACCCTCTGGGCGCATCCGCTGACTCGGATCGCTCATACGGGTCGCCGAACTCCGCCTCCTTTGGGAAATAGACGTGTGCGTGCCATCGATCGCCTTCAACTCCCCCCGACTTGAAAACACTCATCTTCGGTGAGTGGAGACGATCATACTCTCGATGTAAGTTGGGGGAGTCTCTCGAGCTCCTCAGCAGAATTCCAAGTGTCATCGGAAACCGGGCGGGCGAGCCAATGAACCAAGTACCATAGGACCATCTGGCCGCCCGTCGTAGTGATGTCATGACCAACAGTCTGTTGTGCATCTGTGGGACGTGTAGGCGACTGTCGCAGCAATGTCTTTTCGTCTGAAAGTGGTGTTGGTGGAGCTGCCGGTGGGGTGGTGTGGTCCTCTGAGCGGTGCTCCACCGTCCGCGACTACCCAGGCATGGTAAGCGGAGCAGTTCTAGGGAAGAGTGGGGCAAGTTGTGGCTCATGGGTAGCTAGAGACAATGTATTCACATGCTCTCGCTCTTTGCAGTATGGAGTTAAATCCTCCACATTGAGCACCCGATGAATTCCCGTTGCCGGTGGGACATCAATCTCATAAGCATTCACACCAATCCATCGAGTGACTGTGTATGAGACCATTCGGCGAGCACTTAACTCTTTCGCTGCCCCTTGTGGGAGCCTCTCAGGTCGATGGAGGGTCATATCTTGCTCTCTAACGTCAAAAACTTGTCCCCTCCAGTGCAGATCAGCTTTAGCTTTATAAATTTCATTACTAGTTGTGATCTTTCTCCGGATTGTCTCTTGAAGTGCATGCAAATGATAAACAAACAACTCAACATACCAATGATGCGAATGATGAACCCAAATGATGGCATGAAGTACATGTATGAGCTGAATGAACGACTCGACAGACTTATGCAGATGATGAACCCAAAATATGACATACTTGTATGAGTGATGCATGAGAAACACGGCAGGAAAGGTACACATACATTCAACAAGCTCCATGTGGGGAAAGTTCCTCAAAATAGCTGAGTTATTGAGGGGTTCGTCGGGAGGAGTGTAATAAAACTCAGTGAGTGTGCGATGAGTGTCAGAATGACCGTGTAAGGCGCCAACACTCCGATACAAACTCATATGGTCCGTAATATCTCTTAAGGAATGTGACAGATCATTTGGCTCACCAGGAGGTACGTATGAAAATTCGTCACGAATGCGACGATCACCTGAGCGAGCGGCAGAGACATCAATAAAAGGATGTGACACTCGAGTGAGGCAAGTGTCGCTGATAGGAAAGAACTTATCTCGCGGGTCAACAGGATGTATGCATAAGAACTCATCATGAGTGGGGTGGGTCATACGCTCAATTCTCAGCACATCGGGAGAGTGCTTAAGTATGCCTAGGAAATGCCCTACATATTCATTGCTACACTCAAGACCCGTTCTCCATAAGCAACATGAGGGACCTGAATGCGTGAGGTGTCAATAAGTCAGCGCTCACAGATGACGCGTCAACGTGATGTCAATCTCATAGGGGAGCGAGGGTTCATTAGGAGGCTTGTTAGGGGGATCATTAAAGAACCCGTCAGTAGGTTCGTGATCCTCCAATTGAGTACTACCAATAAGGGGTGGTGTCTCCAAGAGCGGGTGAGACATCCGCCAAGATATCGACGCTAGCCTTGAGGCTCTCGGTCAAGACATGAGTCAAAATATGGCTAAAGGAAGAGTGAGAAGAATCATACTCAAGTGGGGGTTAGTCGGAGAGGTGGCAAGAAAAGGGTTTATCACCACGGGGGTGACGAGGCCAACATGAATTATAGAAGATGGGTAAACCATCAAAGTGTCACTGGGTCGCTCAACCTCACTCTCGTGACCAAACTCACCAGGCATGCTAATATCGCTCTTCACCTGGAATACAAGGTCATGTTCAGACTCTGCCTCAAAATCATGTGGGACCGGAAGCTCACCAAGAGAAGGAATACCAACATCAGATGACAAAACGCTCATGTCTATAGGAGTACTTAAATCCCGAGGTGTCGCTCAATGTGTTTCCCCTAAAGCGGATTTCAGGCGATCCATTTGAGCATGTACGACATCAAATTGTTCAAGTACCAATTGCTGAAATTCGGCTTCAGTTTCTCCATAGGTGGAACACTTGGGTGATCCAAACGCATGCGGTTATCCACATATTGGTGACCTCTATGGAGTTCCGGACAATCATCAACATGCTCACTCCTAATCACAACATATCAGCTGGTAAATATGATCCCTACGAACGCGGGGCAAAAGGGTGAGACTGCTCATCAGAATAGTATGACGATCTCTCCGTAGGGGCTCGACGAAGATCCTCGACTCTACTAGCCTCAAAGTCATGGCGTGATATAGTGACGATAACGTGAAATGCTAGATTCATAGCAATCGTCTCTAGTAAATCGTGGTGAAGGGTCGACACAATATCTCTATTGAGAGGAATGTGAATACGGATGTTCTTCGTAATGATATGTCATGAGATACTACTTATAGACTCCACTACTGCATAAATACATGCAACACTAATGTAGCCTCGTTTTGATACAAAATTGATGCAACACGAGTCTACAAATGGCGAACAAACACAAATGCCCTAACTCAATAGATGAAAATGCAATCCAAATGCAGCGCACGTGCGATCAAGAGATAATAGTCGACATTAGGATCATCAACGAGTAATAAAATTCAGACAAGCTCTAAGCAATAATTTTGCACAATTGGAAACATGCATTAATATATATAAAGAACAATTATAATTATCCAACGAGATGATGCACAATTTCAGTGCGCCGAATGTGTCCCGCAAATCAAACAACAAATGAAGTGCAATAGCATATAAGATCCAACAAACCACGATAATAGTTCAAGACCAACGCATTCAAGCAAGAGTACTTAAACATTCATATGTTGATTTGCTTATGCACGCGACGGTTTGGCTTCGGGATGGAGATCCGTTGGCGGGAGTGCTTCCGACTTGATGGTGGTTTCATGGAGGGGCTGCGGGTAATTAGGAAAAATGAGATTTGGAACATTTGAGAAGGTGGAGGGTGAGAGCTGGAGGAAGTTGATTGGGACGGGACTGAAAAGGGTAGCGGGAGTGCTGATTTGGGCTGGGTGGCCAGCGGTGGATATTGGGGTCGGGTGAGGTAGGGGAGGGCTAGACGGGGTAGGATGTGGATCTGGAGGGCTGGGTGGCCAACAGAGTAGGCTGCGGTGAGGGGGCGCCACGAGTTATGGGGAAGGTGAGGGGCGGCGGGATGCCGGTCGGCCGGGGATTGGGGATGCGGCACGGATCTGGGAGACAGAATGGAGGTGCCTGCTGGTTGGGTTGGTGAGTGGCGGAGCCTGGCTGAGACGGTGGGGGAAGGGGAGAGGGAGCAGGGCGTGAGGTCGGTGAGAACTTACGGGAAGCTGCGGGAGCGGAGCCTCCTGAGTCCACCGAAGACAGATCGACAAGTTGCAAAACCGCAATTCCGATCCTTTTGCCGACTCTGATCTTGCATAATTATAAGAGGCAATGAAAGAATCAAAATTAGGGTTCCCGAGCAGACGACTATAATTTATTTGGGCCGATCGGTGGCCAAATACATCACAATGATAAAAACTAATATATGAAATTGACTCAGAACGATCCTCCGGGCGCATCCGCGGACTCGGATCGCCCATACGGGTTGCCAAACGCCGCCTCCTGCTGGAATAGACGTGTGCGTGCCATCGATCTCCATCACATATACTCCGTCTTGCACTGCTCAACTTAAAACCCTTCTTTTCTAAAGTGTCTCGCTAAGATTCAAGTTTTGCATTTACACCCTTACTCGTCTCATCAACCAAAACGATATCATCCAAAAACACTAAACACCAATGTATTGCTTGTTGGATATGTCGGGCGAGCTCATCAGCATCCAAACAAAGCCATTAGAAATTCATTCTAGTTATCAAAATTTGTTTTTCTTGACATATGAATCTCTACACATGATAGGGATAGAAATCTTTTATTTATGGGTTGCGAAGAGCCATTCGTGGACTGCTATTATCTATGGACTGCAAATAGTGATACGTGGGCTGCTTATAAATGCCCATTGCCTAAAGGGAGGGTCATTTGTTGCTAGACTTCTCACTGATAGCATATTGTGTAGAGAGAGGGTCATGTGTTGGTAGACTTCTCACTGAATTTTTTGTGTGGAAATTTTGGTTTTCTCCCTTCTCACAGCATGCATTCAAAAAATCTCATTCTCTGATGAAATTTAATATTTCAAGTGTACATAAATTATTGGCTTATTGAGTTCCATCACTTGCAGGGTCACCTGATGCAGATAACAATGATGGTCCCACCCTCCTTCCCCGGTCGACTCCAGTACTTGAACAAGGAAGATCGACTACTCCGCTGGCTTATCGTGAAGCACAGGAACACAGTATATGGACTGGAGGCTGTCAAGGAAGACGATGGAAATGATGAGCTGAGCATGTTCAGCACCGGAAGCTTGTACAGGAAGGAGCGCGAGGATGATACTGATGATGATGACGACGACGACGAAGGCGATGATGATATTGAGAAACAAGAACAATACTAGAGCTCTAATAACTATAGTAGGTTTGGGAGTGATGCTGGCGTAGCAACTTTATAGTTGTAATTCACTAATGAAGCTTTCCAATGTGGTGTTGAATTTACTGAATAGTAGAACACTGTCGCATCCTGGGATTTTTTTGGTTGAAGCAGGACAGTGATTGGAGCATAATATTGCGCCCTTTTTTTTGCGCTTGTTGCAATTGCATCACAATAATAAAAATCTTTTATGACCAACTTTTGCCACAATAAATGTTCCTGGTTATAGGCAAAGTATTACTGCCGTTGGATTCAAATCTCTCTTTGTTTTAAAATTGAAAAATGGTTGAATCCGATTGCTTTATTAAGAGTATCCATTGATCTCACATCAAATTGATTACTATTTTCGGATAATCTTTAATTTGAAAGGGTGCATTGTGCAGAAAGCGCCAACTTGAACGGGGTGATGAATACAGTGAAAAGTGAGTGGAAAAAGCTGGGTTCATTTCACATTGATTGGAGGGAAGGAATTGGAATTTTTCAAATTTTTGTTCATGTGATGTTTTTGTAGGAAGGAATTGTCCTTCACGGAAAATCTATGGGTTTTGGAGGAAGGAGTTTGATCAAAATCAATTCTGTTGTTCGTTTTCTTATTTTAAGGGAGGGAATGACTTTGGCCACAAACTCATGAGTTTTGCTCTTTGAAAATCTTTCTATACCCATAAAACACCTATTTATGTCGGTTTTGACACTGTTTTGGCACTGTTCATCTTCATGGTTCGCTGAAACTTGAATGTCTCACCCTCCAGAGCAGTAAAGCCCACTCCATTTCCGGAACGACAAAGCCTGCTCCATCACCATTCATCACAATAGTTCGTCCACCATGTTCATCACCGTTCCATTTCAATGCCTCAAAGCTTGCTCCAGAACCACAGAGCCAGCTCCATTTCCGGAACGGCCATCTTCTTCCCCGACGGGAACGACAAAGATCACTCCATTTCAGCAGTCGCCGCTAGCTTCGCAAGCCGCGAGTCACCGCAAACCGCCGCCCTCCTACACTTACAAGAAGATGAACAGTATATATTCTGAATTCTTTCTATCTCAAAATCTCTCCAATCGAACAAGAAACAAACGATTTTGATCAATTTTCAAAAACCCACAATTTTTTTTATTTTGATTAAAACCAATTCCCTCCGTTGAAAACCCACTAAATGAGCACGGTCTTATTTATTGGCCCCAGTGAAGATCAGCATTACGTGCTCAATTTTATATGTAACAGCACTTGTCTTAGAAATTGGGTGATGGTATTTCGGCAGCAGTGGCACACGTTGCCTTTGCAGATATTGTTTTGCCTTAGGAGGCTGATTCCTCATAGTGGAGTATTTGGGATGAGCATCTGTTGGGATTAATGTCGTCCACCCAGTCATTATTGATTTTAGATGGGTATGTTTACAAAAACAAACACCTACTAATTTTGGACCTAATGAGATTCACAGCATAGAGGATTATGAAATTGTAAATAGCTTTTGTAGGTGGTCATCATAAGCATGTTGGATCTATTGGCACCTTTGTGTGTGTGTGCGGGGGGGGGGGGGGGGGGGGGGGGGGGGGGGGGGGTTAGGGTTTAGGGTTTTAGACTTCTCTATTTTACTGACTTGAAAAGTCCTAAGAGCTTGCACATAGTTAAAGGATTAACAGAAATAATGGCCAGACATCACAATTGTGAGGCCTGTGCAGGGGGAAAGAATTACAGACTGCCTTTCTTGAAAGCAACCTTGAAGAGAAGTCAAAAAGTATTGACTTTAATACATGCAGATCTATGTGGGGGGGGGGGGGGGGGGGGGGGGGGGGGGGGGGGGGGGGGGGGGCTAACTCACAGACATGCAGAATTTCAAAAAGTGTTGACTTTAATACATGCAGAATTTCAAAAAAGTGTTGACTTTAATACATGCACAATTTCAAAAAAAGATCATAATGAAGATTCCTTTTAGAAAAAGTCGGAATTCAGTATCTTCACTACTGTCGGTTGTACAACCTCGTATTTGTCGAGTGGGTCCAGCTAACTCACAGACAGGAAACAAGTGCTTAGTTTCATCAGGTGTTCGCTGTTAATCGAGTATAGTAATAGCCGAACAGAGCCTGCGAATTGATGTCTCGCCTGTAGGTGAGAGCAGGGTTGGCGAGTGCCAGGCTTTAGAGGGTACTCGCCGGCCTGGCGAGTGGCGAGAGCTCAGTCTCATCGATTATTCGCCGCCTAGGTGAGTGAGCTGAGGTGCGCCAACTCGCCATTAGTGAACGTTCATTTTCATTTTTCCGTTAATTCATTTTAAAAGTATCTAGTTGTCAATCTAAATCACCGAGAGGGGGTGAATAGGTGAATCTTGCGGCATTTAGCGGAATTTAAAACTTATCAAAATAAAACACACAAAATTATAGATCGCATAACAGACACAAAGATATATAGCGGTTCCCCGAAGATGGGTATATCTACTTTCCTGCCTCGCCTATCTAGCACTTTAGTTTAGTCGAAAAAAACTCAGATTAAACAATCTGACACTCGGTGTATACAACTTCGACAATCTCGGAGAACAACTTTCTCTACACTCAATCCTACAACAAGTATCTATAAAAACTCGGAAGAACAAACTTGTTACAAACAATAAAAAAAATATTGTTTGAAAATAAACTCCTTTCCCAGATCTGAAAACTATCCTTCTTCGTTGCGAGAAAGTACTGACTGAAATCTTGAAGAGCAAGAAGAAGGATCTGAAATTTAGAACACAGATTTGATCTGAGAAACAACTGATCTCTGAACGTATGTGAATCTAAAATCTTGAGAACGATCAATGTTTTTCTTTGCAGGAGGAATCACTGATCGGGACGGCTGTCAGCGACAGAGTTCTTCGTGAAATCGATTTTGAAATCCTAATCGTTTATGACAATTTGCAATTAGAACACGATTAGGTTTTTCTGAAATAACCCTTGCTATTTGTAGGCAATTCCTCACTAATTGCTCGATTTCGAACTTAGTTCTACTATCTACGTGTACTGTACATGGCGAAACACCTAATTTTGGAAAGTTGTAAAAATGAGAATGAAACAAAACAAAAATTTGTTTAAGTACAAATTTATCGAGACATCACGTGAACTCTCCAGACCACTCGACGAACCTGTCGAAACAACTTTGGAGAGAGCTTGCGTGAGATGTTCGAACTTCACGAGACCTGTCGACGAATTAGCTGAAAGCTCTCGAGAGTACTCGATGGATTTCCTTGAGTACACAACGAATTTACTTGAACCAACTAAGACTTCAAACTTTCTCTAGAACATTATAGTAGTTCACTTGACCTCTCAAGACTACTCGACAAATTTCATGAGTTCTCACGTAAGTACTCGACAAATTTATCGTGTATATACGAGAAGTCTAAGCTACTTTAACTTAGTTGTTTTGGACAACAGTTCTCAGTGAATTCTTCAGTACTCCTGAGATCACCCAACAAATTCCTCAAGTGCTTACTTGAGTTCTCGATTAATTTCATGAGACCTCACGAGATCACTCGATAAATTGACTTTGCCAATATTAGCAACTTCTGGACAACAACTTTTTTTGTGATGTTAGATGAAGTACACCCAATTAGAGAGATTACACATGTGTCATCACGATATTCTATACAATAAGAAATTGCATTGTACATAACTGTGTTTGGAGACCTATTGTAACCTGACAATGGTTTGTGTTTGACAATAAAGACCTGCACTACACACAACTAAAACTAACATCAAATACAGACTCAATTCAACTTAGTTCAAGGAATACTTCTTCAAATCAAGGCTATTGTGGATACAATATCCAACAATCTCCCCCCGATTTGAAAAAGTCAGAATCCTATATACTAAGCTGAATTGTATAGAGAATAAAGCATATAAGAAAAACTGAATTTACAACAAGAAATTGAGATTAACATGATAATAAAAAGTGTCACAAAAATAATATGTATAAAGGTGTTTCTTTAGGCATTTTAAGACATCCACAACATAACAGATCATAAAGAAACAACAGTCTTAGAATTTCCCCTTTCCCTTGCTCTTCCCATGTTGTTTGTCAAAGTATGCATTCAGATTGGGATAATATCTTGGAGGAGTGTCAGGATTAGTTTAACCATACTTTTTGAAGTGGAACCTCCTCTTCACATTTGAAACTTCGTGCATATTCCTCAGAGTTTAAAAAATTTAATTGTAAATAGCTGTTGTAAAAATATTCTTATTAATCAAAAAAGTTTCGGAATATTTTATAGAAAAATTTATTTCAATATTTCAAAAAAGATCATAATGAAGATTCCTTTTAGAAAAAGTCGGAATTCAGTATCTTCACTACTGTCGGTTGTACAACCTCGTATTTGTCGAGTGGGTCCAGCTAGCGCACAGACAGGAAACAAGTGCTTAGTTTCATCAGGTGTTCGCTGTTAATCGAGTATAATAATAGCCGAACAGAGCCCGCGAACTGATGTCTTGCCTGTAGGTGAGAGCCAGGTTGGCGAGTGCCAGGCTTTAGAGGGTACTCGCCGGCCTGGCGAGTGGCGAGAGCTCAGTCTCATCGATTATTCGCCGCCTAGGCGAGTGAGCTGAGGTGCTCCAACTCGCCATTAGTGAACGTTCATTTTCATTTTTCCGTTAATTCATTTTAAAAGTATCTAGTTGTCAATCTAAATCACCGAGAGAGGGTGAATAGGTGAATCTTGCGGCATTTAGCGGAATTTAAAACTTATCAAAATAAAACACACAAAATTATAGATCGCATAACAAACACAAAGATATATAGCGGTTCCCCGAAGATGGGTATATCTACTTTCCTGCCTCGCCTATCTAGCACTTCAGTTTAGTCGAAAAAAACTCAGATTAAACAATCTGACACTCGGTGTATACAACTTCGACAATCTCGGAGAACAACTTTCTCTACACTCAATCCTACAACAAGTATCTATAAAAACTCGGAAGAACAAACTTGTTACAAACAATAAAAAAAATATTGTTTTAAAATAAACTCCTTTCCCATATCTGAAAACTATCCTTCTTCGTTGCGAGAAAGTACTGACTGAAATCTTGAAGAGCAAGAAGAAGGATCTGAAATTTAGAACAAAGATTTGATCTGAGAAACAACTGATCTCTGAACGTATGTGAATCTAAAATCTTGAGAACGATCAATGTTTTTCTTTGCAGGAGGAATCACCGATCGGGACGACTGTCAGCGACAGAGTTCTTCGTGAAATCGATTTTGAAATCCTAATCGTTTATGACAATTTGCAATTAGAACACGATTAGGTTTTTCTGAAATAACCCTTGCTATTTGTAGGCAATTCCTCACTAATTGCTCGATTTCGAACTTAGTTCTACTATCTACGTGTACTGTACATGGCGAAACCCCTAATTTTGGAAAGTTGTAAAAACGAGAATGAAACAAAACAAAAATTTGTTTAAGTACAAATTTATCGAGACATCACGTGAACTCTCCAGACCACTCGACGAACCTGTCGAAACAACTTTGGAGAGAGCTTGCGTGAGATGTTCGGACTTCACGAGACCTTTCGACGAATTAGCTGAAAGCTCTCGAGAGTACTAGATGGATTTCCTTGAGTACCCAACGAATTTACTTGAACCAACTAAGGCTTCAAACTTTCTCTAGAACATTATAGTAGTTCACTTGACCTCTCAAGACTACTCGACAAATTTCATGAGTTCTCACGTAAGTACTCAACAAATTTATCGTGTATATACGAGAATTCTAAGCTACTTTAACTTAGTTGTTTTGGACAACAGTTCTCAGTGACTCTTAAGTACTCCTGAGATCACCCAACGAATTCCTCAAGTGCTTACTTGAGTTCTCGATTAATTTCATGAGACCTCACGAGATCACTCGATAAATTGACTTTGCCAAAATCAGCAACTTCTGGACAACAACTTTCTTTGTGATGTTAGATGAAGTACACCCAATTAGAGAGATTACACATGTGTCATCACGATATTCTATACAATAAGAAATTGCATTGTACATAACTGTGTTTGGAGACCTATTGTAACCTGACAATGGTTTGTATTTGACATTAAAGACCTGCACCACACACAACTAAAACTAACGTCAAATACAGACTCAATTCAACTTAGTTCAAGGAATACTTCTTCAAATCAAGGCTATTGTGGATACAATATCCAACAATCTTCCCCCTATTTGAAAAAGTCAGAATCCTATATACTAAGCTGAACTGTACATAGAATAAAGCATATAAGAAATACTGAATTTACAACAAGAAATTGAGATTAACATGATAATAAAAAGTGTCACAAAAATAATATGTATAAAGGTGTTTCTTTAGGCATTTTAAGACATCCACAACATAACAGATCATAAAGAAACAACAGTCTTAGAATTTCCTCTTTCCCTTGCTCTTCCCATGTTGTTTGTCAAAGTATGCATTCAGATTGGGATAATATCTTGGAGGAGTGTCAGGATTAGTTTCACCATACTTTTTGAAGTGGAGCCTCCTCTTCACATTTGAAACTTCGTGCATATTCCTCAGAGTTTAAAAAATTTAATTGTAAATAGCTGTTGTAAAAATATTCTTATTAATCAAAAAAGTTTCGGAATATTTTATAGAAAAATTTATTTCAATATTTCAAAAAAGATCATAATGAAGATTCCTTTTAGAAAAAGTCGGAATTCAGTATCTTCACTATTGTCGGTTGTACAACCTCGTATTTTTCGAGTGGGTCCAGCTAGCCCACAGACAGGAAACAAGTGCTTAGTTTCATCAGGTGTTCGCTGTTAATCGAGTATAGTAATAGTCCAACAGAGCCTGCGAACTGATGTCTCGCCTGTAGGTGAGAGCCGGGTTGGCGAGTGCCAGGCTTTAGAGGGTACTCGCCGGCCTGGCGAGTGGCGAGAGCTCAGTCTCATCGATTATTCGCCGCCTAGGCGAGTGAGCTGAGGTGCTCCAACTCGCCATTAGTGAACGTTCATTTTCATTTTTCCGTTAATTCATTTTAAAAATATCTAGTTGTCAATCTAAATCACCGAGAGGGGGTGAATAGGTGAATCTTGAGGCATTTAGCGGAATTTAAAACTTATCAAAATAAAACACATAAAATTATAGATCACATAACAAACACAAAGATATATAGCAGTTCCCCGAAGATGGGTATATCTACTTTCCTGCCTCGCCTATCTAGCACTTCAGTTTAGTTGAAAAAAACTCAGATTAAATAATCTGACACTCGGTGTATACAACTTCGACAATCTTGGAGAACAACTTTCTCTACACTCAATCCTACAACAAGTATCTATAAAAACTCGGAAGAACAAACTTGTTACAAGCAATAAAAAAAATATTGTTTGAAAATAAACTCCTTTCCCAGATCTGAAAACTATCCTTCTTCGTTGCGAGAAAGTACTGACTGAAATCTTGAAGAGCAAGAAGAAGGATCTGAAATTTAGAACACAGATTTGATCTGAGAAACAACTGATCTCTGAACGTATGTGAATCTAAAATCTTGAGAACGATCAATGTTTTTCTTTGCAGGAGGAATCACCGATCGGGACGGCTGTCAATGACAGAGTTCTTCGTGAAACCGATTTTGAAATCCTGATCGTTTATGACAATTTGCAATTAGAACACGATTAGTTTTTTCTGAAATAACCCTTGATATTTGTAGGCAATTCCTCACTAATTGCTCGATTTCAAACTTAGTTCTACTATCTACGTGTACTGTACATGGCGAAACCCATAATTTTGGAAAGTTGTAAAAACGAGAATGAAACAAAACAAAAATTTGTTTAAGTACAAATTTATCGAGACATCACGTGAACTCTCCAGACCACTCGACGAACCTGTCGAAACAACTTTGGAGAGAGTTTGCGTGAGATGTTCGGACTTCACGAGACCTTTCGACGAATTAGCTGAAAGCTCTCGAGAGTACTCGATGGATTTCCTTGAGTACACAACTAATTTACTTGAACCAACTAAGACTTCAAACTTTCTCTAGAACATTATAGTAGTTCACTTGACCTCTCAAGACTACTCGACAAATTTCATGAGTTCTCACGTAAGTACTCGACAAATTTGTCGTGTATATACGAGAAGTCTAAGCTACTTTAACTTAGTTGTTTTGGACAACAGTTCTCAGTGAACTCTTAAGTACTCCTGAGATCACCCAACGAATACCTCAAGTGCTTACTTGAGTTCTCGATTAATTTCATGAGACCTCACGAGATCACTCGATAAATTGACTTATCCAAAATCAACAACTTCTGGACAACAACTTTCTTTGTGATGTTAGATGAAGTACACCCAATTAGAGAGATTACACATGTGTCATCATGTTATTCTATACAATAAGAAATTGCATTGTACATAATTGTGTTTGGAGACCTATTGTAACCTGACAATGGTTTGTATTTGGCAATAAAGACCTGCACCACACACAACTAAAACTAACATCAAATACAGACTCAATTCAACTTAGTTCAAGGAATACTTCTTCAAATCAAGACTATTGTGGATACAATTGTTAAATTTTCTCAACGTGGTCAGCAAGATAGCCCAAACACCAAATTAATATCTTCGGAACTACCCAGTTCGCACGCTGAACCTGCGGAAACCCAAGGACTAGAGGTTGCACCCAACAAAACAATGGAAGCACAAGAAGATCTTATTATGCATTCACTTCTTTACAATCCGAGGCATACAGAGCGAGACATGATTTCGCTAGTATTACAGCTGTAAACAGAAGAAACCAAAAAACAAGCCGGGCGGACAGCACTCCAGTCCGCCGAGACCGCGAGGTCGCCGAGACCGCCGAGACCGCTGAGCTCGCCCAAGCTATGCTGCAATCCGCCGTATACCACGGAGTCCGCCGAGACCGCGAGGCCGCGCGGACAGACCGTTATTCGCCTCCTGCTGAACCCGAACTGAGGAACTCCCCTACCCGCCTGAAGCCGGCAGACAGGTTATTGAAGCTGGGAAAGTTGAAACAGAACTGACAAGCCGCAGAGCGACCTCCTGCTGAGTCCGCAGAGACCGCACACTTCCAAGCACTGACCGAAGTCACAGCCAAGCTCCTGGCTCCTTGAAGTTATCCGCGCGACCTGCACACAGCAAACCGTCAGCCTGAAACAATCCGCGCGGACTGAAAAACACAGACCGCAGCACTCGCCCAACCCAATTTACTGTTCACTCACGTTACTTAGGTTACTGTAGATGTGTCAGGGGGGTCCTATTTATAGGCCGAATGAGGAGTGTGGTCACCGCCCATGAGATAGCGACACCGCCCCAGCCCGCGCGAATACAACCGACCGTCGCTCAGTCCGCGAGGACTTAGCCAGTCACCAAGGGAAACCGCCAGGAGCAAGACAACCAATGACGAACCCTCTCCAGTCCGCCCAAGCTAAGCGGACAAGGCACCAGCCCGCAAAGCTCCAACTGCTTCAGGACAGCACCCTCTTCAATGGCAGTCCGCACCAACCCGAGGCAGTCCGCAAGACTCACACCTCAATCCGCCACAAGTCCACGACCAAAGGCAAACAGCAGCAGTCCGCCCGGTCACAGCGGACTTGGCGGATACGGCGGACACCATGAACTTGACACCAAGTGTGACCAAGTCCAAAACCATCAAGGGCCAGTGCGAGCATGGCGGACACAAAGTCCCGTCCGCCAAACACCCTAGCACAGACCGCAACCAGTCCGCGAGCTCCTCGCACTTGTCCAACGCAGTAGCACCAAGCCGGACTCCAAACATCAGTCTGCCAACCGGTCTCCACAGCAAGACCTGATGTAACACCTGAGCTCGACAAGGCCTCAGCCAAGCTCAAGGTCCAGTCCGCAACAGCCCCAACCGCGGACACACCAGTCCGTAAGGCTTCCCGCGAACTCGAACCAACCCGCCAACGGCGCAAACTTGCACCCGCGACCACTGAGCAAAGCACCAGTCCGCAAGCCTCTCTATCCGCAGATACCAGGCCGCACCAAACCGCGGACTCCATGCAACAACCCGCTCAGAACACAGCCGGCTTCCACCAGACTTCTCACCAGGCCGCAACCCACAGTCCGCCCAGTCCGCCCAGTCCGCCAAGGCTGTCCGCACAGGCCGCGCGGCCTGTCCCGTCACCCACTTCCACTTCACAAATTTCAACAACAATATCCAACAATCTCCCCCCTATTTGAAAAAGTCAGAATCCTATATACTAAGCTGAATTGTACAGAGAATAAAACATATAAGAAATATTGAATTTACAATAAGAAATTGAGATTAACATGATAATAAAAAGTGTCACAAAAATAATATGTAAAAAGGTGTTTCTTTAAGCATTTTAAGACATCCACAACATAACATATCATAAAGAAACAATAGTCTTAGAATTTCCCCTTTCCCCTGCTCTTCCCATGTTGTTTGTCAAAGTATGCATTCAGATTGGGATAATATTTTGGAGGAGTGTCAGGATTAGTTCCACCATACTTTTTGAAGTGGAGCCTCCTCTTCACATTTGAAACTTAGTGCATATTCCACTCTTATCTGATGTAATATTTCATTGGTTCCTCAGTTGATAAATCAATCAAGGTGAAGGTGTCCAGAATAATTTCTTTGGAGATAGGACTTCAAACTTCAGCATATTCTCTTATTTGTCTGGGATCAGATCTACTAGCTGAAGAGCCTTCTTCACATCTTCTTCTCTTTTGAAGAGGTGGTCTGGAGGATTCTTCAATGATTTCTACCTCTTCCATAGCAGTATCAGACCACACTTGAGTGTATTACATGGGATGCTCAAATGGATCTGAGCTTTTAACAGGTTGCCCTGCAGGCTCTCAACTGGCAAAAGGTTGCTCTAGAGGTGAGAATGTTGGTGTTACCATTATGATCTGAAAGTGATCAAGCATGTGACCTCACTTCCAACTCAGTATGAGCCTATCAGGGTCGCACATAAGATTGTGGAGAAATTAGGAGATTGGATCTGTATGATATAGCTCATATGATGAGTTGAAAATGACTTAAATATTCTAAGGCAAAAGCGTCGAGTGTGTCGAGACCACACAATGCCTTCGTCGAGTTAAGAGTTAACTCGTCAAATGTTAGCTTTGAGTGTATTCAACGATTCATCGAGTCAAGAAGTTGATTCGTCAAGTATTGTACTTAATCATTGAGTGTGTTGAGTCCATTCAACGATTCATCGAGTCAAAGTGTTGACTTGACAGATCTGAGTCTTAGGCGTTGAGTGCTTTGAGTTCACTCAATGCCATTCGACGAATTTGGTCTTAGGCGTTGAGTGCTTTGAGTTCACTCAATGCCATTCGATGAATCTGGCTTTAGGGGTTAAGTGCATTGAGTGCACTCAACGCCATGGCGCAGAAAGCATTGACAGCGTTGAGTCCATTCAATGCCTTCGTCGATATCAAGTGTTGATTCGGCTGAAGGTAGTCATTGAGTTCGTCGTATATCCTATTGAATGTCTTGTTTTCAAGGCTAGCTAAACACCAAGAGGGCGAGGGGGTGAATAGGTTTTTGTCTCTAATTATATTTCTTACTTGTCAGCAAAATACTGTGCTTAGTGATTAGGTTAGTTTTGAGCTTTCAAGATCAATCACAGACGACACAATAATTTTATAGTGGTTCCCCATTTTCGGGTACACCCATTGTCCCTCTGCGCCTATCTAACAGTGTGTTAGATTTGGCTCTCCCTACAGAACTCAGCTCTTCAGGTCACAATGACCTTATCCTGTATAATACAGGATTACAACTTCAGACTCACAAAGAATCTTTACAGAATAATGAGAAGGTGATGGATTAGACACCAGAGCAAGAACTATGTGTCTTCTCCTTCCTGGACTGAGCAGATATTTGTCCAAGCTTTTGTTGTTGAAGACAATGAAGTAGGCAGTAGAATCTTCTTCAAACAACTTTCTTTTCTCTGCAGAGCTTGTAGATCTGCTTTCTCAGAATCTCTTCTGAACCTGCTATTGCAGATGGTGATTGATTCAGCTATCTCTTTCCTCAGCTAGGTTAACTGTGCAGAATAGCTTCTTCAGGCTCGACGAAAATGGCGAGGAAGAAAATGAAATTCGGACGCACTTTCATTTTCAGAAAACCTAGACAAAGAATCGATTGATTTGCTCTGGCTGATTTGCTTCTTTTTATTCTCTAAATGTCAATTGAGTAGTGGCCCCCACCACTAGGATTGATGGCTGAGATTGAGCCATTCAGCACATGCTTTCTGTAACGCCCCCTATCCGTCGCATAGCATATAGCAGTAGGTCCGGCCGGGGCCCGACGCCGTATGCCACAGACAAACCGGGTGGTTACTCATGGAAACCATCCAACCAATCACAACGTCCTACACAGAGCATTCTAGCGGAAGCAGATTAATAAGAGTTGCAAATAAGAACCCAGCACTAAAGCTTGAATGTCCACTAATCCAAAATAGGAATGTTATACAAATACCAACACAAGCCTTAAGGCCTTACAAAATGTTTCACTTGATATTACATGATTTATAAATCACGGCACGCAGGCCGGTCACACATGAATAAAACAGTAAACACTTCCAATTAGGCCTTCGAGGGCCGGCTTCGCACTTGGGCTTTAGTCTGCTATTGACCGCTTGGTCCAGTAGCACCTGCAAGCAACAAACCACCGCACGGCGGCAAAACAAGGCAACGGTCAGCAATGCTGACCAAATTATAACGATCCCGCCCCCAACTCGGGGCGGCGATGCTCCTTCCCTGCATTTCATTAGCATAAGCGAGCAATATATAACAATATTCATTTCATCACAGGCGTAGGCTCATACGGCCACACACCCCGTGCACTTAGGGCGCATTCTCGATGAACGCAGTCTAAGTCCGCCGACTCACCACCATCCCTTTGGACGGCCAATCAATGAGCAGTTTGTCTTCCCTGCATGGGTCACGGTAATTAAAACCATAGACTGCCGAAGACTCTCATCTATGCCAACGGCTCTAATCCGAACGACATAGAACGGGTACGGTTCCATCTAACCCGTGCTCACAACGCAATGGTAATTTAAACCATATGCGCCCGCAACGGTAATTTAAACCATATGCGCAGGTCAAACTTCTCACGAGTCCCGTTTCCATCACATTTCACATAACTCGGTTATGTTCAAGTTGGCACTCAGGCCACCAAGTTGGCAAGATCACGCATCCGCCCAGTTTTCCGGGTGCACCTTTGGGTTAATCCCCAAGGCTCCCTGTTGCAATCTACCGTGTAGAAAACCCGAAAACAACCAATAGCACAGAGTCTTCTCCGGCATTATGCAATGCAACATCACCGATCCAGAACAATATATCTGGGTAGGCTTCACACATCATGCCTGTTTCCGTTCTCGCTTACGGACTCTAAACAACGAGGACTTCACATATCTACCTGAAGGAATGCCTCCAACTCTCCGCAAACTCGCGAGAGCGGGCTTCCTATGCAAAGAAGGAGAGCTACTCATGCTCAAGAAGAGAATCGTTACCCTAGCGTTCCTCTTTGGCGCCATGGAAAAATAAGCGGATGAAAAACACCGCACTAGCTTTGCCTCCGTGGATCTGGAGTCGGCTCGCGATTTGGAGCTTCGAAGCTCCTCCAATGGCCGGATCTAGCTCCTTCTTCCTTCCTTGGCTCTCCTCTCTCTCTAGGCTTTTAGAAAGATAACAAATTATGAAAAGTGAGGGTTTCTAAGTCCAATCCCGGGTATATCTCATCAGGAACAAGCCCCAACCATTGGATCCCAAAATAAAGAAACGAATGGCTTTGATTCGGGACTGAAATGCCCAATCTGGACCGCACACGGCCTGGCACACGTCCGTGTCCAGGGCCTTGTGCCTCATTCGCCGTCAAAATCGGCTCGCCTGGAACAACACACGGGTATCGAACATGCCCGTGTTCGACCTGACACGCCCGTGTTCCACCTGACACGACCGTGTGGCCGGCCGTGTGGCCGGCCGTGTACCCCCATTATTTTTCCCCGAAAACAACCCGAGCACTGCACGGGTTCTAGGACACGCCCGTATCCTTGCCCGTGTCAACTCAACACGCCTGGGCTCCAGGCCGTGTACACGGTCTCGACACTCGACACTTCGTCGAGCGAAGATTGTTGACCTGATGACACGACCTTGGATACGCCCGTGTCCTAGGCCGTGTGCCTTGTCTCGACACATCATCGAGCAGAGTGTCGACTTCCCGGGACGAGTGTCGACACGGGTTGACACGCCCTGCGACACGCCCTGCGACACGCCCGTGTCGCAGGCCGTTTGCCATGTCTCGACACTTCGTCTGCGCAGAGTGTCGACTTCGTGGGCTAAGTGTCGACACGGGTCGACACGCCCTGCGACACGCCCGTGTCGCAGGCCGTGTGCCCAGTCTCGACACAATGTCGAGCTCAAAATGTCGACTTCCCGGCTGAGTGTCAACACACGCTTGACACGCCCTGGGACACGCCCGTGTCCCAGGCCGTGTGCCTTCAGCTAAAATCCAAAACTGGCCCAAAACGTCCCCCGTTGCTCGTTTGAGTTTCGGGGCGTTACAACTCTCCCCCTCTTAAAAGAATTTTGTCCTCGAAATTATATAAAGGAAAGACATGTACAAAACCAAAATTTGTACCTGAGCGGAACAACTCTGGATACTCGTCAAGCATAGTCTGCTCTCGCTCCCAAGAGAGCTCCTCACGACCGCAATTGTCCCACCGGACCTTGACCATCCTGATCTCTTTATTGCGTAGCCGCTTGACCTCCGAGTCCTCAATCCGCACGGGCTTGACCTTTGTCGTCAACCCACTATCCACCGACACTTGATCAACCGCGATCACCTGCGATGGCTCTTGCACCGCCTTCCGGAGCACCAAAATATGGAATACATCATGTAAACCACTAAGCTCCACTGAAAGCTTCAACCGATAGGCCGCTTCACCAACTCGCTCCAGAACCTCAAACGGCCCAAGGTACCTCGGGCTTAGCTTCTTCAATCGCCGCACCCTCGAGACACCCTTGAACGGCTTGATCTTTAAGTACACATAGTCGCACACAGCGAACTCCACGTTCCTGCGCTTGGCATTATAGTACTTCGCTTGCCGGTCCTGAGCGACAAGCAACCTCTCCCGAATGGTTCTCACCAAAGAAGTAGTACCCTCCACTTCCGATCGCTTATACAACTTTAACTCACCCGTTTTTAACCAAGACAACGACGTGCGACATTTTCTACCATATAGGGCCTCGAAAGGCACCATCTGAATACTCGCTTGGTAGCTATTGTTGTATGCGAACTCCACCAAATAAAGGTGGTCTTCCCATTGCTTTCCAAAATACAAGACACACATGCGGAGCATGTCTTCCATAGTTCTATTGACCCTCTCGGTCTGCCCATCCATTTGCGGATGGAAGGCTGTGCTGAATTTCAGCTTTGTTCCCAACATTTGCTGCACAAGCCTTCAATCATTGGACGTGAACCGCCCATCTCGGTCACTCACGATGCTGCGGGGCACACCATGAAGTCGTACTATGTTATCCACATAAAGCTTTGCCAACTTCTCCACCGGATCATCCTTCCTATGCAGAATAAAATGCGACACCTTCGTTAACCGATCCACGACCACCCAAATGGCGTCGTTCCCCTTTTGCGACCTTGGCAAACCATGCACAAAGTCCATAGAGATGTCGTCAAATTTCCACTCCGGAATAGGCAAGGACTTAAGAAATCCTCCCGGCTATTGGCACTCCGCCTTCACCAAGGCGCAAGTTTCGCACTTCGCTACGTATAGCGCCACATCCTTGTTCAAACCCGGCCACCAAAACAGTTTCTTCACATCACGGTACATCTTCGTACTCCCCGGGTGAATCGAGTACTTGGTATGGTGTGCCTCGTAAAACAACTCCACCCGCAAATTACCCACACTTGGGACGCACAGACGACCGTCCTTCCAAAGTAATCCGTCCTCCACAACGAATTGGGAATTTGACCCATCCAGAGCCTCCACCATGAACTGCTTCATATGAGCATCCATATCCAAAGCCTGCCGAATACGATCAGCCAGGTCATATTGGACTTCAGTCCAATTCAGAACTGCTTTAGCACTTGATTGCCTGTCCACACAAACAATCTCTAACGCCTCCAACTCCCGCACCAACCGCTCATCATGCACCGATAGACAATTGACTTGAGCTGGGGCTCGACGACTCAACGCGTCCGCAACCGCATTCCCTTTACCAGGCACGTAGTTGATCTTGAATGTATAGTCCCCCAGGAACTCCATCCATCTACACTGCCACATATTCAGATCTTTCTGATCAATAAGATACTTCAAGCTCTTGTGATCGGTGTAGATATCAATCTTCACACCGTACAAATAGTGTCTCCACAGCTTCAAGGAAAAAATCACGGCCGCTAACTCCAATTCATGGACCAGATAATTCCTCTCGTGCACTTTCAGCTGTCTCGAGCCATAAGCTATTACACTCCCGTGTTGTAGTAGCACGCAACCCAAACCGTTGCCCGAAACATCACTATAAATCTCATGTCCTTCGGTCCCACATGGCGAACTCAGCACAGGCGCCGTGGTCAACCGACACATCAACTCCTCGAAAGCTCGCGCACACTCCGGCGTCCAAACGAACTTATGCTCCATCCTCGTCAAAGTAGTGAGAGGTAACGCTATCCGTGAGAAGTTCTCTACGAAGCGCCTATAATAGCCGGCAAGCCCCAAAAAGCTCCGGACTTCCGCTACCGTAACAAGCTCAGGCCACTCCCGTATCGCAACAATCTTTGCCGGATCCACAACAATACCCTCTCCACTCACTATATGCCCGAGGAACGGCACTGAGGATAGCCAAAACTCGCACTTCGAGAACTTGGCATACAACTGATTTCTCCTTAGCGTCTCCAGAACCAAATGAAGATGCTTGAAGTAATCTTCCTCACTTTGCGAGTACACCAAAATATCGTCGATGAAGACGATGACGAAATGGTCCAAGTACTCCCTGAAAGTCCTGTTCATCAAATCCATGAACACTGACGATACATTAGTCAGCCCAAACGGCATGACCGTAAACTCATAATGCCCATATCTCGTACTAAACGCTGTCTTCGGGATATCACTCTCCCTTATTCGCAACTGATAGTACCCAGCCTTGAGATCTAACTTCGAGTACACCGTCGACCCGACTAACTGATCAAAAAGATCATCAATCCGGGGGATCAGGTACTTATTCTTCTCCGTCAGCTTGTTGAGCTCCCGACAATCAATACATAGCCTCAAGCTTCCGTCCTTCTTCTTAACAAAGAGGACCGGTGCGCTCCAAGGCGAAGAACTCGGGCGCACATACCCTTGCTCCAACAACTCTTGCAGTTGAACTTTCAGCTCCGCCATTTCCTTAGGCGCTAGCCGATAAGGAGATCGTGACACAGGCTTTGCACCTGACACTAGCTCAATCGTAAAATCTATCTACTGCTGAGGCGGGGCTCCAGGAAGATCTGCGGGGAACACATCAGGGTATTCCGATACCACTGAAATACAATCCAATGCAGGCTTCGGCTTTGCAACCGCCACTAGTGTAAAGAACAGTTCTGCACCGGCACGAATCGCCTTCACCACCTGAAGAGCAGACATCAACGTCTTGCTCGACCCCTTTAAGCCCGTAAAAGTCGTCTCACGACTTGCTCCCAGCTTGACTTCCTTCCGAACGCAATCGATATAGGCTTGCTGCTCCGAGAGCCAGTCCATGCCAAATATAACGTCGAACTCCACCAACGGGAGTAAAGACGCCTGCAGGTCGAACTCCTGATTCCAAATACAAATCTTAACATCGCAGATCCTATCCGCTCGCATCGAACACCCATTGGGCAACAACACATCCAACTTATCCTTCGCCATCGAAGAAGGGACTCCGATGCGTGATATAAATCCTTCGGACAAGAAGGAGTGTGAAGCTCCCGTATCGAAGAGTGCTCGTGCCGGATTTTCACAAATCAATACAAATCCTAAACAAGCAGTGGTAAGGTAACATGTGCATAACAAGTATTTAAAGAAATTGACTTGCTATAATTTAAACCGTACCTATCACCACATCAGCCTGTTTGATGGCCTCCTGTTGGCCAAGATTATACACCCTTGGTTGGGCCGGAGCATAGTGGGATGCGGTCGACTCCACCGCCTTGCCCTTCTCTTCATAAGTAGCTCCCGACTTTCTCTCGGACTTAGGACGTCCGCTCCAACAGTCACAGGCAAAGTGCCCCGTCTTTCCACAAGTAAAACACGCGCCCGGGGTTCGACTCGTAGTCGCCCCAGAAGCACCAGAAGGAGCTAGACCCGAAGTCCTATGCTTCTTAAAGAATCTTTGATAGCCAAACTTTGAAGTAGTCGGCACTTTGAACCCAGATTTCTTCTCGCCCAAGCCTTTCTTTGCCTGCACATTCTTCATGTCCTTCTCCAAGGACCGGGCCATGTTGACCAAGGTTAAGAAACCCTGCGTCATCGACCCTAAGAGTAGTAATCTCAACTCATCCCTCAAGCCTTCGTAGAATCGATTCGTCTTACGCTCCTCATCCGCGATGGTGGAGCTAGCATATCGACTCAAACGAGTAAACTCGTGGAGATATTCATCCACGCTCTTCTCACCCTGAACCAACTTCAGAAATTCGTTCTCCAACGCTATCCTCTGCGTCGAAGGAAGGTATCTAGCCAAGAACAATCTCGAGAATTCTTCCATCGAGACATCACCAAGTTGCCTACCTCTCAGTAAGTGCAGCTCCAATCCTTCCCACCACATTCTCGCTTCACTGTATAGAAGGAACGTAACGATGGTGGTCATTTGCCACTCCTCTGTCTCCGTTGCTGTCATGACTCTCTTCACCCTGGAGAGCCAGTCTTCAGCCTGAGATGGGGTTCCCAACCCCGAGAATACCGGAGGGTTAAAGCTCATAACATGCTTAAGCTGCCTCTCGGTTGCCCTCCTTGGCACCACCGGTTCCACAACCACTTGCTCCACTCTCCTCGGCTCAGCCTCTTGAAGAGGTTCCTGCTCCATCGCAGGAGCGGGCTGCTGCGTTTGCCTTGCAGGCTGCGCATTTATCACGGCCAACACAGCTTCTGCCACCAAGCGTATGTTCTCAGCCGATAAAGGTGTTGCAGGAGCAACATCTGGTGCACTGCTAGCCTCAGAAACTCGGCGTTCTGACAGCCCAACACCACTTCTAGTCACCTATAGTGGTACAAAACACCGTTAAGCGACCAAATAAAATTGCAAACAGCAATTATAGGAACACGCAGGTTCCTCAAACACGTGTATTTTCATTCCTAAGTGGACATTCATGGGTTCTTTTACTGTTATAACGATGACGCACACAAGGTGCTCACCACCCCTTAAAAAGAATTCGTCCGCGAATTCATGTTAAGCCCGATCAAAACCAGTAGTCTGATACCAAATTGTAACGCCCCCTATCCATCGCGTAGCATATAGCAGTAGGTCTGGCCGGGGCCTGACGCCGTATGCCACAGACAGACCGGGTGGTTACTCATGGAAACCATCCAACCAATCACAACGTCCTACACAGAGCATTCTAGCGGAAGCAGATTAATAAGAGTTGCAAATAAGAACCCAGAACTAAAGCTTGAATGTCAACTAATCCAAAATAGGAATGTTATACAAATACCAACACAAGCCTTAAGGACTTACAAAATATTTCACTTGATATTATATGATTTACAAACCACGGCACGCAGGCCAGTCACACATGAATAAAACAGTAAACACTTCCAATTAGGCCTTCGAGGGCCGGCTTCGCACTTGGGCTTTAGCCCGCTATTGACCGCTTGGTCCAGCAGCACCTGCAAGCAACAAACCACCGCACGGTGGCAAAATAAGGCAACGGTCAGCAATGCTGACCAAATTATAATGATCCCGCCCCCAACTCGGGGAGGCGATGCTCCTTCCCTGCATTTCATTAGCATAAGCGAGCAATATATAACAATATTCATTTCATCACAGGCGTAGGCTCATACGGCCACACACCCCGTGCACTCAGGGCACATTCTTGGTGAACGCAGTCTAAGTCTACCGACTCACCACCATCCCTTTGGACGGCCAATCAATGAGCAGTTTGTCTTCCCGGCATGGGTCATGATAATTAAAACCATAGACTGCTGAAGAATCTCATCTATGCCAATGGCTCTAATCCGAACGACATAGAACGAGTACGGTTCCATCTAACCCGTGCTCACAACGCAACGGTAATTTAAACCATATGCGCCCGCAACGGTAATTTAAACCATATGCGCAGGTAAAACTTCTCCCGAGTCCCGTTTCCATCACATTTCACATAACTCAGTTATGTTCAAGTTGGCACTCAGGCCACCAAGTTGGCAAGATCACACATCTGCCCAGTTTTCCGGGTGCACCTTTGGGTTAATCCCCAAGGCTCCCTGTTGCAATCTACCGTGTAGAAAACCCGAAAAACAACCAATAGCACGGAGTCTTCTCCGGCATTATGCAATGTAACATCACCGATCCAGAACAACATGTCCGGGTAGGCTTCACACATCATGCCTATGTCCGTTCTCGCTTACGGACTCTAAACAACGGGGACTTCACATATCTACCCGAAGGAACGCCTCCAACTCTCCGCAAACGCGCGAGAGCGGGCTTCCTATGCAAAGAAGGAGAGCTACTCATGCTCAAGAAGAGAATCGTTACCCTAGCGTTCCTCTTTGGTGCCATGGAAAAATAAGCGGATGAAAAGCACCGCACTAGCTTTGCCTCCGTGGATCTGGAGTCGGCTCGCGATTTGGAGCTTCGAAGCTCCTCCAATGGCCGGATCTAGCTCCTTCTTCCTTCCTTGGCTCTCCTCTCTCTCTAGGCTTTTAGAAAGATAATAACTTATGAAAAGTGAGGGTTTATAAGTCCAATCCCGGGTATATCTCATCAGGAACAACCCCCAGCCGTTGGATCCCAAAATAAAGAAACGAACGGCTTTGATTCGGGACTGAAATGCCCAATCTGGACCGCACACGGCCTGGCACACGCCCGTTTCCAGGGCCGTGTACCTTATTCGCCGTCAAAATCGGCTCGCCTGGAACAACACACGGGTATCGAACACGCCCGTGTTCGACCTGACACGCCAGTGTTCCACCTGACACGGCCGTGTGGCCGCCCGTGTACCCCCATCATTTTCCCCGAAAACAACCCGAGCACTGCACGGGTTCTAGGACACGCCCGTGTCCTTGCCCGTGTCACCTCAACATGCCTGGGCTCCAGGCCGTGTACACGGTCTCGACACTCGACACTTCGTCGAGCGAAGATTGTCGACCTGATGACACAGCCTTGGACACGCCCGTGTCCTAGGCCGTGTGCCTTGTCTCGACACATCGTCGAGCAGAGTGTCGACTTCCCGGGACGAGTGTCGACATGGGTTGACACGCCCTGCGAGACGCCCGTGTAGCAGGCTGTGTGCCATGTCTCGACACTTCGTCTGCGCAGAGTCTCGACTTCGCGGGCTAAGTGTCGACACGGGTCGACACGCCCTGCGACACGCCCGTGTCGCAGGCCGTGTGCCCAGTCTCGATATAATGTCGAGCTCAAAAGTCGACTTCCCGGCTGAGTGTCGACACACGCTTGACACGCCCTGGTACACGCCCGTGTCCCAGGTCGTGTGCCTTCAGCCAGAACCCAAAACTGGCCCAAAACGTCCCCCGTCGCTCCTTTGAGTTTCGGGGCATTACACTTTCCATCTAATCTTGATTCAACGGCTCTTTGCTGTGTGTGGGCCCCAAAACTTAATGATGAAAATATTTCTTGGAAAGTGCAGAAGATGATAATAGCTGGCCGCCAAAGTCTCTGGCAGCATTTCCGCAATATTTGAAGTTTTGTTAACTTTTTGACTTTTCTGACGTCAGCATAACTCAGCATCTCTGGACTTAGACAAAATTCAAGCATTAGAACTAAAGGCGTTGAGTGAGTAGGCATCACTCAACGCTACAACACTTAGACAAAATTTTATCTGTCTAAGCGTTGAGCTCGACGAACGCTGAGCTCCGTTCGACGAACGGCAAGCTCAGTCCAACGAAAGCGTAAATTCAGTTCAACGAACTTTAGATTTAGTTCGATGAAAGCTAACCTCTGTTCGACTAAAGAGTAGATTCAGTTCGACGAACTCTAGACTCAGTTTGACGAAAGATAAGCGCAATTCTATGAAGCTGAGCTCGACGAAAGCCAAGTTATCCATGCATTTGGACTTAGCCAAATTTTCTGCATCAAGCCGTTGAGAGCGTTGAGAGCGTCGAGTGATCTTGCCTCACTCACTCAACGTTATTTGCCTTAGAAAATATTTTTGCGCTTTGACATTGAGAGAGTAAGCTCCACTTAACGCCAAACTACTTAACAGAATTTCTCTGTTATCTGGCGTTGGTGAGTAAGCTACACTCAATGCCTGTGGACTTAGTGAAAATTTTGCCCAATATTTTTGTGGAGTTTGACAACCACAACAACACTCAACGCTAAAATCTATATGGAGTTGAGTGAGTAGACCACACTCAACACTTGTGGACTTAACCACATTTTCAGCCAATTTCTCCAGGCTTTGACTGACGCAGCCTGAATCACAGCCTTTTAGCTATATAGAGTTGAGTGAGTAGACTACACTCAATGCTTTTGTACTTAGCCATATTTTTGTCTATCTAGCAGTTAGGCTGAGATAGACTCAACGCTATTTATTATATGGCGTTGAGTGAGCTGTCCTCACTCATCGTCTGTGGACTTAGGCAAATTTCTACTAGACAATATTGAATCCATACCTCTGGCGTTGAGCGAGCTTGCTCTACTCAACGCCTGTGGACTTAGTTGATTTTTGCTATGTCTATCAACCACTTATTTTGTCCACATGTCCAATAAATGTCATATGGACTAACCTGCACTCAAGACCTCAAATGCACATCAAATACATTTGATGTGTGTGACATTGACCTATTTGACTTCTCACAAATCAGGGACATTGGAAATAATGGACCCAACACCTATGGATACTCATCGATTTGTCGAGTATACGATGATACTCGACGATTCATCGTGTATGCTGTAGATATTCAACGATTCGTAGAGACAAGGGTTGTCTGGCCGAATTTCTAGATTCTAAGTTCTTGGGTCTGCAGATAGCAGCAGAGCTGTTCTATTTATCTGTTGGAGTAAAAATATATGTTTTAGGGTTTCTAGGCGAGAGGCGGTATTCTGTCTAAGCACACGAGCAGTTACTGTGCGGAAGACCGAAACTCTAGAAAGCCGACGGAAGCCGTTCTGCCATCACCGTCACCGATCCCGATCCCGACGAGTGTCGTTGTTGCCTCTCCTCTAACAGATCTAGCAGTCTGTGGAGACGCTGAGTGTCCTCTACCGACCTAGTGCTTGTTAGACAAGTTGTTGAGGGTTCTCCTGATTATGTGGACTATCTATAGAGGCACGAATACAATTTTTGCACTCAGGAATCAAGCTGCTAGTGTTCGACTGAAATTTTCTAGAGCATCTTGTTTGAGTATCGACTCAATCTCACAAAGGTAATTTTAATTACAACATGCTTTACTTCTTGATTGATGAATATTACCAGATCCGAACTTTTTGGGTTTTCTTGTTCTCTTTTTCCGCTGCACGCATAACTGTTGTGTCGTCTTGTAAAACCCAACAGTGGTATCAGAGCCAGGTTGTCAGCAATATTCCATGTTTCAGAAGTTGCTAAATCCATGGCGTGTAGATTTGGAGATTTTAGAAGTGTTCTAAAATGCCTGAATCTATTCTTGGAATCCCACCAAGAACGCATATGATTTCTTTTTTGCTACTCCTTAACAGTAACCGTCACTTTTATTGGTTTGTGAAAACAAGTATGTGGTAGATTTTGGAAGCTCACACATAAAGTGATAAGCATGTCTACTGTGTAAGTGGAGTTTGTGTTGCTCATATCCAGTACATCTAAATCTAAACATTTATAAGTATTCTTGATATTCAGATTTAGCCCAGCTCATCAAGTGTTGATGATTTTCTTGTGCACATCTGGGATGCATTTGTATTATGATTACTGCCTTTTGTTTTATTTGATGTGCACACTGGTTAATCGTTAACCATGATTAAAGAGCTAATCAAGTATGAAAATCCCTTCAACAATATTAAGTGTTTGGGTGCCTTCCGATGGATGACACTCTTCCTTCCTCGATCAATGAAGTGTGGGCTTGCCAAAGAAAGGTGCATTAATTTATCTTGGTAAGGGTGCGAGCGGATAATTGTGATATTCCACTGTCAATATCGGGTCATACTTAACTGGGTGACCTCAAAGGTTGAGTGCCTAGAGGCATAGGATTGTCTTGCACCATATGATGGATACAGATAAAGAGTTATTTACCAGCCATATAAGAATTGCATTGTGATGCAATTGGCAAGTGTTGCCTACCTAAATAGCTTCATTGTGAGAGAAAAACCAAGGCTAACTCATAATGTTAGTGGAATATGAATCTTATCTACTAAGAGGGTTACTCGCATAAACTCTTCGAATTGATATCAAGGGTTATCAGTTTGATAAAAATAGTGGGAGTTATTTTGATAAAAGTCTTTATTGAAAGAATAAATTATATTTTTGGAAATGCAGTACTAATTTACTTTGCTTGATCCTTGTAGAATTTTTGTGGCAAGTGGTTCACATTCCACCTTGTCTCTTCGAGCGATCCTTGAGAAGGAAAAGCTGAGTAGGACGAAATATTTGGACTGTTACATGAGCTTGAGAATTGTTCTCAGGCAAGAGCGCAAGCTATATGTTTTGGAAGAGGTGACCCCTGATGAGCCTGCCTGGAATGCATCCCGTGCAGATAAAGATGCTTATAAGAAGTATATTGATGACTCCTTGGACGTCGAATATCTCATGCTAGCGACCATGAACTCTGAGCTCCAAAAACAACATGAGAACATGGATTGCGAGGATATTTACGAGCATCTCAAGAAAATGTTTTAAGGCCAAGCTCGTCAAGAGAGATTCGATGTCACTAAGGATTTGTTCCAGTGCAAGATGGGAGCTCGAGACCTAGTAGGGACTCACGTACTCAAGATGATTAGGTATATCGAGAACCATGAAAGACTAGGGTTCCCTCTAGACCAAGAGTTGGCCACAGACCTGATCCTGCAATCATTGTCGGACAGTTACGAGCAGTTTGTCTTGAACTATAACACGAATGAAATAGACAAGACACTGCCCGAGCTCCTAGGCATGTTGCGAACTGCCGAGATCTATATGAAGAAGGACAAGCCTGCTAGCCCCATACTGATGGTGCATAAAGCCAAGGGCAAGACCAAGGGCTTCAAGAAGAGAAAGGTTAGACCTAAGTATGCTCTGGAGCCCAAGTCTTCTGCACTAAAAAAGAAATGTTTAAGGAAAGATGGAAAGTGACACCGCTGTGGAAAGGCTGGTCATTGGAGAAGGAACTATCCTTCATACATTGAGGGTTTGCAAAGGATGAAGGGACGTATGACTTCCGCTTCAGGTATTTATGTTATAGAGATAAACCTTTCTGCTCCTTTATCTTGGGTATTGGATACCGAATGTGGTTCTCACATTTGTATAAATGTGCAGGAACTAGAAAGGTGAACAATGCTGAGTAAAGGAGAGGTGAACCTCTATGTGGGTAATGGAGCAAGAGTTACTGCTGTCGTCATTAGTGTTTACCATCTTCTTTGCCCAGTGGGCTTGTAATAGAACTAGATAATTATTATTTTGTTCTTTCCATAACTAGAAACATTATATTCATTTCATGTTTGGACATGATGAGTTTTTCTTTTATTATTAAAAATAATTGTTGTTCAATATTTAAGAATGTTGTTTGTTATGGTGTAGCCCCAATGTTTAATGGTTTATATGTTTTGAACGTAGACCATTAGATCTATAATATAGAAAATACTAAAAGACTAAAAACGAATGACTCGAACCCTATGTATCTTTGGCATTGTCATTTGGGCCATATAAATGAGAAACGTATATCCAAGCTCTGTATAGATGGAATATTAGACTCATTTGATTATGAATCATTTGAGAGATGTGAATCTTATTTGTTAAGCAAGATGACTAAGGTCCTTTTCACTGGAAACAATGAGACAACTAATGATCTCTTGGGATAGTACTGTTAACCCAAAAATCGGCGATCCTTCCCAAGGTAGCCAGCTGGCTAGTCGCGACCCTCAGATTCTCCCTAGTGTTCGCGACAAGTCCAAGTGTAGGTGGACAGTTTTCCTTTTCCGCCTAGGTCCCCTAGCAACCGCGTGTCCTGCGGGGTGGTAGGATGTTCCCATAGCTCACCCTCGCACGCCATGCAGTTAGGCCTGCTAACCGTGTAGCGTTCTTCCTTGTAGGAGGCAACCTACCATCAGGATCCCACCGGCAAGGGGCGGACTACCACTGATGTCCACCGAGAGCACGCAAGGAGGACTGCCAGGAGCAAACCCGCCTAGGGGCGGCCTCCGCTCCGCCGGCAAGCCAGGCGGACTCCCCCCTGGAGTCCGCCCGTTCCCCCGCCTAGGGGCGGTCTCCGCTTCACCACCAGCAGTGGCGGATTCCCCGTGGAGTCCGCCCAGGTCGCCCGCATAGGGGTGGTCTCCACTCTGCCCGCTCTGTTCCGCCAGCACTAGGGGCGGACTCCCCCCTGGAGTCCGCCCGTCCGCTCGCCCAGGGGTGGGATCCGCTCCGCCAGCTTCGCTCCGCCAGCAGCAGGGGCGGACTCCCCCTGGAGTCCGCCCGCTTCTCTCTGCCAGCAGTATGGGCGGACTCCACCTGGAGTCCGCCCGCTCCGCTCCGCCAGCAGCAAGGGCAGACTCCCCCTGGAGTCCGCCCGTCCACCCGCCTAGGGGTGGTCTGCGCTTTGCCACCAGCAGGGGCGGACACCCCGTGGAGTCCGCCCAAGTCTCCCGCCTAGGGGCGGTCTCCGCTCCGCCCGCTCTGCTCCGCCAGTAGTAGAGGCGAACTCCCCCTGGAGTCTGCCCGTCCGCCCGCCCAGGGGTGGGCTCCGCTCCGCCCGCTTCGCTCCGCCAGCCGCAGAGGCGGACTCCCCCTGGAGTCCGCCCGTCCACCCGCCTAGGGGCGGCCTCCGCTCCTCCGGCAAGCCAGGCGGACTCCCCCTGGAGTCCGCCCGTCTGCCCGCCCGTCCGCCTGCCCGTCCGCCAGCCCGTCTGCCCGCCTAGGGGCGGTCTCCGCTTCGCCACCAGCAGGGGCAGACTCCCCATGGAGTCCACCCAGGTCGCCCGCCTAGGGGCAGTCTCCGCTCCGCCCGCTCCGCTCCGCCTACAGTAGGGGCGGACTGCCCCATGGAGTTCGCTCGTCCGCCCGTCCGCCCGCCCAGGGGTGGGCTCCGCTCCGCCCGCTTCGCTCCGCCAGTAGCAGGGGCGGACTCCCCCTGGAGTTCGCCCACTTCGTTCCGCCAGCAGCAGGGGAGGACTCACCCTGGAGTCCGCCCGCTCCGCTCCGCCAGCAGCAGGGGCGGATTCCCCCAGGAGTCCGCCCGCTCCGCTCCTCCAGTAGTAGGGGCGGACTCCCCCTGGAGTCCGCCCGCTCCGCTCCGCCAGCAGCAGGGGCGGACTCCCCCTGGAGTCCGCCCGTCCACCCGCCTAGGGGCGGTCTCCGCTTCGCCACCAGCAGGGGCGAACTCCCCGTGGAGTCCGCCCAGGTCGCCCTCCTAGGGGCGGTCTCCTCTCCGCCCGCTCCGCTATGCCAGCAGCAGGGGCGGACTCCCCCCTGGAGTCCGCCCGTCCGCCCGCCCAGGGATGGGCTCCGCTCCACCCGCTTCGCTTCGCCAGCAGTAGGGGTGGACTCCCCCTGGAGTCCGCCCGCTTCGCTCCGCCAGCAGCAGGGGCGGACTCCCCCTTGAGTCCACCCGCTCCGCTCCGCCGGCAGTAGGGGCGGACTCCCCCTGGAGTCCGCCCGCTCCGCTCCGCCAGCAGCACCCGCTTCGCTTTGCCAGCAGCCAGGCGGACTCCCCCCTAGAGTCCGCCCGTCTGCCCGCCTAGGGGCGGTCTCCGCTTCGCCGCTAGCAGGGGAGGACTCCCCGTGGAGTCCGCCCAGGTCACCCGCCTAGGGGAGGCCTCCGCTCCGCCCGCTCTCCCTGGAGTCTGCCCGATCCCCCTGGAGTCCGCCCGCTTTGCTCCGCCAGCAATAGGGGCAGACTCCCCCTGGAGTCCGCCCGCTTCGCTCCGCCAGCAACAGGGGTGGACTCCCCCTGGAGTCCGCCCGCTCCGCTCCACCAGCAGCAAGGGCGGACTCCCCCTGGAGTCCGCCCGTCCGCCCGCCTAGGGGCGGTCTCCGCTTCGCCGCCAACAGGGTCGGACTCCCCGTGGAGTCCGCCCAGGTCGCCTGCCTAGGGGCGGTCTCCGCTCCGCTCCGCCAGCAGCAGGGGCGGACTCCCCGTGGAGTCCGCCCGTCCGCCCGCCAACAAGCGGCCTCCGTCCACTACCGGCTTCCTGCAGCTTGCTTCGCCTGCCAGCCTGGAGGACTCATTTTTCCAATCCGCCGAGTCCGTACAGGTCGTCAAGATAATGTCACTGGGCCCCGCTTCTAGTTGGTCATCCTCGGGCCTATAAATAGCCCCCAATGCCTCTCATTTGGGGGAAGGACGAAGGAGGAGACAAGGCCCATGAGGAAAAATGCAGCTTGCCAGCAAGCTCCGCGGACTTAGTTTTCCAGTCCTCCCAGTCCTCCACAGTTGATCAAGCAAGCTCTGCGGACTCAGTTTTCTAGTCCGCCCACTCCTCCATAGTTGATCAAGCAAGCTCTGGGGACTCAGTTTCTCAGTCCTCTCAGTCCTCCACAGCTGCTGCCAGCCTCTTTTCCTTAGTCTCTGGCAACTTCTTCCCAAACCGCCAGCTTCCCCCTTTGTACCCTTTAATGCTTTTTCTTTTAAAGGTGCACTAGCAAGCTGTAATCTTGTTTCTTGATTAGAGGAAAAGCCCGTCGCAAGAGTGGCATTTAAGCCGCGGCGGGCGAAGTCTGTTGTTTCCGCTGCCAGCGGCCCCCTCCTTCTCTCTGCTCAGCAAGCTTGCTCTCTGCTCAGCAAGTTTGCTCTCTGCTCAGCAAGCTTGCTCTCTGCTCAGCAAGTTTGCTCTCTGCTCAGCAAGCTTTCTCTCTGCTAAGCAAGTTCCTCGCTGCTCATTAAGCTTCTCCGCCGGTCGATCGTCATAGTAACTGTCTGCTCGACAGCTCCTGATCATCCTCCTCTTCTTGTTAGCTTTCCCGGCTTCTCTCAGCAACCCTCTCCTCTATCCCCGCAACCCCTTTGACAAGCACTTGATCCACTCTCGAGCACTCAGAAGCTTCCTTATTTCTTCTTCCCCCACAACCTTCATCCTCTTCCTCTCCTAGCTTGTGAGATCGAACACTCCCTCCGTGTTAGCTGCCCGGTGCCGTTTTCGTGCATCAACAGTTAATACGCGGCCTTCAGATCCGAACAGATAGTGAAAACTGACAGTTAGCCATGACAGACCACCAACCAGCTGTGAACCTTGCTCCAAGTCCCAGTGAAGATCCACTCTGGGAGGCCTTCGAGCAATCGCGCCGTGAGAATGCTCGACAATTCCAAGCAATCAACCAAATTCTTGCTGCAATCACACAGCGTTTAGGCACTCATCCTATAGCAGACCCAGCTGCTCCAGCTGCTCCAATCAATCCAGCATCCGAGACTCCTCAAGCTTATCCTCCGGCATGCCCACCGTTCTATCCTCCTTACACTCTAACCTTTCCGCAAGGGCCTGCAGACCCTTTGTGGCCTCAAGATGAAGAGTTTGCAGCTCGTCAAAACTTCTTCCGGGGAGCAACCCGGGGAAGTCCTGCAAGATTTCTCAACTTTCAGGGAAGTCATCTGAAAGTCCACCTAGTGTCAACCACCTTCACCTATGGGGGGGGGGGGAAGGTGACGTGCAACGTTTTTGCGGAATTAAATTTGTACCTGCACACGAAAATAAAACAACACAGCAAAGAAAGTACACAAGCAATTTATAGTGGTTCCCCGATTTGGGTACATCCACTTTCCCCCTTCGACCTATCTCCCAACAAGGGACGACTCGGTCACTTCGCCAACAGGATTGAAATCCAATCCTTGCACTATCGGAAGGAACCCTTCCACACGTAGGAGACAACACTCCCACAACACGGGTTGCACCCAACCTTTACAACTAGGAACCAACGTTCCTTTACAACAAAAATGAACTAGAATGTACAAGAAATACAAACTACTTTTGGAGACTAAGGTGTCCCTCTTCGTTCGATGACGTGATCTTGAAGTTAACAAAGAGTCCACAACCCTAGATCTCTCTTGGAGAGAATCTCCCCGGAACCGACGGTGGCAAGAAAGGTGGCGGCTTGGTTCTCCGGATCGACGGCGACGACGGTGTCCGGCTGCTGTACTTTGGAGATTCAAACTTCGTAGCAAAGCTAGCAAGGTCTTCCAACAGTCATACTAGGATCGATCGTCTCGATCGATTCGGACGGGGAAGGTTCTCCCGATCAACAAATCAAGAGACAAAGGATCTCTGGTTAGACGCGTGAGACGCTATGCTTGGCTAAGCTTCTGTCGTCGGGAGATCTAGAAGAAACCACGATCAAGGTCGGCGAACAACTTGCACGAGCGGCGACGGCGGCGGAGCAGGTTTCGCGATTTAGGTCTAGGTCGGCCGCCCGGCTTTTTCAAATCTTCTTCACTTTTTTTGTTCAAAAATACGCGTGTATTTATACAGTAGAATACTCTTTTATGACCGTTATGGGTCCCACCTGAAGAAACCCTAAGAGCGGTTCAAAATAGAGCCTTAACATTTGATCCGGTCCAGTGGGATCCAGAAAATTGCCCAAGTCAAAATCGGCGAGAATCGAAGGTGATTCCCGTCGAATCGGCGAGAATCAGCAGGTGATTCTCGACGATTCGGCGAGAATCACTAGTGATTCTCGCCGAATCACTTGATGATTCTCGACGATTATGACTTAGCGCCAGATTTACATGCTTTGATGTAGCCGGATAGAGACGGCGAGAATCACTTGGTGATTCTCGTCGAATAATACTTGGATGATTTTTCGTCTTTCCTCCTCTGAGCTGCTCTTTGACTCATCCTTGCTCCTTGTCTGCTCTTGCAATTTCACAGCCATGTACTTGAAAATAAGTACACTCCAATAGAGAGAGTACACTTAGGCCAACACACTGATCTGCTCAACGAGGGATTACGTTGCACAGACCCGTGTATATTGACCTACTGCACCCTGACATTGGTGTGCACTTAGCGTGGAATAACTGCAAGCACAACTTGAAGGATTTTATCAAATACATTGTGAATTCATCTTAGCTTGACAGGAGGCTTCCTCAAATCCGGGTAATTGTGGATACATTACCCAACAATCTCCCCCTATTTGACGAAGCCAAAATCCTACTAGCTAAGATGAATGCCACCATCCAGATAATATACATCATATAGAATTTAAAAATGCGGCACAAGGAAATAGAGGCAAACAGGTCAAAGCTTGAGTCAATCATAAATTCATATACATATATATATATAAATATTCCCAAGATTGTTCATATAATAATAAGAAAAGATAAAAGTGTTCATGAGACAATGAAAAGCTATAGATTTCTGTCTATTGCTCTTTGGCTAGGTCATCCTTATGTTTTTGAGCCAAAAACTTCTTTCTTTGCCTCTCAACGTACTCCTTGGGCTTTGGATAGTATCTTGGAGGAGGAGCTTTATCTGCCGCCGTGTTGGTACTGAAGAAGATGTTCCCTTTAGCTTCATATGTCTTGTGCAGCTCCCACTCATGCTGGCTGTATACGTCGTTCCGATTGATTTCCCCTTTTTCTTGTAGCCAGAATGTGTCCAAGATAATACTCTTTGATACCGGACTCCACCTTTCGTTCCTTACTTCATCCTCATTCAGTCTGATTCTCTTTTCAGCTTGCGTTTCCTTGGATGTCCCTTCTTGAGATTTTCTCTTGTCCCTAGCTTTTGCTAGGGCTCCTTGGTCAAACATTGCCATCAGTTTTGCCTTGGAGGTGGCCCTAGCAGCCCTATGAGCATCAGCTTCACTTAAAGGAGCTTCTTCAGTACTGGCTCCCTCATCAGCCGTAGTATTAATTTCAGGAGCAGGAGTACCCTCAGGATTCTCAGGGATGTTAGCGCCTAACGCTTGTTTGAGCATCCACCAGCAACTGTCATAAACATATGTGTTTGACTGCTCAAAATTTTTGATTATGATTTCTTGAAGCTCGGCCATCTTAGATGTATATTCGTTCTCCACCTTTTTGGCTTTGACTGCAATAGAGTTTGCATAAGAATGCAGTGACTCATCAATGTGCTTTGTAGTCTTGGAGAACTCGGTAACCAAGGCTTGTTGATTGCTGTTAAGAGTCACCATATTGCCATCAAACGTTTGAATATTATTTGCTACGACATGAGCATTCTGATTTACTACGACGAGAGTATCAGTGTTATTTTTTAATCCGTCCATAAGAAGAGTTACAGCTTGGCCGGCCGCTGTATACTTGTCTTCAAACTTCTTTTTCATCAAATCCAGTTTGTGATTGATTTCCACAACATTCTTGAGCATGAGATTCTCAGATTTCTTAATTCTTTTTAACATTTTATTTTAAGCTTTCTCAAAAGATGCTTTGAGCTCATCCACGATACCTTGAATAACATTTACGGTGTGATTGGCTAGATCAGCTCGTAGTGGATGATCCTGAGGCATGCCTTGGCCTTGCTCTTCAGCAGATGCACTTGTAGAGCTGGACACTAGCACAGTCTCTAAGGGGGGAGTACTGGCAGCCTCAGTAGATTTCTCGGAAGTACTTAGCAGTCTCTGCTGAGAGGACTCCCCCTCCACTGTTGCACCAATGTTCTCAGGAGCGTGCTTGTCAGATGGAACTTCAGTGATGTCCTGAGGCTCTAATGCTTCCTGTCCCACATTTCCTTCTTCCTCATCCTCATCATCCATGAAATCATTCTCAGCTGCATCATCTTTCAAACCTCCCTCATCATTTTCCTCTACATTACCTTCGGCTCCTAGATCATGCACGTTCAGGGCCGCCTCATTTTCCATCACAGCTTCACTTTCTTCTTGTATATCCGCAACTGCATCTCTAGCTATCTGAGAGATGTCAGATATGATATTAGTAGAAGCGGGTAGAGGCTCCCCCTCAATTCCTGCAGTCAGTGCATCAGGAATTTCACTGGGGATAACCAAGGAATCAGCTACAGTTCCGACCTCGGCAGGAGATTCTTCTTGTTCTTCTACCATGGCAGCCTGCCCGATGCGTCTCTCCCATCTGTCAAATACGCTCGAGTCCATTTTCTTCAAATAATGCAGTGGAACTCCTTTACTCATGTCAAACCTATCTCCGTTTAACTGATTGAGATATAGGCTGATAATTCTTCCAAAACTTGGAGATCTGAGAGTGTCCTTTATCTTCTCAAAAAGCAATGCCCCCCAGTTGAATCTCTTTCTGCAGACAATTGCCACAAGGATCTTGAACATGTCCGCAGAGATGTGGTCATGAGAGCCCGGTTTGTATATGAGTACTTTCCCAATGACGTCTGACAGAAGTTTCCCCTCCTCATTCATATCCTTTCGCTTTATCGATCTAGTTCCTCGAGCGAGTCCACAGAATAATAATGTCCTGGTTTTATCCTGTTCCTCCAGATAATCCTCGTGAGCATAGCTAGTGAGCTGCAAGTATTGGGTCAGCTTGCTTGCAGACATCTTGATCTTTGCCCCTGCAACCTTACTCTTGATGAGAGAGTCTTCATTCCGGAGTTTGGCGGTTGCGAAGAACTCCATCACTTCCTTGTCCAAGATTTTACAGGGGTGCTCCAGTATGAAGGAGAGTCCAGCTTCTTCAAGCATGATGATGATGTTTCTGAATTCATCAGAAGCATGTGAGAACCCTGTTCGTACCAAATCACATCCAGTGACCAGGCCGGCGGTTGTCCTTGGAGCCATTGTAAGACTGAAATCCCAAGACTACGCCTAATTAGAAATCAAGAGGGAAGCTACACTAACAGTAAGTCACTGTAAGGGTGAGAAAGTGGTTACCCAAGAGCGTAGAAGGTGAGAATCGACGGAACGACGGGAAACCGGAAGACGATCGCGACTTGGGACGATCGAACCCGCCGAGACTTGGACGAGCGCCCTGGATGCGAGAGGAGTGATCTACGAAGGGAAGAATAGGCGAGATGCCTGCTTGATATCAACGGAAGAAAAGGCGGGATTCCTGCGGTTGTCGACGAAAGGGGAAGAATCGGCGAGTTTCCTTCGGCGAGTTTCCTTCGGTGAGTTTCCTGCGGAATATGACGGGTCGGCGGGATTCCTGTGCGATATCGACCGGTTTAACAGGGTTTTAACGGGGTTTCCGTGTGAAGAGCGAGATGCTAAGGATCGGCGGGAGTTTGTCTAAGTCGAAATCGAAGGGATTCTTTAATAGGAATCTACGGGTTAAGAGGCATGCAAGATTCTCGAAGTCTTCTGATATCAAGACAATTTTAAAAATCTTCTAAGTATATATATAGTTCTTAATGCCAATCTATTTAGGGTTTGAACCGGGCTTTTCCATACATTTCTTGATGTCAATTGTAAGTTGTAGTGATTTCCAATGACGTATCTTCGTTAGTTTTCAGTGAACTGATTTACGCCTGTAGATGTTAGTTCTCGAATCTACCAGTGGAATTACAGATAAATCTTTATTGATGTATCTAAGGTTTATGTTTACCGTGTTAACCTATCCTTAGGTGTACACACATATATGTGTATATATATATAAATATATATATATATGTAAATGTCGATACAATATGACTCAAGTCTTGGAGCTGATCAAAAATACCTGGGATTATGAGAGTTATCATTTAGCCCCTCTGGTTAAAACATACCAGGTGCTCAATGTGAGTATGCCAATGTAGATATCACTTCAGTTATTCCAGATGCTTGTTCCAATTCAGTCTTGAAACCTCTACTGTCTAGTTCCCATCATATTTACGGGAACCTAGACTATCCTGCAAAAGAGAGTTACCTTACCTTAGGAACCCAATACATATCTGCCTAGCCAAGCTCTCCTATGATGCTAACAAGTTTTCTAGCTCCAGCAAAGAAGGTTGAGTTGCCCACCCTTGCACGGAAGTCACAAAGGCCACATAATCCTTCTGTAACCCGCGAAATATGTGCCTCTTCAACTTTGCTTCAGAGATGGGATCATCGGGATCCAATGCTGATATTTCAGCGAACAGGTTCTTCATATTGAGGAAGAACTTAGAGATGGAAAGATCACCTTGCGTTGCCTTATCCAACTCATTCTCCAGGAACTGTAGTCTTGACACATTCTTCCTGTTGAACAAACCATCAATGGTTGTCCAAATCTCCACAGTAGACTCACATCCTAATATGTGATCAAAGAGCTCATGTGAGATAGCCCGTTTGATAGCATTCTCTGCCTCATACACTACTTCCACTTCTTGAAGATAGTCGCTGTAAGAAGTTCAATGCCAAGACCTCTTCCGTAAACTCCTTCCATTGAAAACACCACTTATCATAAAGCTTCCAGAAGCACCGAGCACAATCTAAGGTTGCTCACAGCTCAATGCTCAAGCCACTATTCCCTCTGATACCATGTTGAAATCTCTCAAGCTGATCAACTGGTAGTTTTGGTATCAAGCAAACACTTCCAAAATTATCAAGCAGATCACTTGATCAAGAGGAAAACGAGAACTAGGCGCAGGAACACTGTTGGATTCCTAATTGGATTTGGGCTAGGTTCACTAAGCTAGAATGTTTGACCCAACATGTATATCTAGGGTCTTGTTTGTGTCCTAGAGTCTAGGCCATGTCCTTAGAGTCAACACTGCATGGACCAACCATCAATATAGTGCAGAAGACTGAAATCGTAGAGAAATTTCAAAGACTCAAGAAATGAGTTCGACGTTCGTCGAACTCAGCTCGACGAAAGTCATGCTCAGCTCGACGAACTCAGAGACAATTCTCTGAGATGAGCTTGACGAATTTAGTTTTCAGGTCGATGATTTATGGATACTCTACTTCAAATATTCAAGTCCAGAATCATATCCAGTCGACGAATTCATTCTCAGCTCGACGAACTTGGACCACAATCTCGACAAGTTGAATCAAGTAGCTGTTAGTAGTTCTCAGGTCAACGAAATCAATTCTAAGGTTGACGATTTCTAGATAATTTACTTCTACATTCTTAAGTCTAATAAACATTTTCACTGAACTCCTGTCGATGAAGTTAGAATCTCAGCTCGACGATCTTGATGCACAGAATTGGCAAGCCTTTATACCATGTTGAAATCTCTCAAGCTTTTCAATGAGATAGTTGGGGAAATCAATCAATGCAGATATTCTCCAGGCCATCAGTAATCAATGCTGAAGAAATTCAAAATTCAGAAAGAAGATTTCATGGAAAATATAAAAAAGATTTTTCCTTCTTCCTTCAACACAGGAATAACAGGAATAAGGAGATCAGGAATTTTGAAAGAGAAAAAGCAACACATAAGGCAATAACACAGTCAAGAAACATGAAGCCCTAGACTAGAGAAATCATAGAAGCTGAAGAAGAAGAAGAACAGCCATTCAAAATCAATATGTTGGATCCCTAGTGTGATTTGGGCTAGGTTCACTAAGTTAGGATCATCTGACCCAACATGTATAGCCGGGGTCATGGTTATGTCTTAGAGTATAGGCCAAGTCCTTAGAGTTAACACTAAATGGACCAGCCATTAAGAGACTGCATAAAGACTCAAGACTTAGAGAAATTTCAGAAACCCAAAAAATGAGTTCGACATTCGTCGAACTCAGGTCGACGAAAGCCATGCTCAGCTCGATGATCTCAGAGACAATTCTCTGAGCTGAGCTTGACGAACTTGGGACTTAGGTTGAAGATTTATGGACACTACTTCAACATTTCAAGTCCAGAATTTCTCTGAACTACGCTTGACGAACTTGGTATTCAGGTCAACGGTCTATGGGTATTCTACTTCAAGATCCTATTCCAGAAACAAGTAAATATCCTAAGTCCAGGATCATACTCCAGTCGATGAATTCACCTTCTCAGCTCGACGAACTTAGACCACAATCCTGGCAAGACTTATCTAGCAGTTAGAAGTTCTCAGGTCGACGAATCTAGTTCTCAGGTCGACGATTTCTGGCAACTCCACTTCAACACTTCATTCCAGAGATATCTAGAATATTCTAAGTCCAGAAACACTTTGTTGAACTCCAGTCGACGAACTTACATTATCAGCTCGACGAGCTTCATGTACAGAATTAGCAAGGTTCTAGAGAAATTAGTTGTCTGTTCTTAGGTAGACGATCTTGGAACTCAGCTCGACGAACAGCCATTATCAGATCGACGAACTTAACTTCTCAGCTCGACGAACTGTGGACTCAGCTCGACGAATTCTGTTCTCTGTTCGACGATTCCAGACTTAGTTCTTTTCATCTATCAGTCCTTATTCTATTGCAACAATTTCTGAGTAATTAATGCTAAAATATTCTCTGAATATTACTGTTAGATGGGGCATTGATTATGGTCTTCTTTAGGATTATTGTTTGCCGTTTTTCAATGGGATAGTTGGGGAAATCATTCAATGCAAAATATTCTCTAGGCCATCAGCAATGAATGCAGAAGAATTTCAAATTTCAAAAGGAAGATAATATGGAATATACAAAAAGGGATTTCCATCTCTTTCTTACACAAACACACAGATAGACACACAGAGAGACAGACAGTCAGTTTGTTAAAAAAAGAATCTTCTGCTGCTCTTCCTCGACAACTCTCTGAAACAAAAAAGAAAAAGGAAGCTGATATAGAAAAACAAGCTCTAACCAGAGAAAGAACATCAAGCTGAAGAAGAAGAAGAAGAACAGCCAATCCAAATAAAGAGTCTTCTTCTGTCTTCTGCCAGGACTCTTCAAAGGACAACAAATCTTCTATCTGTCAAGAAGTTCCTGGAGTTCATCTGGTTAAAACAATAGTCTGAAGGCCTATCACCCTAAAGCAAAGCTCCATCTTTCCTGAACCATTCAAAATCTCAGGGGGAGCCTTTGCTAACATCAAGATCCACAAAAGTCTTCTCAGTTGTATATTGAGAACGAGAAGACAAAATCAATCTCTCACCCCCACTATAAAAGGGGTTCTTAACTCCCTTCAAAAGTTATTCCTGGTTGCAAGTCACCTAAACAAAAGACTTGAGATTTGGTTTTTGAGCACCTGATCAAATGCTCATTGGTGTTAGGCACCTGATCAAAATTCTGAGTGGATTCCTACCAGGGTGGTAGAAGAGTGGATGTACCCTGGTTGGGGAACCACTATAAATTTCTTGTGTTGTCTGGTTGCTTTTTTCTTTTGTTTCTTGCTGTGGCTATGCTAGTTAGGATTGTTGTGTTTATGTTTAATTAGTTTACACTCTGCAGTATTTTTTATTTACAACAAAAAGTTGTAAAGTTTTGTAATGATACTATATTCACCCCCCCTCTAGAGTATTCCAGATCTAACCCCTCACTTTTAATTGGTATCAGAGCCTGGATTCCCTTGGTTGTACAAGCTAACACTTGAACTAAAGATCCTGAGTTTGATCTGTCCTTTCATTTCTATTAGATGTTCACACACAGCATGACACAGAACAAAGACTATGCAAGCACCAGACCTCCAGTTTGTAACCTAAATAGGTTTGTCATCTAGAAGGCAATAATCAAGTTATATATGAACTCTATTGATGAGGATATTTTTAATTCCATTGTGATAGGTCCTCCTCAACCATCTGCCTCCACCTCTACAGCAACATCCAACAACATCCAACAACAATGCAGTTCCACCACCTGAGTGGATTGAGGCCCAGAAGAAGGCAAAAATTACTGATGCCAAGACTGTTGGAGTTACCATGGTGATCTCGAAGTAGTCAAACATGTAATCTCACTGCCAACGCGATATGAGCCTGCAGGGTCGCACATAAGAGATGTGGAGAAGTTGGATGATTGACTGTGTTGGTAAAGGTTACCAATCACCAACCTGAATGGGGCTGTGGGCAAAGTGTTGCCTTAAAGGAGAGTTGGGTTGGGCAAAGTGTTGCCTTGGTGTATTGGTGCTCGGATTCTCGCCGATCGACGAGAATCATCGAGTAGTGTACTCTGATTCTCGCCGATCGACGAGAATCGTCGACCCTGTTCGACGTGTATCGTCGGTGATTCTCGACGATCGACGAGAATCGTCGACCCTATTCGACGTGTATCGTCGGTGATTCTCGACGATCGACGAGAATCGTCAACCTACGATTCGACGTGAATCATCGGGCATTCTCGCCGATTGATTCTCGCCGAATCTGCTGGTGATTCTCGCCGACCGATTCTCGCTGACTGGTTCTCGCCGATCCTAGCCGATACTCGCCGATCCTTAGTGATTCTCGACGATCAATTCTCACCGATCGGCTGGTGATTCTCGCCGATTCTAGAACCCTTATTCTTGGGTGGTCTGCGGATAGCGACACTCCTAAGTCTATTTTATACTTTAGGTATAAATAGAACACTTAGGGTTTTTCGGGATACATCGGTTCTGTGCCTTCTGATCGAATTGAAGCCGACGGAAGAGTTCCGTTCTTCGGTCCGCCGATCCCGAATCCCGCCGCCGACGGAAGGGTTCCGCCGCAGCCGTGTTCGCTCCGTCGACCTCCTCCTCTCCGGCGATCGTCGCTGGTGCTGCTCTTCCTGGCGTGGACCTAGCAGTCCGTGGAATAACAAGGTGCGGTCATCCTCCTTCCCGATAATCCGTGCGATGGATAGATCGGCGTTCTCCCGCTCGTGTGGATTACTGCAGAGACGTGGACATCATTCTACGTAGAACTCGCCACCAGCAATAACGCGAAGCTTGGAGCATCTCCGTTGAGTTGTGCCTCAACGCCACCGAGGTAATTTTTGCCTAGTTGTTTGTTAACTTCTTGATTCAACTATCATGGCCCGATCCCATCTCTTTTGGGTTTTCTTGATGTTTTTATTCTTCTGCTGCGTGCACAAGCGTTGTGCCATCCTCATAGAGAAACCCAACAGTGGTATCAGAGCGAGGTTTCGGCCATGATTGTTGTATTGGAAGTTTTGTTATTCTAGTGCGTGTAAACCTAGGGATTTAGAAGTGTTCTAAATGTCTAGATTTATTCTTGGCACCCCGCCAAGAACTTCTGGAATTGCGTGGAAATTTCTAATTGTTAGAAATTGTAGTCTCCTTAGCAGTAACCATCCCTCGAGTTTGTTTTGGATTTTGAATCCGACATAGAGAGATGAGCTTGTCTACTGCTTTAAGTTGAGTTGTCTTTGCCTTTGTCCAATGCATGTAAATCTGAGGATTTGGAAATTTTCGGATGTTCAGATTTAGCCCTTCCTTCTATCAATTGTTGATGGTGTCAGGATGTGCACATAAGGGATGCATGTGGTTTAGATTTTGTTTTTCTTTGGATGTGCACATTGATCAAATATTGATCATGGTTAATTGTTAACCTATAATTAAAATCCCTTCATCAAATATTAAGTGTTCGGATGCCTTCCGATGGATGACACTCTTCCTGCCTCGATCGATGAAGTGTGGGCTTGCCAAAGCAAGGTGCATTAATCTATCTTGGTAAGGGTGCGAGCGGATAATGGTGATATCCCACTGTCAACATCGGGTCCAGCTTAACTAGGTGACCTCAAAGGTTGAGTGCCTAGAGTCATAGGGTTGGCATGCACCATATGATGGATGCGAATAAGGAGTTATTCACCAACCATACAAGAATTGCATGAGGATGCAATTGGCAAGCGTTGCCTACCTAAATAACCGCATCGTGAGAGGAAAACCAAAGCTGACTCATTATGTTGGTGAAATACGGATCTTGCCCACTAAGAGAGTAGCTCGCATGAACTCTCCGAATTGTTAGTGAGGGCTATCATTTCGAATAAAATAGTGGGAGTGTTTTAATTGAAGTCCAAATTAAAATAAATTGTATTTGAAATTTAGGTACTGATTTTATTCTGCATAAACTCTTGTAGAATTCCATAGCAAGTGTTTCACACTCCACTTTGTCTCTGAGAGCCATCCTTGAGAAGGATAAGCTCAGTGGGACAAATTACATGGACTGGTACAGGAACCTGAGAATTGTTCTCAGGCAAGAGCGAAAGCTCTATGTCTTGGAAGAAGAAGCCCCCGAGGTGCCGACCGGGAACTCTTCCCGTGCTGAGAAGGATACTTATAAGAAGTATACTGATGTTGCTTTAGATGTCGAATGCCTTATGCTTGCCACTATGAACTCTGAGCTTCAGAAGCAACATGAGAGCATGGGGTGCAAGGAGATTGGCGAGCATCTCAAGAAAATGTTTCAAGGGCAGGCTCGTCAAGAGAGGTTCGACATCACAAAAGCATTGTTTCAGTGCAAGATGGGAGTTCGAGACTCAGTAGGGACTCACGTACTCAAGATGATTGGGTATATAGAGAACCTTAAAAGGCTGAGTTTTCCTCTTGGTCAAGAGTTGGCCACAGATCTGATCCTGCAATCGTTGTCGGACAGTTATGAGCAGTTCGTCTTGAACTACAACATGAATGAAATAGACAAGACACTGCCCGAACTCCTAGGCATGTTGAGAACTGCCGAAATTAATATGAAGAAGGCCAAGCCTGCCAGCCCCATACTGATGGTGCATAAGGGCAAGGGCAAGGCCAAGGGCTCCAAGAAGACGAAGGTGGGACCTAAGTCATATCTTGAGCCCAAGTCTTCTGCACTGATGAAAAATAAAAGCACGGTGAAGGTAGGGAAATGCCACCACTGTGGCAAGGCTGGTCATTGGCGGAGGAACTGTCCTTCGTACATTGAGGATCTGTAGAAAAAGAAGGGAGGTATGACTTCCGCTTCAAATATTCACGTTATAGAGATAAACCTTTCTGCTCCTTCATCTTGGGTATTGGATACCGGATGTGGTTCTCACATTTGTACAAATGTGCAGGAACTGGAAAGGAGAAGATTGCTGAGTAAAGGGGAGGTGGACCTCCGCGTCGGCAATGGAGCAAGAGTTGCTGCTGTAGCCGTAGGGGTTTACCGTCTTTCTTTGCCCAGTGGGCTTGTAATAGAACTAGATAATTGTTATTTTGTTCCGGCCATAACTAGAAACATTATATCTATTTCATGTTTGGACATGATTGGATTTTCTTTTATAATTAAGAACAACTGTTGTTCTATATTTAAGAATGATGTTTGTTATACTGTAGCCCAATTGTTTAATGGTCTTTATGTTTTGAACTTGGACCATCTGATCTGTAATGTAGAAAATAATAAAAGACTAAGAACAAATGACTCGAACCCTACCTTTCTCTGGCATTGTCGTTTGGGCCATATCAACGAGAAGCGCATATCCAAGCTCCATAGAGATGGACTTTTGGACTCATTTGATTATGAATCATTTGAGCGATGCGAATCTTGTTTGTTAGGCAAGATTACTAAAGCTCCTTTCACTGGTTATACTGAGAGGGCTGAGGATCTCTTGGGTCTTGTACATAGTGATGTATGCGGACCCATAAGTTCCATGGCTAGAGGTGGGTATTTCTACTTTGTTACATTTACTGATGATTTCAGTAGATACGGATATGTGTATCTTATGAAGTGCAAATCCGAGACCTTTGAAAAGTTCAAAGAGTTCAAGAATGAAGTAGAAAAGCAGTTGGGTAAAAGGGTTAAAGCACTCCGATCTGATCGAGGTGGCGAATACCTGAGTCATGAGTTTCGTGATCATCTGAAAGAGTGTGGTATTGTATCACAGCTCACTCCACCTAGAACACCACAACATAATGGTGTGTCTGAGAGGAGAAATCGTACTCTGTTAGACATGGTACGTTCGATGATGAGTCATGCAGACTTGCCTGTTTCCTTTTGGGGTTTTGCTTTAGAGACTGCTGCAATGACATTGAATCGCGCTCCAATGAAAACGGTTCTGAAGACACCATATGAGATATGGACTGGGAAGCGTCCTAATATGTCGTTCATTAAAATTTGGGGCTGTGAGGCATACGTGAGACGTCAAATGCCTGACAAGCTGGAACCCAAATTGGATAAATGTTATCTGGTGGGATATCCTAAGGAAACGAAAGGGTATTACTTTTACCTACCGGCTGAGGGCAAAGTGTTTGTCGCAAGGACTGGTGTCTTCTTGGAGAAAGAGTTCTTATCAAGAAAGACTGAAAAGGTAGAGCTTGAAGAAGTTCAAGAACCACATGTAGTGAGTGAACTGGAATTGGATTCTGAGACAGGACTACAAGATGTTGTAGCTAGAGAACCTGCTCAGGGAACACAAGTCCTATGTAGATCTGGTAGACCGAGGTTTGAGCCTGAGAGATATGGATTTCTCGTGTCTCAAATAGGTAATGTGTTGCTTATGGATCATGATGATGAACCAGCAACCTACCAAGAGGCTATGAATGGACCGGACTCCGACAAATGGCTTGAGGCTATGAAATCTGAAATGGACTCCATGTATGCAAACCAAGTTTGGAAGTTGGTGGAACCACCTGAAGGGGTACGACCCATAGGGTGCAAGTGGGTCTTCAAGAAGAAGACCGACATGGATGGGAATGTACAGACATTCAAAGGGCGACTGGTGGCTAAGGGTTTCAAGAAAATTCATGGTATTGACTATGATGAGACCTTTTCCCCTGTTGCCATGGTAAAGTCCATAAGGATATTGCTTGTTGTTGCTGCGTATTATGACTACGAGATCTGGCAGATGGATGTCAAAACGGCTTTCCTTAATGGAAACCTCCTTGAGGAAGTGTATATGACACAACCCGAGGGTTTTGTATCCCCAGATGAAGCCACTAAAATATGCAAGCTGAATAAGTCCATCTATGGACTGAAACAGGCCTCTCGAAGTTGGAATCTTCGTTTTGATGAGAAAATCAAAGAGTTTGGTTTCATCAAGAATGAAGATGAGCCTTGTGTTTACAAGCGAATCAGTGGGAGCATTGTTGTCTTCCTGATATTGTATGTAGATGACATACTGTTAATTGAGAATGATATTTCTACCCTAAAAGTTGTTAAGAACAACCCAGGGAACTGCTTTTCAATGATGGATTTGGGTGAAGCGACTTATATACTCGGTATTAAGATCTATAGAGATAGATCGAAGAAGTTGCTGGGTTTGACCCAGAGTACGTACATCGAAAAGGTGTTGAAGCGGTTCAACATGCTTGAGTCCAAGAAAGGATTTTTGCCCATGTCTCATGGTGTGAATCTCTCTAAGGACCAATGTCCAAAGTCTTGTGAAGATAAGGACCGCATGAAGTTGATTCCATATGCTTCAGCAATTAGATCAATCATGTACGCGATGTTATGTACTCGACCCGACGTCTCCTTTGCTTTGAGAATGACTAGCAGGTATCAGTCAGACCCCGATGAGTGTCACTAGATTGCAGTCAAGAATATACTGAAGTACTTGAGAAGGACTAAAGATGTGTTCTTGGTGTATGGTGGAGAGGAAGAGCTCGTTGTAAGTGGTTACACAGATGCTAGCTTCCAAACTGATAGAGACGACTCCAAGTCTCAGTTAGGTTTTGTGTTTTGCCTGAATGGAGGAGCTGTAAGCTGGTAGAGTTCCAAGCAAGAGACAGTTGCTGATTCTACAACTGAGGCCGAGTATATCGCTGCAGCTAATGCGGCGAAGGAGGCTGTATGGATTAGGAAATTCATCGGCGAGCTTGATGTAGTTCCTAGCATTGTTGGTCCCGTAGTTCTCTACTGTGATAACAATGGTGCAATTTCACAATCTAAGGAACCTAGATCCCATCAGCGCTCCAAGCACCTACTTCGGCGGTTTCATCTTATTTGTGAGATTGTCGAACGAGGAGATGTGAACATTTGCAGAGTGCCGACTGAGGAGAATATTGCGGATCCACTGACAAAGCCTCTCGCGCAGAGAAAGCATGATGGTCATACTAGATCGATGGGTATACGATACCTAAACAATCAACTCTAGTGAGAATCTTGTGGATTGCATGTAAACTTGTATTTTGTTGGCCATTTGTTCATATGATGAACATTATACCTAGTTTTTCTCTTACAATTAATGGCAAGTTCTTTTATTATGAATTTTTCTATATGATAGTTAAATGATAACATAATAGATACCCTTAGAATGTTCGCTTCCATGGGACATCAAGTACGTGACTTGAATGTGAGAGCCTATGATTTATTTGAAGCTTCATTCTTAAAAGGTCCCTGGTCGAGTATCATCATAGAAGCTAAGGGTGATGATGGTACTTGGAGACTAGCACGTGCGTTGACTGATGACTGGTTCTCACAGGTCATGATATTGTGATATCAAGTCATCACGTGGGTACTTGTTAGTGAACAAGTTGTACTGGACAGACCCAACCTGAGACTACTCTGTGGATTGTCATCCAATCGTGTCATGAGTAGGTCTCAATTGACAATGGTGTTGTGGTCCTTTGACCTGAAGTCACAGCATTCATCAAGTGAGGAAGAGCGTGCTTTGATGCCATCTAAAGTCTTCCTTGAGAAAGGTTGATGATAAGGGTGGTTGTTGGGCATGTTACGAATCATTTGGGTATTTGTGTGTGAACAGATATGGGATTTGTCCTCCTGTATGACAGGAGTTGCATCCATGGGCCCCTTGATGGAACTGGACTGAGAAATGCATGACCATGCTTGGTTGAGTCAATATGTGATATTGGACTCACCATTCTCTGGAAGTCCGTCCTGGATCAAGAAACTTGGATTGAGCTATTACGAGGGTGACACAGTCCATGCCTCTAGTTCTTTCCGGATGTAAGGGACAAAGGGACAAAGACAACGCTAATACATTGGTCGTAAAGGCTTATGAGTTATAAACTCTTATTGCTTGGGGAGCAATGATGCATTGCTAGATGCCGCTCATTGTTTGTGAGGTTTTTGGTTTGATACTTTCAAGATCAAGTGGGAGTCTGTTGGAGTTACCATGGTGATCTGGAAGTGGTCAAACATGTAATCTCACTGCCAACGCGATATGAGCCTGCAGGGTCGCACATAAGAGATGTGGAGAAGTTGGATGATTGACTGTGTTGGTAAAGGTTACCAATCACCGACCTGAATGGGGCTGTGGGCAAAGTGTTGCCTTAAAGGAGAGTCGGGTTGGGCAAAGTGTTGCCTTGATGGATTGGTGCTCGGATTCTTGCCGATTGACGAGAATCGTCGAGTAGTGTACTCTGATTCTTGCCAATCGACGAGAATCGTCGACCCTGTTCGACGTGTATCGTCGGTGATTCTCGACGATCGACGAGAATCGTCGACCCTGTTCGACGTGTATCGTCGGTGATTCTCGACGATCGACGAGAATCGTCAACCTACGATTCGACGTGAATCATCGGGCATTCTCGTCGATTGATTCTCGCCGAATCTGCTGGTGATTCTCGCCGACCGATTCTCGCTGACTGGTTCTCGCCGATCCTAGCCGATACTCGCGATCCTTAGTGATTCTCGACGACCGATTCTCACCGATCGGCTGGTGATTCTCGCCGATTCTGGAACCCTTATTCTTGGGTGGTCTGCGGATAGCGACACTCCTAAGTCTATTTTATACTTTAGGTATAAATAGAACACTTAGGGTTTTTCGGGATACATCGGTTCTATGCCTTCTGATCGAATTGAAGCCGACGGAAGAGTTCTGTTCTTCGGTCCGCCGATCCCGAATCCCGCCGCCGACGAAAGGGTTCCGCCGCCGCCGTGTTCGCTCCGTCGACCTCCTCCTCTCCGACGATCGTCGCTGGTGCTACTCTTCTTGGCGTGAACCTAGCAGTCCGTGGAATAGCAAGGTGCGGTCATCCTCCTTCCCGATAATCCGTGCGACAGATAGATCGGCGTTCTCCCGCTCGTGTGAATTTCTGCAGAGACGTGGACATCATTCTACGTAGAACTCGCCACCAGCAAGAACGCGAAGCTTGGAGCATCTCCGTTGAGTTGTGACTCAACGCCACCGAGGTAATTTTTGCCTAGTTGTTTGTTAACTTCTTGATTCAACTATCATGGCCCGATCTCATCTCTTTTGGGTTTTCTTGATGTTTTTATTCTTCTGCTGCTTGTACAAGCGTTGTGCCATCCTCATAGAGAAACCCAACAAAGACCATGAATATTCTGGCCCAAACAATGTCAGATGACATTTTTCAAAAAGTGGCGAAATGCACATCAGCCAAAGCCATCTGGAATTCCATCAATCAAATGGTGGCTGGATCTGCTGATGAAAGAAAGGATAGGAGATTCAATCTCATATCCCAATATGAGAATTTCAAGAAGGAGGAAGCTGAATCAGTAGCTGACATGTACAATAGGTGTAGCTCAATCATCAATGAGCTGAAAACCTTGGACAAGGAAATCACCCTCACAGAGGTGAATGATAAAATCCTTATGTACTTCCCAAGCTCATGGGATACAAGGATCTGGCCCATCAAGGAGGCCAGGAGCCTGAATGAGATTTCCACTGAATCTCGTTTGGGAAAGCTAAAGTCCTATGAGCAGCTTATCAAATACAGAGAAGCAGCTGAGCAAAGAACACCTCCACCAGCAAGGAAGGAGCACAACATTGAATTCAAATCTGCTGAAGAGACTGAGACCCCAACAATGAATGAAGAACTGACGTCTCTCTTTACCAAGAGATTCTATAAGATGGCAAGGAAAGACTTCAGAAGAAAGTCATCCAGACAGGATGACAAACCAAGGTATAACAAAACTCCCACTAAAGAAGTGGTGTGCTTTGGCTGTAGGAAACCTAGACACTTGCTCTCAAAGTGTCCAGAGACTCAGAATAAGGAGAAGAGAAGAGAGAAGGATACAAGAAGACAACAACACAGCTCAAGACCTTCCTCCAGCAGATACAAGAAGAAGGAGAAAGGATTTGTAGCTGAATCCTGGAGTGAAACTGAAGATGAATCAACAACCTCCAGCTCCAGTGAAGAGGAATAAGAGGAAAGGGCCAAAGAAGTCTATCTCATGGCAATTGATGCTTCCAGAACTCATTCAGATGAAGAAGAGTCAGACAGTGAAGAAGCTTCAGAATCTGAGGCTGACCAGGTACTTTCTTATTTTGATTATAATTCTAATTCTTTTAGAACTGAATTTAAAACTATGTGCATAGATCTAATAAATTCAAAAAAAGAAATCAAGACACTTAGGTAAAAGCAAGGAAACAAAGAAGATATTGTTTCTGAAAATAATAGGTTAAAGGATGAATTAAATGAAGCTAATGAACTAATCAACTCCTTGAAAACACAACTATGTGAGGCCAAACAATTTGAGGAATCTCTCAATAGGAGAAGCCTCAGGCTGATGGACATTACAAGCACTGTAAATGCCAGACTGAATGGCAAGCTGGGCATGAGTGCTTCATCAAATTTGCCCCCCATTCTTAAGAAGAACATTTTGTCAACCCCCATCAAGTTTGTTTCTGCTAAAGGCAAAGAGATAATAACTACTAAACAAATCACAGAAGAAATGCCAAACCTTAAAAATCAAAATAACATAAACCAAAAAATAAGTAAAAACAAAGTTCAGCAGATTTCGTCGAACTCAGATCGAAGAAATGTGGCCAGTTCGTCGAACTATAGTCGACGAACTCTGAACGCAAACTAAAGCTATAATTACTCGTCTTACTGCGATCGACGGACTTTGTATGGTTCGTCAAACAGAGAACAATGAACGTGGGGCACATAAAATGACTATGTTCATTCTCTGGGCAAAGATCGACGATCTCATCCCAATTCATCGAACTCTGGTCGACGAACTCACAACAATTCGTCGAATCCAGAAAGACTTAACAAAAATTATAAATGTAACAACAACTCTAATAAACTTAGGAAGCTATTTAATCCATTAGCTGATTGGATAACTCCACCAAGAAGATATCATCCTTTAGGATACAAATCTCAACCAGAAATCTCTGTGATATCTATTTTCTCATATCAACAATATAAAGGACCCAAGGTAACCTGTGTCAAGAACAACTAACTATTTTTACTGCAGGAAAAGAGCTGTCCAGTTAGTAATCAAACCTGGTACCTGGACAGTGGATGCTACAAACACATGACTGGCTGCAAGGACAACCTAATCAACTATAAGTCCAAGCTGGGGCCAAAGGTAATCTTTGGTGACTCAAAATGTGGCCAGATAGAAGGTTATGGAGAAGTGAAAATTGGAGCTGTCACCTTCAAGAAAGTGACATATGTCAGAGGACTCAAACATAACCTCATCTCTATAAGTCAATTATGTGATGAAGGTTATCAGGTACACTTTAACTCAACCTCCTGCACTATCTCTAATAAAGAATAACAAATTGTTTTACTTGAAAATAGACAAGGCAACATCTACTTAGTTAATTTTTATTCTGCCAGTTCAGATATCTGCCTACTCAATATAGTTAGTTCTCAGAATGAATTATGGAATAAAAGTCTAGGTCATGTTAATATGAAAAATATTGCTAGGCTATCAAAAGACAACCTTGTGAGAGGCTTAGCTTCTTGCCCCTACAAGAAGGAAGGCCTTTGCAGGGCTTGTCAATTAGGCAAGCAAACTAAATCTAGCTTTAAATCAGTATATAAAAGTGATTCACCCAGGATTTTGTATTTGCTACACATGGATCTTTTTGGACTCACTACTGTACAAAGCCTAGGAGGTTAATCCAATACCCTAGTCATTGTAGATGACTTCTCAAGGTTCACTTGGGTGTCCTTTCTGAGATCTAAGTGAGCATGATACCTTTAAAGTTCTTATAGATTTTCTCAGGACCATACAGATTGAGTACTCTACTCATGTTGCATTGATCAGAAGTGAGCATTGTACAGAGTTCGAGTCTCTTCTTATGCATGAGTTCTGTGAGAAGGAAGGTATCAGACACTGTTTCTCAGCTCCTAGAACTCCCCAACAAAATGGGGTAGCTGAAAAGAAAAATAGGACCCTAATTGAAGCTGTAGGTACATTACTTGCAGATGCTTACATGCCCCTATCCTTTTGGGTAGAGGCTGTAAGCAAACAAAATTATGTCCTTAATAGAAGTTTAATACATAAACTAAAGAATATGAATCCCTATGAATTAATTAAAGGGAAGAAACCTAAAATCAACTATTTTAAAGTATTTGGTTGTATATGCTATATACATAATAACAACAAGAAATACATTAGAAAGTTTGAAGCTAAGGCTGAAGAGGGAATTTTTCTAGGATATTCCTAAGTAAGCAAAGATTATAAGGTATTCAATAAATCATCTTTAAAAATAGAAGAATCTATTCATGTTACTTTTGATGAGGCTAATATGTCTTGCAAGGAGAAAGAGATTTCTACCAGCAATCCTTTGTAGGTACCTCACTTGTGTGAGAACTTGGATGGATTAAGAATCACCCAAGAGGCTCCAACACATCCTTCTCCACAAGATGAAGAAGAAAGTGAAGAAGAAGGAACTGAAGTGATTGAACCTCATCCAACAACAAACTCAATTCCACAAGAAGAATTAATTCAAAATGCTGTTGCTGATCTAACTCCACCAATTGACTTTGTCACACTCAGGGATCACCCCAGATCCCAAGTAATTGGAGACATATCAGTAGGTGTATAGACAAGGCATCAACTCAACCAAGACTTGATGCATGCCTGTTTTCTCTCTCAGGTTGAACCTCAATACATAAAATATGCTGAGCAGAATCCCCACTGGATCATTGTAATGCAAGAGGAACTTAACCAATTTGAGAGATGTAGAGTTTGGGATTTGGTTCCAAGACCTCAAGACTACCCAATCATTGGAACCAAATAGGTATATAGAAATAAACTGGATGCCCAAGGTACAATTGTGAGGAACAAGGCTAGGCTTGTTGCTCAAGGATACAGGCAGGAAGAAGGCATAGATTATGATCAAGCCTTGGCACCAGTTGCAAGGTTAGAGGCCATCAGAATTTTTCTGGCCTATGCTGCCTACAAGAAATTCAAGTGTATCAGATGGATGTGAAGAGTGCATTTCTGAATGGAGTACTTAAAGAAGAGGTTTATGTTGAGCAACCTCCAGGTTTTGTCTCCCCAACTCATCCTTATCATGTTTTTAAATTGCATAAAGCTCTTTATGGTCTAAAGCAAGCTCTAAGAGCTTGGTATGAGACCCTAGCTATATTTTTGATAGAGCATAAATTCATTAGAGGCATAGTAGATAAAACACTTTTCTATAGACATCATAAGGACCAAACCTTGTTAGTACAAATCTATGTGGATGACATCATATTTGGGTCTACTGATTCCAAATTATGCAAGAGGTTCTCTGACCTCATGCATTCAAAATTTGAAATGAGTAGCATGGGTGAGCTCTCCTACTTCCTTGGTGTCCAAGTGAAGCAGCTCCCAGATGGCATCTTCATCTCCCAAGCTAAATATGCTAAAGAGCTTATAAAGAAGTTTGGGATGGCTGATGCCTCAACAAAGAAAACACCTATGGCTACAAATGTTGTAATAGACTCTGATGCACATGGGAAACCTGTGGATCAGAAACTATATAGGGGCATTGTTGGGTCTCTACTATATCTTACAACTAGCAGACCTGATATCATGTTTGCCACATGCCTTTGTGCTAGGTTCCAGGTGAACCCTAAAGAATCTCACCTAATTTTCTTAAAAAGAATTTTGAGATATATAAAGAGTTGCCCTAGTCTAGGCCTATGTTATCCTACTGAGTCAGAATTTGATTTAACTGGATATTCAGATGCTGACTTTGCAGGATGCAGGGTGGACAGAAAAAGCACCTCAGGAACTTGCCAGTTCCTTGGGATGAGATTAGTGTCTTGGTTTTGTAAGAAATAATCATTTGTGTCTACAACAACAGCTGAAGCAGAATAAATAGCTGCTGGTAGTTGTTGTTCCCAGATGTTGTGGATCCAAAATCAACTCCTAGACTATGGTCTCAACTTAATTAATTCAACTCTATTTTTTGATAACATAAGTGCTATAGCCATAGCACAAAATCCAGTTCATCATAGTTGGACCAAACATATAGATATTAGGCATTATTTCATTAGAGAGTGTGTAGACAAAAACAAAGTTAATCTTGTCTATATCTACACTGATTTACAAAGAGCTGATATATTCACCAAACCTCTGGATGAGAGAAATCACTTGTTCTTTATAAATCAGCTTGGAATGATCAATGAAGAAGACTTAGTTTAGTTTCTGTTTGCACTCGACGAATTTGCCAAAGTTCGTCGAATGGAGTTCGTCGAACTGGGGAAAGTTCTTGAGATATTCATTGAACGGAGTTCGACGAACTCTTTGTGAGTGAAGTTATTTTCATCGAACGAAGATCGATGAATCTACTTCAGAAAACTTTCATCGAACGGAGCTCGACGAAATGTCTTCAAATCTTCAGACTGAGCTCGACGAATTGTTTAACTCTAAATTATTTCGTCGACCTCAGATCGAAGAATTTTTTAATTTTCGTGGAACGGAGTTTGTCGATTCATATTCTGGAAAACCTTAAATCTAGTTTTCTTCAACCTCCATCCCATGCTTTCAGATACTTTGTACTTGATCTTTGCTTTTCTCTTGTAGGTGCTCTCATGGCGATTCATGCAGGAACTCTTGCCGCAATGAAATTTGACACAAGGTTTGATGTCGATTTCGACTCTTTCCAACATTCTGACCCTATCTTCCTAGATATCCTGAAGCTACTTGAAGACCAACAACTAAAGAATCTGTTGTCAACTAGAATAAAGATATCTTCCACAAAAATCAGGGAATGGGTGTACACCTCTGCCACAACAGATGACAATACCATGACCAGCACTATATCCGGTAATACTGTTTCCCTAACTCCCGCCGTTCTCACAGCAATTTTTGGATTAAACAATGGTGTTGGGTACATTGGAAAATGTGTACCAGATTTGAAGAAGCCTCACTCTACTCAATGATATACATCAAGGTGTATTTGATGTGCTTTGAGTTTATATGTGCAGGTTAAGTAATTGCAGAAAATGCAGAAAAGTTTCTAAGTCTACCTGTATCGACACTTAGAGACAGTGTCGACACTCAGAGAAGTTTTGTCGACATCAAATGTGTCAACACCAGGAGGCTATGTTGATACTCAGCAAACTTCAACAAAGTTAAAGTACTTGTGTCGACACAAAAGAGATGTGTCGACACTCAGCAAATTTCAACACAAGAAGGCTTATGTCGACACAAAGGAGATGTGTCGACACTCAGCAAGTATCAACAACATAAGAAGATGTGTCGACACAAGGGAGATGTGTCGACACACAGCAGAATTCAACTAAGTGTTAAAGAAGAAGTACTTGTGTCGACACACTCAATCAATGTCCACACATTCTACAAAAGGCTTGTGTCGACACACAGAATCAATGTCGACACATTCTGAAGAAGCAGTGTCGAGAAGCTTTTACAACAACACAAGGAGTTGTGTCGACACCATCAAGGCTAGTGTCGACACTTAGTCTACTTGTGTCGACACTTAGTCTATTTGTGTCGACATATAATGACTATCTGTACCGACACTTTCAGACAGTGACAGTGATTTCAAGAAGTGACTGGATGACTTGACAGCTGCCATTTCAACCGGTCAACTGCAACTGTCAGAGCTGCCAGAAGGTTGTTAGAAACCAGATCAGCCAGTTACCTTGGAGGAAGACTATATAAAGACCTTTCTCCTTCAACAGAAAAAAGTAATCATAATAAGAAAGAGACAATCAATAAACAGATTATTCATTGAAGATCAATAACAGATTGAAAAGATTTGAAGACCTTCGACAGAAGATCTAAGAAGTTGGAGAGAGAGAGCTCCTTCTAAGAAGAGCAGCTGCTGAACCAAGCTGTAAAGTAAGATTCAGATTGAGATCTGAATCTCAAGACAGAAGTTGATTGAAGCTCATCTTCACAGGAGATTCAACCCTACTGAGTTCTAATTCAAGAAGCTTTGAAGAAAGCTAAGGGAGGTTGATCTCTACCAAGTTCTTCCAAGAACTCATCAAGAAGACAGTCAACTCATCTCTCTCTGTCAGAGTTGTGGTTAATTACTTTGTATAATCAAATTTCTGTAGGATCTTGTATAGATCTGAGCTGTAAGCCTATTTTATAAAGGCTGAGTGTAGGAGACTGTGTGCTTTGAGTGTAGGTCTTGTTGAAGACTGAGGTAGGGCCTTGTGCCTGAGTTGTAGGAGACTTTGTTTTCTGAGTGTAGGTCTTGTTTAAGACTGAGTGGTAGGGCTTATTGCCTGAGTTGTAGGAGTGGGGACACTCCGAGTTGTAGGAACCTGTTTGGGGTTCTGAGATGTAGGATCTGAGGATCTGAAGAGTAGTGCAGAAGTTAGGCCGAATCTAGTACACTACTAGATAGGCGAAGGGGGAAAGTGGATGTACCCAAACCTTGGGGAACCACTATAAAAATCTGTGTGCACTCTGTGTTTATTTATTTCTGTGATTGCTGAGCTAGCTGTGCTGAACTGCTATAGAAAATTGCAAATACAGGTTTAAATTGTTCAGTGATTCTGCCTTAAATTTAAAAAGATAAAGTTCACATATTCACCCCCCTCTAGGTGGTTAGGCACTATTTCTTTCAAATGGTGAAGAGGATTTAAAAATGGATACTGAAGAATATGATGAAATGCTGAGTGTAATGGGTTATTCTGGACAAACCCCAAATAAGCTGTTGAAGAAACAATTGTCTACAGAGTTCAAATTCTTAGCAGATATTGTAGGGAAGGTGTTGCTTGGCAAGCATACTGCCCATGACTACATAACCAGGCACCAATTCCTGGTTATGTGTGCTGTGGTCAATAAGAAGAAAGTAAACTGGGCTCAAATCATATTTGATTTGATAAAGAAAAAGAATAATAAGAAGGAAGTCAGTTTTGGAAGGATCTTGGGGCTCTTCTTGAAAGAAAAAGCTACTGAATCCCCGGTCTCCCCAACCATATTCATTAATACCAGCAAAAGGCTCACTTGTGACTTATTTGGCAGGTGGGAGTGGACCATCACAAAGCCATCTAAGACTTCCTCCTCTGCCACCAGAGCTTTTGAAAGTACAAGGACTGATCCAGCCACTCCCCACCCTTCTAAAGATATCCTTCCTACACCTCCATCCTCTTCCACCATTCCTTCTCTACACCAACCAAACCAACAACCACAATAACAACACCAATAATATGCTCATGTTCCTACTCTAGCTACATCTCCTGCCACCTCTCAACCAGTAGATCTCATTGACATCCCCTCTTCCCCCATTCAGGAATATCATCAACCCTCTCCTTCACAATCCCCACAACCAACCCCACCTCAATCCACCCATGATACCCACATTCCCTCACCACCTTCATCTCCCTTACCTCCCCATCTAGCCAACCTCCCAACATTCAATCTACTCTCCTCCCCTCTTAACAATCCCTCTCCACAAGATACCACCATGCCAGATGCTCTCCCTCCCACTCCACCAACTACTTCCATCCCTACATCTGCTCGCCTACCAGCACATTCTGCCACACCATCTGCAACTCTACCAATGGATCCCTCCATCACTACTTCTCTTATTGTACTGCATACTCCTCTCCTCAAAAATCTTATAACAGAGGCTATTTCCCATCTTACTACTTCCATATCTTCTCTTGCTACTCAAATCCATGCTCTCTCTGCTACCCCCTCTTTACTTCGGGGCCTGGCTCTAGTTAGCACTGAAACCTGGCAGGGGGAGATACTTGATGAAGAAGCAGCAGCAGCAGCAGTAACAACAGCAACAACAGTACCACCAGCAGCAACAACAGAATTAGCCCCAGAAACAGCAACAGCAGTAGCATCAGAAGAAGCAGCAGCAGATGCTGATGATGATTTATTTGATTTTATTCATTTTATTGATACTGAAATGGATGTGGATGAGATTGCCATAGAAGAAATCAGTACTGTTGGAGATTATATTATTAATCCCACAGTTGATTTGTTAAGTCTGTTAAGAATTTTTGATACAGCTTATTTGAGCCTTCCTCCAAAAGATAGTACTAAGCCATCCTTGGCTATAATTCCATACACCTCACCAATAAGCCCCAAAGTTACCAAGCAACTCAAGGTAATTTTTGCTACTCCAGAATCTCCAGTCATCTCATCTCCACCTAAGGCTGGCTCAGTCATCATTTCATCCTTTTTAGAAACCATCTCTGCCCCAATTTTTGTTATGGATGACTCACCTATGCCTGATCTGGATGCCTTGATCATGGCTGATATAGAGGAGGAAAATAAGACAGTAGCTGAAAGCACTGTTATTAGTAGCCCTCCTGCTCCTCCTCCAGCTCCAGTTGCAACTCCTCCTCCTACTCCCTCCCAGCCAGAGAAACCTGAAATATCTACTAAAACCTTAGAAGCATTAAATGCATTATATGATAACCCTCAGGACTCCACTGATGATGATGAGGATGAAGATGAGGACTCAGATGAGGAACCCAAGAAGAAGAAAGTTTCCAAGAAAAGGAAAGCTCCTCCACCTCTTGCTCCAAAGCCCAATCCTGCCAAAGACACTCCATACTATATATTACAGAAGATCACTCCTTATAAGGGAATGCCTTCTTGTATGTGGTTATCTAAGAATGAACAAAAAGAGAGAGAGAGAAGAGTAGGAGATATTCACCTCCTCCTACTCAAAGATATATAAAGGACCCTCCTCCACCTCCTCCTCCAGCTGCTGGTGCTTCTAGTTCTTCAGCTCCAAAGACTACTCAGTTTCAAACTTATCAAAGACATCATGGTAGGTCCTCATCCTCAGGAAGCATCCATCAAAGACAGTATTCTTCTGGCAAGCAGCACCAACAACAATAGCAGCACCATCAACAACAAAAACAACAACAACTTCCTAAACATCAAAAAGCTGAAAGCTCCAACAGACATGCTTCTCTTGTACCATTTGGAGATCCTGAAACAGCTACAACTACTAGGATGGCCAGATTCCAGGAACTGGTTGGTCTTTCCATGATTAACAAAGCCAGAGCTGAAGGGAAGGATCCATTAGAGTATACTACCATGTCAAAATACAGGAAGGAAAAGCTCAACAGGTTTGAAAAATTGAATAAATTTTTCAATGTTGATGATTATATGAAACTGCATCCAGAAGCAGTAGTGCCCATGGCTACATCTCTAAAAATCATAGGGGCTGCTGACATGATAATGACTAAGGTGCAAGCTGCAGATCCCAATAGGGAAATCATATTCACTAAGCCTGAAGACAAAGGAAAAGAGGAAAAGCACAAGGAGAAAAAACAAAAGAAATGAACTCTGAACTGATTAGTTTCTGTGATATTTTTAAACTACTTTCTTATTGTTTGATACAAAGCTTATTGTATATATATCTGCTGCACATACTAATTTTTCCTGCAGATATATGTTTTCTTGCTTTGTAATTTTTTTTCATTATGAGTCTGTAATAGTGACCTCACCCAAATAGGGGGAGATTATTGGATCCCTAGTGTGATTTGGGCTAGGTTCACTAAGTTAGGATCATCTGACCCAACATGTATAGCCAGGGTCATGGTTATGTCTTAGAGTATAGGCCAAGTCCTTAGAGTAACACTACATGGACCAGCCATCAAGAGACTGCATAAAGACTCAAGACTTAGAGAAATTTCAGAAACTCAGAAAATGTCGACGAAAGCCATGCTCAGCTCGACGATCTCAGAGACAATTCTATGAGCTGAGCTCGACGAACTTGGGACTCAGGTCGACGATTTATGGACACTACTTCATCATTTCAAGTCCAGAATTTCTCTGAACTCCGCTCGACGAACATGGTATTCAGGTCGACGATCTATGGGTATTCTACGCCAACATCCTATTCCAGAAACAAGTAAATATCCTAAGTCCAGGATCATTGTCCAATCGACGAATTCACCTTCTCAGCTCGACGAACTTAGACCACATTCCTGGCAAGACTTATCTAGTAGTTAGAAGTTCTCAGGTCGACGAATCTAGTTCCCAGCTCAACGATTTCTGGCAACTCCACTTCAACACTTCATTCTAGAGATATCTAGAATATTCTAAGTCCAGAAACACTTTGCTGAACTCTAGTCGACGAACTTAAATTATCAGCTCGACGAACTTCATGCACAGAATTAGCAAGGTTTTGGAGAAATCAGATGTCTGTTCTTAGGTCAACGATCTTGGAACTCAGCTCGACGAACAGCCATTATCATATCGACGAACTTAGCTTCTCAGATCGACGAACTGTGGACTCAGCTCGATGAATTCTGTTCTCCGTTCGACGATTCTAGACTTAGTTCTTTTCATCCATCTGTCCTTATTCTATTGCAACAATTCCTGAGTAATTAATGCTAAAATATTATCTGCCGTTAGACGGGGCATTGATTATGGTCTTCTTTACGATTATTGTTTGTCATTTTTCAATGGGATAGTTGGGGAAATCATTCAATGAAAAATATTCTCCACGCCGTCAGCAATGAATGCAGAAGAATTTCAAATTTCAAAAGCAAGATAATATGGAATATACAAAAAGGGATTTTCCATCTCTTTATTACACAGACACACAGATAGATACACAGAGAGACAGAGAGTCAGTTTGTTAAAAAAAGAATCTTCTGCTGCTCTTCCTCGACAACTCTCTGAGACAAAAAGAAAAAGGAAGCTGATACAGAAAAACAAGCTCTAACCAGAGAAAGAACATCAAGTTGAAGAAGAAGAAGAACAGCCAATCCAAATCAAGAGTCTTCTTCTGTCTTCTGTCAAGACTCTTCAAAGGACAACAAATCTTCTCTCTGTCAAGAAATTCCTGGATTTCATCTGGTTAAAACAATAGTCTGAAGGCCTATTACCCTGAAGCAAAGCTCCATCTTTCCTGAACCATTCAAAATCTAAGGGGAGCCTTTGCTAACATCAAGATCCACAAAAGTCTTCTCAATTGTAAATTGAGAAAGAGAAGACAAAATCAATCTCTTACCCCCACTGTAAAAAGGGTTCTTAACTCCCTTCAAAAGTTATTCCTGGTTGCAAGTCACCTGACCAAAAGACTTGAGGTTTGGTTTTTGAGCACCTGATCAAAAGCTCATTGGTATCAGTCACATGATTAAAAATCTGAGTTGATTCCTATCATGGTGGTAGAAGAGTGGATGTACACAGGTTGGAGAACCACTATAAATTTCATGTGTTGTCTGGTTGCTCTTTTCTTTTGTTTCTTGCTATCGCTGTGATAGTTAGGATTGCTGTGTTAATGTTTAATTAGTTTACACTCTGCAGTAATTTTTATTTACAACAAAAAGTTGTAAAGTTTTGTAAAGAAAACTCTATTCACCCCCCACCTCTCTAGAGTATTCCAGATCTAACCCCTCACTTTCACAATAGTCTTTTTCTTTCTTCATTCCAGGATTCTTCAGAGGACAACAAATACTCTATCAGTCAAGAAGTTCCTGGATACCTTCTGGTCAAGGCTGAAATATTGAAGACCTACTCACCCTGCAGCAAAGCTCCAACCTTCCTGAACAAATCAATATCTCAGGGGGAGACTTTGTTAACATCAAAGGTCCACTTAAGTCTTCTAAGTTATATTTGAGAAAGAGAAGACAACATCTGTAACGCCCCGAAACTCAAAGGAGCAAAGGGGGACGTTTTGGGCCAGTTTGGGTTCTGGCAGCAGGCACACGGCCTGGGACACGGGCGTGTCCCAGGGCGTGTCGAGCCTGTGTCGACACTGAGATGGGAAGTCGACACTTTGGTCTCGACATTGTGTCGAGACTGGGCACACGGCCAGCGACACGGGCGTGTCGCAGGGCGTGTCGACCCGTGTCGACACTTAGCCGCGAAGTCGACACTCTGCGTTCGACGAAGGGTCGAGACATGGCACACGACCTGCGACACAGGCGTGTCACAGGGCGTGTCGACCTGTCTCGACGATCGTTCCGGGGAGTCGACGAGCTTTGCTCGACGGTGCGTCGAGACATGGCACACGGCCTGCGACACGGGCGTATCGCAGGGCGTGTCGACCTGTCTCGACGATCGCCCGAGTCGACGAGCTTTGCTCGACGATGCATCGAGACAAGGCACACGGCCTAGGACACGGGCGTGTCCAAGGCCGTGTCATCAAGTCGACGATCTTCACTCGACGAAGTGTCGAGTGTCGAGACCCTGTACACGGCCTGGGGTCCAGGCATGTTGAGGTGACACGGGTAAGGACACGGGCGTGTCCTAGAACCCGTGCAGTGCTCGGGTTGTTTTCGGGGAAAAATGATGGGGTACACGGCCGGCCACACGGCCGTGTCAGGTGGAACACGGACGTGTCAGCTCGAACACGAGCATGTTCGATACCCGTGTGAGGTTCCAGGTGATTCGATTTTGACGGCGAATGAGGCACACGGCCCTGGACACGGGCGTGTGCCAGGCCGTATTCGGTCCAGATTGGGCATTTCAGTCCCGAATCAAAGCCGTTCGTTTCCTTATTTTGAGATCCAACGGCTGGGGGTTGTTCCTGAAGGGATATACCCGGGTTTGGGCTTTCAAAACCCTCAATTTTTCTTAAGTGTTCTCTTTCTAAAGCCTTAGAGAGAGAGGAGAGCCAAGGGAGGAAGAAGGAGCTAGATCTCGCCATTGGAGGAGCTTCGAAGCTCCGAATCGCAAGCCGTCTCCGGATCCACGGAGGCAAAGCTAGTGCGGTGCTTTTCATCCGATTACTTTTCGATGGCGCCAAAGAGGAACGCTAGGGTAACGATCCTCATCTTGAGCATGATTAGCTCTCTTTCTTTGCATAGGAAGCCCGCTCTCGCGAGTTTGCGGAGAGTTGGAGGCGTTCCTTCGGGTAGATATGTGAAGTCCCCATTGTTTAGAGTCCGTAAGCGAGAACGGACATAGGCATGATGTGTGAAGCCTACCCGGACATGTTGGTCTGGATCGGTGATGTTGCATTGCATAATGCCGGAGAAGACTCCGTGCTATTGGTTGTTTTTCGGGTTTTCTACGCGGTAGATTGCAGCAGGGAGCCTTGGGGACTAACCCAAAGGTGTACCTGGAAAACTGGGCGGATACGAGATCTTGCCAACTTGGTGGCCTGAGCGCCAACTTGAACATAACCGGGTTATGTGACTTGTGATGGAAATGGGACTCGGTGGAAGTTTGACCCGCGCAAATGGCTTAAATTGTCGTTGCGATGTGAGCACGGGTTAGATGGAACCATACCCGTTCTACGTCGTTCGGTTAAAGAGACCTAAAGGTACGTGGCACTTACCGTTGGCATAGATTAGGGTCTTCGGCGGTCAATGGCTTAAATTGACGTGACCCAGGCCAGGAAGACAAATTGCTCATAGGTTTGGCCGTCCAAGTGTCGGTTGTGAGTCCGGAATGTCTATGGATTTAATTGACGTGACATCGACCGGTTCACCGAGAATGTGCCCTGAGAGCACGGGGCGTGTGGCCGTGCGAGCCAACGTCTGTGATGAAATGGCTATATGTGCTTATTGCTCGCTTATGCTAATGAAATGCAGGGAAGGAGCATCGCCGCCCCGAGTTGGCGGCGGGATCGTTGTAATTTGGTCAGCATTGCTGACCGTTGCCTTGTTTTGCCACCGTGTGGTGGTTTGTTGCTTGCAGGTGCAGCTGCACCAAGCGGTCAATAGCGGGCTAAAGCCCGAATGCGAAGCCGGCCCTTGAAGGCCTATTTGGAAGTGTTTACTGTTTTATTCATGTATGACCGGCCTGCGTGCCGTGGTTTGTAAAACATGTAATATAAAGTGAAACATTTTGTAAGGCCTTAAGGCTTATTTTGGGTATTTTGTATAACATTCCTAATTTGTATTAGTGGACATTCGTGCTTGAATGCTGGGTTCTTTGTTACAACTTTTATAAACTGCTTTCGCTAGAATGCTCTGTGTAGGACGTTGAGATTGGTTGGATGGTTTCCATATGTAACCACCCGGTCTGTCTGTAGTATATGGCGTCGGGCCCCGGCCGGACCTACTGCTATATGCTATGTGACGGATAGGGGGTGTTACAATTTGGTATCAGACTACTGGTTTTGGTTGGGCTTAAACTGAATTCGCGGGCGAATTCTTTTTAAGGGGTGGTGAGCACATTGTGTGCGTCATCGTAATAACAGTAAAAAGAACCCATGAATGTCCACTTATGAATGAAAATACTCGTGTTTGAGGAACCTGCCTGTTCCTATAATTGCTGTTTGCAATTTATTTGGTCGCTTAACGGTGTTTTGTACAACTATAGGTGACCCGAAGTGGTGTTGGGCCGTCAGAATGCCGAGTTTCTGAGGCTAGTAGTGCACCGGATGTTGCTCCTGTAACACCTCTGTCGGCTAAGAATATTCGATTGGTGGCTGAAGCGGTGTTGGCCGTGATAAATGCGCAGCCTGCAAGGCAAATGCAGCAGCACGCTCTTGTGATGGAGCAGGAACCTCTTCAAGAGGCTGAGCCGAGGAGAGTGGAGCAAGTGGTTGTGGAACCGGTGGTGCCAAGGAGGGCAACTGAGAGGCAGCTAAAGCATGTAATGAGCTTTAACCCTCCGTTATTCTCGGGGTTGGGAACCCCAACTCAGGCTGAAGACTGGCTCTCCAGGGTGAAGCGAGTCATGACAGCAACAGAGACGGAGGAGTGGCAAATGACCACCATCGCTACGTTCCTGTTGGACGGTGAAGCGAGAATGTGGTGGGAAGGATTGGAGCTGCATCATTTGAGAGGTAGACAACTGATAGACGTTCCGATGGAAGAGTTCTCGGGATTGTTCTTAGCAAGATACCTCCCTTCTACTCTGAGGATTTCGATGGAGAACGAATTTCTGAAGTTGGTTCCGGGTGAGAAGAGCGTGGATGAATATCTCCATGAGTTCACTCGTTTAAGTCGTTATGCTAGCTCCACCATCATGGATGAGGAGCGCAAGACTAATCGCTTCTACGAAGGCTTGAGAGATGAGTTGAGATTACTACTCTCGGGGCCGATGACTCAGGGTTTCTTAACCTTGGTCAATACTGCCCGGTCCTTGGAGAAGGACATGAAGAATGTGCAAGCGAAGAAAGGCTTGGGTGATAGAAAATCTGAATTTAAAGTGCCGACTACTTCAAAGTCCGGCTATCGGAGGTCTTTCAAGAAGCATAGGACTTCGGGTCCAGCTCCTTCTGGTGCTTCTGGGGCGACTACGAGTCGGACCCCGGGCGCGTGTTTTACATGTGGAAAGACGGGGCACTTTGCCCGTGATTGTTGGAGCGGACGTCCTAAGTCCGAGAGGAAGCCGGGAGCTACTTATGAAGAGAAGGGAAAGGCGGTGGAGTCGACCGCATCTCATTATGCTCCGGCCCAACCAAGGGTCTACAATCTTGGCCAACAGGAGGCCATCAAACAAGCTGATGTGGTGACAGGTACGGTTTAATTTATAGCAAGTCGATTTCTTTAAATACTTATTATGCACATGTTACCTTACCACTACTTGTTTAGGATTTGTATTGATTTGTGAAAATCCGGCACGAGCACTCTTCGATACGGGAGCCTCACACTCCTTCTTGTCCGAAGGATTTATATCACGCATCGGAGTCCCATCTTCGATGGAGAAGGATAAGTTGGATGTGTTGTTGCCCAATGGGTGTTCGATGCGAGCGGATAGGATCTGCGATGTTAAGATTCGTATTGGGGAGCAGGAGTTCGACCTGCGGGCGTCTTTACTTCCGTTAGTGGAGTTCGACGTCATATTTGGCATGGACTGGCTCTCGGAGCAGCAGGCCCATATAGATTGCGGTAGCAAGGAAGTCAAGCTGGGAACAAGTTGTGAAACGACTTTTACGGGCTTAAAGGGGTCGAGAAAGACGTTGATGTCTGCTCTTCAGGTGGTGAAGTCGGTTCGTGCTGGTGCAGAACTGTTCTTTACACTAGTGGAGGTTGCAAAGCCGAAGCCAGCGTTGGATTGTATTTCAGTGGTATCGGAATACCCTGATGTGTTCCCCGCAGATCTTCCTGGAGCCCCGCCTCAGCGGGAGATAGATTTTACGATCGAGCTAGTGCCAGGTGCAAAGCCTGTGTCACGATCTCCGTATCGGCTAGCGCCTAAGGAAATGGCAGAGCTGAAAGTTCAACTGTAAGAGTTGTTGGAGCAAGGGTATGTGCGCCCGAGTTCTTCGCCTTGGAGCGCACCGGTCCTCTTTGTTAAGAAGAAGGACGGAAGCTTGAGGCTATGTATTGATTATCGGGAGCTCAACAAGCTGACCGAGAAGAACAAGTACCCGATCCCCCGGATTGATGATCTTTTTGATCAGTTAGTCGGGTCGACGGTGTACTCGAAGTTAGATCTCAAGGCTGGGTACTATCAGCTGCGGATAAGGGAGAGTGATATCCCGAAGACAGCGTTTAGTACGAGATACGGGCATTATGAGTTTACGGTCATGCCGTTTGGGCTGACTAATGCGCCGTCAGTGTTCATGGATTTGATGAACAGGACTTTCAGGGAGTACTTGGACCATTTCATGATCGTCTTCATCGACGATATTTTGGTGTACTCGCAAAGTGAGGAAGATCACTTCAAGCATCTTCATTTGGTGTTGGAGACGCTAAGGAGAAATCAGTTGTATGCAAGTTCTCGAAGTGCGAGTTTTGGCTATCCTCAGTGGCGTTCCTCGGGCATATAGTAAGTGGAGAGGGTATTGCTGTGGATCCGGCGAAGATTGTTGCGATACGGGAGTGGCCTGAGCTTGCTACTGTAGTGGAAGTCCGGAGTTTTCTGGGGCTTGCCGGCTATTATAGGCGCTTCGTAGAGAACTTCTCGCGGATAGCGTTACCTCTCACTACGTTGACAAGGAAGGAGCATAAGTTCGTTTGGACGCCGGAGTGCGCGCGAGCTTTTGAGGAGTTGAAGTGTCGGTTGACCACGGCGCCTGTGCTGAGTTCGCCATGTGGGACCGTAAGGCTATGAGATTTATAGCGATGCTTCAGGCAGCAGTTTGGGTTGCGTGCTACTGCAACACGGAAGTGTAATAGCTTATGGCTCGAGACAGCTAAAAGTGCATAAAAGGAACTATCCGGTCCATGACTTGGAGTTAGCGGCCGTGATTTTTGCCTTGAAGCTGTGGAGACACTACTTGTACGGTGTGAAGATTGATATCTACACCGATCACAAGAGCCTGAAGTATCTTATTGATCAGAAGGATCTGAATATGCAGCATCGTAGATGGATGGAGTTCCTGGGGGACTATACATTCAAGATCCACTACGTGCCTGGCAAAGGGAATGCGATTGCGGACGCGTTGAGTCGCCGAGCCCCAGCTCAAGCCAATTGGCTATCGGTGCATGATGAGCGGTTGGTGCGAGAGTTGGAGGCGTTGGAGATTGTTTGTGTTGATAGACAATCAAGTGCTGAAGCAGTTCTGAATTGGACTGAAGTCCAATATGACCTGGCTGATCGTATTCGGCAGGCTTTGGATATGGATGCTCATATGAAGCAGTTCATGGTAGAGGCTCTGGATGGGTCAAATTCCCAATTCGTCGTGGAGGACGGATTGCTTTGGAAAGACGGTCGTTTGTGCGTCCCAAGTGTGGGCAATTTGCGGGTGGAGTTGTTGTACGAGGCACACCATACCAAGTACTCGATTCACCCGGGGAGCACGAAGATGTACCGTGATGTGAAGAAACTGTTTTGGTGGCCGGGTTTGAAAAAGGATGTGGCGCTATACGTAGCGAAGTGCCAAACTTGCGCCTTGGTAAAGGCGGAGTGCCAAAAGCCGGGAGGATTTCTTAAGTCCTTGCCTATTCCGGAGTGGAAATTTGACGACATCTCTATGGACTTTGTGCATGGTTTGCCAAGGTCGCAGAAGGGAAACAACGCCATTTGGGTGGTTGTTGACCGATTAACGAAGGTGTCGCATTTTATTCCGCATAGTAAGGATGATTCGGTGGAGAAATTGGCAAAGCTCTATGTGGATAACATAGTACGGCTTCATGGTGTGCCCCGCAGCATCGTGAGTGACCGATATGGGCGGTTCATGTCCAATGATTGGAGGCTGGTGCAGCAAATGTTGGGAACAAAGCTGAAATTCAGCACAGCCTTCCATCCACAAACTGATGGGCAGACCGAGAGGGTCAATAGAACCATGGAAGACATGCTTCGCATGTGTGTCTTGGATTTTGGAAAGCAATGGGAAGACCACCTTTATTTGGTGGAGTTCGCATACAACAATAGCTACAAAGCGAGTATTCAGATGACGCCTTTCGAGGCCCTATATGGTAGAAAATGTCGCATGCCGTTGTCTGGGTTAGAAATGGGTGAGTCCAGGTTATATAAGCGATCAGAAGTGGAGGGTGCTGCTTCTTTGGTGCGAACCATTCGGGAGAGGTTGCTTATCGCTCAGGACCGGCAAGCAAAGTACTATAATGCCAAGCACATGAACGTGGAGTTCGCTGTGGGCGATTATGTATACTTAAAGATCAAGCCGTTCAAGGGTGTCTCGCGGGTGCGGCGATTGAAAAAGCTAAGCCCGAGGTACATTGGACCGTTTGAGGTTCTGGAGCGAGTTGGTGAAGCGGCCTATCGGTTGAAGCTATCAGTGGAGCTTAGTAGTTTACATGATGTATTCCACATTTCGGTACTTCGGAAGGCAGTGCAAGAGCCTACGCAAGTGATCGCGGTTGATCAAGTGCCGATGGATAGTGGGCTAACGACAAAGGTCAAGCCCGTTCGGATCGAGGACTCGGAGGTCAAGCGGCTACACAATAAAGAGATCAGGATGGTCAAGGTCCGGTGGGACAATTACGGTCGTGAGGAGCTCTCTTGGGAGCGAGAGCAGACTATGCTTGACGAGTATCCGGAGTTGTTCCGCTCAGGTACAAAATATTGATTTTGTACATGTCTTTCCTTTATATAATTTCGTGGGCGAAATTCTTTTAAGAGGGGGAGAGTTGTAACGCCCCGAAACTCAAAGGAGCAAAGGGGGACGTTTTGGGCCAGTTTAGGTTCTGGCAGCAGGCACACGGCCTGGGACACGGGCGTGTCCCTGGGTGTGTCGAGCCTGTGTCGACACTGAGACGGGAAGTCGACACTTTGGTCTCGATATTGTGTCGAGACTGGGCACACGGCCTGCGACACGGGCGTGTCGTAGGGCATGTCGACCCGTGTCGACACTTAGCCGCGAAGTCGACACTCTGCGTTCGACGAAGGGTCGAGACATGGCACACGGCCTGCGACACGGGCATGTCGCATGGCGTGTCGACCTGTCTCGACGATCGTTCCGGGGAGTCGATGATCTTTGCTCGACGGTGCGTCGAGACATGGCACATGGCCTGCGACACGGGCGTGTCGCAGGGCGTGTCGACCTGTCTCGACGATCGCCCCGAGTCGATGAGCTTTGCTTGACGATGCGTCGAGACAAGGCACACGGCCTAGGACACGAGCGTGTCCAAGGCCGTGTCATCAGGTCGACGATCTTCACTCGACGAAGTGTCGAGTGTCGACACCCTGTACACGGCCTGGGGTCCAGGCGTGTTGAGGTGACACGGGTAAGGACACGAGCGTGTCCTAGAACCCGTGCAGTGCTCGGGTTATTTTCGGGGAAAAATGATGGGGTACACGGCCGACCACACGGCCGTGTCAGGTGGAACACGGGCGTGTCAGCTCGAACACAGGCGTGTTCGATACCCGTGTGAGGTTCCAGGTGATTCGATTTTGACGGTGAATGAGGCATACGACCCTGGACACGGGCGTGTGCCAGGCCGTGTTCGGTCCAGATTGGGCATTTCAGTCCCGAATCAAAGCCGTTCGTTTCCTTCTTTTGAGATCCAACAGCTGGGGGTTGTTCCTGAAGGGATATACCCGGGTTTGGGCTTTCAAAACCCTCACTTTTTCTTAAATGTTCTCTTTCTAAAGCCTTAGAGAGAGAGGAGAGCCAAGGGAGGAAGAAGGAGCTAGATCTCGCCATTGGAGGAGCTTCGAAGCTCCGAATCGCAAGCCGACTCCGGATCCACGGAGGCAAAGCTAGTGCGGTGCTTTTCATCCAATTACTTTTCGATGGCGCCAAAGAGGAACGCTAGGGTAACGATCCTCATCTTGAGCATGAGTAGCTCTCTTTCTTTGCATAGGAAGCCCGCTCTCGCGAGTTTGCAGAGAGTTGGAGGCGTTCCTTCGGGTAGATATGTGAAGTCCCCGTTGTTTAGAGTCCGTAAGCGAGAACGGACATAAGCATGATGTGTGAAGCCTACCTGGACATGTTGGTCTGGATCGGTGATGTTGCATTGCATAATGCCGGAGAAGACTCCGTGCTATTGGTTGTTTTCGGGTTTTCTACGAGGTAGATTGCAGCAGGGAGCCTTGGGGACTAACCCAAAGGTGCACCCGGAAAACTGGGCGGATACGAGATCTTGCCAACTTGGTGGCCTGAGCGCCAACTTGAACATAACCGGGTTATGTGACTTGTGATGGAAATGGGACTCGGTGGAAGTTTGACCCGCGCAAATGGCTTAAATTGTCGTTGCGATGTGAGCACGGGTTAGATGGAACCGTACCCATTCTATGTCATTCGGTTAAAGAGACCTAAAGGTACGTGGCACTTACCGTTGGCATAGATTAGGGTCTTCGGCGGTCAATGGCTTAAATTGACGTGACCCAGGCCAGGAAGACAAATTGCTCATAGGTTTGGCCGTCCAAGTGGCGGTGGTGAGTCCGGAATGTCTATGGCTTTAATTGACGTGACATCGACCGGTTCACCGAGAATGTGCCCTGAGAGCACGGGGCGTATGGCCGTGCGAGCCAACGTCTGTGATGAAATGGCTATATGTGCTTATTGCTCGCTTATGCTAATGAAATGCAGGGAAGGAGCATCGCCGCCCCGAGTTGGGGGCGGGATCGTTATAATTTGGTCAGCATTGCTGACCGTTGCCTTTTTTTGCCACCGTGCGGTGGTTTGTTGCTTGCAGGTGCAGCTGGACCAAGCGGTCAATAGCGGGCTAAAGCCCGAATGCGAAGCCGGCCCTCGAAGGCCTATTTGGAAGTGTTTACTGTTTTATTCATGTATGACCGACCTGTGTGCCGTGGTTTGTAAAACATGTAATATCATGTGAAACATTTTGTAAGGCCTTAAGGCTTATTTTGGGTATTTTGTATAACATTCCTAATTTGTATTAGTGGACATTCGTGCTTGAAGGCTGGGTTCTTTGTTACAACTTTTATAAACTGCTTCCGCTAGAATGCTCTGTGTAGGACGTTAAGATTGGTTGGATGGTTTCCATAAGTAACCACCCAGTCTGTCTGTAGTATATGGCGTCGGGCCCCGGCCGGACCTACTGCTATATGCTATGTGACGGATAGGGGGTGTTACAACATCACTCTCTCATCCCCCACTGTAAAAAGGGTTCTTTAACTCCCTTCAAAAGTTATTCCTAGTTGCAAGTCACCTGACTAAAAGACTTGGGATTGGTTTTTGAGCACCTGATCAAAAGCTCATTGGTGGCAGTCACCTGATCAAAAACCTGAGTGGATTCCTACCAGGGTGGTAGAAGAGTGGATGTACCCAGGTTGGAGAACCACTATAAAATTCTTTTGTCGTTTGGTTGCCATCTTTTTATTTTATTCTTTCTATGGCTGTGCTAGTTAGTTTGCTATGCTTGTGATTAATTAGTTTATATTTGTTGTGCCTGTGGTAGGGTATTTTATCTTAGGACTGTTCTATTGCTTACAGCATAGTTTGGTATCAAGCAGCTTCCTTACTTAGTAGGATTTATTTACAGTAAAAAGCTTTTAAGTTTTCAAGATAATCTACTCACCCCCCCCCTCTAGAGTATATCAGATCTAACCCTAACTTTCAAACACACAAACCATAAACTAAGCAATGTAATCAGTAACAATAGAAAATAACACAGATCTTTATTAATCAACTATCAATCTTTACAAGACCAGGTATACATGACGGGACATGATTTCACCAAGTACAAATGAGAAGAAAACAAGCAAGAGAAGTCTTAAAGACGGGCAGACTACCTCAGAGACCACTGAGTCTGCCGAGACCGTTGAGACTGCCAAGTCGATGCTGCTAACACTGATCTACGAAGTCCGCACAAACCACGGACAACCCATTATTCTGCTGACACCCGCTCTACAAGCCGCAGCCGAACTGAATGAACAAACCGCCATGCTCGCCGAGACCGGTGACTTGGTATTTGAACTTGGACTTCAATTGAGGGAGAGAAGACTAGTTGGCCGCCAAATGTGACATGCTGCAACTGCTGATTATAAACCACAAGCTTCACTCCTTCCTGACCTTTATCAGAACCAGACGCCTTGCTTCACAGTGCTAGTTTCACAACTGTTCACTCAGTTACTGTAGAAGTGTCGAGGGGGTCTATTTATAGGTGAGGTGAGGAGTGTGATCACCACCCTAATGAATAGAGTCACCACCCCAGCTCACAGCTAGAACAACCCAGTCCGCCGAGTCCGCAAGGACTAGGCCGGACTCCACCCAACTAGCCAAGCACCAAATCAAGAAGTCAGATGCCACCAAGCGGACACGCACAAGTCCGCACCCATTGCAGCATGCGGACATAACAATATCTCAATCACTGTTTTAGTCTGCATGCTTCATGCGGACATGGCGTTAGCCCGCCCAACTCGCAAACACAACGCCAGTCCGCCACACTGCACAGCACCTGGACACAACCACAACCACATACTGCATCAGTCCGTATGCTACACGCGGACATGGCACCGACCCGCACAACTTGCAAACATGGCTTCTGTCCTCCACATGAGTCCACGACCAATAGGCAGATCGCTCGGTCAATAACGGACACTGCGGACACTATGAAAAACCTGGACTTGTCATAAAATGTGACCATGTCCAGCAAACCACCAAACTGGTGCGATCTCGGTGGACACAAAGCCAGACCGCCAATTCCACGGACAGTTCGCCACCATGAATGTGGCTATCACCCACCGCAACACTAGAGAACTCGGTAAGGACCAGTGCTGATCTCACAAACTCCGAAACCAGTCCGCCATAACGCACTTCGCGGACTCCAACTGAGTCTGCCACGTTCCCGCGGATTAATCACCAATCCGCCCGGTTACTTCAAGAACAAGCTATCTGTAAAACCACAGACCGAGCTGAGCACCGCCACCAGATTGCCAAGACAGACCGCCAAGGCCGCAGCAATAGACACCCAAGCCGCGAAGTCTACCCAGGCCACTAACCACCCAGGCCGCACCGTCAGACCTCCCAAGCCGCGAACTCAGACCACCATGACTTCTAATGCAGCTCTTTTTTTTTCTTTTTCACTTTACCAAGATCAGTAAACTAATAACGCATCTCCCTATGTCCAATCCACATATTATCATGTATTCCGCAGTTTTACTAAATATAGACTAACCTAAGCAATATGATGTACATGATAGTAGGCACTCCAAATTTTCATTCAAAAGCCCTAAGATAATTAATGGGGGTTTATCATGACACATTTAGCCTAAATCCAGAAACTTATAACTTTCCTAATTAATTTGGCATTTATTAAATTTTCCAAAAGTTAGGCCAGGGGTAATTTTGAACATGATGTACTAGATTAACATGAGTTATGACCATCCAAAAATTATGAACTCCATATGATGCCAATAAATCAAAGAATCCCAAGTTTCATTATTTTTCATAAATGTTTTAGCTTTTAATTAATTAATCTACAATAAATATGATAATTATGTGTAAAGAAGGAAGTACTCAAATACTTCTTCAGAAAATTATGGAAAATTTACTGAATCTTAAAGGTGACCAGAAAGGACCTCTGACCAAAGATCATAATTTTCCAAGCTAGTAAGGCACCAAAATAAATCAATTAATTTTACTTAGAAACGAGCACCTTGTGAAACAACTCCTGCAAACAGACTTCCAAAATTTCAATAAATATTTACAGAGCTTTACAATGTCATAAAAGGTCCTCTGACTAAATTTCATGAGTTTACAGAAAGAGGTTAATTCATTAGAAATTTGTAAATAGAAAGAGCAACTTGATGGGTTGTGAATGAAGTACTCCAAATATTAATCTAAAAATTCATAAAAAACTTCTAGAGCTTTATTATGGTCTTAAACTATAATACTCACAAAAAATCTCATGCAATTTCAAGGTTAGGTTAAATACTCACAAAACTGTCTTCATTTCAAGATATCTTCAGAAAGTTCTTCAAGGAAACCCATGATAGTGCATTTTACGAAGGAACCTACTTGTAAACTCATCCCAACATGTAAAATATTCCAGAGATTAATATGAATATAAAAACGACTCCTACCATCATCCCGTGGAAATCTAAGGTCATAGGACCCCTAAATTATTCCATAATGTGTTAGGGCCTAATTAAACATGAAGTTATTTTAAGTAGGGTGCAAGAGTCCAACTACCACCTTCAAAAACCCTAGGGCATTACACCACCCTAGAAACCCATGGGGTAAACCTCAAGTCCAAATAAGGAGTAAACACCCTAAGTCCTCCACAAACCCTAACAAGCTCAAACCAAGGCTTAAACTAGGGCACTAGGGTTCAACCACCCTAACCCATCCCAAATCCTAAGAGAGGGTGACCCTACTGACCTTGGGACTCTGGCAAGAGCCCCAACCCATTTGTGTGAGGATTGGTCCCTCCATGCCCCAAGAATCCTAAACCCTAAACTCACCCATAAGGGCCCAAACTTTAGTCACATCAAAACCCAGCCAAATCATATTTAAATGGGTTGAGATTTTAACCAGAGACACATGGTGACACCTAAGACCATCCACCAAAGCTTTGCGGGTTGGTGATGTCATTAGGCCACTTAATTAAACTATAAAATGATTATTAAAATTTTAACAAAAACTATAGAAACATTTTCTCCAAAAATTCTCATTTTTGGATATGTCTTGGGTATAGATATGACTGACTCTCTGCCCAAATTTCAAGTCATTTGGACATGTGGTTAAGTGGGGGCACCTATTTTAATTTCTGACTAGCCCTAAGTATATACTGCATTATTTTCAGTGATGAGGTCAGACCATTGAACCAAATTGGCTGAAACAAATTTTAAATTACGTTAGACCTCAAGGGCTACAACTTTGTTGTTGACCACATTTTCTGTAGAAGCTTCTAAGTATTTTTAAAAAATAGAAACATTTGCTGAAATAAATGTGACAGAAAATCAAATAAAAGGATTTATATAGTCCTAAGTTTAAATCGGAGGCGACACAGATCTTGGCGCAAATCATGCCGCAACTGGTCATCTTCCACCTCGAGCCAATGGCTGAGATTTCCCCATCTTGGAGCCCTTTCCAATCACTACTGTAGGCCACCCGACCATCTCCCTGGCCGGCCACCGCCTCCACCACCTTCGTTGAGGTGGTGGCTACCGCCAGGCGGCGGCACGACCGCCGCAGAGGCTGTTTCCAGCGAACCCGAGGGGTAAGAAAAGCACGAAAAATTTGGGAAATAGCTCACCTGATCGGGATCGATTGAGCCCGATATCTCTCCTATTTGTTTTAGGATCCTAGCACAGAGGGAGAGGGGGAGAAATTGACCTTCTGGGTGTAGCGCAGCGGTAACACCCCCATCCGTCGTATGAAATATAACAGAAGGTCCAGCTGGAACCCGACGCCATATACCACGGAGAGTGGGAAAGGTTACATAAGAATATCAAATATCCAACTACAACTACTCGCCCTAATGCAGAGCATTCTAGCGGAAGATTTTAAACAGTTAGAAAGAACCCATAATTGACTATCAACTATCATGAATGTTCACAAACTACCATAGGAATCAAATAACACATACACTGAACGTACTTGGCCTTATGGCCTTACAAGAGTTATCTTAACAAAGTAGTTTCTTACATTCATCGGCTCGCAGGCCGGCCACACATGACAAAATAAAAAAAACAACAATTCACTTTGGCCTTTGAGGGCCAACTCAGCAACATGGGCTTCTGCCTGCTATTTGGTACTTGGCTCCGCAGCACCTGCAAGCAACATTCCACCGCACGTGTTGGGTTTCTCTATAGGGTTGGCACAACGCTTGTGCACGCAGCGGAAAAAAAAAACATCAAGAAAAACCTAAAGAGATGTGGATCGGGCTGTGAACGTTGAATCAAGAAGTTAGCAAAACTAGGCAAAAATTACCTCGGTGGCGTTGAGTCACAACCCAACGGAGATGCTCCAAACTTTATCTGCTTGCTAGTGGCGAGTTCTATGTGGAATAGTGTCCACGTTTCTGCAGAAGTCCACACGAGCGGGAGAACACCGATCTATCCGTCGCACGGATTATCGGCGGAAGGAGAAGACCGCACCTCGGCTATTCCACGGACTGCTAGGTCCGCGCCAGGAAGAGCAGCACCAGCGACAGTCGCTGGAGAAGAGGCGGTCTACGGAGCAAACACGGCGGCGGCGGAACTCTTCCGTCGGCGGCGGGATCGGGATCGACGCAGCGAAAGGCGGAACGGCTTCCGTCGGTTCGATTCGCTACAGGAGAAAATCGCGAGCGCGTGTAATCCCGAAAACCCTAAGTGTCCTATTTATACCAAAGGTATAAATAAACCCAGGAAAATCGCTATCCGCAGACCACCCGAAAATAGGGTTCAGAATCGGCGAGTATCAATCGGTGAGAATCGGCGACAATCAGCGAGAATCACTGAGCAGGTTCGGCGAGAATCAGTCGACGAGTATCATACAGGATCGGCGAGAATCAGAGTACAATACTCGACGATTCTCGCCGATCGTCGAGCCGCGCTCGACGATACACAACGATACTCGACGATCGTTGAGCCGCGGTCGACGACAATTGTCGAAGTAGTCGATCGTCGAGAATCAACAATTGATTCTCGACGATTCTCGTCGATTCTCGTCGATCGGCGAGAATCAAAGAGACGATTCTCGCCGATCGGCGGGAATCAGAAGACGATTCTCGACTAATGTCATCGACCCTCGGACGACAATCCCAACCAGCCCTTCAAGGCAACATTTGCCCAACCCGATGATCCTATAAGGCAACACTTTGCCCATAACCCTATTCAGGTCGGTGATTGGTAACCTTTACCAACACAGTCAGTCAACCAACTTCTCCACATCTCTTATGTGCGACCCTACAGGCTCATATCGCGTTGGCAGTGAGATTACATGTTTGATCACTTCCAGATCATCATGGTGACTCCAACAGACTCCCATTTGATCTCGAAAGTATCAAAGCAAAAACCTCGCAAACAATGAGCGGCATCTAGCAATGCATCATTGCTCCCCAAGCAATAAGAGTTTATAACTCATAAGACCTTTATGACCAATGTATCAGCGTTGTCTTTGTCCCTTTGTCCCTTACATCCAGAAAGAACTAGAGGCATGGACCGTGTCACCCTCGTAATAGCTCAATCCAAGTTTCTTGATCCAGGACGGACTTCCAGAGAATGGTGAGTCCAATATCACATATTGACTCAACCAAGCATGGCCATGCATTTCTCAGTCCATTCCATCAAGGGGCCCATAGATGCAACTCCTGTCATACAGGAGGACAAATCCCATATCTGCTCACACACAAACACCCAAATGATTCGTAACATGCCCAACAACCACCCTTATCATCAACCTTTCTCAAGGAAGACTTTAGATGGCATCAAAGCACGCTCTTCCTCACTTGATGAATGCTGTGACTTCAGGTCAAAGGATCACAACACCATTGTCAATTGAGACCTACTCGTGACACGATTGGATGACAATCCACAGAGTAGTCTCAGGTTGGGTCTGTCCAGTACAACTTGTTCACTAACAAGTACCCACGTGATGACTTGATATCACAATATCATGACCTGTGAGAACCAGTCATCAGTCAACACACGTGCTAGCCTTCATGTATCATCATCACCCTTAGCTTCTATGATGATACTCGATCAGGGACCTTTAAGAATGAAGCTTCAAATAAATCATGGGCTCTCACATTCAAGTCACGTACTTGATGTCCCATGGAAGCGAACATTCTAAGGGTATCTATTATGTTAACATTTAACTATCATATATAGATAAATTCATAATAAAAGAATTTGCCATTAATTATAAAAGAAAAACTAGGTACACAGTTCATCATATGAACAAACAGCCAACAAAATACAAGATTACATGCAACCCATAAGATTCTCGCTAGAGTTGATCATTTAGGTATCGTATACCCATCGACCTAGTATGACCATCATGCTTTCTCTGCGCGAGAGGCTTTGTCAGCGGATCCGCAATATTTTCCTCAGTCGGCACTCTGCAAATGTTTACATCTCCTCGTTCGACAATCTCACGAATAAGATGAAAACGCCGGAGTATGTGCTTGGAGCGCTGATGAGATCTAGGTTCCTTAGATTGTGCAATTGCACCATTGTTATCACAGTAGAGAACTACGGGACCAACAATGCTAGGAACTACATCAAGCTCGCCGATGAATTTCCTAATCCATACAGCCTCCTTCGCCGCATTAGCTGCTGCGATATACTCGGCCTCTGTTGTAGAATCAGCAACTGTCTCTTGCTTGGAACTCTTCTAGCTTACAGCTCCTCCATTCAGGCAAAACACAAAACCTGACTGAGACTTGGAGTGGTCTCGATCAGTTTGGAAGCTAGCATCCGTGTAACCACTTACAACGAGCTCTTCCTCTCCACCATACACCAAGAACACGTCCTTAGTCCTTCTCAAGTACTTCAGGATATTCTTGACTGCAATCCAGTGACACTCACCGGGGTCTGACTGATACCTTCTAGTCATGCTCAAAGCAAAGGAGACATCGGGTCGAGTACATAACATCGCGTACATAATTGATCCAATTGCCGAAGCATATGGAATCAACTTCATGTGGTCCTTATCTTCACAAGACTTTGGACACTGGTCCTTAGAGAGATTCACACCATGAGACATGGGCAAAAATCCTTTCTTGGACTCAAGCATGTTGAACCGCTTCAACACCTTTTCGATGTACGTACTCTGGGTCAAACCCAGCAACTTCTTCGATCTATCTCTATAGATCTTAATACCGAGTATATAAGTCGCTTCACCCAAATCCTTCATTTAAAAGCAGTTCCCTAAGTTGTTCTTAACAACTTTCAGGGTAGGAATGTCATTCCCAATCAACAGTATGTCATCTACATACAATATCAGGAAGACAACAATGCTCCCACTGATTCGCTTGTAAACACAAGGCTCATCTTCATTCTTGATGAAACCAAACTCTTTGATTTTCTCATCAAAACGAAGATTCCAACTTCGAGAGGCCTGTTTCAGTCCATAAATGGACTTATTCAGCTTGCATATTTTAGTGGCTTCATCTGGGGATACAAAACCCTCGGGTTGTGTCATATACACTTCCTCAAGGAGGTTTCCATTAAGGAAAGCCGTTTTGACATCCATCTGCCAGATCTCGTAGTCATAATACGCAGCAATAGCAAGCAATATCCTAATGGACTTTACCATGGAAACAGGGGAAAAGGTCTCATCATAGTCAATACCATGAATTTGCTTGAAACCCTTAGCCACCAGTCGCCCTTTGAATGTCTGTACATTCCCATCCATGTCGGTCTTCTTCTTGAAGACCCACTTGCACCCTATGGGTCGTACCCCTTCAGGTGGTTCCACCAAGTTCCAAACTTGGTTTGCATACATGGAGTCCATTTCGGATTTCATAGCCTCAAGCCATTTGTCGGAGTCCGGTCCATTCATAGCCTCTTGGTAGGTTGCTGGTTCATCATCATGATCCATAAGCAACACATTACCTATTTGAGACACGAGAAATCCATATCTCTCAGGCTCAAACCTCGGTCTACCAGATCTACGTAGGACTTATGTTCCTTGAGCAGGTTCTCTAGCTATAACATCTTGTAGTCCTGTCTCAGAATCCAATTCCGGTTCATTCACTACATGTGGTTCTTGAACTTCTTCAAGCTCTACCTTTTCAGTCTTTCTTGATAAGAACTCTTTCTCCAAGAAGACACCAGTCCTTGCGACAAACACTTTGCCCTCAAACGGTAGGTAAAAGTAATACCCTTTCGTTTCCTTAGGATATCCCACCAGATAACATTTATCCGATTTGGGTTCCAGCTTGTGAGGCATTTGACATCTCATGTATGCCTCACAGCCCCAAATTTTAATGAACGACATACTAGGACGCTTCCCAGTCCATATCTCATATGGTGTCTTCAGAACCGTTTTAGTTGGAGCGTGATTCAATGTCATTGCAGCAGTCTCTAAAGCAAAACCCCAAAAGGAAACAGACAAGTCTGCATGACTCATCATCGAACGTACCATGTCTAACAGAGTACGATTTCTCCTCTCAGACACACCATTATGTTGTGGTGTTCTAGGTGGAGTGAGCTGTGATACAATACCACACTCTTTCAGATGATCACGGAACTCATGACTCAGGTATTCGCCACCTCGATCAGATCGGAGTGCTTTAACCCTTTTACCCAACTGGTTTTCTACTTCATTCTTGAACTCTTTGAACTTTTCAAAGGTCTCAGATTTGCACTTCATAAGATACACATATCCGTATCTACTGAAATCATCAGTAAATGTAACAAAGTAGAAATACCCTCCTCTAGCCATGGAACTCATGGGTCCGCATACATCACTATGTACAACACCCAAGAGATCCTCAGCCCTCTCAGTATAACCAGTGAAAGGAGCTTTAGTCATCTTGCCTAACAAACAAGATTCGCATCGCTCAAATGATTCATAATCAAATGAGTCCAAAAGTCCATCTCTATGGAGCTTGGATATGCGCTTCTCGTTGATATGGCCCAAACGACAATGCCAGAGAAAAGTAGGGTTCGAATCATTTGTTCTTAGTCTTTTATTGTTTTCTACATTACAGATCAGATGGTCCAAGTTCAAAACATAAAGACCATTAAACAATTGGGCTACAGCATAACAAACATCATTCTTAAATATAGAACAACAATTGTTCTTAATTATAAAAGAAAATCCAATCATGTCCAAACATGAAATAATATAATGTTTCTAGTTATCGCCGGAACAAAATAACAGTTATCTAGTTCTATTACAAGCCCACTGGGCAAAGAAAGACGGTAAACTCCTACGGCTACAGCAGCAACTCTTGCTCCATTGCCGACGCGGAGGTCCACCTCCCCTTTACTCAGCAATCTTCTCCTTCCCAGTTCCTGCACATTTGTACAAATGTGAGAACCACATCCGGTATCCAATACCCAAGATGAAGGAGCAGAAAGGTTTATCTCTACAACATAAACATTAGAAGCGGAAGTCATACCTCCCTTCAATTTCTGCAGACCCTCAATATACGAAGGACAATTCCTCCGCCAATGACCAGCCTTGCCACAGTGGTGGCATTTCCCTTCCTTCACCGTGCTCTTCCTTTTCATCAGTGCTGAAGACTTGGGCTCAAGATATGACTTAGGTCCTACCTTCATGTTCTTGGAGCCCTTGGCTTTGCCCTTGCCCTTATGCACCATCAGTATGGGGCTGGCAGGCTTGGCCTTCTTCATGTTGATTTCGGCAGTTCTCAACATGCCTAGGAGTTCGGGCAGTGTCTTGTCTATCTCATTCATGTTGTAGTTCAAGACAAACTGCTCATAACTGTCCGACAATGATTGCAGGATCAGATCCGTGGCCAACTCTTGACCAAGAGGAAAACCCAGCCTTTCAAGGTTCTCTATATACCCAATCATCTTGAGTACGTGAGTCCCTACTGAGTCTCGAACTCCCATCTTGCACTGAAACAACGCTTTCGTGATGTCGAACCTCTCTTGACGAGCCTGCCCTTGAAACATTTTCTTGAGATGCTCGTCAATCTCCTTGCACCCCATGTTCTCATGTTGCTTCTGAAGCTCAGAGTTCATGGTGGCAAGCATAAGGCACCCGACATCCAAAGCATCGTCAGTATACTTCTTATAAGTATCTTTCTCAGCACGGGAAGAGTTCCCGGTCGGCACCTCGGGGTCTTCTTCTTCCAAGACATAGAGCTTTCGCTCTTGCCTGAGAACAATTCTCAGGTTCCTATACCAGTCCATATAATTTGTCCCACTGAGCTTATCCTTCTCAAGGATGGCTCTCAGAGACAACGTGGAGTGCGCAACGCTTGCCATGGAATTCTACAAGAATTTATGCAGAATAAAATCAGTACCTAAATTTCAATTACAATTTATTCTAATTAGGACTTCAATTAAAATACTCCCACTATTTTATTCGAAATGATAACCCTCACTAACAATTCGGAGAGTTCATGCGAGCTACTCTCTTAGTGGACAAGATCCGTATTTCAACAACACTATGAGTCCGCTTTGGCGTTCCTCTCACGATGCGGTTATTTAGGTAGGCAACGCTTGCCAATTGCATCCTCATGCAATTCTTGTATGGTTGGTGAATAACTCCTTATTCGCATCCATCATATGGTGCATGCCAACCCTATGACTCTAGGCACTCAACCTTTGAGGTCACCTAGTTAAGCTGGACCCGATGTCGACAGTGGGATATCACAATTATCCGCTCGCACCCTTACCAAGATAGATTGATGCACCTTGCTTTGGCAAGCCCACACTTCATCGATCGAGGCAGGAAGAGTGTCATCCATTGGAAGGCATCCGAACACTTAATATTTGATGAAGGGATTTCAATATAGGTTAACAATTAACCATGATCAACATTTGATCGACGTGCACATCCAAAGAAAAACAATTCTTCTAAAACCACATGCATCCCTTATGTGCACATCCTGACACCATCAACATTTGATAGAAGGAAGGGCTAAATCTGAACATCCGGAATTTCCAAATCCTCAGATTTACATGCATTGGACAAAGACAAAGACAGCTCAACTTAAAGCAGTAGACAAGCTCATCTCTCTTTGTTGGATTCAGAATCCAAAACAAAATCGAGGGATGGTTACTGCTAAGGAGATCACAATTTCTAACACTTAGAAATCCACCGAAATTCCAATCGTTCTTGGCGAGGTACCAAGACTAAATCTAGACATTTAGAACACTTCTAAATCCCTAGGTTTACACGCACTGGAATAACAAACTTCCAAAACAACGATCATGGCCGGAACCTGGCTCTGATACCACTGTTGGGTTTCTCTATAGGGTTGGCACAACGCTTGTGCACGCAGCGGAAAAAAAAACATCAAGAAAAACCCAAAGAGATGTGGATCGGGCTGTGAACGTTGAATCAAGAAGTTAGCAAAACTAGGCAAAAATTACCTCGGTGGCGTTGAGTCACAACCCAACGGAGATGCTCCAAACTTTATCTGCTTGCTAGTGGCGAGTTCTACGTGGAATAGTGTCCACGTTTCTGCAGAAGTCCACACGAGCGGGAGAACACCGATCTATCCGTCGCACGGATTATCGGGAAGGAGAAGACCGCACCTCGGCTATTCCACGGACTGCTAGGTCCGCGCTAGGAAGAGCAGCACCAGCGACAGTCGCTGGAGAAGAGGCGGTCGACGGAGCAAACACGGCGGCGGCGGAACTCTTCCGTCGGCGGCGGGGATCGGGATCGACGCAGCGAAAGGCGGAACGACTTCCGTCGGGTTCGATTCGCTACAGGAGAAAATCGCGAGCGCGTGTAATCCCGAAAACCCTAAGTGTCCTATTTATACCAAAGGTATAAATAAACCCAGGAAAATCGCTATCCGCAGACCACCCGAAAATAGGGTTCAGAATCGGCGAGTATCAATCGGTGAGAATCGGCGACAATCGGCGAGAATCACTGAGCAGGTTCGGCGAGAATCAGTCGACGAGTATCATACAGGATCGGCGAGAATCAGAGTACAATACTCGACGATTCTCGCCGATCGTCGAGCCGCGCTCGACGATACACAACGATACTCGACGATCGTTGAGCCGCTGTCGACGACAATTGTCGAAGTAGTCGATCGTCGAGAATCAACAATTGATTCTCGACGATTCTCGTCGATTCTCGTCGATCGGCGAGAATCAGAGAGACGATTCTCGCCGATCGGCGGGAATCAGCAGACGATTCTCGACTAATGTCATCGACCCTCGGACGACAATCCTAACCAGCCCTTCAAGGCAACATTTGCCCAACCCGATGATCCTATAAGGCAACACTTTGCCCATAACCCTATTCAGGTCGGTGATTGGTAACCTTTACCAACACAGTCAGTCAACCAACTTCTCCACATCTCTTATGTGCGACCCTGCAGGCTCATATCGCGTTGGCAGTGAGATTACATGTTGGATCACTTCCAGATCATCATGATGACTCCAACAGCACGGTGGCAAACAAAGTAACGGTCAGCCAAAGCCGACCAAATTATAACGACCCCGCCCCTTAATCGGGATGGCGGTGCTCCTTCCCTGCATTTCATTAGCCCAGCTAAACAATAAGGTGCGAATATACTACGCCACAGGTGTAGGCTCTCCTGACCCAAACCCCTCGTGCACTCGGGGCACATTATCAGTGAATCCGGTCAATTTCGTGGCTTCACCACCATCCCGGGGATGGCAACATCGTGAGCATTTTAGCCTTTCTGACCACTTCCTAAGGCTCCTGGCTATGCCAACGGCCAGTCCCTCTACGAGTCTCTAGCACCGAGCCACATATCCCAGGTCCGATTCCACTTGTCTATTGCTCACTCTGCCTAGTCACTTTAAGATGTACGCGCAGGCCAAGCTTCTCTCGGATCCCGAAACATTACCAAACATCACATAACCCAGTTATGTTCAATGCTGGCTCCCCAGCCACCAAGTTAGCAGAACTACATTTCCGCTTAGTTTCCCGGGTGCGCCTTGGAGTTAATCCCCAAGGATCCCTGCTGCAATCTACCGCGTAGAAATCCGAAAACACAAAACACAGAGTTTTCTCCGGCAAACCATACAAAATGCAACATCACCGATCCAGACCAACACGTCCGGGTAGGCTTCACACACAATGCCTATGTCCGTACTTCGGTTCCGGACTCTATATGCAACACAAGGGGGACTATTCCCGTCAACCGCAAGGAACACCGCACACTCCCGGGAGCGGGTTTCCTTATGAAAAAGAAAGAGATCTTCACATGCTCGAGTAGATAATCGTTACCCTTGTAATACGCTTTTGCGCCATGGAAATCTATACGGATAGAAGGCTTCGTAATGGAATTTCCTCTACGGATCCGGTCTCGGTTCTCGAGTCGGTGCTCTGATGCTCCTCCGGTGGCCGGAATCCTCCTCTTCCTTCCTCCTTGCTCTCTCCTCTCTCCAACTACTTAGAAAGAGAAGGCTTAAGAGAAAATGAGGAATTAACTCTCAATTCCCGGCCTTAATACAGCAGGAACACACCTGGGCCGTCAGATCTTATTTAAAGAAAACGAACGTCTCAGATCCGTCCAAAATCTCTTAAACCTGGGCCAAACATGGCCTTGCACACGGCCGTGTCCCGGGCTGTGTGCCTTGATCCAGACACGATCGTCGAGCACAGAAAACGACACGATTCGTGACACGCCCGTGTCTCAACCTAACACGCCCGTGTCGGGTCCCAACATGCCCGTGACATAGGGCATGTCACAGATAACCGCCACGCCAACCATCACGTCCCTTGGTGAACACGGGTGGGGACATGGTTATGAACACGCCCGTGTCACTCCTGACACGTCCGTGTCACAACTGCTCACAGCCGTGTTTCCTGTCGTGTCCTTTTCTGGACACAGTCGGCCAACACAGAGAATGACACGGCCTTGGACATGCCCGTGTCCTAGGCCGTGTACCCCTATACAGGAACCAAAAATCCCTTAGGCCGTGACCAGCTCGATTACAATTTTCGTGGTGATACAAATCTCCCCCCCTTAAAGAATTTCGTTCCAAAATTATGAAAAAGGTACACAAAATTTTAAATGTTACCTGAGTTGAATAACTCGGGTTATTCTTCCAACATCGTCTACTCTCGCTCCCAAGAAAGCTCCTCACGTCCGCAGTTATCCCAACGGACTTTAACCATTCGAATTTCCTTGTTGTGGAGTCGTTTGACTTCAAAGTCTTCAATGCGTACTGACTTGACCTTTGTTGTCAACCCGTAATCAATCGGCACTTGATTGACCGCAACGATCTGCAATGGCTCTTGCACCGCCTTCCGCAACATCGATACGTGGAACACATCATGTAGCCCACTCAACTCCACTGATAGCTTCAATCGATACGCTGCTTCGCAAACATGCTCCAGGATTTCAAATGGTCCAAGGTATCTCAGACTCAGCTTCTTCAAGCATCGAACCCGCGAGACACCCTTGAACGACTTGATTTTCAAATACACCCAGTCGCCAACACCGAACTCCACGTTCCTATGCTAGGCATTATAGTATTTTGCCTGCCTGTCCTGAGCGATCTTCAACTTTCCTGAATTGTATGTATCATTGAAGTGGCATCTTCCACCGCTTGACGTTTGTAAAACTTCGACTCGCCTGTCTCCAACCAAGACAACGGCGTGCGATACTTTCTCCCATACAAGGCCTAGAAAGGCATCATTCCAATACTCGCTTGAAAGCTATTGTTATATTCAAACTCCACCATGTACAGGTGATCTTCCCATTGCTTCCCGAAATCCAAGACGCACATGCGAAGCATGTCCTCCATCGTCCTGTTGACCTTCTCGGTCTGACCATCTGTCTGTGGATGAAAGGCTGTGCTGAAACTCAACTTAGTTCCCAACAGACTATGCACCATCCTCCAGTCATTCGACGTGAAGCGTCCATCTCAGTCACTAACAATACTGCGGGGCAAACCATGCAATCGTACAATATTATCTACGTAGAGTTTGGCTAACTTTTCCACCAGATCTTCCTTCCTGTTCGGGATGAAATGCGACACCTTTGTCAATCTATCCATGACCACCCAGATGGCATCGTTTCCCCTCTGCGACTTTGGCAAACCATGCACAAAATCCATAGAAATGACGTCGAATTTCCACTCCGGGATAGGTAAGGATTTAAAGAAACCTCCGGGCTTCTGGCACTCCGACTTCACCAAGGCACAAGTTTGTCACTTGGCCACATAAAGTGCTACATCCTTCTTTAGTCCTGGCCACCAAAACAACTTCTTCATGTCTTTATACATCTTCGTGCTCCCCGGGTGGATTGAGTAATTGTTATGACGAGCCTTGTACATTAACTCCTCCCGAAGATTATCCGCACTAGGAACGCATAGGCGACCGTACCTCCATAGCAGTCCGTCCTCAACCGCAAATTGGGAATTTGACCCATCCAAAGATTCATTTAAGATCCGCTTCATGCTGCTATCTTAAACTAAAGCCCACTGAACTCTATCAGCTAGGTCATACTGCACCTCTGTCCAATACAATTTCGCCTCAGCACTAGCCTGATTGTCGACGCAAGATATCTCTAATGAATCCAAATCACGGACCAAACTCTCATCATGTACCGACAACCAGCTGGCCTGCGCAGGAGCCCTGCTACTCAATGCATCCGCCACTGCATTTCCTTTCCCAGCCACATAATGTATCTCAAAGGTGTAGTCCCCTAAGAACTCCATCCACCTCCGCTGCCTCATGTTCAGGTCCTTCTGATCTAACAAGTACTTAAGGGTCTTATGATCGGTGTAGATATCGACTTTAATATCATACAGATAGTGCCTCCACAGCTTTAGAGGAAATATCACGACCGCTAACTCTAAGTCATGGACCGAATAATTCCTCTCGTGAACCTTCAATTGTGACGAACCATAGGCTATCAAGCTCGCATGCTGTAGCAGAACACAGCCCAAACCACTGCCCGAAGCATCACTATAGATTTCAAACCCTTCGGTCCCACTCGGTGAACATGAAATAGGCGCCGTGGTCAACCGCCTCTTCAACTCTACAAAAGCCTACTCGCACGCTGATGACCACACAAATGTTTGATCCTTCCTTGTCAACGTCGTGAGTAGTAGCGTTATCCATGAGAAGTTCTCTACGAATCGCCTGTAGTAGCCGCAAGCCCCAGAAAGCTCCGGACTTCCGCCACTGTAGTCAATACAGGACACTCCCGTATCGCCGCTATCTTTGCCGGATCCACCGCTATCTCATCTCCGCTAACAACATGACCGAGGAACGCTACCCAGGATAACCAAAACTCACACTTGGAGAACTTAGCATACAACTGATTTCTTCTCAACGTCCCCAACACCATGTGCAGATGCTTGTAGTGATCATCCTCACAATGCGAGTACACCAAGATATCGTCCATAAATACTATCACGAAATGATCTAGGTACTCTCTGAACGTCCTATTCATCAGATCAATAAACACGGATGACGCATTTGTCAACCTAAACGGCATGACCGTGAACTCGTAATCCCCAAACCGTGTGCTGAACGCCGTTTTTGGGATGTCGCTTTCACTTATCCTTAATTGGTGGTAGCCGGATTTCAGATCTAACTTCGAATATATCGTTGACCCAACTAACTGATCAAATAGATCGTCAATTCTTGGAATCAGATACTTATTCTTTTTCGTAAGCTTGTTCAACTCCCAATAGTCTATATAGAGTCGCAAGCTCCCATCCTTCTTCTTAACGAAAAGGACCGGTGCGCTCCAAGGCGATGAACTTGGACGCACATACCATTACTCTAACAACTCTTACAGTTTCACCTTCAACGCCGCCATCTCTCTTGGATCTATCAGATACAGAGAGTGTGACACCGGTTTGGTACCCGACACCAGCTCAATAGTAAAATCAATCACCCACTGAGGAGGGGCTCCTAGGAGATCATGTGTAAACACATCAAGATACTCAGACACAACTGGAATACTGCCCAGACTTGGCTTAGGCATTGAAGTCTGCACTAATGTGACAAACTGCTCTGCCCCAGACCGAACTGCCTTGATCACCTGAAGGGCTGAAGTCAAAATCTTACTCTCCCCATTCATGCCCGCAAACATAGTCTCCCAATAAGTATTCAATCGCAACCTAACCTCCTTTCGGTTGCAATCAATGCATGCTCGCTGTTCCGAGAGCCAGTCCATACCAAAGATTACGTCAAACTCCGCTAACGACAATACCGATGCTTGCAAGACAAACTCCTGATCCCCAATCTATATCTTAACCACACAGACTCTATCCGCGCGCATTGAGCACCCATTGGGCAACAACACATCCAACTTGTCTTTAGCCATCGAGGAAGGGACTCCGATGCGTGATACAAATCGTTCAGACAAGAAGGAATGTGAAGCTCCCGTATCAAACAGGGCTCTCGCCGGATAATCAAAAATCAACACGAAGCCTAGCACCAACAAATATAAGCTAACATATAAAAAGGTAACAACTATATAAAGTTAAACTGCTATAATTTAACTCATATATGTCACCACGTCAGCTTATTTTATGACCTCTTACAGACCAAGGTTATAAACTCTAGGATGGGCTGGAGCATGGTGGGACGCGGTTGACTCCACCGCCTTCCATTTTTCTTCATAAGTTGCTCCAGGCTTCCTCTCGGACTTTGCACGTCCGCTCCAACATTCACGAGCAAAATGCCCCATCTTTCCACAGTTATAGCAAGCTCCTGGAACTTGACTTATGGTTGCCCCCGTCATAACAGACGAAGGGGCTAAGCTCAAAGTCTTCAGTTTCTTGTTTCATCTGCAGAAACCCGACTTTGAATTTGGCACTTTGAACTCTGACTTCTTTTCCCCTGGGTCCTTCTTCTCTTGCACTTTCTTCACGACCTTTTCCAAAGACCGGGCCAAATTGACCAAGGCTAGGAAGCCCTGCGCCTTAGGCCCAGCAAGGAGTAGCTGTAGATCGCCATGTAGACCATCATAAAATCGGTTGGTCTTCCGCTCCTCTTCAGTAAACATAGCACCAGTATAATGACCCAACCGCGTAAACTCGTGGAGATACTCATCCACTCTTCTGCCTCCCTGAGTCAAGTTAAGGTACTGATTCTCCATCTCAAGCTTCTGAGCAGAGGGTAGATATCTGGCTAAGAACAACCTTGAGAATTCCTCCATAGGCACATCCGCAAGTTGCCTTCCCACTAAGACATGAACCTCCAACTCGTCCCACCATAGCCTCGCCTCACGAGCCAAAAGGAACGTCGCAATGGTGGCCTTCTGCCACTCAACAGTTTATGTGGCCGTCAAGACTCTCTTTATCGTAGAGAGCCAATCCTCAGCTTGAGTTGGCGTTCCAATCCCGTAGAACCTCGGAGGATTAAAGCTCATTACATGCTTGAGCTGCTTCTCCGTAGCTCTCCTTGGTGATACTTGATCAACTGCCATGCGCTCTATCACTCTCGGCTCTGCCGCCCTAATCAGTTCTTGCACATTAATAGGTGGTGCGTGGTGCATTTGCCCTGCAGGTTGGGCATTTATCATAGCAAAGACTGCTTCAGCCACGAATCTAATGGTTTCTGCTGAAGGAGGTGTTGTAAGCACGTCCCTTGGTGCACTACTTTCCGCCGATTGCGGGCGTTCCGACTTCCCAGCAGCACTCCTAGCTGCCTATAATAGCAAAGACCCTAGATTAGAAGACAAACAAATTGCGAAAAACAATCATTGGAACACTCAAATTCCTCAAAACAAGTGTATTTTTCATTCCCAAGTGGACATTCGTGGGTTCTTTTAGATGTTATAACGATGACGCACACATGTGCTCACCACCCCTTAAAAGAATTCGTCCACAAATTCATTTAAGTTGATCGAAACGAGAAGTCTGATACCAAATTGTAACACCCCCATCCGTCGTATGCCATATAACAGAAGGCCCAGCTGGAACCCGACACCATATACCACGGACAGTCGGAAAGGTTACATAAGAATATCAAATATCCAACTACAACTACTCGCCCTAATCCAGAGCATTCTAGCGAAAGCTTTTAAATAGTTGGAAAGAACCCATAATTGACTATCAACTATCATGAATGTCCACAAACTACCATAGGAATGAAATAACACATATACTGAAAGTACTTGGCCTTATGGCCTTACAAGAGTTCTCTTAACAAAATAGTGTCTTACATACATCGGCTCGCAGGCTGACCACACATTACAATATAAAAAAACAACAATTCGCTTGGTCCTTCGAGGGCCAGCTCGAGAACATGGGCTTCTGCTGCTTTTTGGTACTTGGCTCCATAGCACCTGCAAGCAACATTCCACCGCACGGTGCCAAACAAAGTAACGGTCAGCCAAAGCCGACCAAATTATAACGACCCCGCCCCTTACTCGGGACGGCGGTGCTCCTTCCCTACATTTCATTAGCCCAGCTAAACAATAAAGTGTGAATATACTACGCCACAGGTGTAGGCTCTCACGGCCCAAACACCCCGTGCACTCAGGGTACATTATCGGTGAATCCGGTCAATACCGTGGCTTCACCACCATCCCCAGCATGGCAACATTGTGAGCATTTTAGCCTTTCTGGCCACTACCTAAGGCTCCCAGCTATGCAAACCGCGAGTCCCTCTATGGGTCTCTAGCACCGAACCACATAGCCCAGGTCCGACTCCACTTGCCCGTTGCTCACTCCGCCTAGTCGCTTTAAGACGTACGCGTGGGCCAAGCTTCTCTCGGATCCCGAAACATTACCAAACATCACATAACCAAGTTATGTTCAAGGCTGGCTCCCCGGCCACCAAGTTAGCAGAACTACATTTCCGCTCAGTTTTCCGGGTGCTCCTTGGAGTTAATCCTCAAGGATCCCTGCTGCAATCTACCACGTAGAAATCTGAAAACACAAAGCACGGAGTTTTTTCCGGCAAACCATACAAAATGCAACATCACCGATCCAGACCTACACGTCCGGGTAGGCTTCACACACAATGCCTATGTCCGTACTTCGGTTCCGGACTCTCTATGCAACACAAGGGGGACTATTCCCGTCAACCCCAAGGAACACCACACACTCACTGCACACTCGCGGGAGCGGGTTTCCTTATGCAAAAGAAAGAGAGCTTAACATGCTCAAGTAGAGAATCGTTACACTTGTAGTACGCTTTTGTGCCATGGAAATCTATACAGATAGAAGGCTTCGTTATGGAATTTCCTTCGCGGGTCCGATCTCGGTTCTTGAATCGGTGCTCTGATGCTCCTCTAGCAGCCGGAATACTCCTCTTCCTTCCTCCTTGCTCTCTCCTCTCTCCAACTCCTTAGAAAGAGAAGGCTTAAGAGAAAATGAGGAATTAACTCTCAATTCCCGGCCTTAACACAGCAGGAACACAACTGAGACGTCAGATCTTTTTTAAAGAAAACGAATGGCTCAAATCTGTCCAAAATTTCTCAAACCTGGGCCGAACAGGGCCTTGCACACGGTCGTGTCCTAGGCCATGTGCCTTGATCCAGACACCATCGTCGAGCACAGAAAAGAACATGGGTCGAGACACGCCCGTGTCTCAACCTGACACGCCCGTATCGGGTCCCGACATGCCCATGACCTAGGGCGTGTCACAGATAACCGCCACGCCAACCGTCACGTCCCTTGGTGAACACGGATGGGGACACAGGTATGAACACGCCCGTGTCACCCCTGACACGCACGTATCACAAAGGTTCACAGACGTGTTTCCTGCCGTGTCCTTTTCTGGACACAGCCAGCTAACATAGAGAACGACACGTCCTTGGCACACCCGTGTCCTAGGCCGTGTACCCCTATACAGGCACCAAAAATCCCTTAGGCCTCAACCAGCTCGATTACAATTTTCGGGGTGTTACAGCAGTCGTGAAGATTGTTGGGTCGCCATTTGCGATGGAGGGGTCGCCAGAGTTCTGCAACAGCACTGCGGAAGGACTCGATTTCATCGAGGGAAGAGTGTAAACGACTTCTCTGTGTGGAGTCTTTATAAAGAGTCAGAATGGGAAGGGGAGAGGTCTTTCTTCATGGCACCATTAATGGCTAATTAAGAGGTTTCAGCCATGGGTGGTTACACTGTTCCGACCATTGAACAGCCACGAAAACGACCCATGGCTTTCTCTACACTTAATGGGGAATAGGATCAAAGCTTTAGAAATGGAGAGAGGGGGCCTTTGTCTCCCTAGGCCGTGAATTCTCTTCTCCCAATTTCTCACCTCCATTAAAGGGCAAGAGGAGCTTTTCTCTCTCCTCTAAAACGCTAATTCCAGAAGTTTAGTCCGACAAATTTTTCTCATTCGTCTAACTCCGCCCGACGAACCAGCTTTATTCGTCAAACTCCGCTCAGCTTTGCTCGAGGCTTTCGTCGAGCTCTGCTCGACGATTTTCATCAAGCTCTGCTCGACTCTTCCATCGAGCTCTGCTCGACGCTTTCGTCAAGCTCTGCTCGACGATTTCTATTCAGCTGAGGTCAACTCTTACCCTATACTTTTGGGGTGTTACATTGGGTGTTACTAGACCCTTTAGTGCTTCCCAGGAATTTGTCATGACTTAGTCATGACAAAACCATACTAAGGGTCTAGAAGTCTGAGGGATGTTACAAATACCAATACATAAAAATAAAAATTTCGTCCTCAAAATTCAAGTTAAGCTATGGGGTTTAAAGTATATATAAGAAAAAGAATTTGACATCCCGAGAGCTTAACGGGATTACCTGACGTGAAAAGGTCCGAGTACCTTTATCGCATAAAGGCACGTGGCTACCACGTGTGCTCTTCTTGTCAATAATTCCTACACAAGACCTTGACCAGGGGAACCTTCTTGCACCGCAGGGTCCGTGCCGTTGTATCGCCAATCCTGACTGGCTCCATACTGACTGACCGATCCGACGCCACAGGGCTATCCGTAGCAGAAATATGTTGTTCAGGCCGTAGCAAAGCTCTCTGAAGAGAAGAGACGTGGAAGATGTCATGCAGTCCTGCTAACTTTGGCAGAAGTTCTAGCCTGTTGTCCAAGGGACCGATCCGCTCTAGGATCCTGTAGGGCCCCATGTATCTAGGACTGAGCTTCTTCTGCCTTCGAACCCGAGAAACTCCATGCATCGGCCGAATCTTCAAGAACTCCCGATCTCCTACCTAGAACTCCACCTACCGATGTCGCGCATCATAGTACTTGGCCTGCCTACTCTGAGCCTCCAACATCTTATCTCAAATCAGCCTCACTTGAGCATCAGTGTCCTCCATAAAATCCGAGCCAAGAGCCTTGGGGTCCTCGTCCAGGACCCAAGATAGAGTGGTCGGACACCTCCGTCCATACAGAGCCTCGTAAGGGGCCATGCGTATACTGGTCTGATGACTGTTGTTGTAGGAGAACTCGATCAGTGGAAATGGTCACTCCCAAGGCTCCCCGCGATCCAGAATGCATATGCGTAGAAGATCCTCCAAAGTCTGTTTGGTGCGCTCTGTCTGTCCATCTGTTTGAGGGTGGAAGGCTATGTTAAACATCAATCGAGAGCCCATGTAAGCCTGAACTGACCTCCACTCCTTGGATGTGAAACGCCTGTCCCGATCCGACACGATCGTCTTGGGCACTCCATGATAGCGCACAAACTACTCCACAAACTTCCGCGCCAGATCAACTACCAGAGCGTCCTTCCTAACTGGGATAAACCTGTCCACCTTTATCAGCCTGTCGACGATGACCCAAATCAAATCGTTCCCTGCAAATGACCGAGGTAGCCCGTGTATGAAGTCCGTGGCTATATCCTCAAACTTTCACTCCGGCACTAGGAGTGGCTGTAGTAACCCGGTCGGACACCTGCACTCCGCCTTCACTAGATGGCAAGCCTCGCAATATATCACAAAATATGGGATGTCCTTCTTCATGTCCGGCCAAAACATGGTCTTTTTCAGATCAGCTGCCATCTTTGTGATACCTGGGTACACGGAGTATCTGCTACAGTGATCCTCTGCCATGATGTCCTCCCAAATTCGGCCTCCTGCCAGTATATAAACTCTGCCCCTAAAACAAAGCAGCCCATCTCTCAGTGAATTAGCCCCAGTCGCGCCTTCCTTCAAGGCTCTAAAAATGGGCTCCATCCTCGCATCCAGCCTCTGCTCGTCCCTGATGCGATCCCGGATGTCATATGTGGTACTCATCAACGCAAGGTACTCCCTGTATAACTCTGGATCATCCTCGGATACCAGGGATATCTGCATCTCCTCCAACATACGCACCAGCTCCAAAGCCATCAACTGGCGCTCTGTCCCTGATGAGGTGGCTCTCCGGCTCAGGGCGTCTGCCACCACGTTCGCCTTGCCGGGATGGTAATGTATGGTATACTGATAGTCTAATATGAACTCTACCCATGCCTCTATCGGATATTCGGCTCCTTCTGAGTGTCCACATACTTCACGTTCTTGTTATCTGAAAAGATATCACAATGAACCCCGTAGAGGTAGTGTCTCTAGATTTTTCGAGTGAAAATCACCGCTCCCATATCCAAGTCGTGCACCAGATAGTTTAACTTGTGCTTATTCAACTGTCTGGAAGCATAAGTGATCATGTGCCCATTATGCATCAGGACGACACCCATACCCTGGTATGATGCGTCGGTGTATACCTGAAATCCCTCCCTCCTAGATGGAAGGGCAAGATTAGGAGTCGAGGTGAGCCGACCCTTCAGTTGCTGGAAAGCAGCCTCGCACTGCGACGTCCAAACGAATGGGGTATCCTTCTTCATCAGAGATGTGAGCGAGAGAGAAATCCGGGAGAACCCCTCTACGTACTTCCGTTAATAGCCGGCAAGTCCTAGAAAACTCCTCACATCAGTGGCTGTCTTCGGAGGTGGCCAATCTCGAACTGCCCGAACATTCACAGGATCCACTGGCAAACCTGCTCCACTGATAATATGGCCTAGAAAGGCCACCTCCTTCAGCCAGAACTGGCACTTGCTGAACTTCACACACAACTTGTGCTCCTGGAGCTTCTCCAAGGTCAGTGTCAGGTGGCGAGCATGCTCCTCCTCAGACCTTGAATAGATGAGGATGTCATCTATAAAAACGATGAAAAAATGTCAAGGTAAGCCTCGAATACCCGGTTCATCAGACTCATGAACGCGGATGGGGCATTCGTGAGTCCGAAGGGCATCACTGTGAAATCAAATAGCCCATATCTATTGCTAAAGGCTGTCTTATGAATGTCCTCCTTCTGAATACACAGCTGGTAATACCCTGATTGCAAATCCAACTTCGAAAACTAATAAACTCCCTCCAATTGGTCAAACAGCCCGTCAATCCTAGGCAGGGGATATGTGTTTTGAACCGTGAGCCTGTTTAGGGATCTATAATCAATGCATAAGTGAAGCGTTCCGTCCTTCTACTTCACGAATAAAGCTGGAGCTTGCCAAGGCGAGGAGCTCATCCTGACAAATCTTGCTTCTACCAGCTCCTGTAACTGGCTCGAAAACTCTACCAGCTCCTTTTGGGCCATACAGTAGGGTGCTCTCGATACTGTCTTAGCCCCTGATACGAGCTGAATCTGGAAATCATGCTCCTGATACGGTGGTAACCCTGGCAGGTTCTCTGGGAATACGTCAGCAAAGTCTCGAACCACTAGAATATCAACAACAGAGCCCTTAACCTCAGCCATCTAGAACAACACCTGGTAAACCTCATCTCCCTACAGGTGGACCTTGACGACTTGAATAGGAGAGAGAAAGTGGCGGGAAATAGGAGCAGCACCTTCAAACATCGCATAGACATCTCCACATCTGAGTACAACCTTCCTCGTCGGGAAGTTAATCTGAGCGTGGTTCTGGGCATGCCATGACATACCCAGAACAAGATCGAAGTCTGGCAAGCTCAGGGTCATTGCCGTGGCTTCGAGGATCAACCCATCGATGGTCACCCTCAGGATGCAACTCGCAGTAGATCGAACCACCATCCAGGGGAGATGCACCCTCCTGGTAACTCCCTCATAAAATCTAACGCCCTCCAGCTTCTTGACGAAGTCCTCTGAGACGAAATTGTGCAATGCCCCCATGTCGAAGTGAGTGAGGGCGGGCTTGCCACATACCAACACTACTCCTGAGTTTATTAGAGTATTTTTAGTTATCTAGTTTAAGATTCTACCTTAACATTTAAATTGTATCAAATCCACATAATCACATCTTAGAAAGAAAAGAACCTAAAAAAATTTTGATGTACCTGCTATTACCCTCTACGGGTCCCGGGGCTGTGCCAAATCTAAGGCGTAAACTTACCCCCTGTCCTGCTTGCGCTCTCTCCCCTGAAATCCATAGCCCTGACCACATCCTTGCCCACCAAAATACCAAGCAGGTGGGGCTTCCTGGAGTGCTGGTAATGGTGCTCCTCTCATAGGGCAGTTCCCCGAATGTGCCCCGGCTGGTTGCACTGAAAATATATCGTTGGCTCGTCCACTAACCTCGACATCTCCCTCATCTATAGTGGCTGAGGAGCCAACACCACCAGGGTCCACTGCTCCTGCCTGCCCTCCTGACGAGGCTGATCCCCGTTCCTCTTGTAACACCCCAAAAAGGAGTGGTGGTAATTGGGGGCTAACGCGCCGCGATAGTCTTATCGCAGGCGGTAGCTCAGTGATTTAAAAGACATAGTGATTGGGTTTGGTACCGTGAAGCCAACGCTCCGAGGTAGCCACTCAATGCTTTGACCACTCAACGCTTTTGACCACTCAATGATTTTGAGCACTCAATGCTGTCGAACAATCGTCGAGCACGCTAACGCCAGATAGTAGGTGTTACCGTGCCGCGCTACTCGCTCGACGAATGTCAAACGGTTTACCGCCAAGCGCTAAAGTGTTATCGCGGGCGCTAGCTCTGATAGCGGTGATAACTGGTTAAAGCGGTTACCGCCTATGTTACCGCGCGGTGGTAGCTTTTGTATAAGGATGGACTTGAGATTTTATTCTCATCTCCTCATATCCTTTCTTTGCTGGGAAGGAAGAGGAGGAACGTCTAGGAGCTTATGTGAAGGCTGCTCCAAGGTTTGCTTGTGATTGGAATCGTGAGTCAATGCTAGATCTGCGGAGAGGAAATTGTGGCAATCAATTTCATCTAGATCATAGATCACAGTAATGGATCCGAAGAGATCTTCAAGGGTAACAATCTTCTTCCTTGGACATGTGAAGTCCTTATTTGGCATATGCATGGATTTCCCCCACCAAAATGTGGAATATTGAGGGATTTCCATTGGGTGATTCTTAATATCCCCAAGTGGTCTTGCGTATAAATCCGGAAATATGTAGTTTAAAATAGGCATACCATGTGAAGCCCATCTGGACAGGTTGGTATGGATTGGTGATGTTTTATTTTGCGCACCGGAGAAGACTACGCGTATAAACGAGCATTTTGTGGAGTTGGTGGGTTGTGTCTGTGAAATGGAGTAGCAGGAAGTACTGGAGGGGAATTCCAATAAAATACCCTCAAAGTGCATGTGATGTATGCTATAAAAGTCTAGTATTTTTGGCACTGCAGGTGGCTGCAGGGATTTCTGGATGGTTGGTCCAGTTTTGGTTAGGGCTGGGGACGGAAAGAGAGTTCTGTCGCTAAACACCATGTGATAGTGATTGACGCTGGCGATAGCTCCTAGCTAACCTGTGATTGTGAAGCCAGTCCTTGGCGGACAGTGTGGCTATTGTGAGCTCTGAGCTCTTAAAAGGATTCGTGTCGAACGGATACGGGAGAAACCGACTCGGGTCACTTGTGGAGATTTGAGCAACGGGTAGGGCTGACCTGTCTCCGCGTTATGGTTGTCAACTTGAGTTGCCCGGGTTATTGTGCATTCATTGTAGTACATAATTAGAGTCTTAGGCCTGCGCTCCATTAAGACTAAATTCTCCGGCTGTAGGGCGTGGAGCGCAATGCTAAAGTTTGCCGTTCGGCACGGTGGTGGGGACTGATACTTCGGTACAGCAAATATGTGCCCTGAGTGCATGGAACGATTGGCCGCTGAGGCATTTGTTTGTGATATGTTGACCTGTGCATGAGTGTATGTTCTTGTGATATATCTGCTTGTGAAATGCTATGCATGCAGGGAAGGAATACCGCTTCCCCGGGTAAGGGGTGAGGTCTTTATAAATTGGTCAGCTGAATGTTGACCATTGCTTTGTTTTCCACCGTTGTGGTGGATAGTTCCCGCGCAGGTGCAGGAGAGCCGAGCAGAAAATAGTGGGCCGAATCCCTTACTGTTGTTGTTATTGCTGCTGTGTTGGCCATCGAAGGCCAAATAATGAAATGTTTTGTGATTTTCATGTGTGGCCGGCCTGCGTGCCGATGTATGTAATCCACACGTATGAAGAAAACTTGTAAGGCCTTAATGCCAAACATTTTGTTTTTTTGGAACATTCCTTGTAGATATATAAATGCAGTTATTTATATATAGTGAACATTCATGATAGCTGAGTTCAAACTTAACCCCTAATACTTTCGCTAGAATTCTCTGAGTTAGGATGCGTGGTTTGTTCTTTGATATTAACTTGTAACCTTGCCGTCTGTTTGTGGCATATAGTGTGGGGCCCCGGCCGGACCTTCTATTATATGTCATGTAACGAATGGAGGTGTTACAATTTGGTATCAGCTTGTCTTGGTTTTCCTCTTTCGAATTCGTGGTCGAATTCTTTTGAGGGGTGGTGAGCACGTGTTACCGTCGACCCGTTATAACATAAATGAACTCAAGAATGTCCACTAAGGAATGTAAATACACATGTTTGAGGAACCTGCGTGTTCCTATTATGTTGTTGTTGCTTTTGCCAACATGCTAAAGTGCATCTTTTGCATATATAGGTGACGCAAAGTGGTGTAGGGCAGTCTGAGCCCCAGCGTTCTGATGAGACTATGACACCAGCTAAGGTGCCTACACCTCCTCCTTCTGTGGAGACAGTATGCATGGTTGCTGAGGTGCTATTTGCTATGATCTAGGCATATCCTACTGGGCATGCTGAACGACAACTGAAGCAATTTATGAGCTTCAATCCTCCTACATTTACGGAGGCGAGATCCACAATGAAGGCAGAGGATTGGTTGTCAAGCGTCAAGTGAATGTTGACGGTGATAAGGACGGAGGAAGAACAGAAAGTCACCTTGGCCATCTTCTTGCTAGAAGGAGATGCTCGACTATGGTGGGATGAGATAGAGCTACACCACTTGGCAGGCAGACAACTGATGGAAGACTCGATCGAGGAGTTTTTGAGACTATTTTTAGCAAAGCATTTTCCATCGGCTCAGCTCATAGCTATAAAAAATGAATTCCAGCGTCTAAATTAGGGAGAAAGTAGTGTTGATACCTACTTGGATGAGTTTACAAGGCTGGGACGCTATGCAAGAACAATCTTTGCTGACGAAGAGCGTAAAAATAATAGGTTCTACGAAGGGTTGCGGGATGAGTTAAGATTCCTGCTCCCGAGTTCGATGAACCAGGGGTTTCAAGAGTTGCTTGATACAACTCGTGCATTGGAGAAATATATGAAGCAGGTTCAGGGTAAAAGGGAGTTGGCTATGACAAAGCCCGAGTTCAAAGCGCCGCACTCGGGAAAAACAAACTACCGAAAGAGATGGGGTAAGAGATCCAAGTCTTCTGGACAAGCTCCTTCTACAGTGGCATCTGGAGCAACTTCGGGGCAAGGCTCGCGTACTTGTTATACCTGCGGCAAGCCAAGACACTTTGCTCGTGAATGTTGATTTGGTCCGCCTAAGGGGAGAAGAAGACATGAGCGTCTTATACAGAAAAGGGAAAGATAGTGGTGGAATCCTCTACATCTCAAGCGCAACACCGAGTATATAATTTTGGCCAACAGGAGGCCATAAAGAAAAGTGACGTCGTCACAGGTACGAGTTAGATACTTGGTTATTATTTTTTGTATTTCATAACTTGTATGTAGATTGTGTATGGTATGTTTGTCATAGGCTTTCTCCTGATTCAAGACTATCCGGCGAGTGTACTGTTTGATATGGGTGCTTCGCATTCGTTTCTATTTGTGGACTTCGTGTCACAGATCGGTGTGTCGATTCGTATGGTGGCATATAGTGTGAAAGTGTTGTTACCAAACAGATGTGTGATGCATGCAGATAGAGCTTGCTTTGTGAAGGTACGGATCAGAAGTCAGGATTTCGGCTTGGAAGCATCTATGCTTCCGATATCGGAATTTGATGTGATCTTTGGTATGAACTGGCTCTCGGAGCAGCGTGCCTCTATAGATTGCAATTCAAAGGAGGTCACACTGGGGAAGAATACCGAACGAGAGACTAAATTCCCTAGTATTCGAGGATCGAGCAAGACATTGATGTCTGCTCTCTAAGTGGTCAAGGCAGTTTGGAAAGACGCGGAGTTATTCTTCACGCTTATTGAGGTTGTTGAGCCAAAAGCCAGTGTGAGAGATGTTTCGATTGTGTCGGATTTTTCTGATGTGTTTCTGAAGGAGCTTCCGAGGTTACCACCACATCGGGAGATTGATTTCTCGATTGAGTTGGTGCCAGCTGCAAAACTTGTGGCCCGCTCGCCATATTGAGTAGCGCCAAAGGAAATGACAGAATTAAAAGTGCAACTACAAGAGTTGTTGGAACATGGTTATATACGCCCAAGTATGTCACCTTGGAGCGCACCTGTTCTATTTGTGAAAAAGAAGGACGGTAGCTTGCGGTTGTGCATCAACTATCGCGAGTTAAATAAGCTGACGGAGAAGAACAAGTATCCAATACCTCGAATTGATGACTTATTTGATCAGCTAGTGGGATCAATTGTCTATTCTAAACAAGACTTGAAGTCTGGGTACTACCAGTTGAGGATTCGGGAAGGTGACATTCCCAAGACAGCGTTTGGAACATGCTACGGTCATTATGAGTTCACTATAATACCGTTTGGGCTATATAATGCACCATCGGTGTTCATGGACTTAACGCATCGAATATTTCGAGAGTACTTGGCTTTGTTTGTGATCATCTTCATTCATGACATCTTGGTGTACTCTCAGTTTGAAGAAGATCATGCGAACCATTTATGGATTGTGTTGCACACCTTGAGGAGAAATAAGCTCTGCGCCAAGTTCTCAAAGTGTGAGTTTTGGCTATTGTTAGTGGCTTTTCTTGGCCATGTGGTGAGTGGAGAGGGCATTGTGGTGGATCCGTCAAAGATAAAAGCCATACAGGAGTGGCCATTGTTGTCTTCTGTGGCCGAAGTCAGGAGTTTCCTTGGACTGGCGGGCTACTATAGATGTTTCGTAGAAACCTTTCTCACGGATCGCTTTGCCTCTTACCACACTAATGGGGAAGGATCAGAAGTTTGTTTGTACGCCGGAGTGTGTGCAGCTTTTGAATAGCTGAAGAGTCGCTTGATCACGACACCCATCTTGACGTCGCCATGTGGTACAGATGGCTTTCAAATTTATATTGATGTGTCAGGGAGCGGCTTAGGCTGCGTTCTTCTTCAGTTTGACAAGGTAATTGCTTATGGCTCACGCCAATTGAAAGTGCATGAGCGGAACTATCCCGTTCACGACTTGGAGTTGGCGGCGGTGATTTTTGCACTTAAACTGTGGCGTCATTATTTATATCACGTGAAGGTTGATATATTCACGGACCATAAGAGCCTAAAATATTTATTGGATCAGAAGGATCTCAATATGCGACAACGTAGGTGGATGAAGTTCCTCGGGGACTAAAACTTCCAAATACATTATACTCTAGGGAAGGGAAACATCATCGCAGATGCCTTGAGTCGGAGGACTCCAGCAAGGGCAAATTGGTTGCAGATGCATGATGAGAGTCTGATCTAGGAGTTGGAAGCTTTAGAGATTTCTTGTGTTGACAAGAATTTCACAGCAAATGCATGCTTGACTTGGACGGAGGTACAATATGACCTTACGGACAAGGTTCGGCAGGCAACAGAACTTGATGAAAGTTTGTAACGCTATGCAGTGGATGGAGTAAATGGCCAATTCTCCTGGGATGACACCCTTTTGCGGAAAAAATGGTTGTTTGTGTGTCCCGAAGATGGGTAAGTTAAGAGATGAATTGATGTATGACGTTCATTTTACGAAGTACTCAATTCACCTAGGGAGCACAAAATATATAAAGACATGAAAAAGCTGTTCTGGTGGTCGAGCATGAAGAAAGACATAACACTTTACGTGGCTAAATGTCAGACTTGTGCCGTAGTGAAAGCGGAATGCTAGAAGCCTGGGGGTTTCCTGAAGTCATTACCTATCCCGGAATGGAAGTTTGATGATATTTCAATGGATTTCGTGCACGGTTTGCCGAGATCTCAACGCGATAACGATTCGATTTGGGTGATCATGGACCGTTTGACGAAAGTTGCTCACTTCATTCCGAATAAGAGGGACGATTCAGTGGAAGTTTTGGCTAAGCTTTATGTTGAACAAATAGTACGATTGCGCGGTGTGCCCCGTACAATCATAAGTGATCGAGATGATCAGTTCACTTTGAAGGATTGGAGGCTAATCCATCAGTTGTTATGGACAAAGTTAACATTCAGTACAGCCTTTCATCCACAAACGGATGACCAAACTGAAAGGAATAATGGATGATGGAAGATATGCTCCCAATGTACGCCTTGGATTTCAGGAAGAGATGGGAAGATCATCTCTATATAGTAAAGTTCGCCTACAATAATAACTATCAAGCGAGTTTAAATGACGCCTTTTGAAGCTTTGTATGGTAGGATGTACCGTACACTGTTAGCTTCGGCGGAAACAGGCGAATCTAAGTTGTACAAGCATAAGGAAGTCAAAGAAGATAATTCGACAATACACTCTATTCGGTAGAGGCTATTAATAACCCAAGACCGGCAGACAAAGTACTATAATGCCAAACATCAAAATGTGGAGTTTGTTGTGGGCGATTGGGTATATTTGAAAATTAAACCTTTCAAGGGCATGTCCAAGGTTCGGAGCTTGAAAAAGCTGAGACCGAGGTATCTTGGCCCATTTGAGGTGGTGGAACGAGTTGGAGTTGCTGCCTATTGGCTAGCTCTTTCAGAAGAATTGAGTGGGTTTCATGATGTGTTTCACATATCAGTTCTTCGGAAAGTCGTGAAGGATACAACCCAACTGATTGTGATTGATCGTGTACCGGTCGAATCCCGGCTAACGATGAAGGTTAGGCCCATTCAAATCAAGGATAAAGCAGTTAAGCAGCTGCGGAACAAGCCAATCTGGATGGTTAAGGTCGGTGGGACAACTATGGCCATGAAGAGCTAACATGGGAACGGGAGCAAACCATGCGTGCAGAATATCCCGAGTTGTTTAACTAAAAGGTTGTAACATTTGGTTTTGTTGAGTAGAAACTATTTGTTGTAACAAAGTTGTTACTGGTTGCTGCTTGGTGCCGTATACAAATCTCGGGATGAAATTTTTGTATGGTGGGGAGGATTGTAACACCCCAAAAAGGAGTAGTGGTCATTGGGGGCTAACGCGCCGCGATAGTCTTATCGCAGGCGGTAGCTCAGTGATTTAAAAGACATAGCGCTCTGGTTGGGTGCCGCGAAGCTAGCGCTCCGCGGTAGCCACTCAATGCTTTCGAGCACTCAACACTGTCGAACAATCGTCGAGCGCGCTAATGCTGGGCGGTAGGAGTTACCACGCCGCGCTACTCGCTCGACGAACGTCGAATGGTTTATCGCCAAGCGCTAAAGTGTTATCACGGGCGCTAGTTCTAATAGAGATGTCGATTGGTTAAAGCGGTTACTGCCTATGTTACTGCGCGAGGGTAATAGTTACTGCGTAGCGGCAGCTTTTGCATAAGGATGGAATTTAGATTTTATTCTCATCTTCTCATATCCTTTCTTTGCTGGGAAGGAAGAGGAGGAACATCCAGGACCTTGTGTTAAGGCTGCTCCAAGGTTTGCTTGTGATTGGAATCGCGAGTCGACGCTAGACCCACAGAGAGGAAGTTGTGGCAATCAATTCCATCCGGATCATAGATCACGGTCATAGATCCGAAGAGATCTTCAAGGGTAATGATCTTCTTCCTTGCACATGTGAAGTTCTTATTTGGCATATGCTTGGATTTCCCCCATCAAAAGGTGGAATATTGAGGGATTTTTGTTGGGTTGATTCTTGATATTCAAAAGAGGTATTACATATAGATCCAGAAATGTGTAGTACAGAATAGACATACTATGTGAAGCCAATCTGGACAGGTTGGTCTAGATTGGTGATGTTTTATTTTGTGCACCGGAGAAGACTCAGCGTATAAAAGAGTATTTTATAGAGTCAGTGGGTTGTGTCTGTGAAATGAAGTAGCAAGAAGTACTGGAGTGGAATTCCTGGAAAATACCCTCAAAGTGCATGTGATGTATGCTATGAAAGTCCAGTGTTTCTGGCACTGCAGGTGGCTGCAGGGATTTCTGCATGCGTGGTCCAGTTATGATTAGGGATGGGGACGGAAAGAGAGTTCTGTCGCTAAACGCCGGTCAATAGTGATTATCGTTGGCAATAGCTCCTAGCTAACCTGTGATTGTGAAGCCAGTCATTTGTGGACAGTGTGACTATTGTGAGCTATGAGCTCTTAAAAGGCTTCGTGCCGAATTGATAATGGAGAAGCCGACCCGGGTTACTTGTCACGATTTGAGCAATGGGTAGGGTTGACCTGTCTCAGCATTATGGTTGTCAACTTGAGTTGCCCGGGTTATTGGGCATTCATTGTAGTACATAATGAGATTCTTAGGACTGCACACCATTAAGACTAAAGTCTCCGGCTGTAGGCCGTGGAGCGCAATGCTCAAGTTTATCATTGGTAATGGTGGTGGGGCCTGATACTTCAGTACACTAAATATGTGCCCTGAGTGCACGGAACGTTTGACCGCTGAGGCTTTCATTTTTGATATGTTGAACTGTGCGTGACTGCACGTTCTTGTGATATATCTGGTTGTGAAATGCTATGCCTACAAGGAAGGAATACCGCTGCCCCGAGTAAGGGGTAGGGTCGTTATAAATTGGTTAGCTGAATGCTGACCGTTGCTTTGTTTGCCACTGTTGCGGTGGATTGTTCCTGTGTAGGTGCAGGAGAGCCGAGCGGAAAATTGTGTGTTGAAGCCCTTTCTATTGCTATTGATGCTTCTATGTTGGCCCTCGAAGGCCAAAGAATGAAATGTTTTGTGATTTTCATGTGTGGCTGGCCTGCGTGCCGATATATGTAATCCATACGTATGAAGAAAACTTGTAAGGCCTTAAGGCCAAAACTTTTGTGTATTTTAAAAGCTTTCCTTGTAGATATATAAATGCGATTATTTATATATAGTGGACATTCATGATAGCTGAGTTCAAACTTAACCCTAATGCTTCCGCCAGAATTCTCTGAGTTAGGATGCGTGGTTTGGTCTTTGATATTAACCTATAACCTCGACGTCTGTTTGTGGCATATAGTGTGGGGCCCCAGCCGGACCTTTTAGTATATGTTATGTAACGGATGGAGGTCCCCAATAACTCGACCTCTCGGCTGGTCTCTCCTACCGCCGATCACAGCGTCATTGGCCGATCACTTCTAACCCCGAGCAATAAGATGGTCTGCCTCTAGCTTCTTGTCTATCTCCAAGATCCTGGCCAAACTCCCATCAGAGACGAAGAGGATGGCCTGCCTCGTGTCGTCGTGAAGGCCCTTGTATAACCTCTTCGCGTAGCCAGCATCATCCAGCTGGTATGAATCCGCAAAGAGGCTAAATGAGTAAACTCCCGATAGTACTCCAAAACTGTCCTGCTTCCCTGCCTCAACTGCAGGAACCTGTCATCCAAGTCATCTCTCGCCGACTGAGGCACAAAAACGCTACAGTAGAGCTGCCTTTAACTCCTCCCAGGAAATGTCCTCACTATCCACTCCAGCAAAGGTGGTGTCCAATAGCGACTTCCACCACCTCTTCGCATGCGGCTCCAGACATGACACTGCCAAAGTCACAGCCTCCTCTGTCGGGCATCTAATACCAACCAGCATCTCGTAAATGATGTCCAGCCACTTCTCCGTACGAACTGCAGTCTCCATCCCGAGATAGGATGGGGAAGAAAGCCCACGAAATATGCTCATCCAGTTTACGCCGGGATTTGGCTGAGGTGCCGGAGCCTGCTGAGTTGGAGCCTGCTGTGCCCTAAAGGCCTCAAGAACAGCAGTCAAAGTCTGGCTTATCTCTGTCTGCTGGAACAGTATCGGGGCTGGCAGAGGTGGAATCACGTTCTGAGCCTGAAATTCCTCCTGCTAGGGAGTATGGTTCGTTGCAGGCTACAAAGGAGAATACCAATTGTTATACGATAAGGGAAAGGAAGAAAAAAGATGGGACTTTTGCATGTAGTTTCCCTTTATGGGCACACCATTGCTTCCGCTGCTATTGTCCCCAAACTAAGCTCGTGCGGGGTGGCCCAGGGTTTGTGGACTTCTATTTCTTTGGATCGAGGTTCGTTTTGATACCAGTTTGTAAGACCACCTTTTTGTTTTGCTACGCTACCGGGTCTTATGCCCAGAATCACCGTTTCGCGGTGACACCTTCACTCGAAAGGTCTATACTATGAAACGCCAAACCTGCCGGCACACAAAATTACCAAAGATGAGGAAACTTATAAAGGAAGACAGTAAATGTCAAGTCCACAAAACATGTCACATATAAATATATAGCATGAATCACAGCATGTCCTAGAATAAAAGAGTATCGAAAAAGACGAATAAAAAGGTAGACGGCTATGCCCAGTACAGAAGAATCGTCACTACATGGTCACTCGCAGAAGCTAACAAAACTAAACACTCACGGAGCCAAATGCGGGTGCTCCCGAGCTAGACTGGCCCACCTCTATGTGCACCATGCCCTGCTAGTGCTGCCTCTCCCACTGCTGTCTATCTCCCATCTAGAGCCCCTGAAAAATAAAGGTCCGACCGTTGGTCAAAAGACTAAGCCAACTATCATCCGTGCCTCCCCCCGTTACTCCTCGGCACCGTGCGGGAAGGAGGATAGGGAAGATATTGAGGTGGAGAAGTGTCAAAGAAGATGACGGCAGACCTAAACTAGTAGAGATATAACAGAACTATAAAGGTGTACATCAATAATATGATAATACTAATGTAAGACAGTAAAGAAAGGAAGTAAGAGAGCAAAGTATAATGAAGAATAACCTTAACTTATATGTATGCACCTACAAACTTATAAGTTAAGGGGTCTTTTGCAATGCTCCCATCGTAAAAGCTATGCCATACTAGGTTAAACGATGGGGCGTCAGATTTTATGCAAATATGAGTGTAGTGAAATGTTATGCGGATGAAATGTTATGTTCACACAAGTGCAACTCATGCACACGACTCTATGCGCACAGACCTTTAGTTCCCCCATTTTGGAGTTAGCTAAACTCTCAGGTACCTCGTACTTTGGCAAACGAAGGCAGTGGGTCGGGCCACCCCACTACTAGGCCGATATTCAAGCCACCCAACCTAGACCCTTATACGCCACGACGTGAATAACACACCACGGAGCCTTTGCGTACCATGCTGTAAAATCTACCAGTATTTCCTTGGCTATATGTGAACCGCACTATATGAGTCATCGAACCGACGTCGGCGTGAATGAATGTCAAGTAACAAAGACCTACCACCTTATGTTATGCACATGCAAACCAGAACTTCTGAGCCATTAGTTCCCCGGACTAACCTGTCCATCAAACCATCCGAGCCGTCGGCTCGTCGCGCTAACCTGCCAATCACTAAAACCACCGAACCTACCACTCGTGAAACCTAACCTAACTCCCACAACACCCAGGAGTGTGAATGTAAGTGTAACCCTAGAGTATTTCTAATTTCTCTTCCATTTCATTTATTCTTACGACTTACATTAACCTTGGACTGCCCAAGGCATTCCCCGTGAAGGGCTCTAGAGGGCACTAGGAACTATGATGTGCTGAAGCCCAAAGCTCCCTTTCGCAAGACACTTATTATTATTGGTTATTACCCAATTCCTGATCCCTTTTAACATTATTCTGGATCTAACCCTAATGTATTTTGACTCTCTCTCTCTCTCTCTCCACATGAAAGATTGTGTGTTGATCGCTATCAACCAAAAAAGGCAAGTGTACCTATCGAATCGTAGTACCAAGGTCATATTTAAACTCGGGGCTATCAAGTACTGCTACTCACACTTCTACTATTATCCTACCGAAAGATTGTTGGGTCTTTGAGAATTTTAAAATTAAAATTAAAGATAATTTTTGAAACAAAAACTTATGATAAAAAGCTAGCATTCAATCAATGATTCACCATGGAATGAGACGAGAAGGAAAAATATAGATTTAAATTTGCAAATTAACCTCGACCGTGACGGATCCGATATTAGGACGTAATCTCGCTAGAACATTAAATCCCCAAACTTATAGATGTTTTGATCGAAATCTCTTTACAAGTCAAAATGGCCTAAAGTCGCATTACTGAAGTGACCCGTACTATTGGATTTGACTCCAATCCGGAGGATTTACGTCATCCTATCTCTAGGGTTGCGATCAACTCCTTCCTTCTTTGAGTGATCTTTCAAATCAACGAGTCTCTCGACTACTATGAAATGATATCAAATTGCCTACTACCGTATACCGGAAATACGGAGTTGACACGAGACAAATCAAAGAAGGATCGAGAATAAATTTGATAAAAATAAAACTAGAAGTAAAAGAAAACTCATCTCATTTCATGGATCCTCATGATCGAACGCTAACGGAAAATTAGCTACACATGGTTGAAAAGGAAACAAAAATAAGATGAAGAAAATTCATTTTCGTTAATTAATGAAAAGGGAGTACACAATAATAAAGAGAAAAGATTATACTAATAAAAAGATTACACTAACACGAAAATGGTTACACTAATAAAAACATAACAATAAGTAATAAAAAAGAAAGAACTCTCTCTTGAACTAGCTATCTCACTTGCTCTCCAAAATCTAACTCCTCCAAAACTTGAGGCAAGGGCTCCTTTTATAGATGAGAGGGAAGGTTCTAGATGGAAGTGGATATGAAGGGGGAAAGGATGTGGCCGGCCATGTATGGGAGGAGATGTTCATGCATGATATTTAATGAGGGGGAGAGAGAAAAGGCTACATGCATGCATATGCATTTCCATTTTAGAAAATAGAAAAAGAATATAAAAGGGGGTGTATGAGTTTAAATGAGAATGAGAGAGGGGGAAAGAGGGGTGAATGAGTAAAAATAAGAGAGAGGGGGAAGTGGGGAGATGCATGAGAAATGAAGAGAAGAGAAAATAATAAAGGGGAGAGAGAGGGGATGAATGAGGAATAATGAAGGGGGGGGGGGGGAAGAGGGGGCCGACCATGCATGGGTGGCAAGGTGCATGCATGGATAAATTAGTGAGGAGGGGAGAGGGAGGGCCAGCCATGCATGGGCTTCATAATGTGGGCCGAAATATTGTTTGTGGGTTGCATGGGCTGCTCGGGTTTGATAGTTGTAGGGGCTCGGGTTTGGGCTTGAAGAGTAGCTTGGGCTGCTCCATGTACGTGGACTTCAACTTCAAGGCTTGACTTGTGCATGGTGTGGCGATGGTGACGACAACATTGAACATTTTATTATTCTCCATCGCAATGAGCGCGACCGCAACAACATTCCTACAAAAATAAACAAAACATAAATATGTGAGATAAAATTAAAATGTAGGATTTATTAATTAAAACAAATATGATCTTTATAAATTTATAGTAAAATTATACTAAAAATTATAATAAAAATACCTATAAATTATACTCATCAAATACCCCCATGCTTAGGCTTTTGATATTCCAGTGCAAAAGTATGAGAAATATTTACAAGACATTTATAAAATTTTCAATTAAACTAAAAATTTATTTACACCAAAATAAAGCCAAAAATAAAATTTAGGGATTTACGAATTAAGGCCTAAATTATGGAATTAAAGTGAAAAGAGAGAAATATTTAGCCAAAAATTCTCTAATAAATTAACTAGCACTCAAAATTGAGTAAATTGCAAACAAGGTAAGATTAAAATTATAAAAACCATAACTTAAAAGAAACTTAAGGAAGAATGCAACCTACTACTTATGCTCTGCAAATATTTTAATTTAAAATCTCAGACAATAATTTTGGCTAAGGGGTTTGGGGAGGAAATCAATATGAAGAGGATTTTGATTGGAGGTGATCGTCATTATTTTTTTCACACCCCACCAAAAATTTTTAAATAAAAAATATATGTAATATCAGAAAATGATAGACTAACATCCTATCACTTCCCACGACATATATGAACTTTTAATTCCTCTCTTCATCAGGGTTGCATATGTTTACCAGAGAGTAAGGAACAAACATCTCCTTATTCACATGACATATGATCTAACAATAAAAAGAAAAAGGAAGGAGTTAAACAAAATTTTAGAAAATAAACTTAAAATACTAGAGAGCAACTACTAGTAGATTGAGATTTCCTAAGAATCTAAAAGCATGAGGTAATAATAATTAGAATCCAAAATTGTTATGCAAAATTACTACAAAATATAAACTATTTAAAATAAAAGAGAAAAAGTGCTAAATAAATTACTCTAAGCAAATTAAAACCATAAGAAAATTCTCAAAACTAAATCACTAAATATTAGATTTAACTAAACATGATGAAACAAAAGATTAGCAAATCAAAAATAGTAAAAATGCTTATAAACAAACTCAAACAAAATTTCTGAAAACAACAAAAAGACTAAGCAAGGGGTTTATTATATTTTTGGATTTTTCTAAGATTTTTCATTTGTTTAAAATTTTGAAATCTGATTTTTTGGAATTTTTGATTTTTTTAGGTTTTGCTTTTTCTAGTTTTTTTGCATTTTTGATAAAGCTAAAGTACTTAAAAACAAACATTTTTTTTGAAAAACTTAAAAAGAAAGGAGATTTTTTTTTTAGTTTTTTTGGAAAAAGAGAAATTAATAAGACAAGAAAAAAAAAAGAGCGAAGCCCTCCCACAGGCTTAAACTTTGCATTGTCCTCAATGAAAAATAAAAACAAGAAAGAAAAAGGAAGAAGAAAAGGGAGGGGTGATGAAATAAAGTAAATACTTTAAAAAGAAAATGACTTCTCTAGATTCGTAAGGCCGAGTGGAAATGTCGCTCCCCCAGGCTTGAGCTGGACACCGACGCAGCCCTAAGGAAGAGAGGAAAGGATGGAGCTAAATGAACCGTCGGGGGCATTATTCCTGCAAAACAAAAGAAGCAAACAAAAAGAAAACGAAAGAACAAAAAGTGATAAGCAAGGGGTGCCTCCCAAGAGCGCTCTTTGTTTAACGTCGTCTGAGCCCGACATTATTGGTTAGCTAAATGGATAATAAAAAGTAAAGTGAAGTGGTAACTCCCTAAGTATGCGCTTAGGAGAGTAAATTAAAAAAAAGAAGTGAAAAATTGCACTGCCATGTGGTGGAATCTTCAAGGGAATGACTCCCAAAAAGGAACAGATGGAGTTATAGAAGAACTTCGCCGTAAAGAAGGGGTCGTCAAAAGAAGAAGAGGAAAAAAAGAAATATTAAGAGGAATAAAAGAAGGTGAAAGAGAAGTTTCATTAACGGAAATTTCATAAGGAGAAGGAGAATCTTGTGAAATTTCAGGAGGAGGGGTAGAAAGAACGAAAGAAGAATTATCTAAAATAGAAGATGAAGATTTGCTAAAAATAGAAAAATTTGGAACAGTTGAAATTTGAAGCAAAATGAAATCACAAACGTCTTCATAAAAAGAAAGAGAATGATGAGACGTCTCGTCATCCTCAAAAGGTAAGAAGCACGCCAGAGTATCCATAGGGGTGTCATCCAAAGGAGGAAGGAAACAATCCGGAATATCCGAATAGTTATCCTTCTCGAGAGGAAAAAGACAAGCCGGGATATCCGGTGACTCATTACACGATGAAATTGGAGGAGACAGAGACGGAGAAGAAGATGAAGAAAACGAAGCGGCCTCACGAGAAAAATAATCGATAATGATCTTGAAATATAAATTAATATTATCAAGAGAAGTTTGCAATTCAAAATACCCATTATCGAATGAATTAAAATTTAGAGGCACGACACTTTGCGGGGCAAAATCATGCAAAAAATAATACGGTTTCCCCACCTCCCAAGTAGGATAAAAATTGGAGTAAGGGTCAAATTAGCCACTTTGACCTGCTCCAGAAAACTTGAAATCAAAAGAGGGAGGGGTTCCCGAAATACATTCAGAATAAAAGTGGTTGGGCGACCCGCAAAAATTACAAAAAGCGTCAAAAGAAGACGATTCCATAAAAAAACTGTTACCAAAAAGAAAGTGAATTTTTTTTTTGTTTTGCAGAAGTAATAATGTAAGCGTTTTCTTAATATTGAGAAAAAAGTGTCCCCGGCAACGGCGCCAAAAACTTGGTGTGTTGAATGTTATCAACCCAAAAAGGTAAGTGTACCTATCAAATTATAGTACCAAGGTCGTATTTAAACTCGGGGCTGTCAAGTACTTCTACTCATGCTTCTACTATTATCCTACCGAAAGATTGTTGGGTCTTTGAGAATTTTAAAATTAAAATTAAAGATAATTTTTGAAACGAAAACTTATGATAAAAAGCTAGCATTCGATCAATGATTCACCATGGAATAAGACGAGAAGGAAAAATATAGATTTAAATTTGCAAATTAACCTCGACCGTGACGGATCCGATATTAGGAAGTAATCTCTCTAGAGCTTTAAATCCCGTAACTTATAGATGTTTTGACCGAAATCTCTTTACAAGTCAAAATGGCCTAAAGTTGTATTACCGAAGTGACCCGCACTATTGCATTTGACTCCAATCCGGAGGATTTACGTCATCCTTTCTCTAGGGTTGCGATCAACTCCTTCCTTCTTTGAGTGATCTTTCAAATCAACGAGTCTCTCGACTACTATGAAATGAGATCAAATTGCCTACTACCGTATACCGGAAATACGGAGTCGACACGAGACAAATCAAAGAAGGATCGAGAATAAATTTGACAAAAATAAAACTAAGAAGTAAAAGGAAAACTCATCTCATTTCATGGATCCTCATGATCGAATGCTAACGGAAATTTAGCTACGCATGGTTGAAAAGGAAACAAAAATAAGATGAAGAAAATTCATTTTCATTAATTAATAAAAAGGGAGTACACAATAATAAAGAGACAAGATTATACTAATAAAAAGATTACACTAATACGAAAATGGTTACACTAATAAAAACTTAACAACAAGTATTAAAAGAGAAAGAACTCTCTCTTGAAATAGCTATCTCACTTGCTCCCCAAAATCCAACTCCTTCAAAGCTTGAGGCAAGGACTCCTTTTATAGATGAGGGGGAAGGTTCTAGATGGAAGTGGATATGAAGGGGGAAAGGATGTGGCCAGCCATGTATGGGAGGAGATGTTCATGCATGATATTTAATGAGGGGGAGAGAGAAAAGGCTACATGCATGCATATGCATTTCCATTTTAGAAAATAGAAAAAGAATATAAGAGAGGGGAGGTGTATGTGTTTAAATGAGAATGAGAGAGGGGGAAAGAGGGGTGAATGAGAAATAAATAAGAGAGAATGGGAAGTGGGGAGATGCATGAGAAATGAAGAGAAGAGAAAATAATAAAGGGGAGAGAGGGGATGAATGAGGAATAATGAAGGGGGGGGGGGGGGGGGAAGAGGGGGTCGACCATGCATGGGTGGCAAGGTGCATGCATGGAGAAATTAGTGAGGAGGGGAGAGAGAGGGTCAGCCATGCATGAGCTTCATAATATGGGCCGAAATATTGTTTGTGGGCTGCATGGGCTGCTTGGGTTTGATAGTTGTAGGGGCTCGAGATTGGCCTTGGAGAGTAGCTCGGGCTGCTCCATGTACGTGGACCTCAACTTGAGGGCTTGACTTGTGCATTGTGCGGCGATGGTGACGACAACATTGAACATTTTATCATTCTCCATCGCAATGAGCGCGACCACAACAACATTCCTACAAAAATAATCAAAAACATAAATATGTGAGATAAAATTAAAATATAAGATTTATTAACTAAAACAAAAATGATCTTTATAAATTTATAGTAAAATTATAATAAAAATACCTATAAATTATACTCATCAAAAGACGATCTTTCATCGATCCCGAGCACCTCTTAACACTAGTCAACTCATCACTCCCCTCATCATGACTTCTAATGCAGCTCTTTTTTTCTTTTTCACTTTACCAAGATCAGTAAACCAATAACCCATCTCCATATGTCCAATCCACATATTATCAAGTATTTCACAGTTTTACTAAATGCAGACCAACATAAGCTATATGATGTACATGATAGGAGGTACTCCAAATTTTCATTCAAAAGCCCTAAGATAATTATTGAGGGTCTATCATGACACATTTAGCATAAATCCAGAAACTTGTAATTTTCCTAATTAATTTGGCATTTATTAAATTTCCAAAAGTTAGGCCAGGGGTAATTTTGAACATTATGTACTAGATTTACATGAGTTATGACCACCCAAAAATTATGAACTCCATATGATGCCAATAAATCAAAGAATGCAAAGTTTCATAATTTTTCATAAATGCTTTACCCTTTAATTAATTAATCCACAATAAATCTGATAATTATGGGTAAAGAAGGTAGTACTAAAATACGTCTTCAGAAAATTATGGAAAAATTACTGAATTTTAAGGGTGACCATAAAGAGCCTTTGACCAAAGATCATAAATTTTCAAGCTCGTTCGACACCAAAATAAATCAATTAATTTTACTTAGAAACAAGCACCTTGTGAAGCAACCCTTATAAATAGACTTACAAAATTTCCACAAAACTTTACAGAGCTTTACAATGTCATAAAAGGTCCTCTGACTAAATTTCATGAGTTTCTAGAAAGAGGTTAATTCATAAGAAAGTTCTAAATAGAAAGAGCAACTTGATGGGTTGTGAATGAAGTACTCCAAATATTGATTTAAAAATTCATACTAAAACTTCTAGAGCTTTATTATGGTCTTACATCATAACTGACTAAATCTATTGCAATTTCAAGGTTAGAAAGTCAGATATAAAAATTCTTCAAGGAAACTCATGATAGGGCATTTTATGAAGGAACCTACTTGTAAACTCATCCCAACAACATGTAAAATATTCCAGAGATTAATATGACTATAAAAATGACTCCTACCATCATCCCATGGAAATCTAAGGTCATAGGGCCCCAAAATTATTCCATAATGTGTTAGGGCCTAATTAAGCATAAAGATATTTTAAGTGGGGTGCAAGAGTCCAGCTACCACCTTCAACAAGCCTAGGGCATTACACCACCCTAGAAACCCATGGGGTAAACCTCAAGTCCAAACAAGGACTAAACACCCCAAGTCCTCCCAAACCCTAACAAGTTCAAACCAAGGCTTGAACTAGGGCACTAGGGATCAAACACCTTAACCCATCCCAAACTCTAATAGAGGGTGATTCTACTGACCTTAGGACTCTGGCAAGAGCCCCAACCCATTTGGGTGAGGATTGGCCCCTCCATTCCCCAAGAATCCTAAACCATAAACTCACCCTTAAGGGCCCAAACTTTACTCACATCAAAACCCAGTCAAATCATACTCAAATGGGTTGAGATTTTAACCAGAGACTTAAGGTGATCCCTAAGACCATCCACCAAAGTTTGGGGGTTGGTTATGCCATTAGGCCCCTTAATTAAACTATACAAGGATTATTAAATTTTTACCAAAACTATAGAAAAGTTTTCCACAAAAATAAATCAATTAATTTTACTTAGAAACAAGCACCTTGTGAAGCAACCCCTGTAAACAGACTTCCAAATTTTGCACAAAAATTTACAGAGCTTTACAATATCATAAAAGGTCCTCTGACTAAATTTCATGAGTTTCCAGAAAGAGGTTAATTCATAAGAAATTTCTAAATAGAAAGAACTACTTGATGGGTTGTGAATGAAGTACTCCAAATATTGATCTAAAAATTCATACTAAAACTTTTAGAGCTTTATTATGGTCTTACATCATAACTGACTAAATCTCATGCAATTTCAAGGTTAGAAAGTCATATGTAAAAACTCTTCAAGGAAACCCATGATAGTACATTTTATGAAGGAACCTACTTGTAAACTCATCCCAATAACATGTAAAATATTCCAGAGATTAATATGACTATAAAAATGACTCCTACCATCATCCCATGGAAATCTAAGATCATAGGACCACAAAACTATTCCATATTGTGCTAGGGCCTAATTAAGCATAAAGTTATTTTAAGTGGGGTGTAAGAGTCCAACTATCACCTTCAATAACCATAGGGTATTACACTACCCTAGAAACCCATGGGGTAAACCTCAAGTCCAAACAAGGACAAACACCCTAAGTCCTCCATAAACCCTAACAAGCTCAAACCAAGGCTTGAACTAGGGCACTAGGGCTCAACCACCCTAACCCATCCCAAACTCTAAGAGATGGTGACTCTACTAACCTTTGGACTCTGTCAAGAACCCCAACCCATTTGGGTGAGGATTGGCCCCTCCATGCCCCAAGTATCCTAAACCCTAAACTCACCCTTAAGGGCCCTTACTTTAGTCACATCAAAACTCAGTCAAATCATACTCAAATGGGTTGAGATTTTAACCATAGACTCATGATGACCCCTATGACCATCCACCAAAGTTTTATTAGTTGATGATGTCATTAGGACCCTTAATTAAACTATACAAGGATTTTCAAATTTTAGCAAAACTATAGAAAAGGTTTCTCCAAAAATTCTCATTTTTGGATATGTCCTAGGATAGATAAGACTGACTACCTGCCCAAAGTTTAGGTCATTTGGAGATGTGGTTATGTGGGGGCACCTATTTTAATTTATGACTAGCCCTAAGTATAGACTGCACTATTTTGGGTGCTGAGGTCAGATCACTGAGCCAAATTGGTTGAAACAAATTTTAAATTATAATAGACCTCAAGGGCTACAACTTTGGTGTTGACCACATTTTTTGTAGAAGCATCTAAGTATTTTTTAATAAATAGAAATATTAGCTGAAATAAATGTGAGAGAAAATCAAATAAAAGGATTTATATAATCCTATGTTTAAATCGGAGGCGACACAGATCTGGGGCAAATCGTGCGGCAACTGGTCGTCTTCCACCTCCAGCCTACGAGTGAGATTGCCCCATCCTGGAGCCCTTTCCAATCGCTACTGCCGGCCACCCTACCATGTCCTTGACCGGCCACCGCCTCCACCACCTTCATTGAGGTGGTGGCTATTGCCAGGATGCGGCACCGCTGCCGGAGAGGCTGTTTCCGGCGAACCCGAGGGGTAAGAGAAACCCGAAAATTTTTGGGAAAGAGATCACTTGGGCGTGCTCGATTGAGCCCGATAACTCTCCTATTTGATTTAGGATCCTAGCATCGAGGGAGAGGGGGAAGAAGACCAGACATAATGTATGCTACTTGTGTCTATGTTATGTATCAAGCTTGCCCTAAGGAATCTCACTATACAACAGTCAAAATAATATTGAGATATCGAAAGGGCACACCTAGTCTTGGCCTATCGTATCCCAAGAATAGTGATTTTGAACTAAAAGGCTTTTCAGATGCATTTTATGCAGGTTGTAAAGAAGACTGGAAAAGTATATCAGGTTCATGTCAGTTCCTTGGAAGAAGGCTAGTGTCATGGAGCAGCAAAAAGCAAATAAGTGTAGCAATATCCACTGCTGAATCTGAGTACATTTCAGCTAGATGTTGATGTGCACAATTGCTTTGCCTTCAACATCAATTACAAGACTACAATATTCAGCTAAGTAAAACTCCATTATATTGTGATTCTACTAGTGTCATTTCAATTGCAAATATTCCTGTGTCACATAGTAGATGTTGGAATCGAAATTCAGTTCCACCTAGAGTTTGGACCTAGGGTGCTGCTCACACCTACTTCTCCCAAGCCGTCTTTACTCTAGCGTGGAGGTCCCACCTCACACCCGAAATACCTTTGAGATCTGCCCCTCCCTACCCAATGCTGAGCTAGGTGCCTTGGAGGATGAATGAAGAGGATGGGGAGTGGTGAAAAACTAATCCCTCTCTAAGGCACTCCAAGGGTCTATTTATAGGTTTTTGGGGTTGTCCTGCCAATAGGGTAATCTTGATGCTCTGAAATTACTGAAATACCATGGGGCTGGTATGCCAACAGACAAACTTTGCTGTTCTAAACAGCTATTCGTAGCCCACCAGTGGCAAAATAGCAGACCCTCCAGCCGGGCGAGCTGCTCTAGCCTGGCGAGCTGCTCAAGCCGGGCAAGATGCTCAAGACGGGCGAGCCCTAGGTCCGGGGTAGGTGTCGTCCTCGTGCCGCAACCGCACCCTAAAATAGGCCGGGGAGTGTGCCGGCCTCTCGCTACACCCGACCCCTAGAATAAGGTCGGGGCGAGTGTCGGCCTCCCACCGTACTCGCCCCCTAGAACAAGGCCGGGGCGAGTGTCGGCCTCCTTCCACACTCCCCTGTAGAACAAGGCCGGGGTGAGTGCCAGCCTCCTGCCACACTCACCGCCTGAAGAGGGGTCGAGGAGAGTATCGGCCTCCCGCCGCAGCCACCCCCTAGGACAAGGTCGGGGCGAGTGTCGTCCTCCAGCCGCACTCTCCCCTAAAACATGGTCGGGGCAAGTGTCGGCCTCCCGCCGTACTTGCCCCATGAAGAGGGGCCGGGGAGGGTGCCTGCCTCCTGTCGTACCCGCCCCCTAGAATAAGGAGGGGCGAGTGCCGAGCTCCCGCCACACTCTCCCCTTAGAACAAGGCTGGAGTGAGTACCGACATCCCGCAGCACTCGCCCCCTGAAGAGGGGTCGGGGCGAGTGCCGGCCTCCTGCCGCACCCGCCCCCTGAAGAGTACTCCGAGCACTAGCAAGCTAGGCAATTTTTTCTTCCCCATACTAGTATATCAAGCAGATCAACAATAAATTGGCCCCCAGGAGTGCAAAACCCCCGAAAAGCTTAAAAATGTATAACAAGTCATACGCCTTGCTTGGGTACCACACTCCATGAGTACGATATTGTACACAATCTCCGCTCTTTTCGAGCGAGTTCCACTCTCAGAAAGAAACATCCAACCCAACGTATTCTCTGAGTATGACGCTCTTGGAGCCGAAAATGCTTGGCCTCTACGAGGCGTCCACCTGCCCTGCCAGCTAACGGGACTTACTCTCCACCGAGGCACATTCAACCCATCCATCTAGTGGGAGCCTAGATGAGGAGATCCTCTCGGGGGTTGAAGCTTCTCTCCACCGAGGCACATTCGGCCCATCTAGCTTGTAAGACCCCCTTTTTTTTCTCTTCAGACGCCGGGGTCTTAGGCCCAGAACCGCCGTTTTGCGGTGACTTCTTCACGTCCTGAAGGGTCATCACCACAAAGCGCCGATTCTGCCGGCCAATTCGATCACAGAAAAGTAGCAGAATAATGAAGAAAACAGAAACTGCAGTCCACAGAGAATCACATGTCATAATAAATATAACTCCACGAAGGGAGTGTACACAGAAATAAACATCAGAGTAGCAAAACGGGCTTACGCCCGGTACATCATAGCCTCACTACAAAATCACTCATGCGGAAGCCGAAAAACTACTCAAGGTCGAGACTCACGGTCCCGGCTGTATGAACTCCGGTGCTAGACTGCCCCACCTCCAAGCGCACCGGTCTCTGGGGCTGCTCCTCCATGCTGGACTCCACGATCCCCTAAATGATGCGGTTTGAAAACCGTTAGTCTAAAAGACTAAGTCCTATCATCCCCCGCCCCTTCCCCCACGACTCCTAGGCACCGAGCGGAGAGGAAGAAAGGGGAGGACTTGAAGGTGGAGAAAAAATCAAAAGCAGATGACAACAGACCTATACTAGCAATTCTATATCATGAATAGACATAAGTTGAAATATGAAAAGTAACCTTCACTTATGTGAAAACACATAAACCAAGGGGTCTTCTGCAAGGCTCCCATCGTATAAAAAGTCCCATACCAATTTATACGTTGGGGTGTCGATGATCAAACAACAGTAACTATATATATCAAAATTAACCTTAATTTATAAACTTGCCCACACAAGCTTATAGACTAAGGGGTCGTTTTGCAGGTCCTAAAGTATAAGCGTCCCATTCCACTTATACTTTAGATGTCAAGGTTAAAGGTAACGATTATGCTATGACATGCAAGTGGGTATGATGGACATGAAAGTGCAACTCACTCACACGACTCTGTGCACACAGACCTTTAGTTCCCCATTTTTGGAGTCGTAACCTCCCAGGATACCTCCGTAGTGGCAGACGGAAGCGGTGGGTTGGGCCTCGCCCACCTCTAAACCAGTAAAGCACTACCGGTCAGACCTATCGTACGCCTCAATGCTTGGTGCACGAAGCGGACTCCTGCGTACTCTTGCCGGCTGGCGCACCGGACTTCTGTTGGCGAAGTGCTAACCACACTTGCCGAGTCAACATATTGGCGTCGGTGCATCGACCCTCCAATACCGAAGACCCACCACCTTAATTTCCTTTCTTTTTATGCACATGCAAATTAGCGTAATCAAGAACCGAGGCGAAGTTCCCCAGTCCAACCCGTCCGTCTCAAACAATCGAGCCGAAGCTCCCCGGACCCAAAGTCCGCCTTTTAACCATCCGAGCCGAAGCTCCCAGCTAACATCTGGTGCCATCAGTGTTGTGAAATGTGCAACCCTAATTACTAAGTTACTCTTTTCAGCTTGTTAAAACAGTTTACGTTAACCCAGGACTGCCCCCGGTATTCCCTGTGAAGGGCTCTCAAGGGGCACTAGGAACTGTGTTGGGATTACGCCCAGCGTTCCCTTTCGCAAGGTACTTATTTTATTATTGGTTGATTCCCTTACCCATTATTTTCTCATGTTTCGATATGCTAATCCTAGGGTGATTTGACTCCAACTCTCCTTGGGTAGGACGATCCTTCGTCAGACCCGAACGCCTCTAAACCCTAGACAAATCACACCCTACTCATTCATCTTCCATAGATGCAACCCACTCTACTTATCTTCCCAGCAAGTCATCAAGACTCATCACACGTGCTCTAATTCATATCCAAAATGATTTCCTGCAATTTTGCTATATGCAGACCACTTAAGCTACATGACCCGTAAAAAGGGAAGTACATGAAATACTCATCCAGTATCCCTATGATAATTATTAGAGGGCTAAAATGACATTTGAAGCATAACTCCAGAAACCCATAATTTGCCTAATTTGTCTGATAATTTATTTATTTATTCTAGTATCCATAAAGCCCAAGTTTGAACATGAAGTAGCAATTTCAGATAAGATAATGTTCCAATAAATTTAAGGTAATTACAAAATGCCTAATAAACTCTAAGGCCTAAGTCTTCAAATTTTTCAGCAAGGTTTAGGCCTTTAAATTTAATTTCAAAGATACCTCATAAAAAGTCATTTTAAAAGATTTTACAGTAATAATACCTCCAAAAATTCAGAGAAAATTCAGGGATGATTGTGATGGCCTACAAATACCCTAGACAAAGTTTCATAATTTATCATTTAAGAATAAGGCTATATTTGATTTTCTCATGAACTTTCAAATTTAAGGGTTAATGAACAAAGTGTACTAATTAGCCATCAAATATTTCCACAAAAATTCCCACATGATAATATTGAGCTAAAAACACTAGGTAGCACGTTTCATGATTTTTCAATAAGTAATGGGCTCTTGCAAGGATTATTTAGTATGTAATCAAAATAAAACACTTGTGAAGTAGATGCCCTAACTAGTTATCCAAAAATTCTATCAAAATTCATACATGATTATTATAGCCTAAAACTAACTCTGCCAATGTTTCATATCCTTTCAATGGGCAGTGAGACCACAATAGCCAAATTATTAATTAGGGCAAACTATTGGTTACAAATGAAGTGCTACAAATATTGATCAAAATTCCTCAAGTAAATTATCAGAGGCTCAAAATATCCTAATCCCATCACTACCCAAATTTGGTTAAGATTCAAAAAGTTTAGCTAACCTAAACCTACACTACAAGTTTTAGGTACTAAGCTAGGGTTAGGGTTTTTGGGACCCTACCCCTTTCAAAATTTGTTAATATTTCTAACAGAGGGTTTTATATATCCTAGGAACCTCCTTGCAACATTTGGAGTTCATCCAAGGTGTTTAGGACTCATGCCCTTCACAAGGCAAAAAGGTCCCTCTTTAGGGTTTGGCCTAGGGACTTAGGGCAAATCAACTCTACTCTGCCACACATTCCATGGGGAGGTGCTAAGTGCCATAACAAGTCAGTGGCCCAAATTTCAGCCTCTGTTGAGGTGATTTGGTCACTGAAAATCAGAAATGCACTTTTTGACCCAAATGCCCTTATTAAGGTATAGTTAGGGTTGGGTCAAAACCTATTCAAATCATATCCAAATTAGGTGAAACTCCATACAGATACCTAACCTGAGCCCAGGGACCACTCACCAAAATTTGGGATGGTTTGGAGATGTATAGGGCACCTATTTAATTTATTTAATAACTATTAAATTTTTATAAAAACTATAGAAATATTTTCTCCAAAAATTCCCATTTTTGGACCAGCTCTAGGTATAGCTAGGATAGACTCCCTGTACAAATTTCAACTGATTTGGACTAGGGATGAAGTGTGGGCACTCAGTTTAATGACTGCCTAGCCCTAAGGGTATGTCCCACCAAAATGGGTGCCTTGATCAAACCAGGAGCTTAAATTGGTTCAAACCAATTTTAAAATAATGTAGACAGAAAGGGCTACAAATCATGTGTTGATCATTTCCTCATACAGAGCATCTAACTATTTTTAAATTTTTAAAACATTAAATGACAAAAGTGTGATAGAATGAAATAATTAGAAATAATTTCCTATAGTTTAACCCTGATGCAGCACGAATCTTGGCGCAGGGATCAACGGCATCCGGTCATCTTCTTCGTTGAGCCGACGGCTGCGATTCGTCCCGACTGGAGCGATTTCCAAACGCCACTGCCGGCGACCCGGCCACCTCCTCGGCCGGCCACCGGCACCACCACCTCCGTTGAGGTGGTGGCCATCCCCAGGCGGCGGCTTGGCCGCCGGAAACCCCTTTTCCGGCGATCCCGAGAGGTGAGTTTTTCAGAAAAAATCCATGAAAAGCCGAATTGGATCGGGCTCAATTGAGCCCGAACCTTGGACCTATTGATTGCTATGATCTAATCATGAGTTAAGGAGAGGGGGAGGACCTTCTTGGTGGCCTGAATGCGGGAAGAGTGGCGGGATGCCATTGACGACGGCGGCGGCGCTCGGCTTCTGCAATAGCACAGTGGGATGGCTCGTCTCCTCCAGGTAAACGCTCTAAAATATTCCCCTTGGCCCCCTGATGGTGTTTAAATGGCAAATGGGGAAGAGGGGAGGCTGGTTCTACAATGGCCATTAACACCATTAAAGGTGTGGCTCGGGTAGAGTGGAGGGGGGCTGAATCCATCCCTTGGTGGCCGGGAAACGGCTGGAATCAACTCCTCTCCCCTAGAGGAGTTGATTGCAGCCATAAATGGTGGCTGTTAGCCTCCCTTGGCCGGCCTTCCACTCTCCTCTTCCTCTTCCTCAATTTCTCTCTACTCCATTATCATGGAGGGGAGCTCCTTTCTCTCTCCTAGTCACCTCTAGTTAACTAGTCCACCTCACAAGCTAAATGCAGCCCACTTGGTTATGATGGTCATGGGAATGGGTTTAGCCTAAGGGAGAAGTGGCTTGGGCTTGGGTTAGCCCTTTTTGGGCTAGGTTTGACTTGACCTAAATGAGGGTTGACCTGGGTCAATTTGACCATCTGGGTTGTCCCCATTGGGTTTTTAGTGGCCCATTAGACTCCATTAAGGCCTAGGGTTACTTGAATATGGTTGGTTGGGCATCTTGGTGGTCACATGTCCCTTGGCAAGGGCACTTTGACCATTTTAGGGCTAGAGTTGACTTTGGTCAACATGACCAACTGGGTTGACCCCTATGGGTCCTGGGTGACCCATTGGCTTCCCTTAGGGTCTAGGTAGGGTTATGTAGGGTTACCCTGCACTTTGGAGGTCACATACCCTTAGTAAGGGTACTTTGACCAGATTAGGGGCTTGAGTTGATTTGGGTCAACCTGGCCTCTAGGGCTGACCCCAATGTGTCCTTAGTGACCCATTGACCTGACGTTAGGGTTAGTAGGGCATAGGTGGGGTCCTCTAGGCTAGGAGTAGGTCAATTGACCCTAAGTAGGCTAGTTTGACACATTTAGGGCTAGGGTTGACCTTGGTCAACTAAGCCTCTTGGGTTGACCCTAATGGGTCCTTTTGGCTCTAATGGCCCTCCTAAGGTATTAGGGGTGTTGTGGTAGAGTCTTGGGGTTAGGGTGTGGCCCATGGTCATCCTACACCATTGTTCAGAGTTCTACTATTTGCAGACCATGATGATCTCCCACCTTTCTGTCTTGGCCCATTTCTTGCTTCCTAGGGTTTGTCATGACCTAGTCATGGCCAAAACCACTCTTAGGGGTCTAGTTGGAAATGGGATGTTACAAATCCCAATAAACAAAACAAAGATTTCGTCCCCGAAATCAACGTTGAGTCTACGGGACTTACTACCGAAGAAAAGAACCTTGTAACATCCCAGCATGGCGGCTTGTTTGCTAAAATAGGTTTAAAGGGAACCTAGATCTATGACCATTTCGCCCTCATCGGCAGACCAAGATCCCAATAAACAAGGATAAGCCCCCAATAAACAAAAGATAAGCCTCTATCTGCCTAGAGCAGCCCTTAGTAAATTAAAGCAGGAGAATAAATTAACATCTTGAGGGGTCTGAGAGGTATACCAGACTGAATAGCTCTGGGTATCTTTGTCGCATCAGGTCCTGCGGCTCCCAGGTATGCTCCTCCTGGCCGTGGTTCCTCCACAGGACCTTGACTAATGGGACCTTCTTGCGATGCGGGACTCGTACTCCTCGGTCGTCGATCCGGACCGGCTCCAAATGAACTGACCGGTCTGAAGCTACCGGCCCTTCGGTGGTCAGAATCTGCTGCTCCGGGCGTAGCAGAGCCCTCCTCAGCGAAGAAATATGGAAGACGTCGTGCAGCGCTTCCAGCGCTGGTGGTAACTCCAGCCGGTAGGCTAGGGGTCCGATCCGCTCCAGGATCCTGTAAGGGCCCATGTACCTAGGGCTGAGCTTCTTCCTCCGACCACGCACCCGCGAGACTCCATGCATGGGCCGGATCTTCAGAAACACCCGGTCTCCCACCTGGAACTCCACCTGTCGATGCCGGGCGTCATAGTACTTAGCCTGCCTACTCTGCGCCTCTAGCATCCTGTCTCTGATCAGCCTCACCTGTGCCTCGGTGTCTTCTACAAACTCTGATCCCAACACCTTCAGATCTTCGTTCTGAACCCAAGAAAGCGGGGTCCGGCATCTCCTCCCGTACAAGGCTTCGTAAGGCGCCATCCTGATGCTGGACTGGTGGCTGTTGTTATAGGAGAACTCGACCAGGGGTAAGAGTTTCTCCCACGGTTCCCCGCGGTCCAAAATGCATAGCCTCAAAAGGTCTTCCAGCGTCCGGTTGGTGCGTTCTGTCTGCCCGTCTGTCTGGGGATGAAATGCAGTGCTAAAGGTCAATCGCGTGCCTAAGTAAGCTTGAACTGATCGCCACTCCGTGGATGTAAACCGCCCATCACGATCTGACACTATCGTCCTGGGCACGCCATGATAACGAATGAACTGCTCCGCAAACTTCCGTACCAGTAATCCTACTGAATCGTCCTTCCTGATCGGTATAAATCGAGCCACCTTGGTCAACCGATCAACGATTACCCAGATCGAGTCATTCCCTGTCCGAGACCGGGGAAGCCCATGTATGAAGTCCATGGCTATGTCATCAAACTTCCACTCCGGCACCGGGAGTGGCTGCAATAATCCTGCGGGGTTCCTGCACTCCGTCTTCACTAGCTGACATGCCTCACAATGGGTCACGAAGTAAGAGACATCCTTCTTCATGCCCAGCCAGAACATAGTCTTCTTCAAATCAGCCGTCATCTTTGTGATCCCCGGGTGTACAGAATACCGGCTGCAGTGCGCCTCCGTCATAATATCCTCCCGGATCTGGCCTCCCTCCGGTATATACACCCGTCCTCTGAAGCACACCAGGTCGTCCCTCAGTGTGTAATCTCCTGCAGTGCCTGCCTCCAGAGCTTGGAAGATGGGCTCTAACTTGGCATCCTGCCTCTGTCCTTCTCTGACTCGGTCTCTGATGTCATCGATAACGCCCATCGCGACCAAGTACTCCTCATAGAGCTCAGGATCGTCAGACGACACCAGAGTAATGTGCATGTCCTCTAGTCTCTGCAGCAGCTCCATAGACATCAACTGAGGCTCTACTCCTGCTGTGGCGGCTCTCCTACTCAGTGCATCCGCTACCACGTTCGCCTTCCCCGGGTGGTAGTGCATCTCATACTGATAGTCAGATAGAAACTCCACCCACCGCCTCTGCCTGATGTTTAGTTCCTTCTGCGTGTCCACGTACTTAAGGTTCTTATGATCGGAGTATATATCACAGTGGACTCCATAAAGGTAGTGTCGTCATATCTTCAGTGCGAATACAACTGCTCCCATCTCCAGGTCATGCACTGGATAGTTCTTCTCATGGGTCTTCAGCTGGCGGGAGGCATAAGCTATGATGTGTCCGTTCTGCATCAGCACCGCTCCCATCCCCTGATATGATGCGTCGGTGTAGACCTGAAATCCCTCCCTCCCCGAGGGGAGAGTAAGAATGGGAGCCGAGGTTAGCCGATCCTTCAGCTCCTGGAAAGCTGTCTGGCACTGCGGGGTCCACACGAATGGTACCTCCTTCTTCGTCAAGGATGTGAGCGGGAGGGAGATTCGAGAGAATCCCTCCACGAACTTCCGGTAATAACCGGCAAGTCCTAGAAAACTCCGTACGTCCGTGGCCGTCCTCAGCGGCGGCCAATCCCTGACAGCCTGAATCTTTGCCGGGTCCACCGCCAGCCCGACTCCGCTGATAATGTGGCCTAAGAAAGCCACCTCCTTCAACCAGAACTGACACTTGCTGAACTTCACATAAAGGCGATGCTCCCGCAGTCTCTCCAAGGTCAGTGCCAGATGTCGTGTGTGCTCCTCCTCCGTCTTAGAATAGATAAGGATGTCGTCTATGAATACTATGACGAACACATCCAAATAAGCCTCGAAGACCCGGTTCATGAGGCTCATAAACGCCGACGGAGCATTCGTGAGCCCGAAGGGCATCACGATGAACTCATACAATCCATATCTGCTACTAAAGGCCGTCTTCGGAATATCCTCCTCCTGGATCCGCAGCTGGTAGTAGCCTGACCTCAAGTCCAGCTTCGAGAAATAATGGGCTCCCTCCAGCTGATCGAACAACTCGTCTATCCTGGGGAGCGGATAGGTATTTCGGACGGTCAGCCTATTTAGTGCTCGATAGTCGATGCACAGGCGAAGAGTGCCATCCTTCTTCTTCACGAATAGGACCGGAGCTCCCCATGATGAGGAGCTCAGCCTAACAAATCCTGCTTCCACCAGCTCCTGCAACTGTGTCCGAAACTCCGCCAACTCCTTCGGGGCCATCCGATAAGGGGCCTTGGATACCGGCTTAGCCCCTGGTACCAACTGAATATGAAAGTCCTTCTCCCTATACGGAGGCAGTCCTGGCAGCTTATCCGGAAAAATATCGGCGTAGTCACGAACCACCGGAATGCTAGCAATCAGGTCCTTCTCCTCAGTCATCTCGAATAATACCTGATATACCTCGTCTCCTTGCATGTGAGCCTTAACGGCCTGAATAGATGAAAGCAGGCGGCGGGAAACCGGAGTAGTACCTTCGAATGTCGCATAAGTATCGCCGTGGCGCAGCACGACCCTCCTCGCCGGGCAGTCAATCTGGGCATGGTTCCAGACAAGCCATGTCATGCCCAAGACAAGGTCGAAGTCCGGCATTCTCAGGATCGTCGCCGGGGCCTCGAGTGTCAACCCGTCTATGGTAACCTCTAGGAGGCACTTCTCTGTGGACTGGATCTCCATCCCATTGGGGAGACGCACCCTCCTGGATAATCCCGTATAATATCGAATCTGGTCCAGATCCTTGACGAAATCCTCCGACACAAAGTTGTGTGATGCCCCCGTGTCGAACAAGGTATGGGCAGGCTTGCCGCACACCATCACCATTCCTAAATCAGTTTTAAGAAAGAACTTTGGTGTAAGGTTTTCTAACCTAGGTTGTGTAGTAGTTCTATCAATACTTAATATGAGCAGGGAATAGATTCAAAACTAAAATTACTCTCATACCTGCAATAACCCTGTCCGGGTTCCGGGGCTGTGCTAAGTCCAAAGCGTAAATCTGCTCCCCATTCTGTCTTCGGTCTCCTCCCTGATTACCACATCCTCGGCCGCGTCCTCGGCCTCCGAAATGCTGGGCAGGTGGGCCACCCTGTGGTGCTGGAGGTGGTGCCCCCCTCATAGGGCAGTTTCTCCGGAGATGTCCCACCTGGTGATAGTGGAAACACTCCGGCGGGGGATACGCCATACCCCCGGGTCTCGGCATCTCCTGAATCCGGAGAGGTTGAGGGGCCAAAACCACCTGCTCTCTCGGCTCCTGCCTCACCTCCTGACGAGGCTGCTCCTCTATCCTCCTTCCATCTGGTATGGTGCCTCGCCGCTGATCATTTCGGGCCCTCCGGCCCTGGTCCTCCGCTTGCCGTTTCCGGCCCCGAGTGGTGTGCCAATCGGCCTCAATCCTCTTCGCCATCTCCAAAATTCGGGAGATATGCCCGTCAGATACAAACAGCAGGGCCTCCCTCAGCTCCTCTTTGAGGCCCTTATAAAATCTCTTGACGTAACCTGCGTCGTCCAGCTGGTAAGAGCCCGCATACCGGGCCAAATTGTCGAACTCCCGGTGGTACTCCACCACCGTCCTGGTGCCCTGTCTCAGCTGCAAGAACCGCTCCTCCAACTCGTCCCTGGCCGACTGTGGAACAAAGTGCTCCAGCAGCGTGGCCCTGAATTCCTCCCAAGTGATTTCTGCAATCTCCCTATCAGCGAATGTCGTGTCCAACAGCGTCTTCCACCACCTCTTAGCATGGGACTCCAAGCAAGATACCACCAAGGCCACCCTCTCCTCCCAAGGGCATCGTATCCCAGTCAACATCTCGTACATAACATCCAGCCACTCCTCTGTCCACACTGCCGACTCTGTCCCCAAGTATGATGGGGGAGAGAGTCCTCGGAAGGTGCTCATCCAGTTGGCCCCTGGGTTTGGCTGCTGGGCTGGAGCCTGCTGAGCCCGGAAGGCCTCAAGGATAGCTGTAAGGGTTTGCCCCATGTCCGACTGAAGGAAAGGTGTGTGGACCATGGGAGGTGGTGCAATGTCTGGAGTCTGCTGAGCTCCACCTTGTGGGGTGGGCTGAGCTGGGGGCTGCAAAACGAACTACATTAGTACGTAATCGACTCAATACCTAATAAAAGTGGACAATTTACATGTGATCCCCCATATGGGCACACCACTGCTTCCGCTGCTTAGTTTGTCCCCAAACTAAACTCACGCGGGGGGTGGCCTAGGGTTGTGGACTGTTCCTTTTCGATCGAGGTCTCGCTTTGATACCACTTATAAGACCCCCTTTTTTTTCTCTTCAGACGTCGGGGTCTTAGGCCCAGAACCGCCGTTTTGCGGTGAATTCTTCACGTCCTGAAGGGTCATCACCACAAAGCGCCGATTCTGCCGGCCAATTCGATCACAGAAAAGTAGCAGAATAATGAAGAAAACGGAAACTGCAGTCCACAGAGAATCACATGTCATCATAAATATAACTCCACGAAGGGAGTGTCCACAGAAATAAACATCAGAGTAGCAAAACGGGCTTACGCCCGGTACATCATAGCCTCACTACAAAATCACTCATGCGGAAGCAGAAAAACTACTCAAGGTCGAGACTCACGGTCCCAGCTGTATGAACTCCGGTGCTAGACTGCCCCACCTCCAAGCGCACCGGTCTCTGGGGCTGCTCCTCCATGCTGGACTCCACGATCCCCTAAATGATGCGGTTCTAAAACCGTTAGTCTAAAAGACTAAGTCCTATCATCACCCGCCCCTTCCCCCACGGCTCCTAGGCACCGAGCGGAGAGGAAGAAAGGGGAGGACTTGAAGGTGGAGAAAAAATCAAAAGCAGATGACAACGGACCTATACTAGCAATTCTATATCATGAATAGACATAAGTTGAAATATGAAAAGTAACCTTCACTTATATGAAAACACATAAGCCAAGGGGTCTTCTGCAAGGCTCCCATCGTATAAAAAGTCCCATACCAATTTATACGTTGGTGTGTCGATGATCAAACAGCAGTAACTATATATATCAAAATTAACCTTAATTTATAAACTTCCCCACACAAGCTTATAGACTAAGGGGTCGTTTTGCAGGTCCTAAAGTATAAGCGTCCCATTCCACTTATACTTTAGATGTCAAGGTTAAAGGTAACGATTATGCTATGACATGCAAGTGGGTATGCTGGACATGCAAGTGCAACTCACTCACACGACTCTGTGCACACAGACCTTTAGTTCCCCCTTTTTGGAGCCGTAACCTCCCAGGATACCTCCGTAGTGGCAGACGGAAGCGGTGGGTTGGGCCTCGCCCACCTCTAAACCAGTAAAGCACTACCGGTGAGACCTATCGTACGCCTCAACACTTGGTGCACGAAGCGGACTCCTGCGTACTCTTGCCGGCTGGGGCACCGGACTTCTGTTGGCGAAGTGCTAACCACACTTACCGAGTCAACGTATTGGCGTCGGTGCATCGACCCTCCAATACCGAAGAACCACCACCTTAATTTCCTTTCTTTTTATGCACATGCAAATTAGCGTAATCAAGAACCGAGGCGAAGCTCCCCAGTCCAACCCGTCCGTCTCAAACAATCGAGCCGAAGCTCCCCGGACCCAAAGTCCGCCTTTTAACCATCCGAGCCGAAGCTCCCAGCTAACATCCGGTGCCATCAGTGTTGTGAAATGTGCAACCCTAATTACTAAGTTACTCTTTTCAGCTTGTTAAAACAGTTTACGTTAACCCAGGACTGCCCCCAGTATTCCCTGTGAAGGGCTCTCAAGGGGCACTGGGAACTGTGTTGGGATTACGCCCAGCGTTCCCTTTCGCAAGGTACTTATTTTATTATTGGTTGATTCCCTTACCCATTATTTTCTCATGTTTCGATATGCTAATCCTAGGGTGATTTGACTCCAACTCTCCTTGGGTAGGACGATCCTTCGTCGGACCCGAACGCCTCTAAACCCTAGACAAATCACACCCTACTCATTCATCTTCCATAGATGCAACCCACTCTACTTATCTTCCCAGAAAGTCATCAAGACTCATCACACGTGCTCTAATTCATATCCAAAATGATTTCCTGCAATTTTGCTATATGCAGACCACTTAAGCTACATGACCCGTAAAAAGGGAAGTACATGAAATACTCATCCAGTATCCCTATGATAATTATTAGAGGGCTAAAATGACATTTGAAGCATAAATCCAGAAATTCATAATTTTCCTAATTTGTCTGATAATTTATTTATTTATTCTAGTATCCATAAAGCCCAAGTTTGAACATGAAGTAGCAATTTCAGACAAGATAATGTTTCAATAAATTTAAGGTAATTAAAAAATGCCTAATAAACTCTAAGTCCTAAGTCTTCAAATTTTTCAGCAAGGTTTAGGCCTTTAAATTTAATTTCAAAGATACCTCATAAAAAGTCATTTTAAAAGATTTTACAGTAATAATACCTCCAAAAATTCAGAGAAAATTCAGGGATGATTGTGATGGCCTACAAATACCCTAGAAAAAGGTTCATAATTTATCATTTAAAAATAAGGCTATATTTGATTTTCTCATGAACTTTCAAATTTAAGGGTTAATGAACAAAGTGTACTAATTAGCCATCAAATATTTCCACAAAAATTCCCACATGATAATATTGAGCTAAAAACACTAGGTAGCAAGTTTCATGATTTTTCAATAAGTAATGGGCTCTTGCAAGAATTATTTAGTATGTAATCAAAATAAAGCACTTGTGAAGTAGATGCCCTACCTAGTTATCCAAAAATTCTATCAAAATTCATACATAATTATTATAGCCTAAAACTAACTCTGCCAATGTTTCATACCCTTTCAATGGGCAGTGAGACCACAATAGCCAAATTATTAATTAGGGCAAACTATTGGTTACAAATGAAGTGCTACAAATATTGATCAAAATTCCTCAAGTAAATTATCAGAGGCTCAAAATATCCTAATCCCCTCACTACCCAAATTTGGTTAAGATTCAAAAAGTTTAGCTAACCTAAATCTACACTACAAGGTTTAGGTCCTAAGCTAGGGTTAGGGTTTTTGGGACCCTACCCCTTTCAAAATTTGTTAATATTTCTAACAGAGGGTTTTATATATCCTAGGAACCTCCTTGCAACATTTGGAGTTCATCCAAGGTGTTTAGGACTCATGCCTTTCACAAGGCAAAAAGGTCCCTCTTTAGGGTTTGGCCTAGGGACTTAGGGCAAATCAACTCTACTCTACCCCACATTCTATGGGGAGGTGATAAGTGCCATAACAAGTCAGTGGCCCAAATTTTAGCCTCTGTTGAGGTGATTTGGTCACTGAAAATCAGAAATGCACTTTTTGACCCAAATGCCCTTATTAAGGTATAGTTAGGGTTGGGTCAAAACCTATTCAAATCACATCCAAATTAGGTGAAACTCCATACAGATACCTAACCTGAGCCCAGGGACCACTCACCAAAATTTGGGATGGTTTGGAGATGTTTAGAGCACCTATTTAATTTATTTAATAATTATTAATTTTTTATAAAACTATAGAAATATTTTCTCCAAAAATTCCCATTTTTGGACCAGCTCTAGGTATAGCTAGGGTAGACTCTCTGTAAAATTTTCAACTGATTTGGACTAGGGATGAAGTGTGGGCACTCAGTTTAATGACTGCCTAGCCCTAAGGGTATGTCCCACCAAAATGGGTGCCCTGATCAAACCAGGAGCCTAAATTGGTTCAAACCAATTTTAAAATAAAGTAGACAGAAAGGGCTACAAATCATGTGTTGATCATTTCCTCATACAGAGCCTCTAACGATTTTTAAATATTTAAAACATTAAATGACAAAAGTGTGACAGAATGAAATAATTAGAAATAATTTCCTATAGTTTAACCCTGATGCAGCACGAATCTTGGCGCAGCGATCAACGGCATCCGGTCATCTTCTTCGTTGAGCCGACGACTGCGATTCGTCCCGACTGGAGCGATTTCTAAACGCCACTGCCGGCGACCCGGCCACCTCCCCGGCCGGCCACCGGCACCACCACCTCCGTTGAGGTGGTGGCCATCCCCAGGCGGCGGCTTGGCCGCCGGAAACCCCTTTTCCGGCGATCCCGAGAGGTGAGTTTTTCAGAAAAAATCCATGAAAAGCCGAATTGGATCGGGCTCAATTGAGCCCGAACCTTGGACCTATTGACTGCTATGTGTTAGAAAGTAGCGGAAAGAAGCAAAAAGTAGAGAACAAGCGAATAAACTTTTGAATAATTGAATGTTATTATCCAAAAAAGATATCATTTACAAAGGTATGACCTCCTTTATATAGAATGGAGGAGATAAGAAGAGAGTATACAAACAATGTGGGACTAAACATTTACAGTACTGAGCGACTAGAATAATGGAGACCGCACAGGCCGCGCGGTTAGACAGATGGGTTAACCGCTCGGCAACTCCAGCAGGATAGAACAGGCCGCAGAGGTAGACCGATAGACCGCCCAGTTTACAAACCGCTGGATCAGACCGCTAAGCTGCTCGGTCAACAAACCGCTGGATCAGACCGCTAAGCCGCCCGGTCTAATACTTCAACACTCCCCCTCAAGCTGGAGCATAGATATCAATCATGCCCAGCTTGTCACAAATGCGGAAGAAGGAAGTAGAAACCGGCTTGGTGAAGATATCTTCCAACTCTTTGTCAGAGGTGACAAAAGGAGTACAAATCTGTTTCTTCAAAATCTCTTCCCGAATGAAGTGACAGTCAACCTCTATATGCTTTGTTCTCTCATGGAAGACCGGATTTCTGGATATGTGTATAGCGGCCTTGTTGTCATAGAACATAGGGAGAGGACAGTTATATACCTCGCCCAGGTCAAGCATGAGAGCCCGCAACCACTTTAACTCACACGTGGTTGACGCCATACTCCGGTATTCTGCTTCGGCACTGGATCTAGAAACAACGGACTGTTTCTTGCTCTTCCAACTCACGAGATTACCTCCAACAAAGGTACAAAAACCTGATATGGATTTACGATCGCCTTTGTCATCCGCATAACTTGAATCTGAGTAGGCCTCAACCCTCAGATGACCATTCCTCTGAAAGAGTAACCCTCTACCCGGTGCTGCTTTGATATACTCTAAAATCTTCAGGGCGGACTGAAGATGGCACTCCCTGGGAGCTTGCATAAACTGACTGACCTTGCCTACAGCGTAGGCGATGTCGGGTCTAGTCACCGTGAGATAGATGAGTTTGCCTACCAAACGTCTGTACCGTGTAACATCAGATAGAAGAGGCGAATCATCCGTCCACGTTTTGTCTTCTCCAACAGCCATGGGAAAACGAGCTGGTTTGGCACCTGTCAATCCTGCTTCTCGTAGAAGATCAAGTGCATACTTCCGTTGAGAGAGAACCAAGGAGTCAAGTTTCCGAGAGATTTCTATCCCCAAAAAGTATTTTGGGGAGCCCATATCCTTCGTGACCAAGTGCTGACAGAGGTGCTTCTTCGTCAAGTCCACCCCATCTCGGTCATCGCCAGTAAGGAGAATATCATCGACATATACAGCCAAAACCACCAGTCCCGAGGCCGTTTTGCGAATGAATTAGGAGTGATCGGCCGAACTCCTTTGAAAGCTGATGGTAGCCACAATACCACTGAATTTCTCGAACCATGCCCGAGGGCTCTGCTTTAGGCCATAAATGGCCTTCTTCAAATGACAGACACGTGTCTCCCCCTGAGCAACATACCCAGGAGGTTGCTCCATATAGACGTCCTCCTGAAGATCGCCATAGAGAAAGGCATTCTTCACATCAAGCTGGGAAATAGCCCAAGCCCGGTTAACAGCCACAGAAAAGAGAACCCGGATGGTGCTGAGGCGAGCAACCGGAGAGAAGGTATCAAAATAATCAACGCCATAAGTCTGAGTAAAGCCCTTGGCCACCAGCCGGGCTTTGTAGCGATCCACAGTGCCGTCGGGGCGAAACTTCACAACGAAAACCCAGCGACAGCCAACCACATCAGTGCCCACGGGAGGAGGAACCAGGGTCCAGGTACCCCGTTCAGTAAGAGTAGCCATCTCCTCATCCATGGCAGACTTCCAATGAGGGAGAGCGAGAGCCTCCTGGTAGGTACGTGGAGTAGAAGTAGCAGAGATAGCCAAGGCAAAACACCTGCGAGAAGGAGAAAGCTGATCATAGGAAACAACAGCCGTGAGCGGGTGTTGAGTACACGCCCGCACCCCTTTGCGAAGGGCAATGGGAACATCCAGGTCAACGGGAGCGTCGGCGACGGGAGCGTCAGCAACCGGAGCGTTCGTGGCGGAGAAGGCTGGCCCGGGACTAGAGAGAGACGGCAGCGGAGAGGATGGTGGAGGGGTGGGTGGAGAGACGGACTGGGAAGGAGTGGGTGGAGGAGGAGACGAAGGTGGGAAAATGTGGAGAGGTGTGGAAGGAACAGAGATATCCGAAGGAAGAGAAGGAAGAGAAGCGGGAGGAGAGAAATAGGAAGCATTTTCGAAAAAAGTCACATCGGCGGAGACAAACTGCTTGCGGAGAAGGGGTCAAAGCAGCAATAGCCTTTTTGAGTGGTAGAGTACCCCAAAAAGACACACTTGGTGGAACGGGGGGAAAGCTTGTCGCGGGTAGCGGAGGGAGCGTGAACAAAGGCCATACAGCCAAAGACACGGAGAGGAAGAGGAAAAGGGTCCTGGTGGGGGTAGAGAAGGGAGAAGGGAGTCTGGCCGTGGAGAACCGTGGAGGGAAGACGATTGATGAGATAGCAGGCGAGGAGCACAGCGTAGCCCCAGTAGGAGCGAGGGACGTGCATCTGCGTCATGAGAGTATGCGCAACATCAAGCAGGTGACGGTTTTTACGCTCCGCCACCCCATTCTGCTGGGAGGTGTAAACACAAGTCGTTTGATGAAGGAGACCATGTTTGTGAAAGAACGCGGAGAACTCATGAGTGAGATACTCCTTGGCATTATCAGAACGTAAGACTTTAATAGAAATATCAAATTGAGTCTTAATCATAAAGTAAAATGATTGCCAAACAGAAAATAGTTCAGAGCGATCTTTTAATAGATACACCCAGGTACATCGAGTAAAATCATCGATAAAAGTGACAAAATAGGAACTGCCCCGACCAACTGTGAGGGTAGGAGCAGGACCCCATACATCAGAATGAATAAGATCAAAAATGCGAGAGGAGCCACGGCCTTGCTTCGGTGGGAAGGAGGAGCGATGATGTTTGCCAAGCTGACACGCATCACAGTTGAGCGGAGAACTGGTAGGAGGTAAGTGGGGCAGAAGCTGATGAATAAGCCGAGGAGGAGGATATCCAAGACGAAGATGCCACTGAAGGAGATCGGTGGAGGAGGAGTAGGCAGAGAGAGCGGAAACATCGTCGAGGAAGTAGAGGCCGCCGCTCTCAGTCCCAGTAGCAATCGTCCGCTGGGTCCTCGGGTCCTGAAAAGAACAAGTAGTAGGAGTGAATAAGACGGAGCACTGAAGTTGCCGGCATAAAGTATTAACAGATAACAAATTGCACGGGAACTTCGGGACATAGAGGGTATCCTCCAAGCAAAGCGATGGAGTGAGTTGAACCATGCCCGTCCCATGAACCGGGGACGGGGAACCATCCGCCACACGAACTGGGGGTAAGCGGTCATGGGTCTCAAGACGGGAGAAGCAATGAGGGTTGCCCGTCATATGATTGGTGGCACCGGAGTCAATCAGCCATTTACCTTGGGTAACAACGTGGGCACTACCTGACGTCGTGGCCACAGAGGCAGACGGCCTAGAAGAGGCAGAGGCCGAAGAAGGAGCATCACCGGAAGGGCGAAGACGAGGATGTTTCTGCCAGCAGCGGTCAACAGTATGGCCAGTACGACCACAGTGAGAGCAGAGGAACCGGGAGGAACCCCGTCCGCCAGAGGAGCCACGGCCACTAGGGCCCCCCCGCTGAGCTTGGTGAGCAAAGGAGTCCGGGAAGGGGGGGAGGCCAACAGAGGCCGCTGGAGGAGCGAAGTAACAGCGGCAATGCGAGCCGCAGTGGCATCCAAAGTAGGAGATTCCGCCTCACCCAAGATCTGCTGGCGGATCATATCATAAGAGTCAGGAAGACGAAGAAGATAACAAACAACCAGGAGTTCCTGGAAGTGTTTGTGCTGTTCGGCCAAGTCTGCGGAGAAGGGGCGATTCTGGAGGATTTCAGCACCAAGAGCCTGAACCTGCTGATAAGCCGCAGCCGGTGACATGGAAGGGCGGGCGAAGAGGTCCGCATAGAGAGTATAAATGCAGGACGTCTGGCCCCCCTTAGAATAGAGAGCAGCGAGGTGAAGCCAGGCGGCCTTGACCGTCTCACCATGGCGAATGACGGGAAGGCACTCATCAGAGAGGCTGTTGGCCAGCCAGGTGCGAACAAGAGCATCACTCGCATCCCAGTCATCAAACTCAGGAGAGGTGCGAGGAGGAGGGTCATCAGTGAGGTGATGACGCTTGCGTTGAGAATGAAGGAGAAAGGTGAAAGAAACGCTCCAATCGGGATAGTTGGAGCCAACAAGCTTGGAAAGGGTGCCAAGGTTGCCCGAAGGAGGAGGAGGAGAAGGAGCTGCAGGAGTAGTGGTGAGACCGGAGGTAGTCATGGAACCCGGCAAGCAGAAGAAGCCGCGCGAACAGGAGCGGTTAGGAAACAGAAGAAGCCGCGCGAACAGCAGCGGCTAGAAAGAGGTCAAAGGCACAGCGGGGAAGAGGTCGCGCGGACTGAAAAGGCCGAGCGAACAGAAGAGAGGAGAAGAGCAGGTGACCGCGACCAAGATGCGGGTAAGAAAGGTACAACCCGCACGGTCAGGCAGATCACAGCAGCTGCTAGAGAGCGGTCAAAAGGCACAGCGGGGAAGAGGTCGCGCGGTCTGAAAAGGCCGAGCGAACAGAAGATAGGAGAAGAGCAGGTGACTGCGACCAAGATGCGGGTGAGAAAGGAACAACCCGCACGGTCAGGCAGATCACAGCAGCAAACCGCGAGTAAAGAGACAACACACGCGGACAGATCGCAACGACTAGGAAGTCGGAGCGGCAGGAAAGAACAAGGAGTGTGGTGACAAGAAACAGGTCGCTGCGACAAAGAGCAGTAGGAGAAGAGAACCAAGAAAAAGCAAGCCGCACGAACAGGGCAGCGAACAGACACAAGCCGCGCGGATAGAAACAAGCCGCGCGGACAGAAGAGAAGGCAAGCCACGAAACAAGTCGCAGAACGCGGAAAACAAGCCGCGAACAACAGAGAGCGCACAGAATCAGGAGGAAATGACCGTGTGCTCTGATACCATGTTAGAAAGTAGCGGAAAGAAGCAAAAAGTAGAGAACAAGCGAATAAACTTTTGAATAATTGAATTTTATTATCCAAAAAAGATATCATTTACAAAGGTATGACCTCCCTTATATAGAATGGAGGAGATAAGAAGAGAGTATACAAACAATGTGGGACTAAACATTTACAGTACTGAGCGGCTAGAATAATGGATACCGCACAGGCCGCGCGGTTAGACAGATGGGTTAACCGCTCGGCAACTCCAGCAGGATAGAACAGGCCGCAGAGGTAGACCAATAGACCGCCCGGTTTACAAACCGCTGGATCAGACCGCTAAGCCGCTCGGTCAACAAACCGCTGGATCAGACCGCTAAGCCGCCCGGTCTAATACTTCAACACTATGATCTAATCATGAGTTAAGGAGAGGGGGAGGACCTTCTTGGTGGCCTGAATGCGGGAAGAGCAGCAGGATGCCATTGACGACGGCGGCGGCGCTCGGCTTCTGCAATAGCACAGTGGGATGGCTCGTCTCCTCCAGGTAAACGCTCTAAAATATTCCCCTTGGCCCCCTGATGGTGTTTAAATGGCAAATGGGGAAGAGGGGAGGCTGGTTCTACAATGGCCATTAACACCATTAAAGGTGTGGCTCGGGTAGAGTGAAGGGGGGCTGAATCCATCCCTTGGTGGCCGGGAAATGGCTGGAATCAACTCCTCTCCCCTAGAGGAGTTGATTGCAGCCATAAATGGTGGCTGTTAGCCTCCCTTGGCCGGCCTTCCACTCTCCTCTTCCTCTTCCTCAATTTCTCTCTCCTCCATTATCATGGAGGGGAGCTCCTTTCTCTCTCCTAGTCACCTCTGGTTGACTAGTCAACCTCACAAGCTAAATGCAGCCCACTTGGTTATGATGGTCATGGGAATGGGTTTAGCCTAAGGGAGAAGTGGCTTGGGCTTGGGTTAGCCCGTTTTGGGCTAGGTTTGACTTGACCTAAATGAGGGCTGACCTGGGTCAATTTGACCATCTGGGTTGTCCCCATTGGGTTTTTTGTGGCCCATTAGACTCCCTTAAGGCCTAGGGTTACTTGAATAGGGTTGGTTGGGCATCTTGGTGGTCACATGTCCCTTGGCAAGGGCACTTTGACCATTTTAGGGCTAGAGTTGACTTGGGTCAACATGACCAACTGGGTTGACCCCTATGGGTCCTGGGTGACCCATTGGCTTCCCTTAGGGTCTAGGTAGGGTTATGTAGGGTTACCCTATACTTTGGAGGTCACATACCCTTAGTAAGGGTACTTTGACCAGATTAGGGGCTTGAGTTGACTTGGGTCAACCTGGCCTCTAGGGCTGACCCCAATGTGTCCTTAGTGACCCATTGACCTCACTTTAAGGTTAGAAGGGCATAGGTGGGGTCCTCTAGGGTAGGAGTAGGTCAATTGACCCTAAGTAGGCTAGTTTGACACATTTAGGGCTAGGGTTGACCTTGGTGAACTGAGCCACTTGGGTTGACCCTAATGGGTCCTTTTGGCTCTAATGGCCCTCCCAAGGTATTAGGGGTGTTGTGGTAGAGTCTTGGGGTTAGGGTGTGGCCCATGGTCATCCTACACCATTGTTCAGAGTTCTACTATTTGCAGACCATGATGATCTCCCACCTTTCTGTCCCCTATCTCTTGGCCCATTTCTGGCTTCCTAGGGTTTGTCATGACCTAGTCATGACCAAAACCACTCTTAGGGGTCTAGTTGGAAATGGGATGTTACACAGCTAGTGAGAGCCTGTGTGAGGAGATCCTCCCGGGGTTGAAACTTACTCTCCACCGAGGCACGTTCGACCCGTCCAGCTAGTGAGAGCCTGAATGGGGATATCCTCTCGGGGGTGGAACCTTCTCTCCACTGAGGCACATTCGACCCATCCAGCAAGTGGGAGCCTGGTTGAGGAGATCCTCTCAGGGGTTGGTTCCTTCTTGCCACCGAGGCACATTCGACTCATCCATCTAGTGAGAGGTTGGGTGTGGAGATCCTCTTGGGGTTCGGACTTACTCTCCACCGAGGCACATTCTGTTGGATCCGGAGGCCAACCTTAAGGGGGGGGGGGGGGGTGAATAAGGTTTTATAAATTTCGCTTGAATAAACGGAATCTTAACGTAAACCACACCACAAGTGAAGATTTTAAACACAAGTATTAAATTCAATAACAATCAATTTCATACAAGTACAAGATGAATGTTTTACAGTACGATCTTCATGACGTCGAAGATCAAAGACGAAGAGAAGAAAACTTTGGGTTTTCTATACCGACCCAAAACCCGGACCGGTTGGCTCTCTCACTTTCTCCCCGAAAGGTCTTAGAGCCGCTCTTCACCTCCACACCCGGAAGGGTCTTAGAGCACCGCTAGATCCCCGATCTAGACGCCCCAAATCCCGGGACGATTTTCCACGGAATCCAACCCGGATCCCGACGACCTTCCCCGGTCGATTTCCCTTACCACTTACAACAATAGAAGAAGAAAAAGATACAAAAAGAGATTACAAAATATATTCGTTAAAGTTTAGGTTCTCCCTCTTGAGAAGTTCTCCGGATAGATCTACGGCCGGTGCTTGTGATCTTCGATGGAAAGCACCCGGTCGCTAGACGTAGACGATGCGAAGCCTTGATCGCCGGAGTTCTTCGATCTCGAACGGGAGGAAGAAGCCTTGCTTTTTCTTTGATGAAGACGAGTAGAACGGACGTAGGAAGACGGCCGAACTTAGTATTCATGGAGCACTTTGTCAATAATCTCTGGAGGCTTAGGTCTTGAGGAAACGACGCTGCTTTTTATACGTCTTGGAGAGAATAGACTACCGCCTGCGATAACTCTATCGCCGGGCGGTAGGTTCGCGCGTAACGCCTGCCAGCTGTCTCCACACGTCTCCCGAAACGGCAACTATAACTGCTCATTAAGGAAACTGTCATTTCAAGAGAGCTATCGCCGGGCGGTAATGGTTACCGCGTAACGCCTGCCAGCTGTCTCCACACGTCTCCCGAAACGGCAACTATAGCTGCTCATTAAGGAAACTGCCGTTTCAAGAGAGCTATCGCCGGGCGGTAAAGGTTACCGCGCCCAGTCAGAGCGATAGCGCCATTTCGCCAAATAATTCTACCGCCTGCGATAAGACTATCGCCTGAGCGGTAGGTACCATCGTCGACGATCGTCCCCTCGATGCACGTCGACCGGATACCGCCGGCGGTAGCGTCCTGTCGCCGGGCGGTAGCTTTTGATTGTCGACGATCCTTCCTTAGCTGATAAATGGGCTGTCGACCATCGAACCGATATGCGTCGATCGAGATGGTTACCGCGCAGCGATAAGGTTGTCGCCGGGCGGTAGTAACCTTTTGAATCTCTTCTCCTTTCCTTTCACCTATCAGCCTGCACACTCTATCACACAACCAATCTCATCAAATACAAGCAGGGAGTTGATATTCTCAAACCTAAGGAGTGTGAAACCATGTTCCAACAAACTCCCCCTTTTGATAATATCAATCCCGTTCATGATAAACCAAAATCAAGTAGATAGAGTGCCAGAATAGATGTATGTAGCAACGTAGAACAGTATAAAGTAGAGTATCAGAGTAAAATGAACGTAGAACAGTATAAAGTAGAGTATCAGAGTAAAATGATATTGAACAAATAAGCAATACACACCTATATCGATCCCGTTCAATCCTGTTCTATCCTACTACATACTCCTCCTATCGGTGGGACGCTCCCCCTATCTATGAGCACACACACACACCTCAATACGCTCCCCCTATCATGAACACTACCTCCAATACCTTCTCCCCCTTTGATAATATCAAAAGAATGGGCGAGGCCAACCGACCAAGGAGGATGAAAATTGTAGGCGAGAGATAACGTAATATAGACCTACAAAGCACTTGAAATCAGAGAATTGTAAAACAGGGTCAAAATCAGGAGCAAACGCTAATCAGAGTGAAGAAAATGGACTATATGCACGAGACATAGCACACATCAAGTATGACATGAATGTTTGCAGGGTTTAGATAAATAGAGAGAAAAATAGGCAAACACAAATATCGTCATGAGAGAAAAAAAATGTGCCAGTACGTATTGTGCGAAAAGCATCGAATGTAGTTGAGGTCCAATTCTTATGCGCGGAAGATTTAAATAAGATAATGACATGTGCACGTGTAGCACCAAGAGACAAAACATTCAATAGAGATATCAGGCAGACATGTTTTATATCAAGCAAACTAACGATGCTAACACCAAAGAGATATAGTGAAAAATCACGTCACATGACATAGTGCGGCATAAAGAAATTAAATCAAGGGCACAAATCATAAAGTGTAGTCCATGCACAAGATCGAAACGACTTTGTAATCCAAGGTGCTCACCCTCACAACGCTTATGAAGACTTATCAGGAGGGATGAGTAGTGCTTGGGGGGTTTGTAAGCGGGATTTGATGACCATCATTTTATTTTGGAGTTAGGCCATCAACTTTATACATAATCAAAGCAGAACAAGACCCCAAGTCAATCGAAATCTACCCACATAGGTAGATCCACTTTAACTTGTTTACATTGGACATATGCCTTTCTAGTTTTGGCCCAAAAATTTAATTAGCATAGACACGCGCAATTTGATTTCATGACATTGATTGTTCAAGATATATCAGATATGTTAAAGTTAGTGTCACGATTTATAGCATGTCAGCTTATTATCTCAGGTTGAGTGCATGATCAAGTGGTGTGTGAGAGGTGTAATCATTATCGTAAATAAATCCTCACACATACTTAGAGGCATAGACAACGTACACCCACATTAATTTTCGCACTCAATAGCTAGACAAAATTTAACTTCGCTCATCATGACAGGATACCAATGTGCCGTACAAATTGACAAAAAGATTAGCAAACATTGTATATACTTGAAAATATACCACGACTCGGTCATATGAGCCCCAAACCAACTAGTCAGTTTTTTTTTTTTGAATTTTTGAAAACAATTTTAGCCACAACCAGGGAACAACCAAAAACAACACGAGCAGGGAAAAAAAACGAACAGTACATATGTTTTTTTTTTGTTTTTCTTTTTGTTTTTGGTGTTACAACTTTGAACAGAACAAACATGAAACCAAAAAAAAAAACAAACTACAAACACAAGAAAAAAATATAACAAAAATTAGGACGATAAATCAAGAATCCCAAGTTCGAGTCGTAGAAGCGAAAAACGAGCATCCGGAAGCGGTTTAGTAAGAATGTCCGCGAGTTGATCATCGGTCCCAATAAAGACGACACTCACATTCTCTTTCTTAATGTGGTCGCGAATAAAGTGATGTCGAACGTCTATGTGTTTGGACCGAGAGTGATGCACCGGATTATACGTTAAGTCTATCGCACTCTTGTTGTCGCACCTAAGTGTAATGTTGCGAAAAGAAAGACCAAAGTCTTCTAAAGTTTGCGACATCCAAAGTGCCTGTGCACAGCAACTTCCTAAGGCGATATACTCGGCTTCGGCGGTCGAAAGAGCCACCGAGTTTTGCTTACGACTCGACCACGAGACAAGTGCCGGACCTAAAAAATGACAAGTACCGCTAGTGCTCTTGCGGTCAAGAGAGCAACCGGCATAATCGGAGTCAGAATATCCATGAAGGGTAAAATCATCCGAGTGAGGGTACCACAACCCGAGGTGTTGCGTGCCACGGAGATAGCGAAAAATATGTTTTTACCGCTTTAAAGTGAGACTCCCTAGGGTCAGCTTGAAAACGGGCACACATACCTACCGCAAACGTGATATCGGGCCGTGACGCACTCAAGTATAACAGAGATCCAATCATGCCCCGAAACATTGTTTGATCCACAGAGATTCCACTCTCGTCTTTTCCTAATTTAAGGGACGCACTCATCGGAGTTTTGACTTGTTTTAAAGACTCAAAACCAAAACGTACAAGCATATCTTTTATATATTTGGATTGATTTATGAAAATTCCGTCTGGTCGTTGAGAAATTTGAAATCCTAAAAAATAATTGAGTTCTCCCACAAGGCTCATTTCAAATTCAGATTTCATTAAACTCACAATCTCTTCAACCAACCTCTCATTAGTCGCTCCAAAAATAATATCGTCAACGTAAATTTGGAGGATAACGAGATCCGAATTTTTGGCTTGAACAAAGAGAGTTGTGTCCGCACTACCCATCTTGAACCCATGATCTAAGAGGAACGTAGTTAGCCTATCATACCAAGCACGGGGTGCTTGTTTCAATCCATACAAGGCCTTTACTAATCTGTACACATGATGAGGGTGGGCGGCATTTAGGAAACCGGGTGGTTGCTCGACATACACTTCTTCTTTTATATAACCATTTAAAAATGCGCTCTTAACGTCCATTTGAAACAACTTTATTTTCTTATGGCTTGCGAATGCCAAAAACATTCGAATGGACTCAAGACGAGCAACCGGTGCAAAAGACTCCTCAAAATCCACACCCTCAATTTGTGAATATCCTTGTGCTACCAACCGAGCTTTATTCCTCGTGATCCTAGACTCACCATCAAGTTTATTCTTGAACACCCACTTTAAACCAATCACGGGATGGTTGTCCGGACGATCAACTAGAATCCAAACTTTGCTACGCTCGAATTGGCTCAATTCCTCATTCATGGCAAGGAACCATGATTCATCTTGAAGAGCCTCGGACACGTTTTTGGGCTCAATATCCGATAGAAAGCATAAGTTGGAGAACGCCTCATGAAAAGCAGATCGAGTTCTAACTCCATGGGATGGTTCTCCAATAACTAGATCACGAGGATGTTGTTTCGTAAACGTTAGATCCTTAGGAGGCACATATGCGTGCGACTCACTCTCCTCGTTACTCTCAACCGGAACACTCTCCTCAACCTTTCTTCGGACAACCTAGGCTCACTAGATGGTGGACTCTCATCAAAATGCACATGAGCCGATTCTTCAACCACTAAGGTTCTCTTATTATAAATCCTATAGGCTCGACTTTTGCTAGAATATCCTAAGAATATGCCTAGATCGGATTTTTCGTCGAATTTTCCTAAGAGATCCTTAGTGTTCAGAATATAGCATGGGCACCCAAAAACTCTAAAGTACGAGACGGAGGGTTTTCTATCAAAGTAGAGCTCGTAAGGGGTTCGCTTAAGAAGTGGGCGAAGCATGACACAGTTCATCACGTAGCTTGCCGTGTTGACCGCTTCGGCCCAAAACGATCGAGGTAAGCTGAACTCCGCGAGCATCGTACGTGCTAGCTCTTGAAGTGTGCGATTCTTTCTTTCTACCACTCCATTCTGTTGAGGCGTGCGAGGAGCGGAGAATTCGTGCTTAATCCCTAAAGTCTCACACAACTTCGAAAAATCTTCATTCTCAAACTCTCCACCGTGATCTGATCTGATACACTTAATGTTTAGTTCTTTCTCATTTTGAATACGCGTGCATAAAGTAGAGAATTCCCTAAACGTGTCAGATTTGTTGGCAAGAAATATTGTCCAACAATAACGAGAAAAGTCGTCTATGATGACGAATGTATATCGCTTTCCTCCTAGGCTACATGTGGAAAGCGGTCCAAACAAATCCATGTGCAAGAGTTCTAACGGTCTAGAGGTGGAAATCTCTGTTTTACTTTTAAACGAGTTTTTGACAAATTTTCCCTTTTGACAAGGCCCACACATAACGTTAAAACTACCGCTTAGAGACGGAATTCCTCTAACAAGTTTCTTTCTAGATAACTTAATAATTAGCTTGCTACCCGAGTGTCCTAATCTCCTATGCCAAAGGTCTAGTTCTTCATTCTTAGTTACTAGGCATTTTAGATTGGACGAAGAGAAATCATCAAAATTAACTGTGTACACATTGCGATTTCTATGGGCTACAAGCAATACATTAGAGGTTTTAGCATCAATGAGTTTGCACGTGTTCGATGATGATTCAAAAATAACATCTATACCTTTATCTCCTAGTTGACTTACAGAAATAAGGTTATGTTTTAAACCATCAACAAACAGCACATTTGAAATAGAGAAAAACTTGTTACCTATTGTGCCGATTCCCAGAATTCTTCCTTTACCATTATCTCCAAACGTGACCACTCCACCTCTCTTCTTTTCCAGGCTAAGGAACTTATCTTTATCACCCGTCATGTGCTTGGAGCAACCAGAGTCCAAGTACCACACGTTCTTTGTGTCCCTTGCCTGCCAACATACCTAAAAAGGAGATGAGAGTAAAGATCTGGTTACCCAAGTTGTTCCACCTATTTTATAGGTAGTAGACTTTGGTAGCCAGACTTGCGCGTTTTGTTTAGCACCTTTCCTCCCGCAAGAGCTTGAAGCATGTCCGAACTTATTACAGTTGGCACATAGAGCATAAGCTGAGGAAATGACTTTCACCACCTCACTCGATCTCTTGCTAGAGGAAGGAGATAATGTATTCAGATTTTTGATCTTATTTGTTGACTTAGGCGTGGACAGAGTGCTATAGTCCTCCAATGGTGATGATGGACTTACATAGCCGATGCCAAACTTTCCTGACCCATGACACTGTGCGCCCAATAGCATGTTTAGAGATTTTTGGCCAACACCAAATTTTGAACCGCACAGTTGAGATCATGGATCCTCGCTTTTAGAGCGGTGTTCTCAGTTACTAACATCCCACATCGATTAGCAAACTGTTTCTTTCCTTCCTCAACTTTAGCAAGGGAGATATGAAGCTTCTTCTCCAAGACATTCTTCTCATTTTTGAGAGATACTAGTCTCAAGGATGTCTTGGAGAGACTTGCTTTACCCTCCTCGATGGATGCTACCAAGTGAGGACATTCAAGGCATTCCACCTTCTCTTTCCCAATTTTAATTACTTCTTTCTTCAGCTTTTCTAAACTCTTGTTTAGACGTTTATTTTCAGCTCTTAAGGAATTTTTCTTAGATGTTACTTCTTCTAACCTACCAACTACACGATCATAAATCTCAAGTAATTCAGAGTAAGTAGGAGGAGTTACCTCAGTGTCGCTTTGGACACTGGATTCAGCATCAGATTCAGATTCCTCTTGACTTTTTCCCATGAGGCACAGATTTGCTTCGTTGTCACTTCCCGAGTCGGTGCTACTCGAATCTTTCCGATCCATCCTCATCCCAGGTCAGAGCCTTCAGTACTTTCTTCTTCCCTTTATACTTGTTGTCCTTTCCTTTCTCTTCCTTCTGGAGTCTTGGACAGTCTCTTTTTAGATGTCCCAGCTTGTGACAATGAAAGCATTCAGGCTGATACTTTTCATCATCGCTATCGGTCTCCTTTACCGACTTGTTCCACTTCCTACCCTCTTCAACTCCCTTCTTCAGAAACCGTTTGAACTTCCCTTGTTTTCTGGGGTTCTTCATGAATTTTTTGAATTCCCTTACATAGAGACTTTCCTCTTCATCTTCTTCAGAGAAATCAGATGTTTTCCCAGCTTTTGAAGCCTTCAAAGCCAATCCCTTTTTCTTCATTTCCTTGGGATATTCCTCGGCTTGTATCTTCAGTTCCACTTCATGAGTCTTCAGGTTTCCGATAAGACTCTCAATCTCCAAGGCGCTGATTTCATGAGATTCAGCGATAGCAGTCACCTTGGGGTTGAAGCGGGGAGGTAGAGATCGCAGTATCTTCCTCACTAGATCACCATTTGGAAAGTTCTTTCCAAGAGATCTTGATGCGTTGACGATCTTGGTGAACCTTGTGTACATGCTGTCAACATCTTCATCGATCTCCATCCGGAACTGTTCATACTCGGATTCAAGCCGAAACAGCTTTGATTCTTTCACCTGCGAGGTACCCTCATGAGTAAGTTCAAGAAGTCGCCAAATATCCAAGGCAGTTTCGCAGTTACATATTCTATTAAATTCCGTCTTATCTAACGCACAGAATAGAGAGTTCATAGCCTTGGCGTTATTAGTACATCTAAGCTTGTCCGCATCGTCCCACTTATCGCGCGGTTTTTCAAAAATGACTTCTCCAACCGTGGTAGTGGGTGTGGTGTACTTAGTCTCTATCATGGCCCATACGTCCATGCTTTGCGTCATCAGAAAGATTTTCATCCTTGTCCTCCAGTGACTATAGTCACTACCCATAAAGAGTGGAGGACAACTCACACCTTGTCCCTCAGTGAAAGCATGCACTGGGTTGGCCATCTTACTTCAGGTGGTTAAGCCTATTCGAAGTAACCCGCTCTGATAACACTTGTTGGATCCGGAGGCCAACCTTAGAGGGGGGGGGGGTGAATAAGGTTTTATAAATTTCGCTTGAATAAACGGAATCTTAACGTAAACCACACCACAAGTGAAGATTTTAAACACAAGTATTAAATTCAATAACAATCAATTTCATACAAGTACAAGATGAATGTTTTACAGTACGATCTTCATGACGTCGAAGATCAAAGACGAAGAGAAGAAAACTTTGGGTTTTCTATACCGACCCAAAACCCGGACCGGTTGGCTCTCTCACTTTCTCCCCGAAAGGTCTTAGAGCCGCTCTTCACCTCCACACCCGGAAGGGTCTTAGAGCACCGCTAGATCCCCGATCTAGACGCCCCAAATCCCGGGACGATTTTCCACGGAATCCAACCCGGATCCCGACGACCTTCCCCGGTCGATTTCCCTTACCACTTACAACAATAGAAGAAGAAAAAGATACAAAAAGAGATTACAAAATATATTCGTTAAAGTTTAGGTTCTCCCTCTTGAGAAGTTCTCCGGATAGATCTACGGCCGGTGCTTGTGATCTTCGATGGAAAGCACCCGGTCGCTAGACGTAGACGATGCGAAGCCTTGATCGCCGGAGTTCTTCGATCTCGAACGGGAGGAAGAAGCCTTGCTTTTTCTTTGATGAAGACGAGTAAAACGGACGTAGGAAGACGGCCGAACTTAGTATTCCTGGAGCACTTTGTCAATAATCTCTGGAGGCTTAGGTCTTGAGGAAACGGCGCTGCTTTTTATACGTCTTGGAGAGAATAGACTACCGCCTGCGATAACTCTATCGCCGGGCGGTAGGTTCGCGCGTAACGCCTGCCAGCTGTCTCCACACGTCTCCCAAAACGGCAACTATAACTGCTCATTAAGGAAACTGCCGTTTCAAGAGAGCTATCGCCGGGCGGTAATGGTTACCGCGTAACGCCTGCCAGCTGTCTCCACACGTCTCCCGAAACGGCAACTATAGCTGCTCATTAAGGAAACTGCCGTTTCAAGAGAGCTATCGCCGGGCGGTAAAGGTTACCGCGCCCAGTCAGAGCGATAGCGCCATTTCGCCAAATAATTCTACCGCCTGCGATAAGACTATCGCCTGAGCGGTAGGTACCATCGTCGACGATCGTCCCCTCGATGCACGTCGACCGGATACCGCCGGCGGTAGCGTCCTGTCGCCGGGCGGTAGCTTTTGATTGTCGACGATCCTTCCTTAGCTGATAAATGGGCTGTCGACCATCGAACCGATATGCGTCGATCGAGATGGTTACCGCGCTGCGATAAGGTTGTCGCCGGGCGGTAGTAACCTTTTGAAGCTCTTCTCCTTTCCTTTCACCTATCAGCCTGCACACTCTATCACACAACCAATCTCATCAAATACAAGCAGGGAGTTGATATTCTCAAACCTAAGGAGTGTGAAACCATGTTCCAACACATTCAACCCATCCAGCTAGTGAGAGCCTAGGTGACGAGATACTCTCGATATTGAACTTACTCTCCACTGAGGCACATTCGACCCATTTAGCTAGGGAGAGCCTGAGTGAGGAGATCCTCTTGGGTTTGCAACTTACTCTCCACCGAGGCAATTTTGACCCATCCAGCTAGTGAGAGCGTAGATGAGGAGATCCTCTTAGGGGTGGAACCTTCTCTCCACCGAGGCACATTCGACCCATCAAGCTAGTAGGAGCCTGGGTGAGGAGATCCTCTCGGGGGGTTGGATCCTTCTTGCCACCGAGGCACATTCGACTCGTCCAGCTAGTGAGAGACTGGGTGAGGAGATCCTCTAGGTGTTGGAACTTACTCTCCACTAAGGCACATTCGAACCATCCAGATAGTGAGAGCCTGGATGAGGAGATCCTCTCGGGGGTGGAACCTACTCTCCAGCATGGCACATTCGACCCATCCAGCTAGTGAGAGCCTGGATGAGTAGATCCTCTCGGGGGTGGAACTTACTCTCCACCGAGGCACATTCGCCCATCCAGCTAGTGAGAGCTTGTGTGAGGAGAACCTCTCAGGGTTGGAACTTACTCTCCACCGAGGCACATTCGACCCAATCAGCTAGTGAGAGCCTGGATGAGTAGATCCTCTTGGGGGTGGAACCTTCTCTCCACCGAGGCACATTCAACCCATCCAGCTAGTGGGAGCCTGGGTGAGGAGATCCTCTTGTGGGTTGGTTGCTTCTCGCCATCGAGGCACATTCGACTCATCCAGCTAGTGAGAGCTTGGGTGAGGTGATCCTCTCGGGGTTAGAACTTACTCTACACTGAGGCACATTCGACCCATCCAGCTAGTGAGAGCCTGAGTGAGGAGATCCTCTCGGGGTTGGAACTTACTCTCCATAGAGGCACATTCGACCCATCCAGCTAGTGAGAGCCTGAATGAGGAGATCCTCTCAGGGGTGGATCCTGCTCTCCACCGAGGCACGTTTGACCCATCCAGCTAGTGGGAGCCTGGGTGAGGAGATCCTCTCGAGGGCTGGTTCCTTCTTTCCACCGAGGCACATTCGACTCATCCAGCTAGTGAGATCATGAGTGAGGAGATACTCTTGGGGGTTGGTTCCTTCTCGCCACCTAGGCATATTCGACCTATCCAGCTTGTGGGAGCTTAGATGAGGACATCCTCTCGGGACAAGAACTTACTTATGAGACACATTTGACCCATCCAGCTAGTGGGAGCCTGGATGAGGAGATCCTCTCGGTGTTGGAACCTTCTCTCCACCGAGGCATATTCAACACTTCCAGCTAGTGAGAGCCTGAGTGAGGAGATCCTCTTGGTGGTTGGTTTCTTCTAACCATCGAGGAACATTCGACCCATCCAGCTAGTGGGAGCCTAGATGAGGAGATCCTCTCGGGATAAGAACTTACTACTGAGGAACATTCGACCCATCCAGCTAGTGGGAGACTGGATGGGGAGATCCTCTCGGGGTGAGATTGGGCATGTCATTCGAACCATACTAAATCCAACATCCTCAAACAGAGAAATTTTTAGGATATCGGACCTCCTGACTCAGCCGGTCATCCTGATACACCTTATTCCTGATCTATCTTCCTGATGCACTTTCTTCTACCCCTCCTGAGGTCATCTCGCCTAGATCCCTGGGAGCTATCTCGCCGAGACTCCTGGGAGCTAGTTCCTGGGGGGTGGGAGTTGATTAGTCACCCCGAGGAGAAATACTTCGCAACATCTCCATGATGACTTGGATGGATGTCATGAACTCTTCCCTTCGTATAAAGGGTGTTGGGTTGGGGAGCTGGTTGGGGTCATTACCACCTCCATTATCTCCAGCCATGGAACCAGCTTAAGAACTTCTGTATGAGTCACGGTCCACGCTGAACGCACCAAAATGTTGGAACCGAAATTCGGCTCCACCTACAGTTCGGAGCTAGGGTGCAACCCACACTTACTTCTCCCAAGCCATCTGTTAGGTATTGTATCCACACTAACCCAGATTTGATGAAGTCACCCTTGAACTAAGATGAATTAAGTTGTATTTGATGCTTATTGTGAGTTATGTGTTTACAGGATTCTAATGGGAAGTGTAGACCAATGTCAGTCTACAATGGATCACCAAACACAGGACCATACAATGTAATTCCTCATTGTGTATTCCAAAGTGTTGACTCATGTGTTGCCTCTCTATTGGGATACACTTCATATTCAAGCTCTAGGACTATGTGAAAAAACTTGATGTTGATTTCCCTTAGAAGAAGAATATCTGTTAGAAAAAATTTTCCTAAGTAAAGTACTCGAGTACCTTCTTATTTACTCGAGTAAATTACTGAGTTTATACTCGAGTAGTAATTCACTTGAGTAGTTAAGATGTACTCGAGTAGTCCAATTATGGCTCTCGAGTAATTCATCTTGTATACTCGAGTAATTTCCTCTTATCTTTCTAGTTTTCAGATGTTCTCTTCTCAAATTTATCTAAGTGAAATACTCGAGTAGTATTATATATATACTCGGGTAGTTCTATATTCTATCTCGAGTTAATTGTAGTTCCCACTTACTCAAGTAGTCTAAATCATATACTCGAGTAGTTCATCTACTACTCGAGTAGTCAAATGCTTTTACTTGTGTAATCCAGAATTCTATTCCAGAAAAATTTCACTAAGTGAATTACTCGAGTAGTTCATGTTATATACTCGAGTAGATCATTCTGTCTTGAGTAGTCCATGTTACATACTCGAGTAGTTCAGTTTTTCCTGTTCCCGAATTTTTCTAAGTGATTGTCTCGAGTAGTTTCTGATATACTCGAGTAGTTCATTTTTATATACTCGAGCAGTACTTCTTGAACTCGAGTAATATACTCCACCTCTCGTGTAAGTACTTAAGTACTCGAGTAAGTCATTTTGTTACTCGAGTAACTGAGTACCTCTCATTCTTATTTACTCGAGTAGTTGACTCCATGTACTCGAGTAATGATTTCTTTATCTCCCGAGTAAGTTTTCTCATGTACTCGAGTATTCCTCTCTACCTACTCGAGTAGTGCTGCATATACTTGAGTAGTCCTGCTTGACTCGAGTAATTTACTTTGACCATTTTCAGAAATTCCTTAAGTCCAGACCGAACGGTGTTTTTCTTAAACTCTAACATGATTGGTCCACGTGTCTTTCTCTTTATGAATCATTTAAGACTAATCTTCTTGTCTCCTATAAAAGGTCTTGTCAAACCGACAAACCCTAAGTTTTCAAAGAAAATTATTCTAAGAAAGTTTTGCAGCCGTCTCTTTCCAAAAGAACTCTGTCTCCTCTCTCTCTCTCTACAAGATCCGGAAACTCGCCATCGCCACCATCTCTATTTTTCGACCGGCTAGGGTTTCTTCTATTCAGAGGATTCAGATTAAGAAGACTCTACAGATCGAGATCTCCGCTCAACGCTTCATCTACTCTTTCGTTCGTGTAAAGTCGAGAAGTTCTAGATCTGATTTAGCCGAAATTCTTCTTCAATATTCTGATAAAGCCGCACGCCTAGAAGAAGGATTTTCTGATTTTCTGTTGTAGATCTGAATCAGATAATTTACTGTTTGTATTTCTATACTGCTGTATTTTATTATTGTAGGAGAAGATTTGTCCGAGTGTAGGGGTTTTTCAACTCCGAGATTGTAGGAAGTTTTGCCTTCCGTGTGTAGATCCGTTTGTGGATTGAGTTTATAGGAACCTTGTTCCGATGGTAGGATTGTTTTCCAATACGAGATAGTGGAGTAGCCGAGTCTAGTATATTGCTAGATCGGTGAGGGAAAGTGGATGTACCCAAGGTTGGGGAACCACTATATATCTTGCCTCGTCTGTGTTTGCTTGTTTGGTAGATAGATCTGTGCTTTGGTTGAGATTTTTTTTATTCTGCAAAAAGACGCACAACTCACCTATTCACCCCCCTCTAGGTGATTTTGGTTGGCAACTGTTATCTTTCAATTGGTATCAGAGGGAGGTTGATCGTTAAAAGGTTAACACCTTGATCAGATCCTTAGATAGTTGTCATTTGAGATCTACCAAATGGACAAGGCTAAAGATTTTGCCAAGCTTCCTTGGTGCAACAAGAATAATTTCCCTATGTGGAAAGAAAGAATCAAGTTCTTCATGGAAGCTGTGGATCCAAGAATCTTCATGATAGTTGAAGAAGGACCTTATATTCCAATGACCGTTTCCACTATAGATCCTACTAAGAAAGTCCCCAAGAAACTTATGGATCTAGATAAGGATGAGATTGCACTGGTCTCATTGGACAAAAAGACAAAAAATATAATAGCAAGTGCAGTCGATGATTCAATGCTGCAAAATCTGATTCACTGTCAGTCTGCAAAGGAGATGTGGCAGTCATTAGTTACCTTGATGGAAGGTACCGAGGAAGTGAGGGATGATAGGAGATCCCTACTTAATCAGAAATATGAGGCTTTCCGACAAGGAAACAAAGAAACCATTGCTGACACATTTGAGAACTTCTTTAAGATAGTGAATGGGCTAAGGGTATACAGCAGAGTCTTCACTAATGGAGAGCTAAATGATAAGTTCATGAGATCCCTGACTAAGGAATGGGATAACAAGGTCTGTGCTATTCGGGAGTTTGGAAAACTGGCCAAAACAGATGCTCAGAATCTCTTCGGGAAGCTGATGTCCTATGAGCTCCAACTCAGCACCAGGTAGGCTGAAGAAGAGAAAAACAGATTTGCATTCAAAGAGAAGTCTGTCGCTTTAAAGGCAGACACCTCTAAAAAGTCCAAGGCTATTCCTCCTACTCCAGCACCAGAAGTTAGTGAAGAAGAAACCTCAGAGCAAAGCACCTCAGGCTCTATACTATCAGAAGGAGAGTTCTCACTACTTTCTCGGCAGTTCAAGAAATTCTTGAACAAGAAGAAGCAATGGAAAGACAAGAATTCCTCTTATAGAAGATCACGACGTGATGGTGATCAGCAAAGAAAAGGCTCAAGCAGCCATGACAGGTATAATACTAAACAGAACAAACATATTTCGACTGACATTATTTGCTACTGTTGTAATAAGCCAGGACACGTCATCGCTGACTGCCCTCACAATAAGAAGGAGGGTGGTAGAAGAGAGGAAAAGAAGTCCTCATACAGCAAGAAGAGGACAGAGAAGAGCTTGATGGCCAAAAAGGGCAAAACTCTTAGTGACTCTAACTCATCTGAGTCGAGTGAAGAAGACGAAGCCTATTTTGGACTCATGGCTCAAACTGATGAAGAACAAGAGCCCCAGTTCACTGGGAAGGTAAACTCTCACACTCCTCTCTCTGATTATGAAGTCTCTGAACAAGATTGTGAGGATAGCTCATTTGACGATGAGTCAGAACTCATGGCCCAATATAAGGAGTTAATCATGGCTTACAACAAATGTCGCTGAGTTGTGAAAACTCAGGCTAAAGAGATAAAGTCTCTCAAAGCTGAAGAAATCATCTTGAGAGAGAAAGTCGCAAAGACTGACTCCCTCGAAGAAAACTTCAATAATACTATTGAAGAATATAACAAGGCTCTTGATCACATTGATCTCAAAGAGAAAATCATCAGGGAACTGGAAGCCCAACTTGCTGCTGAAAAGAAACTAGTTGAAATATTCTCGAAGCCCAAGACAGTTCTTCCATTCGTTGCTAAATTCTCAGCCAAGGCCAAGGGTGCTGGATTAGGCCATGAAGAAGCTCCCAGTAAATCCTCTTGGAGAAATAAGGCTCAACGAAAGAATAAGGCCGCCAAAAAGGCCTTAGCCGAAGAGAAGGGGAAAGCCCCTCAAGATCAGACCACGTTCAAGAAGGTTATATTTCCTTCAAATGAGTTTGATTTTGACTCATCCTACGGGCACTTTGCTAGGCCTACCTATGTAGAGCCAAAGTTCCGTTTTCAATGATGGACTCGACCCAGAAACTTTGGCGAAAGTGTCTTTAAGGCACCTTATGAAAAAGTCATTCTTCAGAGCTATGGCCCTTTCAATCATGGCCATAACTTCAAGAAGGCACCAAAGACAAAGCCTGCTGTAGAAAAGCCTGTAAAGGAGAAGAAGCCATGTGATTGCCATCATCATGAGGCATCTTCCTCCAAGAATGCTGCCCCTGCTAGACCACAATTCCAAAAGATCAAGCAGGAGAACTTAAGGAAAAGATACAATAGATTTGACTGTTGGTGTTGTGGAAGAATTGGTCACTTTGTCATTGATTGTTGGTTTAATCCTAGAAATGCTATAACCCCACATGTTGGCAATATGAGTAAGACCACTCTAATGCTAATATTCGTATGGGGAGTGTTCTAACCCGAGACCAAGGACCCAAATATATTTGGGTTCCTAAGGATAACTGATTGTGATTGCAGGAATGTCCAAAGGCCAACAAAATGCCAATCTGGTATTTCGACAGTGGATGCTCTCGTCATATGACCGGGACAAGAAGCCTTATTCAGAACTTTTCTTCAGTTGTGAACGGACCAAAGGTCATCTTTGGAGGTTCTGACCGTGTAATTACTAGAGGCTATGGTATGATTACTAACGACAATATATCCTTCTCAGATGTGGCTTACGTTGAAGGTTTGAAACATATCTTATAAGCATAAGCCAACTCTGCGATAAAGGATACATAGTTGAGTTTCACACTGACAAGTGTTTGATAAAATCTATTGACAATATGGAAATGATTCTATCCGGCACTCGAAGCAGAAACATTTTCTTTTTGAATTTCATTTGTATAGATTCTTCGACACGAGTGTGCTTTTTAGCAAAAGATAGTGCGTCTCTTGGTGACCAATGACACAAGAGATTAGCACATATTAATTCCAAAACTATAAATAAATTATTTTCAATGAACTTAGTACGTGATGCCCCAAATGTCAAGTACGTCAAATATAGACCTTGTCATGCATGTGTAAAAGGTAAGCAAACAAGGGCTACCTTTAAAAGCATTATTGGCAAGGATTCTAATAGATGTCTTCATCTACTGCATATGGACTTGTTTGGTCCACTGCAAATTAGAAGTTTGGGAGGTAAGGATTATACGTTGGTAATTGTTAATGATTGCTCGTGCTTTGCGTGGGTGTTCTTTCTGAAACACAAGTCAGATACCTTCGACATCTGTACTAATTTTGTCAGGCAAGTTCAGAATGAGTTCAACTGCTCCATAGTCAAAATCAGAAGTGACAATGGAACAAAATTCAAATCTGGGGCCATGACATAATTTTGTGAAAGCTTGGGTATCTTTCATGAGTTTTCCTCTCCTCGTACTCCTCAACAAAATGGAGTGGCCGAGAGAAGGAATAGAACGCTCATAGAGGCCTGCAGGACCATGTTGAGTGATGCTTCACTTCCCGAATATTTCTGGGCTGAAACCGTCAACACTGCATGCCACGTGCAAAATCAAGCCCTCATAAACAAAAACCACGATAAGACACCTTACGAACTTCTGAAAGGCAGGAAACCAATAGTCTCATATTTTAGAATTTTTGGCTATAAATGCTTCGTGCTAAACAATGACAAGTATCACACTACTAAGTTTAGCGAAAAGAGTTTTGAAGGTATTTTTGTTGGTTATAGTAGCCATAGTAAGGCATATAGGATTTTTAATAGAAAAAACCCTGGTGGTAGAAGAATTGATACATGTTGTATTTGATGAGACGAGTTTGCTGCCCAATAACTCTTCTAGTGTGCTTATTGAAGATGCAGGTGCAAAGCTGAAAGAAATTAGCTTGGATGAACCGTCCGAAGACAAAGGTGAAAAGTTCATCAAGATCACCACTCCAACCACTATTGGAGAGGCTGATGTCCAAGATGAAGAAGTCACTCCGGTGATAGAAGACAATCCAGATGCTAGGACTCTAGAGCTCAGACATTTGAAGGATCACCCCATGGACCAGATCATAGGAGATCCCCAAGATGGTGTCAGAACTCGTAGAGGTACAACTAATAAGAATCTATATTTAAGTTTTCTCTCGCAAGTTGAACCAAAGAAGTTTGAGGAAGTAAACTCAGATGCATCGTGGATAATGGCAATGAAAGAAGAACTGAACCAGTTCAAGCACTGCAAAGTATGAAAGCTTGTTCCAAGACCCAAAGGTAAGAACGTCGTTGAGACAAAATGAGTCTACAGGAACAAGATGGACGAGAATGGAACGATAGTAAAGAACAAGGCCATACTTGTCGCCAAAGGTTATCGTCAAGAAGAAGGAATCGACTTCGACCAGACATACGCTCCAGTGGCAAGACTGGAGGCTATAAGGTTATTCCTAGCATATGCTGCACTTAAAGGCTTCACTGTCTACCAGATGGACTTGAAGTCTACCTTCCTTAACGGTGACATAAAGGAAGAGGTGTATGTGGAACAACCTCTAGGTTTCGTTGATCCTAACTTTCCTGATTACGTTTATTTACTGCATAAAGCTTTATATGGTCTGAAACAAGCTCCTCGAACTTGGTATGAGATACTGTCTAGCTTTCTACTTGAGAACAAGTTCACAAGGGGAAAGATAAACAAGAGATTATTTCTTAGGGAAATTAAGGGCAAGATTTTGCTAGTGCAAATCTATGTCGATGACATTATTTTTGGTTCTACTGATGACAACCTCTGTAAGTAGTTTTCAAAACTTATGCAAGGGAAGTTTGAAATGAGTAGTATGGGCGAGCTAAAGTATTTCTTAGGGCTTCAGGTAAAATAGTCTGAAGATGGAATTTTTATCTCACAGACTAAGTTTACCAAAGTGCTGATTAAGAAATTCGGAATGGAGAACGCAACCTCGATGAGGACTCTAATGCGTTCAACCATGTCTCTGGACAAAGATGAAAAAGGGAAACCTTTTGATGAAATCAAGTACAGAAGCATTATTGGATCCTTGCTCTACCTTACTGCAAGTAGACCTGACATAATGTTCTCAACATGTGTCCGTGCTAGATTTCAGGTGAACTCTAAGGAATCTCACTACGCTGCTGCAAAACAGATTTTGAGATACCTTAAAGGTACACCAAATCTTGGCTTATGGTACCCAAGAAGTAATGATAGCGAACTGATAGGTTTTTCAGATGCAGATTTTTCAGGTAGCAAAGACGACAGAAAAAGCACTTCAGTGACTTGCGAATTCTTTGGAAGAAGGCTTATCTCCTGGAGTAGCAAGAAGCAAAACTTTGTGGAAATCTCAACGGCCGAGTCAGAGTATATCTCTGCAGGCAGTTGCTGTGCACAGTTACTTTGGATAAAAAATCAGTTCGAAGACTACAACATAAAGTTTGCAAAGATTCCATTTTTTTGCGACTCCTCCAGCGTAATAGCAATAGCCAACAACCCAGTCTCGCACAGCCGGACAAAGCATATAGAGCTAAGGTGTCAGTTCATCCGGGAGCATGTGGAGCATGGGGACATAGACCTTCAATATGTCCCTACAGATAGGCAAATTGCAGATATTTTCACGAAGCTGCTGGATGAGACCAAGTTCTCGTTCTTCAAAACAGAACTTGGGATGCTCAACAAGGAAGACTAGAAGAGGCTGGACTTTCAAGAAGGCTCAAGGCTCAGAGGTTAGTCAAAAGTTTGATTTTTCCAAAAGTTCAAGGTTTTGACTCGAGTAAGTAACAACATACTCGAGTAAGTCTATGATCTACTCGAGTAGTAGAATGATATACTCGAGTAATCGACTTGACCTACTCGAGTAGTGGAATGCTATACTCGAGTAGTCGACTTGATATACTCGAGTAGCAGACTTGCATACTCGAGTAGTCAACTTCACTTACTCGAGTACTTCATTGACCTACTCGAGTACTTCCATACATCTACTCGAGTACCTCTGTATTATTACCAGAGTACTCCAGGCTTATCTACGCAAGATATTCTCCTCACTCGTGTATATGCCAAGTCATCTCTTATTCAAATTTTCTTATGCCCAAACCAAAGGCTTATGCTGCCTATTCTATAGTTTACTTCAGTATTTCTTTTCAAATAATGAGACCTAAACCTAGGGTTATATAAATAATAAAATCCGTAAATTTCATCTACACAAAATCATTTCCGTCTCTCGAGTACCCGACTGCCTCTTCACCTTCCTCCTCCAGTTGCAGAGCTGCACCTCTTTCCGTCTCCCCGTCGACATTCTCTAGGGTTTCACCATCTCCAAGATTTCTGAATCATGGCCGCCTCATCTAAGATTGGTGTTGGCTTGGAATAAGTCTCCGCAGGGATTGTAGACCTATCCGCCGATTTCCACAATATTCTGATTTTGCTCGACACTGCCGACTTAACATTTGTTCTCCAAGAACCATGTCGTATCCTCTTCCCCAAAGTTACAGAGTTTTTTAGGAATGTCAAGGTCAAGCACCATGGCACAGTCTTGAATTCATCAGTCAAAGGTATCACCATTAAACTCACTGCACCCTCTGTTTCTCGACTTCTCCGATTACTAGCTCCAGATGCAGACGATTTTCTGAGTGATGAAGACTATTCAAGAACCTGCTCTTTCTGTGGACTTTCTGCTAATTCTAACTACATAAATAGGTCTGACATGCATGCTGAAGGGAAATTCTTGGTTGATGTTATTGGTAAGATTCTTCTCTGTAAAAACCAACTCCATCAGCGCCATACCCCTTTATTTCGTTGAATTGATGCAAGCTATAGTCTGTAGAAAAGCCTTTCAGTTTGGCTTGTTGATTCTGACTAAGATTAAGGAGAGTATAAAGTCCCCAAACTATGCAAGGATAATTTCCCTGCTTCTCTATGAGATCAATCCAGAGGTTTTCAATTTCTCCAAAGGAAGTATCATTCACCACATGAAGAAGGTCTCCATCTCCTCCATCCAGAGATGGGAGTTAAAGTTGCAAAATCCCTCTCAGGCTGCCAAAATTACTGAAGTTGCAGACACAGAGGACATGACTCCATCTCCTTCTCCATCTCAGGTCCCCAGCTCCTCTGGTGCACCTATTGAGGTGGAGTCTGCTCCTACTGTTCAGGCCAGGCCACCTACTCCTCCTCCAGTCACTCCAGAAGATATCCTCTCAGATCACCAGGTTCAAGAAGCACTCCTTTCTACTGATGCTGCTATAAATGAAATGATAGAAGAGTTAACTGCAGATGAATGACCTTCTCCTCTATCTCCACCAGCTCCATCCACTGAAATTCCCAAGGACCCAACTCCTGGACAATCTCCAGACACTTCTGCAGTAAGGACACCAACAAAATCTCCTGATGCCCCCAAAGAACAACAAGAAACAATTCTCATTTCTGATGAGCTCTCACCTGAGCAAGCCGAAGCTCCTCTCAGAAATTTGGATTTTACTATCCCACAGATTATGAATGAAGAGGATGCCATGATACCCACTATAAGAGCTCAGAGCTCAGTCACTCTCTCTGAAATAACTCCATGGGTGGCTCCTCCTATTCCTTCTGCTCCTCCTGCTACTCAAGCTCCTACCTCCACAGACTTGATGTCTCAGATTATACTTCTTCTTCAAAACCAGAAAACATACTTTGATACTTGTCCCAAGACTATTACAAACAAAGTAACTGCTCTAGAAACTGAGATGAGCAGAGGATTTGCTGAGATCCAGCACAATACTGATCAGCTCAAACATCTCTTCTAGATTAGTGGCAAAGCCTTAGACAACACCATCACCAGTGTTGGACAGGTTATGGAGCAAGGTCTGACTCTTGCTAATAATCAAATGGAACTGGACAAAAGGGCTGAGGCATCTAAGATGAAGATTTGTGAGGAAGTTGGAACTTTCAAATATGATGCCATCTCCCAGCTATCTGTTGAAGTCAGAAAGGGGAATAAGTTGTTAAAAGGATATTTAGAACAATCTGATGCCATCCAAAAAGAAGTATGGGAAGCCAAAGTTATTGAGATTCATGATGATGTTCTAGCTCCGATACAGAGTGTCAAATTCCACACTTATGATACTGCTGTTTGGATGCACAACCAGATTCTGCCAGAATTTGCTGCTGATCCTAATATTATTCCTCATCACCTGAACCCACTAGCTGCTGCTGATGCTCCTGCTCCTACTCCTCCTCTGCAACCCTCATTTTCTCCTAGGCCTGGTGATTCTGTTGCTCCTCCTGATTCTTATGCTTAGGATTGGGAAGATGATCCTGCTGATATCTTTCTCAAAGCCCCTCCTGAGATACTCACTTACAAGAAGAAAAGGAAATATGGTGAAGGTCCTTCTTCCAGCAAGTCTGTTCCTGCTAAAGCTACTGAACATGCTGAGGTCTGGTCTCCTACTTCCAGGTCTATCATCTTGGACACTCTCAAGTTAGTTCTAGACTTCCATGAAAGCAGAAACATTCACTATAGTTCCCATGAATGGGAGTTGTATGAGAAGTCCATGACCAAAAGGAGAATCTATGACAGAGAATATGAAAGAAATAATCCAGTTGCTCCTCCTAGACCCCCCAGATATTATCCTAAACCCTACAGCTATCAGAGAAGACAACAAGAGAAACAAGACAAGCAACATCATCAGAGCTAGCCCAAAAGACTCAAGAGCTATGGAAATGGATTTTAGTTGTTAATGATATTTCTGGATAATCCTATTTATATAATTCAAAGTTTTGGATCTTATTATCCTTTTTCATAGTTCCTTGTTTGCTTACACTGCTTTATTACTTAGCATTCCTTTTATGTCCATAATTCAACTTAGTGTAAAGGGTTCTGACTTCTACAAATAGGGGGAGATTGTTGGGTATTGTATCCACACTAACCCAGATTTGATGAAGTCACCCTTGAACTAAGATGAATTAAGTTGTATTTGATGCTTGGTGTGAGTTATGTGTTTGCAGGATTCTAATGGGAATTGTAGACCAATGTTAGTCTACAATGGGTCACCAAACACAGGACCATACAATGTAATTCCTCATTGTGTGTTCCAAAGTGTTGACTCATGTGTAGCCTCTATATTGGGATACACTTCATATTCAAGCTCTAGGACTATGTGAAAAGACTTGATGCTGATTTCCATTAGAAGAAGAATATCTGTCAGAAATGTTTTTCCCAAGTAAAGTACTCGAGTACCTTCTTATTTACTCGAGTAAATTACTGAGTTTATACTAGAGTAGTTAAGATGTACTCGAGTTGTCCAATTATGGCTCTCGAGTAATTCATCTTGTATACTCGAGTAATTTCCTCTTATCTCTCTAGTTTTCAGATGTTCTCTTCTCAAATTTGTCTAAGTGAAATACTCGAGTAGTATTATATATATACTCGAGTAGTTCTATCTTTTATCTTGAGTTAATTGTATTATGACTCTCGTGTAGTTCCTACTTACTCGAGTAGTCTAAATTATATACTCGAGTAGTTCATCTACTACTCGAGTAGTTAAATGCTTTTACTCGTGTAATCCAAAATTCTATTCCAGAAAAATTTCACTAAGTGAATTACTCGAGTAGTTCATGTTATATACTCGAGTAGATCATTCTGTCTCGAGTAGTCCATGTTACATACTCGAGTAGTTCAGTTTTTCCTGTTCTCGAATTTTTCTAAGTGATTGTCTCGAGTAGTTTCTGATATACTCGAGTAGTTTATTTTTATATACTCGAGCAGTACTTCTTGAACTCGAGTAATATACTCCACCTCTCGTGTAAGTACTTAAGTACTCGAGTAAGTCATTTTGTTACTCGAGTAACTGAGTCCCTCTCATTCTTATTTACTCGAGTAGTTGACTCCATGTACTCGAGTAATGATTTCTCTATCTTTCGAGTAAGTTTTCTCATGTACTCGAGTATTCCTCTCTACCTACTCGAGTAGTGCTGCATATACTCGAGTAGTCCTGCTTGACTCAAGTAATTTACTTTGACCATTTTCAGAAATTCCTTAAGTCCATACCTAACGGTCTTTTTCTTAAACTCTGACGTGATTGGTCCACGTGTCTTTATCTTTATGAATCATTTAAGTCTAATCTTCTTGTCTCCTATAAAAGGTCTTGTCAAACCGACAAACCCTAAGTTTTCAAAGAAAATTATTCTAAGAAAGTTTTGTAGCCGTCTCTTTCCAAAAGAAATCTGTCTCCCCCCTCTCTCTCTCTCTCTCTCTACAAGATCCGGAAACTCATCGTCGTCGCCATCTCTATTTTCCGACCGGCTAGGGTTTCTTCTATTCAAAGGATTCAGATTAAGAATACTCTACAGATCGAGACCTCCGCTCAACGCTTCATCTACTCTTTCGATCGTGTAAAGTCGAGAAGTTCCAGATCTGATTTAGCCGAAATTCTTCTTCAATATTCTAATAAAGCCACACGCCTAGAAGAAGGATTTTCTGATTTTCTGTTGTAGATCTGAATCAGATAATTTATTGTTTGTATTTCTGTACTGCTGTATTTTATTATTGTAGGAGAAGATTTCTCCGAGTGTAGGGGTTTTTCAACTCCGAGATTGTAGGAAGTTATGCCTTCCGAGTGTAGATCCGTTTGTAGATCGAGTTTGTAGGAACCTTGATCCGAGGGTAGGATTGTTTTCCAATCCGAGATATTGGAGTAGCCGAGTCTAGTATATTGCTAGATCAGTGAGGGAGAGTGGATGTACCCAAGATTGGGGAACCACTATATATCTTGCCTCGTCTGTGTTTGCTTGTTTGGTAGATAGATCTTTGCTTTGGTTGAGAATTTTTTTATCCCGCAAAAAGACGCACAACCCACCTATTCACCCCCTCTAGGTGATTTAGGTTGGCAACTGTTATCTTTCACCATCCTTTGGTGAGAGACCGGAATTTGGGAAATGACCCTTAGCTTCAGCGCGGAGGTCCCACCTTACACCCGGAAGACCTTTGAGATCTCCCCCTCCCTATACAATGTCGAGGTAGGTGCCTTGGAGGATGAAAGAAGAGGATGAGGAGTGGTGAAAAACTGTTCCCTCTCTAAGGCATCCCAAGGGTCTATTTATAGGTTTTTGGGGATGGCCTGCCAATAGCGCAATTTTGCTGCTCTGAAATTACTGAAATACCTCGGGGCTGGTCTGCAAACAGACAAACTCCATTGTTTTGAACAGCTATTCGTAACCCACCAGGGAAAAATAACAGACCCTCCAGCCGGGCGAGGTGCTCGAGCCGGGCGGGCTGCTCGAGCCGGGCGAGCTGCTCCAACCGGGCGAGCCCTAGGGCTCGGGCGGGTGCCGGCCTCGCGCCACACCCACCCCCTAAAACAGGCCAGGGCGGGAGCCGGCCTCCCGTCGTACCCTCCCCCTAGAAAAAGGTCAGGGTGAGTGCCGGCCTCCCGCCGCACTCACCCCCTAGAACATGGTCGGGGCGAGTGTTGGCCTCCCTCCGCACTTTCCCTATAGAATAAGGCCGGGGCGAGTGCCAGCCTCCTGCCGTACTCGTCCCCTGAAGCATGGCCGGGGAGAGTGTCAGCCTCCCGCCTCACCTACCCCCTAGAACAAGGTCGGGGCAAGTGCTGGCCTCCCGCCGCACTCGCCCCCTAGAACAAGGCCGGGGTGAGTGCCGGCGTCCCGCCGCACTCGCCCCCTGAAGAGGTGCCAGGGCGGGTGCCGGCCTCCTGCCGTACCCATCCCCTAGAACAAGGCCGAGGTGAGTGCCGTCCTCCCATAGCACTCGCACCCTAGAACAAGGTCGGGGCGAGTGCCGGCCTCCCACCGCACCCGCCCCCTGAAGAGTACTCCGAGCACTAGCAAGCTAGGCAAGTTTTTCATCCCACTACTAGTATATCAAGCAGATCAACAATAAATTAGCCCTCGGGAGTGTAAAACCCCTGAAAAGCTTAAAAATGTATATCAAGTCTTACATCTTGCTTGGAGACCCCACTCTGCGAATACGGGGTTGTACAGTAGAACTAAACATATTGAGATTAGATATCACTTTATTAGGGAGTATGTAGAAAATGGAGACATTAATCTAGAATTTGTTCATACAAATAAACAGATTGCAGATATTTTCACTAAGCCCCTAGATGAAGAGAAATTTAATTTCTGTAAGTTTGGACTTGGCATGTTAAATCTAGAATAATAAATGTATACATAAAGACTGATGAAAATAAGAATAAAATATTAATCAGTAATTAAGTTTACTTAATTAAAAATCAAGTAAAGACCTCAAAGTGTCAAGTATCAATTGTTCTGAAAACACAATTTTCGGCTAAGTCAAAAGTAGTGTCAAGACAACAGAGTAAGTGTCGAGACATTAAAGGGTGTTGAGACCCTAAGGTATAGGTCGAGAGACATTATCCTTGTGTCGACTTGTGTCGACACATCTCGACAGACAATTTTTCCTGTGTCGACACTAGGTCTTTTCCTAAAAATTTGGAACAGTCTAAATGGAGCCCTCCTTTTCGACTTCAGGAGAGCCTAGACTATAAATAGGGTATGAGAATAGAGGCCGACTACGACTTCTTGAGATCTTGAGAGTTTAATTTCTGATTGTCAAGACCTAGAACTCCATTTCATCGACACACCTCTTTCGATTCCTTCTCTATTGACACCCAAAAGTGACGATAACATCTTTGAAGGTTATGAACTTGTCCACAATGGATTCAACTCGGAGTTTGAAGAAATTAGAAATGTAATAACCCTAATCACTGAAGCAGGATTGAAATATCTGCTTTAAGAACCTTCAAATATCTGGAAACGAGAGGTTCTTGAGTTCTTTTTCAATGCTCATCTTTACTCAAACATAGAGAAGATTAAGTCCAAAGTGAATGGAACAATGGTCAAAATCACAACCAGAAGACTGGCCAAGATATTTCACTTGCCAAGGATTGATCAAGAAGGTGGTCTAGATTCTGCCAAGGCAACAAAATCTTTGTAGTGGTGTGGATTGGCCCCAACCACAAAGCTTGGAAGCACTTTGGTCAGGAAGCGAATGAATACTCAAGGGAAATTCCAATCAGAGATAATAGGGAAGGTGTTGTTATGCAAAATAGGGGCACATGACAGAATCTCTGCTCAAATGTTTGAGCTGATGACTAGAATTATCTTCTAGGTCAAGATTAACTGGAGCAAATTTATATTTGACAAGATAGCAGAAAGCATTGAGAGGCCCAATATGCGCAGGATAATCTGTCTCTACTTGGTACATGTTATTCCTGATAGTCTCAATATCAAGATTTGATCTAAGATCAATCATATGAGGAAAATGGACATGAAAATCCTAGCAAGATGGGATAGAGTATTAACAAAAGAGACACAAGTACTTGAGAAGAAGAAGGAGAAGAAGAAGAAAGTAGTGGTTGTGGAAGAAGAATCCTCTAGTGATTTAGAAGAACAAGGAAGCTCCAGCACAGAAAAACATGATGATGCAACACCAGATATTCTCCATGGACCTCTCCTGGAACTTGTGATCAGGTGCAAGGGGAGACAATACCGGAGAAGGATCACATTGAGCGGAAGAGCCCCAATGATCTTCTAGACTTGGAAAATGTTCCTGCACAAGATGTGCAAATGTCTGATAAAGAGAAAGAGAATGCAGTCTCTAAGGAGACTAAGGAAGAACTTCTTATGAATAAATAAGCAAATATCTAGGGGAGATACAGGATACACTCCCAGATGATAATTATTCTGATGCTTTAGCACAACTAGAGGATGAAACCAATGAGGAACTCAACCGTGGTGAAGTAGGTGTAAGGGCTGAGGGATAGATAGTAGATCTGGCCCCCAAAACTAAAGAGCTAAAGAAACTACTTCAGTTGAAGTTGTTAGTACTTTAGATTCTGAGGCGAAGGAAGCCTCTTAGATTAAAAAAAGGAAACTGGATGAACTCAAAAAGAGGAGTAGGAGCTATAAGAAAATAGTTCAATTTGGAACAACACCTGCTCCTCCTATGGATTTCAGCTACTTATTGGTTCAAATGCAAATAATGTTAGATCAACAAAGAAGTCAACTGGAAAAATATGTAGATGAAAGCACTAAGGAGTTACAGTTCCAGCAAGCACCTGATATCAAATCCAATAGATTTGAGGTCAACCTGTTGAAGAAGGATATGACTGACTTCTTCCAAAGAGGAGCAAATATTGTAGTCTACCTTGCTCAAAAGCAGAAGGAGTTAATGGAGACTCAAAAAGATATAGCTATTAAACAAGTATATGTCCTTGAAAACCAGACAAGAATGAATGACAACATTGCATAATATATCACTAGTAAAGCTAGCTAAGCAAACTACAGCTATAGAGACAAAGATATGCTATACCTCCAAAGATGTTGAATCTCAGATATCTATACATGCAGACTCTTTGGTTAAGGAAGTCAAGTCTTCTTGCAAAGAACTAGATGATCACTTGCTCAAAGTGAAGAATCATTTGTTCTCAGGGCTTACTCATCTAGATGGCCAAGTCAGATTTCATAAAAATGACTTAAGCGATCATGTGGAGAGAGAAGTCATAAAGGGGGAGAGAGTAATGATAAAGTCAAGCTCTGAGCATGCTATTTGGACCTCCAATAGCATCAGAGAGACTCTAGTCTTTCCTCCCATAAAGTATAATGAAGATCAAATAGCTGAGTCTGACTTGCAACCAGCTCAGTTTGAGGGTATTCAAACTGCAGTGCAGGCTATGTACAGTCCTCCACCACAGGTTCAAAATGTAGTATGTGAGGAGGTGGGGATGGATGATTCTGCCTTGATCAAAGAAAAATAAGCTCAATTATCTAAGAAGAGATTCAGAGAGCAGGATGAAGCAAAGCCAGATTTTGAGCAGTGGAGTCCAACTTCCAGATCTATTATACTCACTGCATGGAAATCAGTTAACAACAAAATATCTGATAGGGGCAAGTGGTACTCACAACAAGAATGGGTCAAACATATAAAGCAATAGGAGATCATTCATAAATTCAGGAAAGATCTGAAGGCAGGGAAGATCCCAGTTGATTCTATTGAACTCGACAAGTATTTCCATAATCCCTATCATTATTTTAAAAGGCAATGGGAAAGAATAAGGTTGTTGATGACATGGTGCCTGAAGTTAAAGCTAAAATTCAATTAGGAAATGACATTATCATCAAAGAGCCAGAACAATCTTAAATTATTTCTCTTTTCTAGAAACAATGTAATTTTGTTTTAGGACATTGTAAAAATTGAACAGTATAATCTTTTGAACGAATGGAAATGAAAAACTTTAGTTGCACTGTGTTATATCTGTTTTATTATTATTGTTTCCTTTATAATTTTGTTAAAGCACTTTTCATGTACATCATAATCATCTTATTTTGGTATTGTGATGTATATAATTGAAATAAGGTTATGACTTCTTCAAATATGGGGAGATTGTTGGGTATATTGGAAATAATGTACTTGATTTCAAGAAGCCCTTTCAACTCAATGATGTACACAAGTATGTATTTGATGTATGTTTCAGTTCATGCAAGCAGGTTAGTCTATGTCATATTGATTGGACAGGTGGTCCAAGTGACATTGAAAGGCGGACTCAAAGAAGCTGACTGGAAAGGCAGTGATAGTGAAGAAAATTGACTAAGTCCACAGACGTCGAGTGAAGCTAGTTCACTCAACGCCATACAGCTAATAGTGTTAAGTGAAGTCAGGACAGTCAAGGCCCAGCAAGTTGCAGCGTAGAATAAATGACTAAGTACAAAAGTTTCGACACACTTCACAACTATGTCGACACCTTTGTAGGAGAAGTGTCGACAGATCAAGTTAGCTGTGTCGAGAAAATTCAGTTATCTCGACACCTTGAAGATTCAAGACAGCAGCGTCAACAGATCAAGTCAACTGTGTTGAGACTATTCAGTTTTCTCAACACCTTGAAGATTAAGTCAGCAGTGTCAAGACAAGTCAGATATCTCGCCACCTTAAAGCTCAGGACAGTAGTGTCGAGAAAATACAACTGTCTCGACACAATGAAAAATTGAAGTGCAGACTTAAAGATGTCGACACCCAGCAGACAGTTATGTCTAGACATATCAACTATCTCGACACCTTCAAGTTCAGACTAAAAATCTACCAAGTATATATTTGTCGAGACTGCTAAGATGACTCGACACCTTATAGTTTACACTAAGTATTATTTTGTCGAGACACTTGGGACTTCTCGACACTTATGATTCTGAAGTTGTACAGAGTCACTACAGTAGAGTGTTAAGTCAAGTTAGAAGTGTCATGTCAGCTATAGTGGCTTGATATCTCATCAGAATCTATTTGAATGAAAAGTTGAAGTATGACGGCATATGATGATGTCATCAATCAAAAACCAACAACCAGTGAAGGTTATAAATAGAGGGGTCGTATACACAAAATACAGGGATTCAATTGATCAATCATTTCACTTATTCTGATTTCTCCTAAGTTAGAGGATGGAGGCAACTCCAAGAAGAAGGAAGACGCAGGTCTTCAAGAAAGGCTTCTGATCCTTTCAAAAAGTTGATTAAAGGATTAAGGTGGATCTGTTCTACAAGTTCTTCAAGGAAATTAAGCAGATCATCATCAAGAATATTGCAGATCTAGTGAAGAATTATTCCAGTCAGTCTGCTTATTAAGAACCAATCATGTGCTGCTGAATTGAAGAATCTGAATTCTCAAATAAGTTATATCTCAGAGTTGTTGTTTTCTGAGATTACTTTCTTTCTCATTTTTCACATAATTCTGTAAGATCTCTTTGAGATCTGAGGGGGTAGGAGATATATTTTCTGAGTTGTAAGCCTGATTTATAAAGGCTGAGGTAGGGTTCTTGAGGGACCTGATGTAGGTGATTTGTGTGGGATCACTGAAGTATAAGCCTATTTTATAAAGGTTGTGGTAGGGTTCTTGAGGGACCTGAGGTAGGAGATTGGGTGTATCTCTGAGATAGGACCAGTAGGTGTGAGTTGTAGGTTTCTTAATAGAAATTGAGCATGTAAGATCTCTTGATCTGAGTTGAAGAGGAGATATAACCTTATCTAGCACTTTGTTAGTGAGGAAGAAGATGGAAAGTGGATGTACCCTAAATAGGGGAACCACTATAAAATCTCTACGTTCTGTAGATTAATTGTGTTGTGTTCTTGTGAATGTTTATTTTCAAGTATCTGCTGAATCTTTAGTATAAGTGACAAAGAAATTTAAAAGACACCTATTCATCCCCTCTCCAGGTGATTAGCTATCCACAGATTTATCTTTCAGATTTGGTTGGGACTTTTCCCCTAGTAAGCGGCTAGAGAAGGTTTCGTCTAGTGATGATTGATTATTTATCAAAATGGTTGGAGGTCAAGGCGTTGGCCTAGGTAACCTCCCAGTTCATCAGAAATTTTGCATGGGGGGAGATCATCTGCCGATATGGGTTGCCTCAAGCCATCGTCACAGACAATGGAACCCAATTTACAAGCGAAGAGTTCATTAGTTTCTGCACCCATCTGGGGATTGACCTCAGGTTTGCCTCCGTTCATGATCCCAGGAGCAACGGCTAGGTGGAGGCAGCAAACAAAATTATAGTAAATCTGCTTAAGAAGAAGGTGGAGAACCTGAGGGGGAGTTAGGTGGAGCAGCTCCCCTCGGTATTATGGTCTCTACAGACAACCCCCAACACGTCCACCAGAGAAAGACCTTTAAGCTTTCACACGGGTATGAGGTGGTCTTGCCCGTGGAATTTGAGGTTCGATCGCAGCGAGTCGCATCCGCTAGTGACGGAGATGAGGAATGGATTGAAGAAAATGAAGGGAGCTACGACTCTCGCTAGATATGGTGGAGGAGCTTCGAGACGTGGTTGCCATCAGGTAGGAGGAGATCAAGCGGAGGATAGCCAAGTATTTTTACAAACATGTTAGGATCAAGCAATTCAAAGAGGGAGATCTAGTCCTGAAGAAAGTTTACGTCGCAGGAAGGTCAATAACAGTTGGGAAGCTCAATCCAAACTGATAAGGTCTTTACATAGTTAAAAAGTCCCTTGGGTCGGGAGGCTACCACCTCCAGAATGTAGATAGGGTGACCATGAGCCATACTTAGAGTGGAGATGATCTGAAGCATTTCTACCCTTAGTTGGGGGTAAGATTGTAAATTTTATTATATTGAATTCATTGAATTGTCTCATATTTGTTTCGATTGAAGATTGCAAAGAAGTTTGTGATTTTGAAAGACCCCGAGAGGAACCTGCTGTCCAGGCTTCCATTAGCTGGCAGGGATGGAAGGCGCACTTGGCCCCGAGTAGACCCGCTGTCAGGATCTCACTTGCTGGCAGGGTCGTAGACTCGCTTAGGGGGTAAGGGAAAACCCCGAGAGGATCCCGCTATCCAGGCTTCCATTAGCTAGCAGGGCTAGAAGGCGCACTCGGCCCCAAGTAAAACCACTATCCAGGCTATCACTAGCTGACAAGGTCGTAGGCTCGCTTCGGGGGAAAACAAAAAAGGTTTGTGATTTTGAAAAACCACAAGTAAATCTCGCTGTCCAGGATTCCATTAGTTGGCAAGGCTGGAAGGCACACTCGGCCCCGAGTAGACCCGCTGTCAGGCTCTCACTAGCTAGCAGGGTCATAGGCTCGCTTGGGGGTAAGAGAAGACCCTGAGAGGATCCCGCTGTCCAGGCTTCCATTAGCTCGCTAGGCTGGAAGTCGCACTCGACCGCAAGTAGACCCGCTTTCAGTCTCTCACTAGCTAGCAGGGCCGTAGGCTCGCATGGGGTTAAAAGAAAATGGTTTGCAATTTTGAAAGACCCCTAGAGGATCCCGCTGTCCAGGATTCCATAAGATGGCAGGGCTAGAAGGCACACTCGGCCCTGAGTAGACCCGCTGTCCTGGCTCTCACTAGCTGGTTGGGTCGTAGGCTCGCTTGGGGGGGGGGGGGAGGGTAAGGGAAGATCCGAAGAGGATCCCGTTGTCCAAGCTTCCATTATCTGGCAGGGCTGGAAGGCACACTCAGCCCCGAGTAGACCTGCTATCCAAGCTCTCACTAGCTGGCAGGGTTATAGGCTCGCTTGAGGGTAAAGGAAAAAAGTTTTGCGATTATGAAAGACCCCGAGAGGATCCCGCTATCTAGGTTTCCATTAGCTGGCAGGGCTGGAAGGCACACTCGTCCCCCAATAGACCCACTTTCTAGGCTCTCACTAGCTGGCAGGGTCGTTGGCTCGCTTGTAGGGTAAGGGAAGACCGCAAGAGGATCCCGTTGTCCAGACTTCCATTAATTGGCAGGGCTGGAAGGTGCACTCGGCCCCGAGTAGACCTGTTCTCCAGGCTCTCACTAGCTGGCAGGGTCGTAGGCTCGCTTGGGGGGAAAGGAAAGAAGGTTTGCGATTATGAAAGACACCGAGAGGATCCCGCTGTCCAGGCTTCCATTAGCTGGCATGGCTGCAAGGCGCACTCGACACCGATTAGACCCGTTGTATAGGCTCTCACTAGCTGGAAGGGTCGTGGGCTCGCTTGGGGGGTAAGGGAAGACCCTGAGAGGATCCTGCTGTCGAGGCTTCTATTAGTTGTCAGGGCTAGAAGGCGCACTCGGCCCCGAGTAGACCCGCTGTCTAGGCTCTCACAAGCTCATAGGTTCATAGGCTCGCTTAGTGGGAAAGGAAAGAAGGTTTGCGATTTTTAAAAACCCTGAGAGGATCCCGCTGTCCAGTCTTCCATTAGCTGGCAGGGCTGGAAGGCGCACTCAGCCCCAAGTAGACCCGCTCTCCAGGCTGTCACTAGCTGATAGGGTTGTACGCTCACTTGGGGAGTAAGGGAAGTCCCCGAGAGTATCCCGCTCTCCAGGATGGAAGGCGCACTCAGCCCCGAGTAGAGCCGATGTCCAGGCTCTCACTAGCTGGCAGGGTTGCAGGCTTGCTTGGGGGGAAATGAAAAAAGTTTGGCAGATTCGAAGGCCCGCTCGGTGGCACGATGCAAAATGCTTGGAATAATCAAAGTTGGGGCCTCTCTCGTTGTCAGGGTCTCACCTAGCTGACATGGGAGTTAGGCCCATGACAAGCATTATGAAGTACCTCGGCAACATGTTCTCAAATGGTTTGCACCTATCCTAAGTAGATATAATTAAAGGTAGACCCATCTTGGCATCTACCTCTCGATAGGGGTTTCTTGGTATGCCTTTTAGGCATGCCCATATCAGCATACCCATCTCGGCGAAGTTTACTCGAATTATTCAGTGAATGGGCTGCAGTCATCACCCAAGATCCTGAGGTGTATGCAAAAGCTCGAAAACGAGTACGACTGATCAGCGTAAAGAGAGGGTCTCACACAATAGCCTCTCGTTAAGACTATCCCGACAAGATCCTCTCGGCAAAGAAACCTCTGGTAAAGTCTACTCAACGAGTAAGGGTCCCGCGCGGTCATCTCCTAAGAGCCTAAGGTTTGAGCGAAAGTTTGACAACATTGGTGAATTACAATAGGTAAGAAGCAAAAAATTAACTACAAAAAGGCATTTCGTCAAAAAAGAGGATTTATCTTTTCTATCTCAAAAAATTATCATTTTGGGGGGTCTCGCCCCTTACGTGGAAGATAAAAAATAGATAAAAAATTACAAGGAAAAAAATGAGACGGGAAGTCTTTAGGAAAAGTTGCCGGACTTCTTGCTGGAGGTGTATTCGCTCTCACTGGAGGAGGAGCTTGATCCACTTCCGCTTGGCGAGTTGTCCTCTCCCTCAGGATTTGGGATGGGCTTATATCGCCATGTATGGATCCCACATGTCGTAAGCATCTCGCCGCCTTCATTTAGGAATCCCGACTCTCGCGGCACTTGGATCACAGTCCTGGAGGTCGCCTGGGCATTTTCCTGCATCTTCACCTCTATTTCGTAGTTAGAGTATTGATGACAAAGGACCTTCTTGGCAGGAGGCGACGAAACCGGTATGTTGGCTTCATATGCTTTTTTAAGTTCGACCTTCAACAGAGCAATCTCGCGCCGTAGAGAAGCCTCCTTCACGTGCGACAGCTAGACCTGGGCAGAATCCTGCGAGGAATTTTAGGTTAGTACTAACATGAAATTGTCGCAAGATGGCGAGAAGTTTCTATGAGGCCTCTAGGTCGGACTTCATGGTGACGACTTCAGCGGTGGTGAGATCCTTTTATTTGAGGGCCTCGACAAGGTTGCATTCAATGCTGATGCGGTGGCACGCGGTCATGTGTGCGAGCTCGAACGCCCGCAGCCGGGCTCGACAGGATTCGTGGACGAGAGTCTGGGTAGTCTCCCGGTCATATACACCATCATCTACCCGGCTGTAAAGCCCGAAACCAAGCATGAAGGCTTCACCCCTGGTCGTGTCTTGCTCTATCCAGGAGGGGAGGATCAACGATATCGAGGCCTGGTTGGCTTCTGGGTCCCATAGGAGCAGGGGCTAGACCTCTTAATATAGGTACTTCTCACCGAAGCCAAAGTTCGGATGCCCTCTCGGTACCGGCTTGGCAGAAACCATCTCTGAGGGGACAGCAACCAGCCCAGCGACAATCGCCTTGCCCGCAATAGATGGGGTCTCGGCAGGGGTCTCGGTGGTGGGTATCGGTGATGGACTTACCCTTGTCCATCTAGGACGGTTTGGATTTCTTGGAAGTGGCTGAAGGAGCGTTGGGCTTCCGCTTCCCGACACTTGGCTGGGAAGAAGCTCCCGACACTTTCCGGAAGGCGAGAGCAACGGACTTGGTGATAGCCACGGTAGCGGTGGAATACATGGACTCGTCAAATGGTTGATTGAGGGGGATCTCCCGATCACGTGTGAAAGCCAGAAAGGTTACGTTCACCAACAAAAAGTAAGAGGTAAGAAGAATAGGGCGGAAAGGCACTTTCACCGGCGGAAGAAAATCGACATCCCGTCATAAGAACTTCACGTCGAAATTCTTGGTCCCGAAGAAGTCGAGGATGGCGGCCTCACCCCACACCAGTCCCGGAGGCCTATTGTTTGTCTTGTTATACTGAATCAGTGAGAGGGGTATGTTGTCGAAGTTCCCCGATACGAAGACAAACTTCTGGGGCCAGTTGTGGTTTTTGTTGGCGAGACCGCTGGTCTTCACCGACGGGCTCGAGAAAATGATGACCCCTACATTGATGCGGAAGTTGAATAATTTGCGGAAGATGGAGAGGTTGAATTCGATCCTTTTCGCGTGCATGTAACAGGCGAAAGCCACCAGCAGCGCCATGGAGTTTGGGTTGAGCTGGGCCAGCACCACCCCATAGTATCAAAGGGACTGATGCATTTTCGGCTAGAGAGGGGTGGAATCCCACCTTGAAGTGATCCAGCAGAATGGCAAGCTCCCCTTCTGGCAGGAAATTAGGCCTATCCTCATTCCCATGGTTGCGCGCAACGAACCCCGCCGAAATGTAGTCTGCCACTATGGAGGAGTATTCCGTCTCGGTCAGGGAGCATGGGGGATGTTGTGCTCGAGAAAGTTTTGCATAAATTTGGTGCGGCCTTTGTTTTCGCCCAACATCTTATGAGTTAGCGGAACAGGGAGAGAGAGGGGTGTGTGAGATGGATCGCGCTGCATAACTAGCGAGAGCAAGGGTGGAGAAAAACGAAGGCTTGGTATCAAGTGGAAGTAAATGTGATTGGTGAACCGACCTAATTTTAGAAAGAAACATTTAGTAATCATGACATTTTTCCTAATGGAGGAAGTGCAGATAGAAATTTTGTATAATCCGACGTTTCGTCTTCCGTCCGGTCCTGCCAACGTTTCGTATACCTACAGAGGGCGAAAGCCTCCTGGAGGGGTCCCAGAGTAAGTGTAAAATAAATATATAGAGAAAGAAGCGGGGTGAGAACTAGAAACTCGGTAAGATGGAAAGACATGGAAAAATAAGATTAAAAAATAGTAGGCCTCTCGTCGGGCGAGAGGCATAATAAAATTAAATAAAGTATCTATTGTTTATGTTTATTACAAGCACGAAAGGGTACATGCGAGAAGGGAAGGATAGGGGTTAGGGGAAGAGAAGGCGAGAATCCATAGAGCTCAGTATTACTCCCACCGTCAGCGACCTTGACCCCGCCTCCTAGTCCTCGGGGGCACTCACAGATAGTGATAAGCAGTCACGGCTGTGAGCTCCTGGTGGCCCAGGCGCAGCTGGTCCCGGGCCCGTGTGATGTGCCTCCCGGGAGAAGACTCCTCGCTTTCGCCTATCAGGCGATCCGTCATACCGAGGAGATCTGCATAGTCCCGCTCGATCACGACTAATCGCCTCTCCACCCTCACCTGAAAGGCACTCGTCAGCAGAGAGTCTTCTCGTCACATTCAGATAAGTTAGATAGGACTCCTTCCACCCTCTCCCTCTGCTCTTAGGAATCTATGGAGGCTTCAAGAAAACTCATCATCTCACTGGGGGAGGGCGGTGGCGAGATCACCTCTTCATCTACACCGGATGATTTCATAGTCTCCTTAGGACCTGGCGAGGGATGGTGTCAGGGTCGACAAGAAGGCGAAAAAGGAAATTAGGTTTTAGGTTACCTAAAGGTCGGCAAGAGCTCTCAGGCCGCCCTTCGAAGGGCTTTCTGAAAAGCGGGAGGCGTGGTATTCCCCGTCCCGAGGTGAGTGAGGTATGCCCTAGCATATGGGGCTCATCTGAAGGCGGGGGGTACAACCTCTTCCTTGGTAGAAGGGCAGGAGCTTGACGCGAGATCAGGATGTTTTTAAGTGACCCTCTTGGGCAAGATGGGGGAGCATACGCTGGAATGGTGTGGCTCTTGGCAGCGGGAATCCTGGGACTCGGGTGGATGATGCACATGGTTCTGAAGGTAGAGCCTGTGGAAGACCAAGTGAGTAGAAGAATGCATACGCCAGATAGAATCGAAAACCAAAATAAGAGTATTACCGGGATAAATCAAGGGCTCGGCCGGGAGTTTTGGAGGGACCGCCGCAGAGACCCTCTGAAGATCTTCGTCATCGGGCCGGACCAACTCGATATTCACTAGAGGATCACCAGTGATGCATTCCGGGACTGTCAGTTGCGAGAAGGATAGAAAATCAGTTTGATGAGACCACTTTGGGGGAGTTTTCGCGTCAAAAGCTGGAGGAAGAAAAATACCTCCACTAGAGGAAGAGGGTTCTGGTAGGTCGGGGTCGGAATCGACAATGCCGGTTTACCCTTGGAACGGTCTCGACGGACTGACTTAACCTTTTTTCGGCGGTAGGTAGAGTCAACCAGTCTCTTGCCCGCGAGCTAGGGTACAAACCAAGCACAATCGGTGTGGGCCCTTTCCTGAGCGGCGACGAGACGGGCCTGGACCTCTAAAAAGAGTGGCCTCGCGGCCTGTTTAGCATACATCTTCGAAGTCATGTGGAAGCTCAAGCGGAAGGTAGTGTCAACGACGATGACCTGAGAACAGCCCCAGTGACATGTATATATGTGGCCGTGGTAGGGCCCGTAAAAGATTCTCTTCCAAGTCAGCAAGCACTCATCGAATATTGGGGGTTGGACGTTTCGTTTTGAGCATAGAACTAGCTCCCAAAGAGCGGGGATTGTGTATAACCCCATATTCGCTGCGTGAGACCCAAAGACCTGGGACCCCTTATTTGAGTAGGCTTTAAGCTAATTGGGTCATGCGAGTAGTACAAGAGAAAGGGTTCCCGTGCAGGGCTTGCAGGAAGGTTTGCGCCCAATTCAGCGGGAGGACCTCAGGGTTGGCGTTGAGTGATGCTTCTCCAATCAATGCCCTAGTCCCTGACATTGATTGATGCTTGCCCACTCAATGCCTTAGTCCTTGGCATTGAGTGATGCTTCTCCACTCAATACCCTAGTCCCTAGCGTTGAGTGATGCTTCTCCAGTCAACATCATAGTCCTTGGAATTTAGTGATGCTTCTCCACTCAACGCTCTAGTCTCTGACATTGAGTGACGCCTCTCTACTCAACGCCTTAGTCCCTGGCATTGCCTGATCCTTATCCACTCAACGCCCTAGTCCCTGAAAGCGGAAGGGTTGCCTCCTAGGGCTTGCAGGATGGTTTGCTCTCGAGTCAGCGGGTGGACCTTATGGTTGGCATTGAGTGATGATTCTTCACTCAATGCCCTAGTCCCTGGCGTTGAGTGATGCTTCTCCACTCAATGCCCTAGTCTCTAGCGTTGAGTGATTCTTCTCCACTCAGTGCCTTAGTCCCTATCATTGAGTGATGCTTCTCCACTCAACACCCTAGTCCCTAACATTGAGTGATGGTTCTCCACTCAATGCCCTAGATCCTGGTGTTGAGTGATGCTTCTCCACTCAACGCCCTAGTAGGGTCCAGAGGTAAATTTACCTAGATACCCTTAGAGGTCTGCATTTAGCTCCTCAGAACAACGTAGTTTGGCTGTTAGTAGACCAGGTTTTTGGAATCTATAAATAGACCCACAAGATACCTCAAAAATCAAGCTTTCTCATTTTCCAAAGTATTGCAGCGCTTTCTGAGATATCTTTAGCTCAGCACTTGGCTAAGGAGGGGAAGCACTCTAAGATCTTCTGGATTAGGGGTGGGACCTCTATGCTGTAGCCCAGGATCAGTTTGTTTGTTCCTTAAGTCTGGTCAGGGGTCTGGGCTTGGGAGAAGTAAGTGTTAGCTACACACTAGGGTCTGAATTCTCGTTGGGGAAAATTTTTGATTCCAACAACGGGCGTCGTTGTTGGAGTGTGATTTTGCACATCGGAATCCGAGGTTTTGAAACAGTGGATTTTAGTAGGTTGATGTTGGTTGTAACTTTGGGGAATTTTAACCCGCGTTTGGTTTCTCTGATCTTGATTTTGACTTCGTCATTGGTTTTATAGCATCAATATTTAACCTTGGTGCGAATTTTGTTGAAATCTGAGATGATTTGGGTTTTCCGGTTGTTTGGGCTTGTAGCTAATTATAATAATAATATTATTATATATATAAGATTGTGCGTTATAGCGGAACCCTATTCTTCATCTCTCCCAAGCTGACGGGTATCGCGACGTGTGAAAGGAGAGTAGGCGGCGAAAATCACGAGGTTTTCGGCCGTTGACATAGGAGTTCTGGTGCACGAAATCATCTACGGAGTGTAGATTCAGAAAGCTCTTGCCAAGATCGTCATGCGCGCGGTGAGTTTTTCCCATTTCATGGATTTTTTGGCATTAAGGTATTCGGTTTTGACTCTCGTTTGCCCCGAAACATTTCAGGAATTGTTGCCTAGGAGTTCTTGCGGTCGATCCTTAGAGCGGGGCTTTCGTGAGGCCGTATTTCAGAAACGTTGAGGCAAGTGGTGATTTCATTCTTCTTGCAAGTTCTTGTTCAATTTTCCCCATCTTGATTTTCCTCCTTAGATTGTTGGGGTAGTGTAGAGTTTGGCCAAAACTGATTTACTGGGTAGCGTAGGATTTATATCCAAGGAAAATTCCTCGAATATGTAGGAGTTAGCCTGAGTAAAATTCGTCTAGTACGAGGGAATAAGACTAAGTAAAATTCCCCGAGTATGGGAGTTGGTCCGAGTAGAATTCATCGAATATCAGCGTAGGTCTAGGCATATTCGTCGAATAGGATAGGCGTGTAGTGAAGGTTTTTCATCGAGTATGATTCGTCGAGTGGTTTTGGCGTCAAGTCCGCCGAGTATTGACAGTTTTGGCGTTGAGAGAAGTCAAATTCATCGAGTATTCTTGATGAATTCGTCGAGTGTGGCCTAGGTGTCGAAAGCATTAAGTGATACGGTGACCAAGTATTTTTTGTTGAATATCGTTTAGTATTAAACTTTGCAAAGATTAATTTCGTCGAATTTTGCCTTAAGGTAAGGGAGAATCGTCGAGTATTATCAACGAATTCCTCTGGTACTTAGAGTATTATGCGCCGATTCTCCTAGTATCGAAGTAAGATCAGGCCGATTCATCGAGTATCGCCAGGTTTAGTTTTATTACGCCAAGTAGAATTCGTCGAGTGTCTCTTGTATTCATTAAGTATATTCGCCGAATCAGTGTGGACTCAAACGTTTCTTGCCAAATTAGGTCTGATTCATCGAGTATTGACTTAGGTGACTTTCGGGATTTTCCTTCCTCTTTGTCATTGAGGAATTTTGATGATAGTCTCCGGTTTCTCAGTGTTTTGGATGTGAAGGTGTGGCTAGGTTGGCAGTGGATAAATGACCACCAACTTGATGCAGGTTCGTGAATCATTACACATGGTGGTTGGTGATTTTCTTTTGGACTGTTGGGTTGTGTTGGACAATGTGGCCACCACCACATTGTATTTTTTAGATGTTTGGACTGTTGGGTTGTGTTGGACAAAGTGGCCACCACCATAGTCCCTTTTTGAGACATTTGGACTGTTGGGTTGTGTTTGACAATGTGGCCACTACCATAGTGCCTTTTTGACATTTTTGGTTTGATGGTTCGTACTGGACAATGTGCCACCGACTCAGTACCATTTTTGTCAAGTGTTAATGATTCACATGTTTAGAGCCGATCAGTCGCTTTCTTATATATATGTATATATATATATATGTCATTAAGCTTACTCTTGTAGATGTTAGCGAAGCATGGCTTCATACCGCACTTGGTGCAACTTCTCCTACTTATACTTTTGAGAACACTCTATTACTTATTATTTTATAACTTATTTGCTGAGGTTTGACAGATATTCTTGTATTTCGGTTCGTAACCATTTTGTCTCCTTTTAATTATTGCTACTATTGATCATTGATCGCCACTTGTATATTTTGTTGAGGTATTCTTTTCTTTTGAATGCCTCAGGCTCGGAGCAGTAGCCGGTGGTGCAGCTAGAGTTGGTAGTTATGGGTGTTCCATTATTATTGCAATGATTCTCTCCTCACTGTTGTGAGGTCATTTTACTGTTTTGTTTTTAGTTTAGACATGTGTGATGTTTGTTTGGTTCGTGTCAGGTTATTGACGCCCACATGAGATTATTGTTGAATGTTGGTTTATTTTCTAGCTGTTGTTCTATTTCCTATATGATTTATTGGATTAACTTGCTCTTTGGGAAGGTTTATGGTAGGATTGTATGTTACTTATTTTCAAGTTATAAAAATATCCTTATGCTTATCTCATACTCATGACATCTTTTTAAATCAAACGACACTATATTTTAATGAACGTAAATGCTCTTTTCATACTTATATTAAATCTAGAGATATGCATATCATGAGTTGTCCTTTTGGATGTCTATTCTCATGTTTGATAATAATTGAACTAAATAAATTATTTTCCGCAGTGTAAATTCATATGTTTATCCGTGGACTAGTTGATCTACTGAGCCAAGGAATACGGTCGTCAAAACTTAACTAAAAATATGTTCTCTTCATGATGAATTTAGAATTGTATGAAATATGTTAGGAGTAGATTCTTTACTGAACGTCTGCAGTTACTCCTTGCATGGAGTGACATCATGACACGTGTTTTCTATTACTCTGATATAATGTTTTATGTTGAGAAAATGTTAGTTGTGACAGTTGGTATCAGTGGTGTAGTTTTAGTGGTCTTATTCCATTTCATACACACACATATGTGTCATCAGTACGTCTTGGCCGAAGCATGGACACTATACTCATAAGCATGATAAGAAGTATAAGGGACATATAATGTAGTATGAGATGCATAATATGTGTTTGTATATGGATCCTCATAGGGAGAAACATATGAATGTTATGTAGTTTGGGAGGATAACAATCATCGCATAAATGCCCATTAGATTTTGCTTTTTTACGTGCAATATTATGTTGTATGGGATGCATAATATTTCATGTGTATGACTCTCATAACATTCATTAGGGCTTTTATTAGACTGCATAGCATAACATGCATAACATAACATAGCATTAACACACATGTCAAACAAAGATCTATATGATGACATATGTACACACATGGATTTAAACCAAAAAATAAGAATCAATGCATTCATAGTTCATGAACATGAGTCAATAGGATGACGATATATCATCCTAAGTCAAGCATATCATCATTTATGAAATCCCAGAGCAAGCTAGCAGCAAGTGCAAGTAACCATACATGCATGGTCTGAACTAAGTTGTGTAGTTCCAGCATTAGGCTAGGTTTGATGGGTTTTGTGTTGTATTATTAGGATGTCGCCTAAGCGTGTTGCGATGAGGTCGAATCCCTAGTCTGAGGGCGAGTCGTCAGGTACGTAAAGTGAGGCTGTGATTAAAGGGCTGCGATGGCGCAATCAGGCTCTGTCAAGTCAGATGGTTGGGATATAATCACAAATTAAGGCACCGTTGACAGTTGTTTTAGGGTAACAACCTAGAGTTCAGGACCCTGCAGTGGGTCAAGTCGTTCCTATTCCTCCTGCTCCTTTGGTACCTCCTTTCTGCTGCCACCAGAGATGAATTTCATTTCGCATTTCAGCAATTAGGACCTCCTACCTATGATGGTAGAGCTGACTTTATAGCATCATATGACTGGATCATTGCTATCGAGGAAATGTTCTCGTATTCAAGAATTTCTGCTGACCAAAGGGTAATGGTCGCCACATACTAACTTTAGGGTCTTGTGAAGAGCTGGTGGTTAAGGGAAAAAGAGAACCTTATAGATGGATGTTCGTAAGAATCATTCAAGGAGTTGTTGCTCAAGAAATTTATGTTGTTGGTCGAGCAAGACTGTTTGGTGAACAACTTTCTACATCTGAAGCAAAGATAACTCATAGTTAGTGAGTACGAGATAGAGTTTAGCAAGTTTGGCAGGTTTGCCCCAGGTTTGGTAGCCTCTGAAGGGAACACAGTAAAGCACTTTATGGGTGGTCTTAGGAGCAACATCCAGCAATTGGCTAGCGTGTATGGATCTGAGAATTATGCTGAGGCAGTAGAAGCTGCTCTGAAAGTCGAAGCTATCGATAATACCAAGAATTGAGATATGCAAATGAGAAAGGATAAGAGAAAGTCTGATGATAATAAAAACTCTCAAGAATCTGGCTCTGTTTCGAAGAAAGGAAGCAACGAGGCATGGAGTTACTATGGCCAGCCATACCATCCATTCAAAAAGTGTTTCAAAAGGTTGGGAGTTCAGAAGTACATTGTGCACTCTCTTCATAAAATGGATTTGACCATTCTCATCTAAGATTAGATAGCCATCCCAATCATTTTCTTGCAGACAACTCACCTTTCACTAGAACATGAGCTTTACCGCCCCGTGGGATAGAGAGATCTCGAAAGACAACAATTTACTGATCGCTGTATCAGGTTTTCTTGTTGAGTAAGAAGGGAATACAATAAGAGTCTAAGCGTGTATAATAGAATAGCCACTAGAAAGTCAACTCATATTTCGATCAATGGTTTTCTAGTATATATTCATGAGGATCAAAGTCAAATCACCTACTTTAGGAAGACCAGATTCAGTAGAAAAGAGAGCTGGAGCCCCTAAAAAAGGATGATTATCAGAGTCTAAATTCTATAGAAAATCTCTCAACAAAGAGAAGATGAAAGAATTCTTCACGTCAGACGAATTTTCTCACGATTGAGCATGAATCTCAATCATAGAATATTCTAGAATGACACGGAGAAGAGCAAATTACATAGAATAAGAGGGGTCGCCCAATCCAATATAGGAAAGGAGACCATATCGAGATTACGCTTAGGATTCAAACCATAGCTGTCTTTCTTTGAGTTGAGTGGAAAAGCATTCCTTGCTAAAAGACGAGAAAGAGCGTAATCTAGTCTAGTGTGTAATATCATACTCAATCTTTCTCAGAAACGTTGGGATAAAGAGCTCTTACTGATTGGATGGTTGGAGATATCAGTATGATTCGATCTAGTTTTGATGATCAGATAACCCCGCTAACCTTCTATGAGCTATCAGTTCTATACGAGAGAACTTCTCTTTTCTACTGAATCTGGAATAAGAAGAGAAGATCATACAAGAAAGATTCCCGCTCATAAGCAGAAAGAGAGCGGAGAGTCTAATCTTTACTCAGTCTCACTATGAAACTAAGACTGAGTAATCTGTTCCGAAATCAGAATCAGATGAGAAACATTCCATCTAGGTGAAGGAGGGCGAATCTACGAACTCACGAGCAAGCAGCACCGGAATTGAACCGGAACTCAGCCCCTATCCGAGACAACCGGACATAGGAGTGAGGACTGTGTAGCATGCAGGTTTTCATAGAAACCTCTTAGAACGCGCACTGCTTTCAAGAAAATCACTATCGAATCAACCTCGCTTTCGGGATAGACTGACTAAGCAGTCCATTCTACTGGCTATGAGACAGCTGGACTAAGAGAGTGGTTCGTTCTCTCGTAGACTTGCAAGCGAGAGCCGCAGCCCCCAGTCGAGTCCTTTCGCTTTGCTTTCTCGATAGAGCCTTCTGGGACATGGGATCTATTGCAAGCAAGGGACCGGCTGAACTAGTAATGTGTATCGTAGTGGGTCTTCGGGCCGGACCTATACCTATCTGGTTGGGTTGATCGAAACAGGCTCGCATATTGGCAACTTTTCTTCTACTACACCAGTTGGGATGAAGGAGAAGGCGCCTGTCTCTTCTTTTCATATGAATATCAGGGAGTGCAGCCAACGCACCGATGAAAGGGAAGCGCTCTGATCTTAGGTCGACGGTGTGATCAGACAACAAAAAGAGGGTTCTCCTTCTTCCCGCCCATTCACACCTCTACGGGGAGAGGAAGAGTGAACCAGTCTTTAGGCTATTCCCAATAGGACTTCTCTTCGGCAACAGTAACAACAGTCTCGTTTCAGTACCTTGCTTTAGGGCCTATAGCTCGTTAGTAGGGGATAAATCGTTGAGTGAATCAAGCGGAAAGTCAAATGAGATCTAAGAGCGAAGAAAGGAAAGGTGCTTGTTGGCTAAGAGTTGCTAGCTGACAGACCTCGCGTAAATACCGCTACTCAGTATAGGGACAATCCCATTAGGACGACAGAAACCTTTCAGAGCTAGCGGGGAGAGCAGGAAGGTTTCTGGC